>CM075978.1:108425560-108475131 GCA_038087875.1 Malacoraja senta
TGGTTGGGCAGGTGGGCGCCGCGGTCCAGTGAGTGAGTGGGTGGGTGAGTGAGTGGGTGGGTGAGTGAGTGGGTGAGTGAGTGGGGTGGGCGGGTGGGTGAGCGAGTGGATGAGTGGGTGAGCGGATGAGTGAGTGGGTGAGTGGGTTCAGTGAGTAAGTGAGTGGTTGAGTGGGTGGGTGAGTTTGTGGTGGGTGAGTTTGTGGGTGTGCGTGTGGGTGAGCGGGGTCAGTGAGTGTGTGGGTGGGTGAGTGAGTGGGTGGGTGAGTGGGTGGGTGGGTGAGTGAGTGGGTGAGTGGCTGGGTGAGTGGGTGAGTTAGTGGATGGGTGGGTGAGTGAGTGGGTGCGTGTGTGTGAGTGTGAGTGAGTGTGTGTGAGTGTGTGTGAGTATGTGTGTGAAGGCCCAGAACTGCGGGAGAATCAGGGCGAGTTGGTGCCGGGCCGGCACCAATGTAAAAATACATGATTACCGTCTTTTTCTTCACTTACTTGATAATTATATTTCATAATTAGTGAGTGCAACCGTTGCAATATTTTGTCATATTATTAAATTAAGTCTTATATGTTTTAGATACATAGATACATAGAAAATAGGTGCAGGAGTAGGCCATTTCGGCCCTTCGAGCCTGCACCGCCATTCAATATGATCATGGCTGATCATCCAACTCAGTATCCCGTACCTGCCTTCTCTCCATACCCCCTGATCCCCTTAGCCACAAGGGCCACATCTAACTCCCTCTTAAATATAGCCAATGAAACTGGCCTCAACTACCCTCTGTGGCAGAGAGTTCCAGTGTTTTATTGTACTAGTTATACACTGGGATGTAGTGATAGGCTATAATCTTGTTTGTCCCTCTTGGGAGACTAGCTTGCCCCCCCCCCATCCAATCAAAACCTGAAATGACGCCCCTGTTTGACAGCTCCGACACCTAAAAAATTAGCACTGCAACACTACTTCAGAATATGCAGTTTTGTTGCTGAGTCAGGTGTTGGCTATGCACATAACAGCTATTCCGACTAAGCTGACGAAATGTAATTGGAGTCTCAATGCTTGGAAGATTCTGTCACAAGGTCTTTGACCACATTCTATAACCCTGTTTCTCTTGCCACAAATTCTGTCTTACTCTCTGAGGGTTTCCATTGTCATTTTGTTTTATATCAATAACTAGACCAAGTGCAGACCCATTGGGTCTGTTCCCCCAACGCGTGTTTGCGGGGGGGGGGGGGGGGGGCGGCATGCGGCGTCACACACACTAACCACACCCACACACACATTAACTACTCCCGTTGATATTATATTATATTATTAATTTGCTCCTTTTACCCAATAACCGCCCTATCCACTGACGCATAGCCCCCAACTCGCAGGCGCGTCTAGAGAGGGGGGGGGAGGTAGAGAGTGAGGGCAGAAAGAGAATGGGGAGAGACAGAGAGAGAGAGGCAGAGACAGAAGGGCAGGAGACAGAGGGAGAGGGGGGGATGGAGGGGAGGAGGAGAGGGAGGGTGGGTGAGGGGGGAGGAGGGGAGAGATAGATGGGAGGAGAGGGGAAGAGAGAGGGGGCTGAGAGCAGAGGAAGGGAAGGGGAGAGGGGGTGGGAAGGGAGGGGGAGGAGGTGGGGGGAAGGGAGGGGGAGGTGGAGGGAAGGGCGTAGGGGAGGAGGGTGGATGGGGGGACAGATGATCGTGTATATGATCTTTGGGTAGAGAGGAGAGAGCGAGCAAGGAGAGGGGAGGAGGTGAGAAGAGGAGTGGGGACGGGGGGGGGGGGGGTGGTGCGGAGCCGGGCTGCCAAATGAAGAGAGAGAGAGAAGCGTCTTCTGACTCTGGAAACCCAGAGCTGGAATGAGCGCGCAGGGCTTCACGAGCTGCGCCAACAGTGATGAGAAGGTTCAGCGCGTGATCCTATAGCGGAACGGAGCTGTAGAATTTTTGTTCTGCAGAACCTATGAGGAGTAGATTCAGCGCGTGAGGAGTCGCTGCCCCGAGATCTGTAGAACAAAGAAGCTATAGCGGAACGGAGCTATAGAATGTTTGTTCTGCAGAACTTTCTCGATCTTTCTGCATCTTTAATCTACAGCGGCAGGGGGGCGGGGGGCCTGGAGGCAGGTGGGCCTGGATTGGTAGGCATGTGGGCATTGGGACGTCAGCAGCTGGCAAGCGGCGTGTATATTAAAAAATTGAGTTTAGTGATCAATTTTATTCAAAATCTGGGGAAATAATTGACCAAGGAGTGGATTTCTGAACTCATAAGTTAAATCCCGACCGAAATTGTAAAAATCTCTGCGTTTTGCGTCTGGTTTTTGAGGAGATTACGTTTCACATGCAAAATAACATACACACATCCACACACACACAGAGTTTTAAAAGTATATTAGACCAAGTGCAGACCCGTTGGGTCTGGACCCCGAACGTGCTTCAGACCCCGGGGTCTGTTTCCCGAACGTGCTTCAGCGTCTTGACGGCGTAGACAGAGAACGGCGAAAAGCAGAGGGGGAGAGCCGATGTTTGGCTTGAGCCAGTGTGAGAGAGCCGGCCCGGGGGGGGGGGGGGGGGGTAGTGGAGGAGAGCCGGGCGGCAGCAGTGAAAATCGCCCGCAAAAAAAAAAATGTTGCCGTTTTTGGGAGGAGAGCCGGGCGCTTGAGCCAGCGTGAGAGAGCCGGCCCAGGGGGGGGGGGGGGGGCGGGCGGCAGCAGCTAAAATCACTAGCGGAAGAAAAAAAATGTCGGCGTTTTTGGAGCAGAGCGGGGCGGCAGCAGCCATTATGGTGGCTGGCCAGCAAGAGGCGACAAAATGAGTGAGTGGGGGGGGGGGGGGGAGGATGGATTTTATTTAAAAATATGTCATAAAAATGTCTAAATCTAATAAGGAGTGTGTTAGGGTATGTAAAGTGTATGTCTAGCGAAATGGAAAAAACCTCGGAGTTTACGCGTGTGGTTTTGGCGGAGCAAGGAATCAAAGGCCAAATCTGACACAAACACACACACCCACACTCCCACACACACACAGAGTTTTAATAGTATATAGTATATAGAAGATAGATTGGAGACATCTGAGAGAGGATATTTGTTCACATAGCCAAATGGATTTGAGGATTATTTTGCAGATTGCATTGATGGTATCTCTATAGCACCAATGGTTGTCTGTTATAGGTAGTTCAATTCTCAGAAATATATAGTTTAGTTTAGTTTAGAGATACAGTGCGGAATCAGGCCCTTCGGCCCACCGCCGAAGTGATCTCTGCACATTAACACCATCCTACACCCACTAGGGACAATTTTTACATTTACCAAGCCAATTAACCTACAAACCTGTACGTCTTTGGAGTGTGGGAGGAAACCGAAGATCTCGGAGAAACCCCACGCGGTCACGGGGAGGAACGTACAAAATCTGTACCGACAGCACCCGGGTTTTCCGTTAATGCATTCGCTGTAAGGCAGCAACTCTAACGCTGTGCCACTGTGATACGAGGGTAGGGAATGCTTTTTGGTAGTCTATGAGCTTTATGCAAGATTTGAGGTTTTGACTGTTTAACACCCTATTCTTCAGATGAACAAAGGCTGTATTAGTGTACTGAAACCAATGGTGTACTGAGCTAGTGTACTGAAACCAATCTCTCTTTGACAGCAGGGATTTCATCGTCAATCCCCTATGATGTGGGACATTGTTCCTTGTCTCATTTTTCAGGTCTTGTAGCTGAACTTTATTGAACAGTAGGGAGAGATTGGTGGAGGAGGTCATTTTTCTTTTGAATGTTGAGGATAAGACAATCCTCTTGTAAGGTTCAATGAATGAGCCTTTGAGAAACATGCATTCAGAGGCCGAGTCTGCATTGTCCAGCTCAACTACTGAGGTTGGATGACTTGCTCTGAAGTCGATATGTCCATTTGTAGCTCTTGTATTGGCTCATCCAGAGGCCACACAATAGTATTGTGTGTGAAAAATGAAATGAGCAGTTGAAAGGTTAAAATCCATACAATTTTCATGATTTTCATGTTTGTTTCACAGAAAGACTGAGCAGTCTGGAGATTTTATTTCTCTTGAAAATGTAAGGCTGAGGAGGGACTCATGGTATTCTTTAAAGCTAAGGAAAGTGTTTGATAGAGTGGGTATGTGGGAAATCCAGTACACAGGTTCATAATAGAAACATAGAAACATAGAAAATTGGTGCAGGAGGCCATTCGGCCCTTCGAGCCAGCACCGCCATTCATTGTGATCATGGCTGATTGTCCCCAATCAATAACACGTGCCTGCCTTCTCCCCATATCCCTTGATTCCACTAGCCCCTAGAGCTCTATCTAACTCTCTTAAATGGCCTCCACTGCCCTCTGTGGCAGGGAATTCCACAAATACACAACTCTCTGGGTGAAAAAGTTTTTTCTCACCTCAGTCTTAAATGGCCTCCACTTTATTCTAAGACTGTGGCCCCTGGTTCTGGACTCACCCAACATTGGGAACATTTTTCCTGCACCTAGCTTGTCCAGTCCTTTTATTATTTTATATGTTTCTATAAGATTCCCCCTCATCCTTCTGAACTCCAGTGAATACAAGCCTAGTCTTTTCAATCTTTCCTCATATGACAGTCCCACCATCCCAGGGATCAATCTCGTGAACCTACGCTGCACTGCCTCAATCACAATGATGTCCTTCCTCAAATTAGGAGACCAAAACTGTACGCAATACTCCAGATGTGGTCTTACCAGAGCCCTATACAACTGAAGAAGAACCTCTCTACTCCGATACTGAAATCCTCTTGTTATGAAGGCCAACATTCCATTAGCTTTCTTCACTGCCTGCTGTACCTGCACGCCAACTTTCAGTGACCGGTGTACAAGGACACCCAGGTCTCGCTGTACCTCCCCCTTACCTAACCTAACCCCATTGAGATAATAATCTGCCCCCTTGTTTTTGCCACCAAAGTGGATAACCTCACATTCATCTATATTATACTGCACCTGCCGCGCATCTGCCCACTCACTCAACCTGTCCAGGTCACCCAGCAAATTCCTAACATCCTCTTCACAGTTCACACTGCCACCCAACTTTGTGTCATCCGCAAACTTGCTAGTGTTGCTCCTAATTCCCTCTTCCAAATCATTAATATATATGGTAAACATTTGCGGCCCCAACACCGAGCCTTGCGGCACTCCACTCGCCACTGCATGCCATTCTGAAAAGGACCCCTGTTCACTCTTTGCTTCCTGTCTGCCAACCAATTTTCTATCCACTTCAACACCCTACCCCCAATACCATGTGCTTTAATTTTAGTCACCAGTCTCCCATGCGGGACCTTATCAAAGGCTTTCTGAAAGTCTAGATACACTACATCTACTGGCTCCCCTTCATCCATTTTACTTGTCACATCCTCAAAAAATTCCAGAAGATTAGGCAAGCATGATTTTCCTTTCATAAATCCATGCTGACTTGGACTAATCCTTTTACTGCTATCCAAATGCCCCATTATTACCTCTTTAATGATTGACTCCAGCATCTTTCCCACCACCGAAGTTAGGTTAACTGGTCTGTAATTCCCCGTTTTCTCTCTCGCTCCTTTCTTGAAAAGTGGGATAACATTAGCTATCCTCCAATCCACAGGAACTGATCCTGAATCTATTGAACATTGGAAAATGATCACCAATGCGTCCACTATTTCTAGAGCCACCTCCCGTAGGACCCTGGGATGCAGACCATCAGGCCCAGGGGATTTATCATCCTTCAGTCCCATTGGCCTACCCAATACTATTTCTCGCCTAATGAAAATTTCTTTCAGTACCTCGACCCCCTTAGATCCTCTGTCCTCCCGTACTTCTGGTAGATTGTTTGAGTCTTCCTTAGTGAAGACAGATCCGAAGTACCTGTTCAACTCTTCTGCCATTTCCTTGTTCCCCATAATAATTTCACCCGTGTCTGCCTTCAAGGGACCCACATTTGATGGTAGACAGTGATCAATAAATCCATTTAAGATTTGAGAAGGTAGGCCTTGCCAGTAGAACCAATATTCCATTAAACAATGCAAGATTAGAGTATTTCATAGAAAACAAGATACATTTATAAAGGAATGGATGGTTATGCAGATAGCATTAAATGGCATATAATGGAAAGAGGCTCATGTAAAGCATAAACACTGTAATAGGCTGAAACCTGTTTTACATTTTACTAAATAAATGAGAATTTATTGGTTAACCAGTCAAAGCCATTTTATAATAGTTTACAAATTGCAATTGAGTGCATATTAATGCAGAATGAGGGTTAATTCATTAGGTGATGAGCTGAAGTAACAGACTGCAGTCAAATATAAATCCAACTCAATTTACAAATTTGTAGATGACACCACCTTAGTGGGCCAGACATCAAATAATAGTGAGATTGAGTACAGGAAGGAGATTGAGAACCTTGTAACTTGATGCCCAGACTACAACCTCAATGTCAGCAAGACAAAGATTGTGATCGACTTCAGGAAGTGAAGCGGTACACATACCGTGGTATACATTGACGGCACCGAAGTAGAGTTGGTTGAAAGCTTCAAGTTCCTAGGAGTAAATATCGCCAGCAAGTGTCCTGGACTAGCCATATCGAAGCAACGGCCAAAAAAGCACAGCAATGCCTCTACTTCCTTAGAAGGCTTAGGAAGTTCAGCATTTCCCCACCTAGTCTCACCAACATCTACAGATGCGCCGTAGAAAGCATTTTATCAGGATGCATCACAGCATGGTATAGGAACAGCTCCATCCAAGACTGCAAGATATTGGAGAGAATTGTGGACGCAGCCCAGACCATCATGCAAGCCAACTTTGCTTCCATTGACTCCATCTACACTTCATGTAGCCTTGACAAGGACACCAGCATAATCAAGGACGAATCTCACTCCAGACACTCTGTCTTCTCCTCTCTCCCATCAGGCAAGAGGTACAGATGTGTGAAAACACATACTTCCAAATTCAGGAACAGTTTCTCCCCAGCTGTTATTTGGCAACTAAACCTTCGTATCATTTACAAGAGAACGGTTCTGACCTACCATCTACCTCATTGGAGACACACAAACTATCTTTAATTGGACTTTACTGGACTTTATTTTACATGAAACGTTATTCCCTTTATCCTGTAGCTGTACACTGTGGACGGCTTGATTATAATCATGTATAGTCTTTCCGCTGACAGGGTAGCATGCAAGAAAAAATGTTTTCACTGTACCTGGGTACACGTGACATAAACTAAACTAAACAAAAGCAAGTACAACAGGTAGTGTAAAGATAAAAAATAAACAGTACAGAATATGGCATTACAGCTACACTGAAAGTGCAATTTAAAAAAGTGCAAGGCAGTAGACAGTGAGATTCTGTTGACGGAATTATATAGACTAGCATGGGAAAAGGAATTAGCTCAACCCATAACGAAAGATATTTGGGACGAAAGTCTACAACATATACATCAATGTTCGTTAAATGCCAGACATTCTTTAATACAATTTAAAGCACTACATAGACTGCATTATTCTGAAACAAAATTAAACAGAATTTTTCCTAATATCTCTCCTATATGTGACAAATGTCAATACTCTGCGGCTAATTTAATCCATACTTTTGTAAATTGTATAAAAATTAAAAATTACTGGATGGATATTTTTAAAATAATCTCTGTAGTTGTTAATACCCAACTGGATCCCGATCCTAAATTAATAATATTGGGCATATCAGAACAATACCTAAAACTTACAACAAACCAAAGAAATTTCCTGGATTACAGTATAATAATTGGGAAAAAATTAATATAAATTTTTTGGAAAAACCCAGCAACCCTCACAATCAAGATGTGGATTATGGAGATGTCGGAGACCTTACATTTGAAAAAAATTAGATTTGTCTTAATTGACAAACCAGAATTATTTACTAGAATATGGCCTCCATTTATAGATTATTTGAAGGGGTAGATTGGGCCGGTGAGGAAGCCTGACTGAAACCTGAATCCAGGACTATATGAATAGTTACGTTCTCTGACCTACGGACCTATCTCCTAAGTTGTATTATTGACAGTTTATTCTATTTTTCTAATTTCCTTTCTTTCGTTCTTTCTTTTTCCTATCTATAAATATAAATAAATAATTAGAGGCAATGTTAATATGTAACCGATAAAGGAGGACCCCAGCTACTTTGGTAACTGGGTCCCTGGAATCCTGGATATTTAATATGTAATCGTTAAACAAAGTTTGTATTGGTTTGGACTATGATATGCATACGCCTCTAATAAAACATTTATTTAAAAAATAAATAAATAAAAAAGTGCAAGACCAAAATGAGGTAGGTTGGAAGATCGGGACTACACTATTAGCTTGTGATAGGTCTGGTTAATAGTCTGATCAATGCAGGGATGAAGTTGTTACTGAATCTGGAACCATGTGTTTTATAGCTTTTGTTTCATCTGCCTGACAGGAGAGGGGAGAAGAGGAAATGACTGTGGCGTAAGTGGTCCTTAATTATGTAGAAACAAAGAACTGCCGATGCTGGTTAATACATAAAAGGACGTAAACTGTTGGAGTAACTCAGCAGGTCAGGCAGCATTACTGGAGAACATGGACAGGTGATGTTTCGGATCGAGACCCTTCTTCAAACTCAGTCTCAAAAGGTGTCTCGACCCGAAAAGTCAGCTATCCATGTTCTTCAGAGATGCTGCCTGACCTGCTGAATTACTCCAGTACTTTGTGTCCTTTTGGTCCTGGATTGTGTTAGCTGTTTTCTCAGGACAGCATGGTGTAAATAAAGTCAATGCTGGTTTGCACGACGGACTGGGCTGCATCCATAACTCTTTGCAATTTCTTGCAGACCTTGGCAGAGCAGTTGCTAAATCAAGTTGTGATGCATCTGATATGATGCTTTCTATGAAGCGTGTAGAAATTGGTGAGAATCTAAAAACAGGATAAACCTATGATCCTGTGAGATTTGATACTAATAGTTTGCAAATAAGCAGGATAAGCACACGGTATTGAGGGTTCCGTATTGATGTGGATAGAGAACTGGCTGGCAGACAGGAAGCAAAGAGTAGGAGTAAACGGGTCCTTTTCAGAATGGCAGGCAGTGACTAGTGGGGGTACCGCAAGGCTCGGTGCTGGGACCCCAGCTATTTACAATATATATTAATGATTTGGACGAGGGAATTGAATGCAACATCTCCAAGTTTGCGTATGACACAAAGCTGGGGGGGCAGTGTTAGCTGTGAGGAGGATGCTAGGAGGCTGCAAGGTGACTTGGATAGGTTGGGTGAGTGGGCAAATGCATGGCATGCAGTATAATGTGGATAAATGTGAGGTTATCCACTTTGGTGGCAAAAACAGGAAAGTAGACTATTATATGAATGGTGGCCGATTAGGAAAGGGGGAGATGCAATGAGACCTGGGTGTCATGGTACACCAGTCATTGAAAGTAGGCATGCAGGTGCAGCAGGCAGTGAAGAAAGTGAATGGTATGTTAGCATTCATAGCAAAAGGATTTGAGTATAGGAGCAGGGAGGTTCTACTGCAGTTGTACAGGGTCTTGGTGAGACCACACCTGGAGTATTGCGTACAGTTTTGACCTCCTAATCTGAGGAAAGACATTCTTGCCATAGAGGGAGTACAGAGAAGGTTCACCAGACTGATTCCTGGGATGTCAGGACATTTATATGAAGAAAGACTGGATAGACTCGGCTTGCACTCGCTAGAATTTAGAAGATTGAGGGGGGATCTTATAGAAACGTACACAATTCTTAAGGGATTGGACAGGCTAGATACAGGAAGATTGTTCCCGATGTTGGGGAAGTCCAGAACAAGGGGACACAGTTTAAGGATAAGGGGGAAGTCTTTTAGGACCGAGATGAGAAAAACATTTTTCACACAGAGAATGGTGAATCTCTGGAATTCTCTGCCACAGAAGGTAGTTAATGCCAGTTCATTGGCTATATTTAAGAGGGAGTTAGATGTGGCCCTTGTGGCTAAGGGGATCAGGGGGTATGGAGAGAAGGCTGGTACGGGATACTGAGTTGGATGATCAGCCATGATCATATTGAATGGCGGTGCAGGCTCGAAGGGCCGAATGGCCTACTCCTGCACCTATTTTCTATGTTTCTATGATGATGCAAATCTTTCACTGTCAAGATATCCTCGGATTCAAAAACCAACTTGCCACGATGATCAGTTCTTTCCATAAAAAGGGTCTTGCATGTTTAGCTTTCAGTTTCCTCGTGCACCTTAACCTTGCTTTACGCCTCTGCTTTCATAAGGCAATTGGATCAATGGATTTGTCATATTTATTTTATTGTCATTGTCAGCTGCCTGCACTGCTTAATGAAACCACTGGAACATGGAAGCAAAGTTCCTTAGACTGACATAGAATACAAGACACTGCAGCCAAAAAAAGCTCATCCAAAGTTTAGAAGTTTCATAAAACAAAAAGCTTTTTTTTTCAATGTTTTTCTCTGGCAGTGGCGAGCAGCGTGGAATATGATTGATGCAGGGAATGGGATTAAAGGAACTAAAGATGGCAGCCTGGGGGACATTCTTGCAGCATAGTGTAAGGGGAGGTCATGTGGGTTCTGGCCAAAAGGGCATGTAAAGCACTAGATTAGCGTTGTCATTTTCTTTCTTTTTCTCTCCTTGTGAAGAAAACTGTGACGAATCATGAAGAATGCTATTTGCAGCCTAAATGCTGTGCATGTAAAACTTAATATTCAAACCAGATTTGAATCAGACCAGAGAGTTTGATGGGCAGTAGCTCCCTTTTATTCAACATCTATAGCATGGAGAGAGAAATGCAAAATATAACTGTTTTTAAGCACCCTTCCTTTTGCATTAAATAAATATGTATTTAGGAAAAGAACATTTGACTTCTGGGTGAGGCTGTGTTTGGATTGTTCAGAGATAAGACCAGCTTTTCTTCATTTCCATTCTTGATACTGTTAAAAACCAAGAGGGTAAAAACTCAAAAGCCTGAATACTTAGAATGCCACTCAATATCTCTCGTCATACTGATAATTAATTTTGTTCTTGCACTGTATGTTAGAACTAGTTGGGTGGTGGGACAATATTTTGTAGCATTTTGCTGCTGTTCTCTATCCTGTTAAAAAGAACCACTGACCAAAAAGTTTTGTAGACACAATGAACTGTAGATGCCAGATTGCTAAAATAGACACAACTTGCTGGAGTAACTCGGTGGGTCAGGGAACATCTTTGGAGAACATGGATAGGCCAAGTATTGGGTCAGGACCATTCTTCAGTTTTGTATCATGGAATATCGTAGATTATGACTGCTTTATGATTTCCATTTTCCCACCCAATCCCCACTTGTCTCCTTGAGACCCCAAAAACTGATCTCAGCCATGAATATAGATAACAACAGAGTAACCACAGCTGCTTTCTGCGCTTGAATAGCCATGTTACTTTTGGTTCCCGCTAAACTGCTGAGACATAGAACATAAAATAGTACAGTACAGGAACCAGCCGAGCATGATGCCAAGTTAAACTAATCTCCTCGACCTGCACGTGATTCATATCCCTCCATTCCATGCATATGTATGTGCCTATCCAAAAGCCTCTTAAATGCCACTATCGTATCTGCCTCCACCACCTCCCCTCGTAACCATTCCAGAATCCAAGTTTCTGGAAATCCACGCTCTAACTCTTCAGTCGCCTCTTTCAAGATGCAGATCATATGCTTCAGACGCTTTGTTTAACTTTTTGTCATATTTTGTTTCTGCAGTATACACTTTCGTTATTAATATTAACTCCTTTAAGCTCCTCATTCTATATGTATTTGGTATCCCTAATACTGCTGCATGTCATTTCATGGATATTATATGTTGCACATAAATATTACAACTATAATTTCCTAAACATATTGCTGTTGGCTTTAATAATTGACCTTCAAATCAAACTCCAAACAATAGAAAACTTTCTATGATCTGTAGTGCAAAATGCAGGCAGGTGGTACTTCAGTCAGGAGAACAGTATGTTCTAACAGACAAGAGCTTTGCTACCTTTACCCTAATACCCTAGTTCATTTGACAGAAAATTGCAATGCTTTGATCTTTCAACAGTTTCCTCTCATCAACCTGCTCTTTCACAGTAATGTCAGGATATCTGTGACCTAATCTCAATCAAACCATAACCACACGGTCATCTGGTTATCAAACTGGTTTTCTACAATTTTCCACTGATTCAAAATGTGAACATGATACAGCAACATACTGAGTTTATTAAAGGGACCTCAGTGATACACCATGAAAGTCACCATGAAATGACTTGAATGTAAATGTAGATGGGTTGGTTAGTACGTTTACAGGCAAGCTATCCATACATTGTTTCTATATATGTTAACTGGTAATCACTGCTCTAAAGTGCTTGGCATTCTAAGAATGATAGAAGGCAGATGCATCATAACATGAATATCCAGTAACACCATGCATCATTTATTTTACCTTCACCACCTCCAATCAAAGGATATTCACTATAGCAGGCATGGGACTTTCAAAAGCAATCTCTGAAATAAACATGAACTAGCAAGGAGATGCAAGCGGTGATGGGAGAAACCTATGGCTGTTGAGTCGAGAAATTAGAACGTCCATGGGTTAGTTGCTCATGGCAAGCACTCTTCAGAGACTGGACACCACATGTGGAGGACCCCAACCAGAGAGCAATGTGAGAGCCCAACCAGAGGGCCTAGCTGCTGAACAAATCTTCATGAAGGTCAATTATTCCTGTGTTATCTGCAGCAGAGAGCCAAGGAGACACAAGAAACTGCAGATGCCAGAATTTTGAGCAAAAAACAAATTGATGGAGGAACTCAGCGGGTCAGGCAACAACTGTGGGGGGAAATGATAGACTCACAAATGACGTTTTGGGCTGTTCTTCAGACTGATAGAGTAGGAAAAAGAAAGCTGGAAAAGAGAGATGTGGAAGAGCAGTGCCTGGCAAGTGATGGGTAGATGCAAGTGAGGGAAGATGATTGGCAGATGGGTGGAGTAGGTGGTAAAGGGTAAAAGGGGGGGCAATAGGGTGTCAAATAAGAAAAGAAGAAGCGTGAAATGTAAAACCAGAGGGAGGGATATAGGTGGAAGGGGAGATGGGGAAAGGAAAAGAGGGTGGATATTAAGCAAAATAGGGAACTCGAGGATGGTATGAATGGAAGATGAGTGAGAGGGAAGGTGAAAGGAACAGGGTAACAATGGCTGTCGGAGATGGTAAGAGATATGTGTGCACACCTGGATGGGGGTAGGGTCAGGGTCAGTGGTGTGGTCAGGGGACATTCTTTCAAATTAGACAAATCAATGTTCATACCATTGGGTTGTCCGTTACCTAAACGGAATATGAAGTGCTGTTCTTCCAGTTTACGTGTGGCCTCACTCTGGCAATTAAGTAGGCCAAGGACAGAAAGGTTGGTATGGGAACAGGGGGAGGGAGTTAAAATAATTAGCAACCGGAAGCACCAAATGCGGTAGATAAGGTTTAAAGAGAAGTACGTGAATCTCTTTCTCACCTGGAATTGCTGCTGGGGTCCCTGGACAGAACTGAAAGAGGAGGTTTAGGGACAGGTGTTACATCTCCTGTGGTCACAAAGGAAATTACTTGGTAAGGGGGTGGGTTAGATGGTAGGGGATGAGTAAACCAAGGAGTTATGAAGAGAGTGGTCTCACGGAATGTGGAAAGGGGCAGAGCAGGAAGACATGATTGGTGGTGGTGCCGGAAATGTCAGAGAATGATGTGTTGAATGCGGAGGTTGGTGGGGTGAAGGGTGAGGACCAGGGGAACTATCCTTGTTCCTTCCACTGCTGTATTTTTCAGCAACATGCAAATAAAAATTATGGAGTATAGGGCATTAATTGGAAATTCAACTGAGCAGATACCATTCTGAGTCGTGCTTACGTAGATTATGTATTTCTGCTGTGCATTTTATGACGTCAATTCTCGCGTAACATTTTACAATGCTTTGTAACTCGCAGATTCATTTGCAACTTTTCTAATCTGTTGGAGAATACTTTGGATGCAGCCTGGTTATTCTAGAAAATATTCCTAATCACAACTGACCTCCACATCAAATTGAGTACTTGGAAATCCTTTATAATGGTGCATGTGTGGTGTTTCCTGTAACGATGATGTGAAACCCTCATTTAATGTTCCTATTCAGGACAAAATACACTTTTACTGCTGTGATCACACAATAGTATGGGAATAGTTAGTAAATGTCGTGGAGAAATGCAGATTGAAGAATTGGAGCTTGGAGAATTACAAATTGGAATAGATTGGGTGCGCTGGAGTACACATGTTAAAGTGGTAACAGATAAGGATCTGAAATGCTACAGTTTGTTTTAACGTAGGGAAATGGATTACAGTAACGTTAAGAGTCGAATGCACATTCATTTGGGGAATTTCAATTTTATGAACTATTAATTATATTAAGCTTTTTCCTTATTTTTGGTAGAAAATATGATTATATCTTTTCTGATTCTATGGAAAGGTTAGGGAAGCAAGCCAAGCAACACTCTTTGTAGCTATGCTTCAATTTGTAAGTGAGTTTGATGCATTTTCTTTTAGTCATTGACTATTAAATACAATAATTTGCAACTTTAAATTTCCTATTACGTTACTTTATTAGATCGATTGGTTTCTATTTGGTGCACCAATAACTTAGCATTATTGATGAAGTAGGCAAATTGCATCAGGTAAATTCAAAGAGTATGGCTCAAATTAGTTAGCTGTTTTGAATATGTAAATATTTGTTGATAAATTAATGACAATAATCATGTCTCTTGATGGAATCCAAAATTATTTACTGGTCCAATTCTACAATCAGGATTGTGCCTTTATTTGATTTGATAAGGCAAATGAATAAATAGCAGCCACGGGCATTTTACTGCCACTTACTGAATTTTAGATGTATCAATATAATTTCATTCTAACATTGACTACTTATTTACATTGAACTAACATCAGAGAAGAAATAAAATTAATCACAGCAGTGGGTAAACTGCAATAATAACGGAATGCGATGTAAAGGTACTTCCATCCAGAAAGGAATTAGAATCAAATTGTTTTTCTGGCACTCAATATTTTACACATGGATAAAGCAGATGGAGAGCACATAACAAAGTGTTCAGTTACCCAGTTGCATGCATAGGGAATACACATCAGGACAGACTGATTATAAACTGCAGTGATTGCCAGAATGGGAAGTCTGTTTGAACACCCTCACAAGCAATGAAACCCTGGAGCTACATTAGAGCATTTGTAAACCAAAAGATATGTTCAAAATAAACATTACATTTCTACCTTCTCCTCACCTTCTAGACATGATTCTACTCTACCTACTTAAATATGAATCACTTTGAATAGTTTTGAGTCTTATGTCTGCATTATAATTATAAAATGCACACTTCCACTCTGCAATATTTGCATAAATGGGCAAAAGGGCCTGTAGAAATTGGTGCTGTAATCAGCAGTCTTTTGGAACATCTCAATGAATTAGCAATCTTACGATTGCCCTATGAACTCAAAGATCCCCACCCCATGACATGCAGGGACAGTACGTACAGTACCCAGAAGTGCAGGGGAGGCCAACACTGGATCTGCAACTTCCTCACTGGCAGACCTCAAGTATTTGGCCACATGCCATATCTCCTCAAACGTCTGAAAGAGTAGAAGTGCTAGTGATTTTTCTTTCTGATTGCATCAATGTGCTGGGCCTCAGACAGTACGGATTGGCAACACCTCTTCCTCGTTGACCATCAGCACAGGGGCACCTCAGGGCTACGTGCTCAGTCCTCCGCTTTACTTTCTCTCTACTCGATGCAGACAGACAGAACTCCAACGTCATCTGTAAATTTACCGGACGAATGGTGTTGGAGTCAACAGCTTCAAATTCTTGGGCATACACATCTCTGATTACGTGTCTGAGGCCCAGCACGTTGATGCAATCAGAAAGAAAGATCACCAGCATTTCTACTCCCTCAGATGTTTGAGGAGATATGGCATGTGGCCAAATACTGTATTGATTTCTACAAGTGTACAGTGGAGAGCATACTGATTGATTACATCAGAACCTGGTTCAGAAATGTGAACTCAAGATCGAAGGTGTTTGCAAAAAGTGGTGAACATTGCCAAGTCCTTCACGGATACTCACTCCCTATCATTGAAGGGATCTAAAGGGTGTACTGCCTCAAGAAGGAAGCTAATATCACAAAAGACCCATAACATTGTGGCCATTCCCTCTTCTGGCTGCTACCTTTGGGAAGAAGACAGGAACCAGAGAATCATTAACTACAGGATCAGAGAATCATTAACTCCAGGATCAAGAACAGCTTCTTCCCATCAGCCATCAGGCTCTTGCACCACCCAGCACAACTCCAACCACAATCCTGCCAAACTACGACAGACTTTGTACCAATACGGTTGCTCTCCCGACTTTTATTTTTGCACAATCACAGTAGTTTACTTTGAATAATTAATAATGTTGTGTATATTGCTGTTGCATCTAGTGTGCCTGTAAGCTGCAGCAAGTAAGAATTTTAAAACTCTTGAATGCTCTTCTCTTTAAAATCAATTAGATTTCTCAAAATATGACAGCTCTGACTTTAATGTACAAATATATTGATTTTAAATATGTAAAGTGTCACCATTATTTATATGAATTTGGCTCATTTGTATTTTTCCATGGTCGTGTTGTTTCGTGAAATATAGCTTTTATTTTTGGAACAACAAAATTTGGGGGTAAAAAAATTAATTTATTGCACTTTATACTATTCATGTTTGAGTTACCATGTAACTTGTGGCACGGCAGCACTTAGTCATGAGTTAAGCATAGCCAGAAGCTGCTGGGTGATTAGCCTAAACTCTCCACCAGTTTTGCAAAAATCTCAGCCCACACTAGACTTCACTGTTGCCCTGCATGCTCTACGTTAGTTCACAATTGCAGCAAATTGATTGCAGCAAGTTCACAACTTTTTCACACAGAGGGTAGTGGGTGCATGGAACATGGAACATGCTGACAGAGGAAGTGATGGAGGCAGGTATAATTAGGACATTCAAAAGAGACTTGGATGGGTAGGTGGATACGAAAGGTTTGAAACGTTATGGACCAGGTGTAGGGAAGCGAGTCAAGCTCTGCCAGGCAATTTGGTTGGAGTGGGCAACATGGACCGATGGGCCTATTTCCGTGGTGTGTAAATTCGTGATTCTAAGACTTAGATATCTTTGCACGACACAAATTCAAATTAATAACAAAATAATTCAAAATGGAATTAAAGGAAAAAAGCACCCAGCATAAGGATAACCATGAAACAATCAGATTGCCATTAAACCCATCCAGTTCACTGATGTCCATTAGGTAAGGAAGAGGCAATCCATATCCACTTAGGCCTATATGTGATTCCAGAATCCCCAATGTCATGAACCAGATGGTTTTCAAAATAATTCAGTAATTTTGAGTTTACCTTTTCTGAGATTAGCTATTTTAAGTATTCTATCTATCTATCTATCTATTATATAAAACTCTCTGGCTGTCGTCCGTCTGTACGTCCGACGGCCTGCTTGACTTTGCCGCGCGGCCTTTGATACGGCCCCTGGCCCACACGGCGCGCGGAAAGGCCCACCTTTTTCGCCATTTCCAAAGAGATGACATTTATCTTTACGAATAGCCACTCCTGATTAAATTCGGTCCTGTTTATGTACACGTTTTTTAATAAAATCCATCCCCCCCCCCCACCCCCATCTCCGATTTTCTCCGATTTTTTCCGAAAACGACGCCATCTTTTCCCCCCCGATTTTCTCAGAAAACGACGCCATCTTTTTTTCCCCGATTTTCTCAGATTTTTTCCGAAAACGACGCCATCTTTCTTTCCCCGATTTTCACCACGGAGTCTGAATCACCTTCGGGAACAACACCCCGGGGTGTCAAGCACTTTCGGGGACCAGACCCAACGGGTCTGCACTTGTATACTTTTAAAACTCTCTGGCTGTCGTCCGTCTGTACGTCCAACGGCCTGCTTGACTTTGCCGCGCGGCCTTTGATACGGCCCCTGGCCCGCACGGCGCGCGGAAAGGCCCACGTTTTTCGCCATTTCCAAAGAGATGACATTTATCTTTACGAATAGCCACTCCTGATTAAATTCGGTCCTGTTTATGTACACGTTTTTTAATAAAATCCATCCCCCCCCCAACCCCAATGTAATTTTCTCCGATTGTCTCCGATTTTCTCCGAAAACGACGCCATCTTTTTTTCCCCGATTTTCTCCGAAAACGACGCCATCTTTTTTTCGCCGATTTTCTCCGATTTTTTCCGAAAACGACGCCATCTTTTTTTCAGCACATTTTCACCCCGGGGTCTGAAGCACGTTCGGGAACAACACCCCGGGGTGTCAAGCACTTTCGGGGACCAGACCCAACGGGTCTGCACTTGGTCTAGTATACTATTAAAACTCTGTGTGTGTGTGTGTGTGTGTGTCTGCTTGACTTGTGCCAGCGCCAGCCTTTGATACCGCGCTACGGCAACACCGCACGCAGAAACGCCGAGATTTTTTCCATTTCGGTAGAGATTTAACTTTTCTTTACGAGTAGCCACTCCTGATTAAATTTCGTCGTGTTTATGTACACTTTTTAAAATAAAATCCATCGTCCCCCCCCCCCCCACTTACTAATTTTGTCCCCTCCTGGTCAGCCACCATAACGGCTGCTGACGACCGCCTCTGCTCCGAAAACGACGCCATCTTTTTTTCACAAGCGATTTTCACCCCGGGATCTTAATCACGTTCAGGCTCTAAAACCCCGGGTTCTGAAGCACGTTCTGTGTCCCGGGGTCTGAAGCACATTCTGTGTTTTATTCGCAAGCTATTTTCACGTTCTGCACGTGATCTGCACGTTCTGCGGGATCTGCACGTTCAGGATTTTTTTCCCTTGCGATTTTCACCCCGGGGTCTGACGCACGTTCGGGATCTAAAACCCCGGGGTCTGAAGCACGTTCAGTGTCCAGACACAACGGGTCTGCACTTGGTCTAGTATTTACTAAAATACTTGAATTTATATTCACCAGCTGTCATGGTGAAATGAAATTAATTCAATTAGATCAATGGTCCAGAACACTGGTTGCAAGGCCAGTACTGTAACCAGAATACTCTTGAATTGCACAAAGAATATTTGGTTAATTGGAAGAACATTCCCGTTATGTGGTAGATTTTAGGAAGCTTTGCTGCTCTATTGTATTTCTTTCAACACTTGCAAATTCTGAAAATGAAAATATTCGAAGGCAAATTCACCAGCAGCTATCAGTAAATCATGTAATGGTACCCGTAAGCTTGCTACCTAATAATTAACATAAAATTGCTCGAGCATACCTGCCGCTATATTTTACACAAATTAAAAAAGGCATCCCCAGCAATTACAGTAGCTTGGCAAAAGACTGAGACACAAAAGTCAATGTCATTTAGTGGGTAGACAAAAAATGCTGGAGTAACTCAGCGGGACAGGCAGCATCTCTGGAGAGAAGGAATGGGTGATGTTTCGGGTCGAGATCCTTCTTATGACTGATGTCGGGAGTGGACAGGACAAAGACAGAATGTAATCAGAGACAGTAAGACTGGTGGGAGAACTGGGAAGGGGATAGAGAGGGAAAGCAAGGGCTATTTGAAGTTAGAGGTCAATGTTCATGCTGCTGGGGTGTAAATTACCCAAGTATCTATCCTTCAATCCAGAGATGCTACCTGATCCGCTGAGTTACTCCAGCATTTTGTGTCTACCTTCGATTTAAACCAGCATCTGCAGTTCTTTCTTACACATTTTGTCCACTCCACTGCAAAATCTCCTCTTCTAGAGAGATGCTTCCTATCCCGCTGAGTTGCTCCAGCATTTTGTGTCTAGCTTCAATTTAAACCAACATCTGCAGTTCTTTCTTACACAAATGTTATTTAGTAGTTGGTTCAAGGACCAGCAGGTAGAGACTTTGTGAAGGGGAAAACATTCAGGAAAGATCTGAGGAAAAAACTCTTTTGTCCTGAGAGTGGTTATGACTGAAACATACTGCCTCAGAGTCAACCAGGGCCTTTAAAATGGAATTGATGAATGCTTGAGGGAAAATAATTACAAGACAACAGGGAAAGTGTGGGGAAATGGGACTGACTTTGTTGTTTCAAGAATGTGGCAGAGATTCAAAGGCCTGGTTGGCCTCTTCCTGTACCATAATGATTCCATGATTTTGATTTGTCTAGGGATAACAGAAATCCCAACATTCAATGCTTATTTTTAATCATGCCAAGGATTAACAAATATGATTCCCACTCCTTTCTTTGACAACGACAGTACAGTGGGATTATAAATATTATTAAAAGAGCGAGTGACATACAAGGATTTATTTTCCATTGAGTTACGTCAATGGTTGGACAGAGTACTGGTCCTCTTCAATACCAGCCACTCCACGACTAATGGGGCAACATTCCTGTTTTCTGTGACTGATGTAATCCTGTTGCTAGGTAAATATTATGTGCTATAAGTAATTTATGCTCAAGACCTATATATCACTTACACGTTTGTGTTAGTTGCTCTGAATTTTGCCACACACATAGTCAATTTTGACAGCCACAAGGCTCAAGTTCTCTACAGCAACAGTTTGTTTCACATTGCCCACATTTCACCTAGTCTCATAATTTTAAATTCATTTTTGGGTATCTGGGCTCACGATCCAGGGTGGCATTTATTTCCCCCTCTTAACAACACCAGGGAAGTATGCAGTGATTCATTTTCTTGAACCATTTCAGTCGTTTACTGCTGGCTTACACGTGGCGATGTTAGGTAAGAAGTTTCAGGAGTTTGAGATAACACTGATGAAAGAACAGCTAGGCATTTGCAAGTAAAGGTGGTGTATGAATTGGAAGGAAATATGCAAGCAGTGTTGTTCCATGTGCCTGATGCCCATGTCCTTCCTGGTGGCAGAAGCTTTGGATTTGAGAAATTACCTACGCAAGTAACTGAAGTGCATTTTCTTTCATGATACACACTGCAGCCACTGGATGCCAGTGGTGGAGATAAGAAATGTTTGGGTGATGGTTGGGGTATGAAGCAAGTGGGTACTTTATCCATTTGGATTATGGATTTCTGCCACTTTTCTACACAAATCCGATCTCCCCTGATTTTCTTAATATCTAAAGATCTACTGAACTCTGCATTGAATACCTTTAGTACATCTGCTCAATTGTTAAGACCTAAAACATGTGCGAACCATATAATGAAATATCAGTAGCGACAATGGCAACAACGACCCCATAAACCATGACCTTACCACCTTCAGGACAAAGGCCACAGACACCTGGGAACACTGTCACTTGTAGATTTTCATTCAGGTTGCACACCCTCCTTGCTTGGAACAATATCACCATTGCCTCTGAGTCCAGACCCTGGGATTCCCGACCAAAGCACTATGCGCTATGATAACACCTGTGACATAAGGGCTGTAGTCGTTCAAAGTGAAGTCTCGCCACCACCACCTCAAGCCTAATTAAGGATAAGCAATAGTGCTGCCCTTGCCAATGATGTCCGCAACTCCAAAATGAGTAAATTACTTTTTAAGATCAAAATTATCTATTCTCCTCCCCTAAGCTATCTTCAAAAGAAAAACTTGAAATTTGTGTTGCTCTGATCTTGAAACAGGCCAGGTGTAGTATATTTGGGATATTGAATTTAACATTGAATCCTGAGAGCTGTTAATGTGCCTTGTTGAAAGACGAGATGCTATTCCTCAAACTGCGTAAGAACAATTTAAGAGGCCCAAGACAGAAAGGTGAGAATGAGTGGGATGAGGAATAAAAGCTAAAATCAAAGATCCTTTGAGACTGAATAGTAAATTAGTAGAATGGAAGAAGTAAACTTCATTCCTGGAAGAAATATTTGCGTCCCTGGATGGTGAGAAGGAAAGGGACAAAAGGACAGGTGTTGCATATCCTATTGTTGCATGAGAAGGTGCTTCGAGAAGAGAACTGTTTTTTGTTGGAGAACCAAAATGTTGCAGATGGAACAGTCACCAGAAAGTGAAAGAGAAGAGGAACGGTGTGCAATGTGATGGCAGCATCATTGTATAATTGTGTCATTGTTGCTTATACTAACCTGTGCTGCGTTATTAACTGGCTCCTTTAAACATTGCATACAGATGTCATGGCAGCGCTCTAAATTGCAGCCATCGTCAAATGAATATCACCTATTATTTTGCAGAATACTAATCTATGCAAGAATGTCCCATTAGCTACATAACAACAATTGCTGCATTTCAAAGCACATTAAAGATGGTGCTGAAAAATGTAATAAGATAGTATAAAATACTTAAATATTGGAATGAAAAATTCAGATGGTGCTGAAAAATGTAATAAGATAGTATAAAATACTTAAATATTGGAATGAAAAATCTTATGAACCTTGTTAGAGGTGGTCTACAAGAGGCTACACAATCATTATGTATGATCGTAAAGGTTTTCCCAGAAATCCATCTTTCAACAGTGGAACTGAACTCTGTGTTGGCATTAACAATTGTTTGGACTGCCACTCTCAGCTCTTTGACTGGCTCTAACCTGTGAAAGTTCTGTGGCTGCATTCCAGGTTTGCTCAACTTGGATCATTGTGCCACACAGGAGTCAAATGTTCTCAATTGCAAGATTAGTAGTGGTATGGGGCAATTTTGCTCCAAGGATAATGATCTGAATTTCAACTATTCCAGTACTATGAAGCTTATCCAGATTTTTTTAGGACATTGAAAAAGTCTGGTCTTTTCCTGCTAATTCAAAGCTGATGCTTCCTTAAAGGAGTAGAATTGCCCAGTGAATCAAACTGAGCAATTTAAATAAAACTGTGCGTCACAGTGGCAGAAATTAGTAGTACTGCATCATAATTTGTGAGACCTGGGTGTAATTTTGGTCTCAGGTGTTGCCTGTGTGGAGTTTGCACATTTTGCAAATCTGACCGCCTGGCTGCACTTCTACTCCCCACTAACAAGCAGTAACTGAAGCTGGAGGAGATTATACAGTGCTGGTCTGAGGAAACAGCTGAGATCCTTTACAACTGCACTGGGTTGGTTGATTGGTCCATATTCAAGGACTCTGCTGCCAAGCTAAATGAGTATGCCACTACTGTCACAGACTTCATCAGTAATTGTGTAGAGCAATACATGCCAAAGAAGACAATACAAGTGTTCGCCAAACAGCAACTGTAGATTAACCTGACCTACAGACCACAATTAGTGAGGATAACTGACAAAACATATTCCACAATAATTCTCGATGCTCGTAACATTCAAAGGTGCATTCTGAGGCCCTTATTATACTCACTACACACTCATGACTGTGTAGTCAAATTCTGCTCTAACTCCATTGACAAGTTTGCAGATGACACCACCTAATTTTGGATTTCGAACAATGGTTTGGATTTCGAACAATGACCTGACAGAATACAGGAAAGAGATAGAAAGCTTAGTAACATGGTGTCAAGACAACAACCTCTCCCTCAATGTCAGCTGGATGCTGCCCTCAACAGCGCCCTGTGGACTGTCTCCGGATGCCTACGAGCCACCTCAGTAAATCAACTGCCCGTCCTCGCTGGCATCGCCCCAGCCAACATCAGACGTGAAGCAGCCACGCTGGCCCTCTCTTGAAAGGCACAGACCAGTGAATCCCACCTCCTCCATCAGATCGTCACTGAGACACCACGACGAGTGCGCCTCACGTCACGGCACCCCTTTGCCAATCAAGCCCAAGAGCTGCTCTGCACAACACCGGCTGACGCTTCTAAGGCCGCCTGGGTCAAGACGAGATGGAGAGACCAGTGGAAGTCAGCGGAACCATCTAGGCTACACCAGTACATCAATGACCCCATGGACGTCCCATGGAGAAGGAGAAGGAGGAGGAGGAGGAGGAGGTGGAGGAGGAGGAGGAGGAGGAGGAGGAGGAGGAGGAGGAGGAGGAGGAGGAGGAGGAGGAGAAGGAGGAGGAGAAGGAGAAGAAGAAGAAGGAGAAGAAGCAGAAGAAGAAGAAGAAGAAGAAGAAGCAGCAGCAGCAGCAGCAGCAGCAGCAGCAAAAGCAAAAGCAAAAGCAAGCAAGCTGAGGAGCCAGACTTCAGGAAACAATGTGGTATAAATGGCCCAATGGTGCCAAAGTGGAGTTGGTCAAGAGCTTCAAGTTCCTAGGTGTAAATATCAATCTGTCCTGAAATATATTTTGTAGGTGGCACACATTGCCACTGTACTTCAGTGATGGATGGAATGAAAGTTTAAGGTAGTTGATAGGATGCCAGTTAAATGGATGCTTTGTCTTAGATTGTATCTCAATTCCTGAGAGTTATTGGTACTGCGCACATCTTGGCAAGTGCATTCTACTTCACTCTTGACATACCTTTATATAGCAGAAAAACCTTGGAATGTTAAGGGGCGAGTCAACCATTGCAGGATACCCAGCTTCTCACCTGCTGTTGTCACCACATGGTAGGTCTAGTTCTGTTTCTGGTCAATGGTCATGGGAATATGGTGGAGGATTTGGTAAGGGGTCATCTGTGTACAAAATGGCTGCTGAACAACCCCAATTGCTGGTAACATTTACAAGGTAAAGCGATCCGAATAATTTTCCATATTCTGCTCAATTACCTCAGGGTACCTTGGTGCCTTAAGCCCCTGTCCCACTTACATGTCCTTGGCACACTAATTATGCGACCTCGTGGTCGCGTTGAGGTGCGACGGTCCCGTGAAGATCGCGCACGACTTCATTCGCCCGCACAGCCTACTGGAACGCGTGACCTCATTTGAAGATGGACACAAAATGCTGGAGTAACTCAGCGGGACCGGTAGCATCTCTGGAGAGAAGCAATGGGTGATGTTTCGTGTCGAGACCCTTCTTCAGTCTGAAAGAAGGGTCTTGACCCGAAACATCACCCATTGCTTCTCTCCAGAGATACTGCCGGTCCCGCTGAGTTACTCCAGCATTTTGTGCCTATCTTCAATTTTCTTGGCCCCGCTCTGGGAGTAGGAGTGGGGGCGGATCCGGACAGCAACGGCCGTGAGCCCCAGGCCAAGTTCGGCGATCGTTTGCCTGCTTCTGCTGCTGTTGGCGGTGAGACATTGCGTCGCGCCAGGGTCTTGGGCCTGTCCCACTTTGGCCGTCAGTTACGTGACAGGCCGTTGGCGCGCGAAGATTTCGTTCACTACAAAAATTTCTGAGCCCTGCGCGATGTCGCGCACAACTACATACCCCTCCGCGCTTCTCAGTGGGACCGGCCCCGCGCGGCCACACGTTGCCCATGCCCCTCAACGCGACGACGAGGTCGCGTAATTTGCGTGCCAAGGAGACGTAAGTGGGACATACATAGATACATAGAAAATTGGTGCAAGAGTAGGCCATTCGGCCCTTCGAGCCTGCACCGCCATTCAATATGATCATGGCTGATCATCCAACTCAGTATCCCGTACCTGCCTTCTCTCCATACCCCCTGATCCCTTTAGCCACAAGGGCCACATCTAACTCCCTCTTAAATATAGCCAATCAACTGGCCTCAACTACCCTCTGTGGCAGAGAGTTCCAGAGATTCACCACTCTCTGTGTGAAAAAGTTTTTTCTCATCTCGGTCTTAAAGGATTTCCCCCTTATCCTTAAGCTGTGACCCCTTGTCCTGGACTTCTCCAACATCGGGAACAATCTTCCTGCATCTAGCCTGTCCAACCCCATAAGAATTTTGTACGTTTCTATAAGATCCCCTCTCAATATCCTAAATTCTAGCGAGTATAAGCCAAGTCTATCCAGTCGTTCTTCATATGAAAGTCCTGACATCCCAGGAATCAGTCTGGTGAACCTTCTCTGCACTCCCTCTATGGCTATAATGTCCTTCCTCAGATTTGGAGACCAAAACTGTACGCAATACTCCAGGTGTGGTCTCACCAAGACCCTGTACAACTGCAGTAGAACCTCCCTGCTCCTATACTCAAATCCTTTTTCTATGAAAGCTAACATACCATTCACTTTCTTCACTGCCTGCTGCACCTGCATGCCTATTTTCAATGACTGGTGTAACATGACACCCAGGTCTCGCTGCATCTCCCCTTTTCCTAATCGGCCACCATTTAGATAATAGTCTGCTTTCCTGTTTTTGCCACCAAAGTGGATAACCTCACATTTATCCACATTATACTGCATCTGCCAAACATTTCCCCACTCACCCAGCCTATCCAAGTCACCTTGCAGTCTCCTAGCATCCTGCTCACAGCTAACACTGCCCCCCAGCTTAGTGTCATCCGCAAATTTGGAGATGTTGCCTTCACTTCCCTCATCCAGGTCATTAATATAAATTGTAAATAGCTGGGGTCCCAGCACTGAGCCTTGCGGTACCCCACTAGTCACTGCCTGCCATTGTGAAAAGGACCTGTTTACTCCTACTCTTTGCTTCCTGTTTGCCAGCCAGTTCTCTATCCACATCAATACTGAACCCCCAATACCATGTGCTTTAAGTTTGTATACTAATCTCTTATGTGGGACCTTGTCGAAAGCCTTCTGAAAGTCCAGATACAACACATCCACTGGTTCTCCCCTATCCACTCTACTAGTTACATCCTCGAAAAATTCTATAAGATTCGTCAGACATGATTTACCTTTCGTAAATCCATGCTGACTTTGTCCAATGATTTCACCACTTTCCAAATGTGCTGCTATCCCATCTTTAATAACTGACTCTAGCAGTTTCCCCACTACCGATGTTAGACTAACTGGTCTGTAATTCCCCATTTTCTCTCGCCCTCCCTTCTTAAAAAGTGGGGTTACGTTTGCTACCCTCCAATCCTCAGGAACCACTCCAGAATCTAAAGAGTTTTGAAAAATTATCACTAATGCATCCACTATTTCTGGAGCTACTTCCTTAAGTACTCTGGGATGCAGCCTATCTGGCCCTGGTGATTTATCGGCCTTTAATCCATTCAATTTACCCAACATCACTTCCAGACTAACCTGGATTTCACTCAGTTCCTCCATCTCCTTTGTCCCCTGCTATTTCCGGCAGATTATTTATGTCTTCCTTAGTGAAGACGGAACCAAAGTAGTTATTCAATTGGTCCGCCATATCCTTGTTCCCCATGATCAATTCACCTGTTTCTGAGTGCAAGGGACCTACATTTGTTTTAACTAATCTCTTTCTCTTCACATATCTATAAAAACTTTTGCAGTCAGTTTTTATGTTCCCTGCCAGTTTTCTTTCATAATCTATTTTCCCTTTCCTAATTAAGCCCTTTGTCCTCCTCTGCTGGTCTCTGAATTTCTCCCAGTCCTCTGGTATGCTGCTTTTTCTGGCTAATTTGTACGCATCATCTTTTGCTTTGATACTATCCCTGATTTCCCTTGTTATCCACGGATGCACTACCTTCCCTGATTTATTCTTTTGCCAAACTGGGATGAACAATTTTTGTAGTTCATCCAAGCAGTCTTTAAATGCCTTCCATTGCATATCCACCGTCAACCCTTTAAGAATTAATCGCCAGTCAATCTTGGCCAATTCACGTCTCATACCCTCAAAGTTACCTTTCTTTAAGTTCAGAACCATTGTTTCTGAATTAACCATGTCACTCTCCATCCTAATGAAGAACTCAACCATATTATGGTCACTCTTGCCCAGTTTGATGCCATCCCCAACTTCACTACTACTGCTAGGTGGCCTGTACACAACACCCACCAGCGTTTTCTGCCCCTTAGTGTTTCGCAGCTCTACCCATACCGATTCCACATCCTCCAAGCTAATGTCCTTTCTTTCCACTGCGTTAATCTCCTCTCTAACCAGAAACGCTACCCCACCTCCTTTTCCTTTCTCTCTATCCCTCCTGAATATTGAATATCCCTGGATGTTCAGCTCCCAGCCTTGGTCACCCTGGAGCCATGTCTCCGTGATCCCAACTATATCATAATCATTAATAGCTATCTGCACGTTCAACTCATCCACCTTATTACGAATGCTCCTTGCATTGAGACACAAAGCCTTCAGGCTTGTTTTTACAACGCTCTTACCCCTTATACAATTATGTTGAAAAGTGGCCCTTTTTGATTTTTGCCCTGGATTAGTCTGCCTGCCACTTTTACTTTTCACCTTGCCACCTATTGCTTCCGCCCGCATTTTACACCCCTCTGTTTCTCTGCTCACCCATTTAAGAACCCCACCACCTCTTATTCTCTGTTTATTATTGTTTTCTTCTTTCCCCCCTACATGTTGGGTCTGAGTGCTTTCCTTCTCTGCCTCCTGCCTCACACACTGTCTAATAGCTTTCTCTATTTGAGTCCCTCCCCCCAACCATTCTAGTTTAAAGTCTCCCCAGTAGCCTTTGCAGATCTCCCCGACATTACTCTGTTAATATCAAGGCCAACTACTCTCACCTTATTTCTGCAATTCAGGTATTTGGTCCACATTTAGACCAAGGCTATGATGAGGTGAGGAGCTCAGTGGTCTTTGACTAACCTGAACTGGGATCAGTGAGGGCTGAAATTCAAAAACCTTCAGATGCTTGAAATCTGAAATAAGAACTGAACCTAGGTACTTTAAACAGTCAATCGGTCAGGCAGTATCTTCAACTTGAAATGTTAATACTGTTTTTCGCTCCACATTTGCGCTCTGACCTGCTGAGTGTTTCCAGTATTTTATGTTTTGTATTGGTGAGTGAATGATTAGTGAGTAAAGCCACTTCACAGCATTGTCAAAAACACCTTCCAACGCTTTCCTGATGAATGAGACTAGACTGGGTGATAATTAGCCAGATTGGATTTGTTCTGCCTTTTGTAAACAGGACTTGTTTGGGGATTTTTCCACATTGCTGTGTTGATCCCAATGTTGTATTGCTACTAAAACACTTTGGCTAAAGGGACAGCTAGTTCAGGTGTGCATATCATCAGTGTACTGCAACTGAAATGCTATCTGATCTCATAGCCATTACTGTAACCTGTGTGCTCAGTCTTGATATCATGTGAAACAAAACAAATTGGCGTGAGACTGGCTGTGATGATGTAGATCTCAGGAGGAAGTCAAGATGGATCACCTGTTTGGCATTTCTGGTTGAACATATTGCAAATGCTAAAGATGCTGTTTATACGCTAATGTTGTGTGCCCATCAACTATGAGAATATGGTTGTTCTTAAAACTTCCTCCTTCCATTAGTTGTTTAATTCTCTACCACCAGTCATGGCCGGGTGCACTAGGACTGCCAAACTTCCATCTGATCAATTGAGAGACTGTTTAGCATTATCCATTGCATGCCAGCTTGTTGCAATAATGGGAAAGATTGGATAGGCTGGGTTTATGTTTCCTGGAATGAAGGAAACAGAGGGATGATCTGCTAGAGATACATAAGAGATAAATATACTCATAGGTTGGGGTATAATAACTAAGAGTAGAGGTATTATACATAGGTAGAGGTATAAGAGAGAATAGGTTTAAGGTGACAGGAAGTAGTTTGAAAGAGGGTTTGAGGGGAACGTTTTTTTACACAGAGAATGGTTGATACCTGAAACACTGCCCATTGAAAAGGTGAAATCAAATCTGATCACTATGCTTAACAGGCATTTGCACATATACTTGAATGGGCAAAGCATGGAAGGATACATACCTAATGCAGGCAACTGGGATTAGTAGAGATAGGCAAAAAGATTGACGTGGACATGGCGTGCCAATGGGCCTGTTTCTGTGCCGCACAACTCTATGAGTAGTTAGGCTATTACAGAGAGCATTTAACCTTGGATTGGCTCCGGAGTCAAATGGCAGCCAGACTAGGTATCGATAGCAGATTTCCTCTGCCAAAAGATATTTGTGAACCAGATGTTTTTTTTGACAATCCATTAATTTTCATTATCATGACTAGTTGGTCTCCTTCTTTTTCTGTTACAAGCATCATAACATTATGAATATGAAACTTTAGGAGAATCTCATAACATATGCAAATACTTAAAACATTTAATGATATACTTTGACTGTTTTCGCCTTTTAGTAAATTTTACCAATTTGACATCAACTTTTATTTGATCACACCTGCAATATAAATACAGGTCCCCGCGTGAGGAAAATGAACTAAACTATCACAGATTAAGTATAATTGTTGTAAAGCATCATAGAAAGAACAGAAGACCAGAAATCAGATTGCTGTACCTTTTAGCATTGCGCAATTGAAATGTACTTACCATGAAGGGTTCTCCATCCACCGTATGGACTGTATGCAGGCATCTGGGAAAGGGGGAGGAGAGTCTGGAGAGGAGAAGTCTGAAAGGAGAGTCTGCCTCATGGTCAACTCTGCATGGTGCTCAGATGTGGAAGTCCTATCCAACTCCTTCTCTCCACACCTCAAACATCTGGCGGTGAAGTGCCGTCCCTTCTACCTACCGAGGGAATTCTCCATCATCCTGACCACGGTCTACATCCCACCCCAGGCAGACGTCCGTCTGGCACAGGAGGAGCTGCACGCCGTGGTCAACAAGCACCAGATGGCTTACCCCGAGGCATTTACCGCCATAGCCGGGGACTTCAACAAAGCCAACCTGAAGAAATCATTCCCTAACTTCCACCAACATATCTCCTGCAGCACCAAAGGATCAAACACCCTTGACCTCTGCTACACGACCATCAAAGACGCCTATCGCTCTATCCCTCGCCCTCACTTCGGAAAATCCGACCATTCAGCGGTGCTGCTACTTCCTGCATACAGGCAGCAACTGAAGAAAGCACCCCCAGAGGTGAGGACTGTACAGAGCTGGTTGGGTGGGGGGTGGGGCAGAGGAACAACTCCAGGACTGCTTGGAGTCTGTAGACTGGCCACTGTTCAGGGACTCGGCAATGTACCTGAATGTTTACGCCACAGTCATTACAGACGTCACAAGGAAATGTGTGGAGGACTGCGTTCCAACAAAAACCTTCCGAATGTTTCCTAACCAGAAGCCTTGGATGAACCATGAGATCCGCAGTCTTCTGAAGGCAAGATCCTGGGCATTCAGGTCTGGTGATGCAGAGGTCTATAAGAAGTCCAGATACGACCTTGGTAAGGCCATCAAAAAGGCCAAAAGGGACTTCTGCTCTAAGCTGGAGGATGAGACGGATGTACGGCAACTGTGGCACGGCTTGAATGCCATCACCTCCTACAAGGCAAAATCAGGAGGCGGCTCAAACGACAGCGAAGCATCACTCCCTGACGAGCTTAATGCGTTCTACGCACGGTTCGATAGGGAGAACACTCATGTGCTTTCCCGAGCCCCTATTCGCCTTGACGGTGTTACAGTCATAGTCACAGAGGCCGACGTCAGAAGATCCTTCAGGCGGGTGAACACTCGGAAAGCACCCGGCCGTGTTATAAAAACCTGTGCGGACCAACTGGGTAGAGTTTTTACGGACATTTTCAACCTCTCACTTCTGAGGTCTGAGGTTCCCACCTGCTTTAAGAGGGCATCAATAATACCGGTGCCCAAGAAGAGTAAGGTGACGTGTCTCAATGACTACCGACCAGTGGCACTAATGTCTGTGGTAATGAAGTGCATTGAGAGGTTGATTATGGTGCACATTGGGGTGGAAGATTGCAACCTTCACGTGGTCCGCCCTGTTTCGACGAATGCAATCAACCCGGCGTGCACAATCAAATAAGATCAAATAGAACAAGTTGTCCTACAACTTTAGGCTGTGCATGCCATACGCAAGAAGAAGAAGAAGTGCACATTAACTCCTACCTCGACATGAACCTCGACCAACTACAGTTCGCATACCGCCACAACAGGTTAACGGTAGATGCAATTTCACTGGGTCTCCACTCCACACTGGACCACTTGGACAATAAAAACACCTGCGTCAGGCTGTTGTTTATAGACTACAGCTCGGCGTCATCCTTCCAAGCTGACTACCAAGCTCACGGAACTGGGGCTCTGCGCATCCCTCTGCAATTGGATCCTTGACTTCCTCATCCACAGACCACAGTCTGTTTGAATTGGAGGAACCACTTCATCCTCAGTAACAATTAGTACGGGAGCACCTCAAGGCTGCGTGCTCAGCCCCCTGCTTTACTCACTCTATACCCATGACTGCGTAGCTGGTCATAGTGTGAACTCCATCATCAAGTTCGCCAATGACACCACTGTGGTTGGACGAATCGGAGATGGGGACGAGTCAGAGTATAGAAGTGAGATCGACGAACAGACCAAATGGTGCCAGCACAACAACCTGGCTCTCAACATGAGTATGACCAAGGAACTGATTGTGGACTTTAGTAGGGAAAGGATGAGGACCCACAATCCTGTTTATATCAACAGCATGATGGTGGAGAAGGTCAATAACTTCAAATTCCTGGGCGTGCATATATCAGAAGATCTTTCCTGGACCCTGCACACCGATGCAATTGTAAAGAAGGCACATCAGCGATTCTACTTCCTGAGAAGATTACGGAGATTCGGCATGTCGAAGAGGATTCTCCTAAACTTCTACAGGTGCACGGTAGAGACCATTCTGACTGGTTGCATCGTGGCCTGGTTTGGCAACTTGAACGTCCAGGAGCGAAAAAGACAACAAAAAGTTGTGACCACTGCCCAGTCCATCACCGGCTTTAACCTCCCCACCGTCGAAGGGATCTATCGCAGTCGCTGCCTCAAATAGGCAGCCAAAATCATCAAGGACCCACACCTGGCCACACACTTATCTCACCAATGCCATCAGGAAGAAGGTACAGCCTGAAGACTGTAACGTCCAGGTTCAGGAACAGGTTCTTCCCCACAGCCATCAGGCGAGTAAACAACAATTAAGCTATGAGCTCTGAACTGCAAAAAGACTATATTATTATTTGTTATTTGCACTATATTTGTTATTTATTGAACTTTTTCTTTTTTTTTTCTGTAATATACAATGTTCACATATTCTGTTGGGCTGCAGCAAGTAAGAATTTCATTGTCCCGTCCGGGACATATGACAATAAAACACTCTTGATGGAATGGAATGGAATACCATTTCCAGCTTATTCTGAGTCACTTCAGAAATCTGACCAGGTACTTTCCAGTGCAAGTTTCAAATGATTCAATGTTGTTATCCATGCTCCTCTTTTTGGATAAAAGTTAAACCAAACTGCCCCAGAGTGACCATGGGTCAACAAGGTCTCTACAGTGCAGCACTGGAGTAAGTAAGTAAGTAAGTAAGTAAGTTTATTGGCCAAGTATTCACATACAAGGAATTTGCCTTGGTGCTCCGCCCACAAGTAACAACATGACATACAGTGACAGTTACAAATGACTCAGAAAACACTAAACATTAATAATAATAAAACATTAATGATAAAACACCTTTGATCAAGCATGTGAACCAACAAAATACCAGATGAAAGGGAGGCTACAGATTTTTGGCTGTTGAGTAGAACAACTACTCGTGGATAAAAACTGTTTTTATGTCTGGCTGTGGCAGCTTTGACAATCTGGAGTTGCCTTCCAGAGGGAAGTGATTCAAAGAGTTTGTGGCCAGGGTGAGAGGGGTCAGAGATGATCTTGCCCGCTCGCTTACTCAGGTAATTGCAAACTTACCTTTTAGCCTTTAGCCTCCCCCATCACTGTACCAAGTTCCTCACCCACACACACAGTCCTCCAATTGGCTCAGGTCAGCCATTTATCCGACTACCAATTCCATCCCAAGGCCCACTCGGACACACCTTCACTTTCAATACCTGACCATATGCTCGATTGGTCTTAATCAAAGGCAGGACATTATTTGTTAGCAGGAAAGCCCACTGACTTTACAGCTGCGGGCCCAGAAAAGTAAATGCTGTTGGCACGGCAATGTCATGAGGGCATGATAAAATACAAAGGCCAGACTTTAATAAGTTCCATAGACATTATCGATGGGATATATGAATAGGTTCGAAGGGTTTTCTAGCTAAATAGCTGTAAGCACCATTCCCAAATGAGAATCAGTAAAGGGGAGAAATGCATAAATCCAGTGAACTGTTGATCTGAATTTTGGTTAAGGTCGCTTTGTTGACCTCTGTACTCTATTACAAATTGACCACCAAAACTAGTAGGTTTATCACTTAATTAATTTACTCAAAGGCAGAAACCCTATTTCCAGACATAACCCTAATGTCCCTGTTCCTCATAGCATAGTATAATGGAGATCACGTAACTTGTCACTAAAATTAACCAGGAAAGGATTTGAATGCAACTCAGTAAGATCTAAATTATCTTGTAGGTTAAGAGATTTACTGATTTTTCCATCGATCATTGCTCATTAATCCAGGTTTTAGAACAAGTAATTTTAATAGAATTTTGAATGAAGAAAATGATAAATGGACATTAGACATTTTTACTTAAGAAACTGGAGGATTTTTCGGCTTCTGCTTGCAAAAGGAATTATTTTTTCTCTTAGGGAAAATACTTGCAATAACTTTGTTCATTTCCTTTCAGAGCTTTGGAGGGGTCATAACTCCCATTAGGTCCTTTGCAGTTATGACTGAGCTGTTTAGATGAAACCGTCAATCACGATTGGAAAGAGAATTTTCAGTTATCTGTGCTGTTCAAAGGAAAAAGGCTGGAACGTCTGTAGTTTAGACAAAGCCTCTTTAAGTTCAGTAGAACATATGGAATATTCTTCCATGGAAATTCTGGCCACGAACCATGTCTGGAATTTCTTTCTTCACTTGGGATTTCTTACTTTAACTTTTCAATAATGCAGCTGTATCGCCAAGAGGGTGGGCGGGTGGGGAAGAACACCTCCTCGGTCATCACACTGAGTCCTGAGTCCGCTGCTCTTCACATTGATGCCACATGACTGTATCGCCAAGTCCACTACTAACCATATCAGCAAATACGCGGATGACACAACAGTAGTGGGCCTCATCCGCAACAACAACGACCAGGCATACAGAGAGGAGGTTGAGCAGCTGGTGAGCGGGTGCAGCAGGAACAACCTTCTCCTAAATGTGGACAAAACCAAGGAGATGGTCGTCGACTTCAGAAAGAAAAATCAGCCCAGTCACACTCCGCTGTGCATCAACAACTTAGCAGTGGAGCAGGTGAAAAGCATCAAGTTCCTGGGTGTGCATATAACGGATACCTTAACTTGGACTACAAATATCACATCTCTGGTAAAACGGTCACAGCAGCGTTTGTACTTCCTCCGCAGGATGAGAAGATCACACCTCCACCCTCCCATCCTCACCACATTCTACAGAAGCACCATTGAATCAGTCATGACCAGCTGCATCTCTATGTGGTGCAGCGGCTGTACAGCGGACTGGAAGTGCCTTCAGAGAGTGGTGAGGACAGCGGAAAAAATCATTGGGACTTCTCTTCCTTCCATCATGGACATTGGTTACAAACGCTGTATGTCAAGAGCTAAGGGCATTACCAGAGCCCCCACACACCCACAATATGGTCTGTTTACACTGCTGAACTCTGGGAGGAGGTACCGCAGCATGAAGGGCCGGACAACCAGGTTCTGCAACAGCTTCATCCCCCAGGCCATAAGATTATTGAACTCACAGTCAAACCAATGCAAAAAACTTTCTTATACATTGCCACTTTTAAAAACTTTCCTTTTTTAACTATGCACATGAAGCACTTTTTATGGACACACTAAGCACTTTTACTGATCGCTGTTACTTTGAAGAGTCAATGCAATGAAATTTCGTTCAATGTGCACTGTGTCTATGTGTATACCTGAATGACAATTAAAGTTATATTCATTATTCAAGAGAAATTTGAACTATTCTAACTCGCAGGCTATTGAAACGAAACAGTATAATCCAGGAGGTCACACTGAACTTTGCTTTGCCAGTAATGGTACATACTACCAGTTTTTTAAATGCAGTAAGCAATGATTTCCATGTAAATGCATGTTTGTGCGATAGTAGACGGCTACCACAGTAAACTCATGTATCTACCACAGGCTCTATTCTTCACCATTGATTCACTGTGCATTCCAAAATGATAACCATACCTGGACCAGTTTTTCAGCCTGTTTACAATATCATTAGAGATCCAATTATAAATAGATTAAATACAACCATCTCATTTGGAAACAGTAGGACATTTCTACCAAATACAGAATACTGAAATTACTGTCTGCACACTTTGAATCAGATACACAGATAATTTTGGCTAAGAGCAGAGTCCAAGTGCACAAGGAAACTGCTTGTTACCTGCTGATGGTACTGGTTAACTGCCGACTCAGGGAAGCAGATTCTAGTACTTCTGGTCAAAGAGAAACAAACCAGCAACATCAACTCTGCCCATTCTCTTACCCATCAGGTGCAATGGATAACAAAATAAGCATTTTAACAAACAGCTGTTAATGCGACAGGTCCAAAACAATTACAATACTTTTCACCAATGAAAAATACAAACTGAATTTGATTTCAATAACTGTAAGCAGAAGGTAGTTGAAGCTGGGCAGAGTAAATTCTTATGACTAATTTAAAATTAGTTCAAAAATCTTAAATCCAATTTGCGTGTTCCATATCAGATACTGGATCCTTCTCAGAAAGAGATTATCTTTATGTACGTAAACAAAAGGTGGTCATATCAAAAACCTAAACAAGCTATGTCCAAGATTTGTAAAAATGCTGTGGATTTCATAACTTGGCCAGGAAACTTCAACACTCGAAAGGTTAACTCAAAACACAGCTGCAGCAGATGTCTCACAGAAGCATCACTTATCCAGCTGCACCAAGCAGTATCTTTCTTACTTGGAGTGAAGCTATTGGCCCTAAAGTGGATGCATTATTTACCAACCCAATAACTAATAACTTAAACTTCGAACAACATATTCTAAGTAATTGCCTTTAAACTACATTTGATGGATATTGGTGTTCTAACGTAAACTTCGGACATTAGTACCCCCAGCATCAAAATTTTGGTGGTGTATGGGGGGCTCTTTAAGGGCCTGTCCCACGGGCAGGCGACTCCATGCGGCAAGCGCGACCTAACCGGAAGCGGGGGGACGTGCGGGGGCCGCGCGGAGGTCGCGGGGCTGGTCCCACGTAGATCGCGGGAGCCGTATGGAGTTGGTCCCGACACCGTGTGGGGCTCCGAAAAACTGACACTGTTCAAAAATTCCACGCGGCAACGGCCTGCCGCCCCGCTGCCGCATCGAGGCTATGCGCACCACCTCAACGCCGCGTGCACCGTCTCCGTCAACTCTGGAATTGTTGTGAAGGAAGGAACTGCAGATGCCCATTTACACCGAAGATGGACACACCAAAAATGCTGGAGTAAGTAGATCAGGCAGCTTCTGTGGACAGGTGGTGTTTCGGGTCGAGACACCTTCTTCGGACTGAAGTCTTCTGCAGTCTTCTATGGTCTGAGGAAAGGTCTCGACCCGAAACATCACCTACCCGTGTTCACCTACATAAAAAACGAAACATCACCTACCCGTGTTTACCTACATAAAAACCGCTCGAGCTTCCAACGGACTTCGGTCGAACTGGACGTCCGCGCACCCCCCGCTTCCGGTTAGGTCGCGCTCGCCGCATGGAATCACATGCCCGTGGGACAGGCCGTACGGTGATCACTCGGCCTCCATGCGGCCCCCGCTTCCGGTTAGGTTGCGCTTGCCGCATGGAATCGCATGCCCGTGGGACAGGCCATACAGTGATCACTCGGCCCCCACTTCCGGTTAGGTCGCGCTTGCCGCATGGAGTCGCCTGCCCGTGGGACAGGCCCTTTAGTCTGTGTGAGTTTAGCTCCAACACCAACCAAAAAACATAAAAATACCATACTTGTCTGCCAAAACATCCATCAATTTAAACTTTCACCACACTAAACTGTGGCTGGAGCATGCACTACTTGAAAATGCACTGCTGTTTTTCACTATGGCTACTTGAATGCCACTTTCCAAATCCATTTCGGCCATCAGGAAAAGCAGGTTTATGGGAATACCAGCACCTCCAGGATCTCCTGCTTGTCACACGCTATCCTGACTTGGAAATACATTGCCCTACTTTCATAATGGTGTGATCTAAAGATTAGAACTCTCCATCCATCCGTAGGGTGGGAGAACCTTGATCACAATTCAAGGGTGGCACGGTGACATAGCAGTAGAGCTGCTGCCTTACAGTGCTAGAGACCTAGGTTTGATCCTGACTACGGGTGCTTGTCTGTACGGAGTTTGTACGTTCTCCCCGTAAAGCTCCTGTCCCACTTACGTGTCCTTGGCACGCTAATTACGCGACCTCGTGGTCGCGTTGAGGCGCGACGGTCCCGCGAAGGTCGCACGTGACTTCATCCGTCCGCACAGCCGTTTGGAGCGCGTGACGTAATTTGAAGATGGACACAAAATGCTGGAATAACTCAGCGGGACCGGCAGCATCTCTGGAGAGAAGCAATGGATGACATTTCGGGTCGAGACCCTTCTTCAGTCTGAAAGAAGGGTCTTGACCCGAAACATCATCCATTCCTTCTCTCCAGAGATGCTGCCGGTCCCGCTGAGTTACTCCTGCATTTTGTGTCTATCTTCAATATTCTTGACCCCGCTCTGGGAGTAGAAGTGGGGGCGGATCCGGACCGCAATGGCTGTGAACCCCAGGCCGAGCTCGGCGATCGCTTGCCTGCTTCTGCTGCAGTTGGAGGTAAGACGTTGCGTCACGCCAGGGTCTTGGGCCTGTCCCACTTTGGCCGTCAGTTATGCGACAGGCTGGTGGCGCGTGAAGATTTCATTCGCTACAAAATTTCGGAGCGCCGCGCGATACCGCGCACAACTCCATACCCCTCCACGCTTCTCAGTGGGTCCAGCCCCGCGCGGCCACACGATGCCCGTGCGCCTCAAAGTGACAACGAGGTCACGTAATTTCCGTGCCAAGGACACGTAAGTGGGACAGGGCCTTAACCTGCGTGGGTTTTCTCCGAGATCTTTGGTTTCCTCCCACACTCCAAAGACGTACAGGTTTGTTGCTTAATTGGCTTGGTATAAAATGTAAAATATTGTCCCTAGTATGTGTAGGATAGTGTTAATGTGCAGGGATCACTGGTTGGCGTGGACTCGGTGGGTTTCCGTGTTGTATCTTTAAATAAACTAAAAAATTAAAAGCCAATGCACCACCAACTTCTCAAGAGCAATTGTGGATGGGCAGTAATTGGCAGCCTTGTCGAAAATGTGTTTATCCCAAAAATAGAATTTAAAAACCCATCGATGGTAGAGATGAACTTAACATTGCTCTGCCATTTCATCTCACATTATTTTAATGGGGATGCAAAATTATTCAAATTCAATGGACCTGTGTCTGTATTAAAAGTGCAGACAAAATAATCTGCATGAGATAAGTGCTCAGTGCTGGAAAACATCATAGTTTCAACCTCTTAGAATTTGGAATCGCGTCTATGAGTTCCAAAAAACTTGCTTGGTTATACTGAGTGGTGCTTGGCACTATTATTGGCTAACTTTACCTCATCTGGTGTATGGATGATCTGTAAGTCAAATCATCCGGTTCTACAAAAGACACCACCATTAATTAAACTTACACAAACAATGTAAGAAATGTCCTCCTCAAATTTGACAGGTGCTGGCAATTAACCGAATGCATTAGATATCTATCTTCTTTTACAAGCTTTGTCTAGACTTAAATAAACATATTGTGCAAACGACGTTGTGCACTGAGAAGCTGAGGGATGAATGTAAATTAGTTGAGAGAATGTACTACTATGAGAACACACATTTAGCAAAAACATCCAACAAAATATAACCAAATACCTGCAAACAATAATAATCCAAATTATAAAATTAATTTCAAAGATGATAATACGTAATTTACCACATTTTTTCATTACTGCACAATTTAATGTTTGAAAGTGACTACATTATACTTCAAAATATTAGACATGTCACAACGAATCAAAGATGTGCTGGGGCATTGAACCTGACAATGAATTTCATCAATGTCTACCGTGACTTGGAGGTGGCTCCTGAGATAAATCAAGTGCACTGCAATGTCCAGAGTCTCATCATTTATCTTTATTGTCAGAGGGCAATAAAGGTATAGTGGGTATCGTGGATGCAAGAAAGTAAATAGCCTATGTGTTGAAAGATGAATAAAGCTATTTTATGGTAAGATTATTTCACCCATCGCTACATGGTTAAAAACAACTTTCAACCATTCAAGAACACACAGAGCAGATGAGAAAAAAATTGGGAACATACTGGACAGAAGCGACATTGGGAAGCTGATTGAAAAGAAAAGGAAAATAAAAATCCAGTTTGAATTCTGTACCTCTTGCAATTATATGGCCAGAATTCTAATATCACCAACATGGTCATTGTATTTCGGTAACTATAGCTGACGGTTCTGTTTGAAGGCAAATATGATATAAAATGCAATTAAATACAGTGACTGATGCAAAGTGTTCACACATTCCTGCCTGGCAATCTTGTCCAGCTTGTCCAGCTTGATTCTTTGCAAGTTGCAAGGAATCTTCGCATGTTGGCAAACTGGATCCAAACTTGGTTTGGCGATAAGAGGCAGAGGATAGTAGTGGATGGGGATTTTTTCTGATTGGAAGTCTGTAAAAATTGATTTATCACAGGAATAGTTGTTGGGATTATATTCGTTTGTAATATATTCAAATCAATAGAAATTATTTGGATGAAAAGGTTAGTAGTCTGATCAATAGGTTTGTAGATGACAGATAAATTGCCAGTGTTATAGATAGTGAATACGGTTTTTCTAAGAATACAGTGGGACACAAATCAACTGGAAAATTGGGTGGAGTGGTAGTGCATGGAATATAATTCAGTCGAGTCAAGAGTGTTTTATTGTCATATGTCCCGGACATGACAATGAAATTCTTACTTGCTTCAGCACAACAGAATATGTGAATATGTAAACATAGTACATAACGGGGAAGAGAAAGAGGTAATGAACTTTGAAAAGTCAATTCTACACAAATAAATGGCAGGGATCTCAGCAGCACATATGTACAGAGGGGCCTCGGGGTGCAAGTCCATGTCTCCCTGAAAATGGTGAAACAGATGAATAGGATAGCAAAGAAGGTATTTGCAATGCTTGCCTTTACAGGCTGGCATTTATCATAGGGAGTGGGATGTCAGATTGCCACTATAACACCTAAAATACACTACACTTGAAATATTGTATACAGTTCTGGTCACCACACTGCGGGGAGGAGTGATAGCAAGCGAGTGCAGTAAAGTGCAATAGATCCACCAGGATGTTGCGTGAAATGTAGTTCAGAGCAGTGATTGGATAGGCTGGGTTTACCTCCTCATCAGACTCCTACATTATTTATAACATATGAGGTTAAAAGGTGATCTTTTAGAAGTTTGTGAAATTATGAAGGGCACAGATAGGCTAGATAGTCAAAGTATTTTTCTCAGCAGAGGGGAGTCTAAGATGAGAGTGAAAAAATTTAAAGAAAATCAAAGAGGTAGGTTTTTTCACACAGAGGATGTTGGTTATGTCGAATGAGCTATCTGAGCAGATGGTAGAAGCAGAAACTATTACAATGTATAAAAAGGTATTTGGACAGAAAGTTAGATATAGCAAAGCATTGAGGGATACAGGGCTAATGCAGGCAAATGGCATTAGCATTGATAGGCATCATGGTCAGCATTCTGGAAGGGCACATTTTGGTGTTTTGTGTGTTTATGTTTCTATGTCCTGAATTTGTAAAACGGTTTGCAAATGCATCTATTTAAAAAAATAGATTTAACGATCAACCACAAAGCAGACTGCTGGAGGTGTAATGTTTGTGCCTGCCCCTATTAGCAATGTCAAGACTTTTAAATATTAAGAACTTAAATAAAGTTATATATTTGGTCAAGCATAGTTTAAAAAAACTCTAATCTAGAATTTGATCAAAAGATAAAGAATTTCTGCAGCAGCAAATATTTTTTACTGGGATGTTAGATTATGAACTTTGAAGTCAAATTCTACTAATAAATGGTAGGGACCTTAGCAGTGATACTCGTAGAATTGTACAGCATAGAAATAGGCACTTCCATCAACTGTCTATGTTGGCCAATAAATATATATCCAAACTCATCCTATTTCCGAGTGCACAACCCTTGTCCTTTTCTGCCATGGTATTCCATGTGCTTATTAAAATATCTCTTAAATACTTTGATAGTGACAGCCTCCCCCACCCCCAACTGAAAATAAGTCAACCACATTAACTACCTGTGCTGCTGCCTTTAGGGATCTTTGGATATTTTCAGGAAAGTTCCAATATTCCATATACTTCATAGTCTTCTATCGGCCCCATAGCAGAAGCGTCCACGTCGCGGGGCTGGAAACTGGAAGTATCCCAAGCTAATTCTGCTACCACCATCATCTAGATGCAACAAGTGATGGCTCCCACTGATTGTCGCCGGAAGCTTGCGTCCTTTTCAGGATGGTCGATGACAGCGATGGAAGATGGACACGAAAGAAGTCTTCTATCATTCATTGTGCATGTCTTTAGTCTTATTAATCTCGACAAAATCTAAAAGAATTTCCAAGGTTAAATTCCATCTGCCATTATTTCACTGTGTTTCTTCATATCTCATAGTTCTGCAGCCAGAGATTATCCTCCTAATTTACCACAACACCACCAATCTTCGTCATCTGTAAACTTTCTAAACATACTTTGTACATTTACATCTACATCATTAGTCTACATTACAAAGTATCAGTCCTGGCATCCAATTTTGGTGGAGCCCCACTGGCTTCCAATTATGAAAACAAAACTCCACCGTAACACTCTGCTTGCTCTAATTTCAGATTCATTTTGCCAAACTGTGTTGGATCCCAGGAGCTCTAATCTTTTGAATCAGTGTCCCACATTATTCCTTGTCCAAGGCTTAATGATGTCTAATGGACTGCATCATCTGCACTTCTCTGGTCAACACAGTTAGTCACCTTCTCAAAAAGTTCAAAAAAGAACTGCAGATGCAGGAAAAATCGAAGGTAGACAAAAATGCTGGAGAAACTCAGCGGGTGAGGCAGCATCTATGGAGAGAAGGAATAGGCGACGTTTCGGGTCGAGACCCTTCTTCAGACTGTTTCCGGGGGGGGCGGGTGTGGGAAAAAGAAAGGAAGAGGCGGAGACAGTAGGCTTGTGGGAGAGCTGAGAAGGGGGAGGGGAAGGAGGGAGAAAGCAAGGACTATCTGAAATTGATGAAGTCAATGTTCATCCCCAGGGCCAGATAGGCTGCATCCCAGAGTACTTAAGGAAGTAGCCCCAGAAATAGTGGATGCATTAGTGATAATTTTTCAAAACTCCTTAGATTCTGGAGTAGTTCCTGAGGATTGGAGGGTAGCTAATGTAACCCCCTTTTTAAAAAAGGGAGGGAGAGAGAAAACAGGGAATTACAGACAAGTTAGTCTAACATCGGTAGTGGGGAAACTGCTAGAGTCAGTTATTAAAGATGGGATAGCAGCACATTTGGAAAGTAGTGAAATCATTGGACAAAGTCAGCATGGATTTACGAAAGGTAAATCATGTCTGACGAATCTTATAGAATTTTTCTAGGATGTAACTAGTAGAGTGGATAAGGGAGAACCAGTGGATGTGTTATATCTGGACTTTCAGAAGGCTTTCGACAAGGTCCCACATAAGAGATTAGTATACAAACTTAAAGCACACGGTATTGGGGGTTCAGTATTGATGTGGATAGAGAACTGGCTGGCAAACAGGAAGCAAAGAGTAGGAGTAAACGGGTCCTTTTCAGAATGGCAGGCAGTGACTAGTGGGGTACCGCAAGGCTCAGTGCTGGGACCCCAGCTATTTACAATATATATTAATGATTTGGACGAGGGAATTGAATGCAACATCTCCATGTTTGCGGATGACACGAAGCTGGGGGGCAGTGTTAGCTGTTAGGAAGATGCTAGGAGGCTGCAAGGTGACTTGGATAGGCTGGGTGAGTGGGCAAATGCATGGCAGATGCAGTATAATGTGGATAAATGTGAGGTTATCCACTTTGGTGGCAAAAACAGGAAAATAGACTATTATCTAAATGGTGGCCAATTAGGAAAAGGGGAGATGCAACGAGACCTGGGTGTCATGGTACACCAGTCATTGAAAGTAGGCATGCAGGTGCTGCAGGCAGTGAAGAAAGCGAATGGTATGTTAGCATTCATAGCAAAAGGATTTGAGTATAGGAGCAGGGAGGTTCTACTGCAGTTGTACAGGGTCTTGGTGAGACCACACCTGGAGTATTGCGTACAGTTTTGGTCTCCAAATCTGAGGAAAGACATTCTTGCCATAGAGGGAGTACAGAGAAGGTTCACCAGATTGATTCCTGGGATTCAGGACTTTCATATGAAGAAAGACTGGATAGATTCGGCTTGTACTCGCTAGAATTTAGAAGATTGAGGGGGGATCTTATAGAAACTTACAAAATTCTTAAGGGTTGGACAGGCTAGATGCAGGAAGATTGTTCCCGATGTTGGGGAAGTCCAGGACAAGGGGTCACAGTTTAAGGATTAAGGGGAAATCCTTTAGGACCGAGATGAGAAAAACATTTTTCACACAGTGAGCGGTGAATCTCTGGAACTCTCTGCCACAGAAGGTAGTTGAGGCCAGTTGATTGGCTGTATTTAAGAGGGAGTTAGATGTGGCCCTTGTGGCTAAAGGGATCAGGGGGTATGGAGAGAAGGCAGGTACAGAATACCGAGTTGGATGATCAGCCATGATCATATTGAATGGTGGTGCAGGCTCGAAGGGCCGAATGGCCTACTCCTGCACCTATTTTCTATGTTTCTATGCTTCTATGTTTCATACAGCTGGGGTGTAAACTACTCAAGCGAAATATGAGGTGCTCTGGCAATGGAGGAGGACCTGGACAGAAAGATCGGATTCGGAATGGGAGGGGGAGTTGAAGTGCTGAGCCACCGGGAGATCAGGTTGGTTAGTGCGAACTGAGCGGACGTGTTGGGCAAAGTAATCGCCAAGCCTGCGCTTGGTCTCGCCGATGTAGAGAAGTTGACACCTGGAACAGCGGATGCAGTAGATGAGGTTGGAGGAGGTGCAGTTGAACCTCTGCCTCACCTGGAAAGACTGCTTGGGTCCTTGGATGGAGTCAAGGGGGGAGGTAAAGCGACAAGTGTAGCATTTCCTGCGGTTGCAAGGGAAAGTACCCGGGGAGGGGGTGGTTTGGGTGGGAAGGGAAGAATTGACCAGGGAGTTACGGAGGGAACGGTCTCTGCGGAAAGCAGAAAGGAGATGAAATAGGAAGATGTGGCCATTGGTGGGATCCCGATGGAGGTGGCAAAAATGTCGGAGGATTATATGTTGTATGCGATGGCTGATAGAGTGGAAGGTGACGACAAGGGGGGGAGTGTCCTTGTTATGAGTAAGGGGATGGGGAGTGGGAGCGGAGCTGCAGGATATAGAGAAGACCCTGGTGAGAGCCTCATCTATAATAGAAGAGGGTTCCCTAAAGAATGAGGACATCTCCGATGCCCTGGTCTGGAACACCTCATCCTGGGTGCAGATGCGGTGGAGACGGAGGAATTGGGAGTAGGGGATAGAGTCTTTACAGGAAGCAGGGTGGGAAGAAGTGTAGTCCAGATAGCCATGGGAGTCAGTGGGTTTGTAGTAGATGTCGGTGTGTAGTCTGTTACCTGCGATGGGGATGGTGAGGTCTAGAAACGGTAGGGAGATGTCGGAAATGGTCCAGGTGAATTTGAGTGCCGGATGGACTCAAGTTCTCAAAAAGTTCAATCATATTCGTCTGATAGGACCTTCTCTTAACAAAGTCATGATCAACCCCTGTTCTCTAAATGAAGATTAACACTGTTCCTCAGATATTATTTCCACTAATGGTCCTAAATTGGCCTGTTACTATCCAGTTTACTCATGCTGACCTTCTTGAATAAAGATACCACGTTATATTCCAATCATCTAGCACCTTGTTTTGTTTACAATGTCTAGCATATATGCACACCTAATATAGAAGGTACCCATTAAGAAATCGTAAATGTCAGATAAGTAGTACACTATATTAATTTCTAAAGAAGGTGCACACCTTAATTTGCACATAATTACACCCATTTAGCAACAAAATGGGAAAATGTCTGGTCACAAGTTTCTAAATTCAGATATAACTAAAGAGAGGAAAGTTTTCTAATTCTAAAACTAAATCCAGACTTTCCCTTCTGATTGGTCATAATCATCCAAGAATGTGCTTCATGCCTTTAGCATGGGCCACTGGTATCGAGATACTACCAATTTGCAAGTGAGGAGCATTGGATTTGCTCAGAGATGGGACAGTTTCAGCCTGTGCACTACATTCTCTATATTCTGTTTTACAGATAAAACTAAACATATGGGTTAAATTAATCTGAACGATTGTTGGAATTTTTCAGATGCATGATCATCTTTCGACATTCTGAAATATACAATGCAATGTTTTTGAAACTCAATTCTTTGGGCCAGTACGTAGGCTTACTTTTATTTTCAAAATAACTGTTCATTCGGTGCTCAAATTAATTAGCCGACATCACCAAGAACATCTAAACATAACATTTTGTTTTCTACTGATTATGAGGCCATTAATATCTGCCAAGCCACCATATTTGTACACACAATAACTGCATTTTATAGCAATGTGTTCCAAGTAAAATGTGCTGAGGTGTTGATCAGGTGTTAGAAAGATGCGGCTTCTGTACCTTTAGACATAGTGTCTTTAGTTCCTTTAAGTAAAAACATGGCATTAGTAATGCCCCACTAATCATCTACACTGATCATCAAGGACAGTGGCTGAACAAACGACAGCTAGCTGGAAATTGGATTTTGTTTGATAAAGTATTGTTGTATGTAGTGCTAAGACCAAACTGAGTTTCACAACATGAATGCATAACAATGTGTGCATCAGAATTGGAATAGTGTCTGCCAAGTGAGCTGTTCTACAATGCAACCTGTTCAATGGAACAACCTCCACAAGCTATATGATTTTACTTCGGAGTCACATGAGTGACTACGTGAAGAACCCCGCCAGGACGCATGCGTGTCATATCGCTACACGCATTGCGAAACAGTCATGCGGGTGGAACGACGTTCCCCCTCAGCGGCAAAGTTTAAGAGCCGGGAACTGCAGGTAAGAGATACTCTGCGTTCTTTTTGTTATCTACATACTGTGTTACAGGTGTGGAGTCAATGGACAAGACGAAGAAAACGAAGAAGGCTGCGACAAAGCTGGCGAGGGAGGACCGCGGAGTTGCGGGCAGCCAGCAGCGGCCAGCAGCACATGAATCACCCGTAATGGGAACAGCTGTGCCCGACTTCGCCCCCGCACCGGCCAGATCTACACCGCGGCCGGGCAGTAAGGCAAAACAAAAATCTAATAGAGTCGTTGACTCGGATGAGTCCGACTTTGAGCAGCCGCGAGCGGCCAGCGACCGTGAACGCTGGAGCCGGATGGAGCGGCTTATGGAGCAAATGCTCCAACGTGACAGGCTCCGGGAGATGGAGTCTAGTTACTGTGGGCAATTTATTACACCCACAGCAGCACCTCTTGTAGGTCTGCACAGTGCATCTCCCTCGTCAGAGGGGAGTACTGGGGGTCAATTCTGGGCTGACCCTGAAGAGGGGTTTGCAGAACAAAAATCAAGTGTGCGAGGGGTGCAGGAAGACGAAAATCTACTGGACATGGTGTCCCAATTCATAGCCAGACCAAACTGGCCGAAACCTGGAACCAAAACTAGCTGCCAGTATTGACTATATGTCATTTAAGCAGCTACAGGAACAGGCTGTAATGGACACCACGGCAAGACATTTGCCACCAGGGAACTGTACATCCCTGAATGTTCCTATTGCAAATAATTGCATATGGAAACACGTCGGAGCAGGAGTTAGAGGCATGGATGTCAAACTCCAAAAAGTACTGAAGCTCCTAACAACGGGAATAACATCTTTCGCCCGCACAATAGATGAAAAGGAGATGTCGCAGGATCAACAGGATGCACTGGCACTGCTCTGTAATACTCAATACGAAATAAACAGCATCAGGAAGCGTGCCATCCGACCTGCTTTAAACCCGAAATTTGCAGGTCTGTGCAAACCTGGAAACATAAAACCACCAAATTTTACTATTTGGAGGTAACCTATCCAAGCAAGTCAAAGAGCTCGATGAGGAGGCAAAAACCCTGGGGCTCATCAAAGCGACATCATCAAAAACCTACTATGGCCATAAACAGCACCCTTATGCACCCACCAGTAGAACAAGACAAACTGGTGAAAGCTCAAAGGCCAGGTACACCGAACATCGGTCTTTTTTAGGCCATGGCCCAGACCGGCCTTCGTGGAAGATGCGCAAACCCCCAACACCAACCCAACCACAAACCCAGACACCGGCGCCTCAACCTCCACGAAGGATTCACAAATAGAAGTAAACCTGCCACTGGTAACCATTGAGGTAGGTTGGTCTGGTTCCTTACGAATTGCAGGGAGTATGGAGGTTGGTGGGAGATTACACTTCTTTCTGGATGCATGGAGTATGTTAACTACAGACACTTATATTTTAAGCAGTATCCAGGGGTATACCATAGAATTTATACACAAACATAGCCCTCCAGTTCAGCATGTACCGAACCGAATGTTCGTACTTTCAGGTAAAGAAAAATCAGAAGCACATGCCGAACTGGAGCGGCTTTACGCAAAAGGGGTAATTGAAAAAACCCAACACGAATCGCTGGAATTTGTGTCCAATATCTTTACCAAAAACAAAAAAGATGGTGGTTGTCGCATCATCATAGATTTGACAAATTTGAATACTTTTGTACAATATATTCATTTCAAAATGGAAACCTTTGTTACTGCTAAACAATTGATTTCCAAAGGTTACTTCATGGCTAGCATCGATTTAAAAGATGCTTACTATTCAGTGCCTATACAAGGTGACCACAGATGTTATTTAAAATTCAACTGGATGGGACAGCTCTGGCAGTACAGAGCACTACCAAATCGGCTAACATCAGCTCCCAGGCTGTTCACTAAAATTTTGAAACCAGCCCTAGCGTTTCTGCGGAAACAAAAACACATGGTGATGGCATAACTAGATGACATACCTATTGTGGGCAAAACTTTGGAATTGGCCAAACAACCGGTAACAGCCACGAAACAATTATTTGAAAAACTGGGGTTTATCATCCATCCAGTTAAAACTAAATTAACGCCTTCCACCACAATGGATTATTTGGGGTTCACCATTAACTCAGTTCATATGTCGGTGACTTTGCCTAAGGAAAAGGCTATAGCCTTAATAGAGGCTTGCAATAACCTCATTGACATCAGTAAACCATCCATCAGATTGGTAGCAAGAATAATTGGCAAAATAGTGGCTGCCTTCCAGCCACACAATTTGGACCTTTACATTATCAAAATTTACAGAGGGCAAAAATACAAGCACTCAAAGTTAATGCTGGTCATTTTGACAGACCAATGAAGCTACCAATCGAAGCCATAATGGAACTAAAATGGTGGAAAGATAACATTCGGCATTGTTCCAATCCAATCATTATCAGCAACCCTTCTATGGTACTACAAACTGATGCCAGTGCACTTGGTTGGGGTGCTACCAATTCCATCTCCAGCTGTGGAGGTAGATGGAATGCACAGGAGGCGTCATTATTACAAACACTGGGCATAAAC
>CM075978.1:108475331-108740144 GCA_038087875.1 Malacoraja senta
TGAAGCTAAGATGACCATATTTCCGCCCAAAAAGAACAAGGCCGTGGAAGCAGACCCATTGAAACCCCAAAACACTGAGATGAAAAACGTTAGTTGCACATCCATAATCTAACGATCTCATATCATGGAGGAGACGGATAGACCAGGGAACCTCTGAGATGTCTCATACGTGACCATTTCCAGGAAAGGAGACATCTGACAGAGCCTTCCCCGTCTGTGAAGGGAAGTCATCCGCATGGTCCACCTCTGTCGCATCCTCCCAGTAGCTGCACAGTTGCTTCCCAAGTCAGTGTGGATTCCAAACATCTCAAGGCACAGTAGACATAATTTCAGAGGTGGGAACAGTGAGGGCACAATGGATTGTAGTGATCAGGAAGATTAGACGTGCAAGTATGATGGGACAGTCATGGAAGACGGAGCAAAGGGGTTTAGTGGACTGAAATTAACACAGGCAACACCACAGCAAGATGAACAGTATCCTTGTGTTCATATTTGTTATATGTTTGTGACAGTATATTATGTATAATTAAACTGGAAAATGCTGCATATAATACATCACACACTAATTTCCCACTATACAAAATAACTGCACTTCAAATGTATTTAAACGATTGCAAAACATTTCGGGATCTCCTCAGTTTGTGATACAACAGTACTTCATGTCTTTTTTCACATTTACTGATATATTCTTCAGAAAACCACTTTGTTTCTTCATCATTAGCTCTGTATAAACTTGTTTAAAAATGGCACTAACTTTTCTTGCTGTTAATTTGGAATGGGTGAGTATTTTACTCCATGACTTCAGATGTTTTCAGACAAATTTTTCATTTATTAAACAGTTCCCTTCTCTGAAAAGTATGTTATAATGAAAAATTGAGTACATAAAAAAGCACTATATTTGTTGGCTCAACAGCATGAGTAGGAGAAATGTGCTTTCGCACATAAGAACACATTTTTGATTCATTAACTCAAAATCATTGCCATTAAAAATCAATTTACATGCAGAAAGAATATTTGGTCTCAGGTTTTCCCTTGCCACATCAGCATCCTGGAATGCAGATTTAATTTTCTCACTGTCATTGCAACTGCCCATCATTTCACTAACTCCAGGTGATGGATGCTGTGATTCCTATTGCTGTCTGTCAAGAATTGAGCCAAGGTGCATGGTTTTGCTTGAAAATTAAACCATGTTTGAAAACATGCCAGGTGCTCCTTTACAGACCTGAAAAGGTCTTAGCCAGTCACTCTTTACTAAGTATGATGGCATAAACCCAAGTTGGTATTTTATTGATATACTGTGCTAGTCTCAACGGAAAATGCAGGATAGTTCTGAATTGGTGTAAATCGCTGGTTTCCTGAATGGTTACATGGGTCTGGGAAGAGTGAGGTTAGGTTTTACCTTACTCTGTCAAGCAAGAACAGGGTAGAAGTGGGGCTTTTAAAATTGAATATGTTACCCTACCTCCCGATCAGCTCCAATCCGGTCAGTAACTATTAAAAATGTTCACTGCAGCTAGATTGCTGAGTTGCCTGAAGCAAGGAAACAAGAACCCCAGGAATCAAAGTAATTAGGAGATTTTTCCTTCTATGGGATTTTTTTTGTATTTAACCCCATTCCTGTCAGGCCGATTAGCCTTCACGAAAGGCAAAGAGGTTATGAAGAGTTTTTCTCCGTAAGGGCTAGGTGGAGCAGACATGTACAGCATGGAAGCATGATCAATACACTCATATACAGCATGGAAACATGATCAATCAGTCTGAGGAAGGGTCCCGAACTGAATCATCAACTATTTAATGTTCTCCAGGGATGCCACCTGACCCACTGAGTTACTCCAGCATTTTGTGCCCTTTGGCCAGACCTGCCCTTTGGCAAAACCTGTCCATGCCTACCAAGGTGACTTCCTGAGCAAATCCCATTTGGTTGCATTTGGTCCTTATGCTTCGAAACATTTCCTATCCATGAACCTGTCCAAATGTCTTTTAAACACCGTAGTTATGCCCAATTCTGCCATCATCTGTGAAAAAGACTTTTCCCCCTAGGTTGCCTTTAAATCTTTCCCCTCTCACTATAAAACTATGCTATCTACATTTAGACTCCCCTAGCCTGGGAAAAAGAGTGAGAGCATTCATCTTATAAATGCCCCTGATGGGCCTGTCCCACTTAGGCGATATTTCAGCAGACTGCCGGCAACTGTCAAGTTGCTGGCAGTCGCCTGAAAAATTGGCAACTGGAACGGCGACTGTCAGAGTGGAACACACACACAAACATATCGCTTCCTTCACCAGCCGTTATGCAGGCGGGGGACAGGGCAAGCGGGGGGGAGCGCTGTCTAAAAAATTAACATGTTGCAAAGCCAAGGTGAAGCAGATACACACTGCAATGAACAGGAAGGTTGGTGCTGTAAAAAGACGGCTAAAGCACAGTGTACAGTAAGTCCTTTAAAAGAGGGGAGGAGAAGGGGGGAGAAGGAGTGGAGACAACTTTTAAGAAGCCAGAGATACACGGCTGTGAAGCTCGGTGGACATTTAACATTACCGTTCGGTTATCCTTGGTTATGAAAACTACTGCTTTTTTTTCCCCAATGAGCCAATGAAATTCACCGGTCAGCACCGGCTACAACCTACGAGAACCTCTGAGAACCTTCGACCACCTGACAACCCATTAGGACCTCCTGGCGACCCACCTACGGCTCGAGAATTCTCGCTACTCTCCATGGCAGCTTGTTGAAAAATTCACGGCGACCATAATGAGGCCGTGGCTAGTTCCCAGAATGCGGGAACTCCTCACGGCCATGAAGGCGACTCCCCGGCAACCACCTGCGAACATGTGGCGACTGCATAGTCTCCTGCAGTCGCCTAAAAAGTCACCTAAGTGGGACAGGCCCATAATGATTTTATAAATCACAATAAGATCACACCTCAGCCCATTTTGTTCCAGTGAAAACAGTCCCTGTCCTGATAACTCAAGCCCTCCAGTCTCAACAATATCCTTCAGGATCTCTTCTGCACCCTCTCTAGTGTAATCATCTCCTTCCTAGAGGATGGTGTCCAGAACTACATGCAATATTCTAGGTGTGGATTCAACACTGCCATGTGCAAATGTAAAAGGACATCCCAATTCTTGTAGCCATTGCCCTACCCAATGAAGACAAGGATGCCAGATGCCTTCTTCATCAGCTTATCTATCGGTGATGCCACTTTCAAGGAACTGAATATGTACCCCTCAGTCTCTCTGTTCTACAGCACTCCCGAGTACCCTATCATTTACTACGTAAGTTCTGCCCTGGTTTAAACTTTCCAAAGTACAACAATTCACATTTGTCGGTGTTAATTTCCACCTGCCATTCCTTTGCCCACGTTCCCAGTTGTTCTGGATCAAGTTGTAACCTTAGACATCCTTCTTCGCTGTCCACCACACCATCAATTTTGGTGTCATCTACAGACTTACAAATTGTGTACATTCTCATCAAAATTTGGATGAATTCTTTACCCTGTTTTAGAGAGGTAGTTCAGATCCTGGGTAGAAGATGGTATTGCACTGAAGCAAACCCAGAGTGCCTAGGAGGCTAGAAGTAGAGAAACTTTAATGGTTGTGAGATCAATTGCTTGTGAGATTAAATAACTTTTTATGGAAGTTCAAAGCTAAGACAATGTGGATTCCAGGTTAATTTGCAATTATTTGGTAAATTAAATTGTTAATAATTAGCCTTTCAAATAAGATGGCCTATCCCAGCTTAACCTACAAATTATTATTGATTAAATGTGCACGTGTATTTAACCGAGAATCTACTTTACACTTTTTCCAGCGTTTAGTGCATGCCTGCAAATATAGCTTGAAATTGAGATTCTTTCACTGCAAATTCCCTCAGCAAAAATGCTTCAATTTCTCCATGAAGTGTGACTGATTTCTTATTTTCCATTCATTACTTGAATATCATCAATCAAGGTTTGAAGGGCTATACTGATAGATCTGGTTGTGTGTATTTCCTGGCTTTGTGACAATATGCCAATGGAGGTGGTGATCTGATGAGTCATTCTAACCACATGTTTGTTCAAATTTACGGATCCATTCTGGATTGAACCATGAAAGTATTCAAATGTAGTCAGGAAGGAGATCTGGTGAACATCAAATGGGGGCCTTTACATTTTTCCATGCAGTTTCAGTGTTACTCATTACAATGCTGTACCGTGACTGCTATCATACTTCAATGGTTGGGACTGCACTGACAGTGAAGTTTAGCTCCATGGAATTGGAACAATAATTTCACATAAAATTGAAACATTACATACTGCAACATATTGAACAAAACATAATAATTTGCAGGGTTTAATCTAACTTTATACAGTATGAAGTGGACAATTTGAGCTTGTGAAAATCATGCATCTTCATTTTAGGATTCACATTTGACTACCTTTGCAGCCTTGAAACCCCTGCCTTAATAGGAAATAAGTTTAAAACTAGCAATAACATTAATGTGAATCCTTTGTTTTACCTTAAAAGGAAACTGAGAGAGTCATTTTGCCTTGCTCTACAATGTAAATTAGCTTTTATCAGGTGGAAGGTATAATGATACATTAAATGGGTAACTACTTAATTCTCTGCAAAACAACATTTGCAGAAAGTTATGATTGTCTCCACTTCAAAACTGTGAATGATTATGTTGTTGACCAGAACAAGGTCAAAATTACTTCAAATAAAATGGGATTGTAGTTTTGCCATCCAGCTGGAATATTGGGACAAATTGTTAAAGAAGTTCAAGATGGAAGAAAGTCATGACAAATCAGCACTGCTTCTTGGCAAAGAAAAGGCAGAGAGCTGAGTAAGTTGACAGAGACGTTTACTTTGCTTTGTATTTTGCTATTGCATCTTTTCACGGTGGATGCCATTAAAATAAAATGTGTTATCAGGAAAGAATTAGATACAGCCCATGTGTCTGGGTGATTCAAGCTAGATTAGATTTTAAAAAGTCCAGGCTGCATTATACAGGACACAAAATTAGCTTGATGATAGGAGTCAGAGGTTGTTTTCAGATTGGGGACCTGTGACCAGTAGAGATCAGTGCAAGTTTCCCTGTTGTTTGTCATCTATATTAACGATTTGGATAAAAATGTAGTTGGCATAGTTATTACATTTGTGTGTGACACCAATATTGGTGGTATAGTGGATAGTGAAAAAGGTTATTTAAGCTTTCAACACGTTCTTTAACTTTGGGAGGTTGAATGTGACGGGAAAATATACATACAAATATACAATGCCGTAATGGCATACCCATTACGGCATTGATGAACAGAGGGATCTTGGGTCCAAGTCCATACATCCCTGAAAGGAGCAACACAAGTAGATAGTTGGTAAAAAAGGCATATGGTATAAACCGAAGATAGACACAAAATGCGGGGCAGGCAGCATCTCTGGAGAGAAGGACTGGGTGATGTTTCAGGTTGAGAACCTTCTTTCAACTGGTTAGGGATAAGGGAAACGAGAGATATAGACGGTGATGTGGAGAGATAAAGAACAATGAATGAAAGATAATCAAAAAAGTAACAATGATAAAGGCAACAGGCCATTGTAAGTTGTTTGCAGGGTGAAAATGAGAAGCTAGTGCGACTTGGGTGGGGGAGTGATAGAGAGAGAGGGAATGCCGGGGCTACCTGAAGTGAGAGAAATCAATATTCATACCACTGGGCTGCAAGCTGCCCAAGCAAAATATGAGATGCTGTTCCTCCAATTTGCGTTTAGCCTCACTCTGACAATGGAGGACAGAAAGGTCTGTGTAGGAATGGGAAGGAGAATTAAAGTGTCCAGCAACCGGGAGATCAGGTTGGTTCAGGCGGGCTGAGCAAAGCTGTTCCGCGAAACGATCGCCCAGTCTACGTTTGGATTCGCCTATGTATAAGATTCTACATCTTGAACAACGGATAAAGTAGAGGAGGTTGGAGGAGGTGCAATTGAACCACTGCCTAACCTGAAAGGACTGTCAGGGTCTCTGGACAGAGTCGAGGGAGGAGGTATAGCGACAGGTGTTGCATCTTCTGCGATTGCAGGGGAAGGTACCTGGGGAGGGTGTGGTTTGGGTGGGAAGGGATGAGTTAACCAGGGAGTTGCGGAGGGAACGGTCTCTGCGGAAGGTGGAAAGGGGTAGAGATGGAAAAATGTGGCTAGTGGTGGGATCCTGTTGGAGGTGGCAGAAATTTCGGAGGATTATGTGTTATGTGCGATGGCTGATGGGGTGGAAGGTAAGGACTAGGGGGACTCTGTCTCTGTTGTGACTAGGAGGACGGGGAGCAAAGGCAGAGCTGCGGGGTACTGAGGAGACACGAGTGAGGGCCTCATCTATAATTGCAGAGGGGAACCCCCATTCCCTAAAGAATGAAGACATCTCGGATGTTCTAGTATGGAACACCTCATCTTGGGCGCAGATGCTGCGTAGATGGAGGAATTGGGAGTAGGGGATAGAGTCTTTGCAGGAAGCAGGGTGGGAAGAAGTGTAGTCGAGATAGTTGTGGGAGCCAGTGGGTTTGTAATAGACGTCAGTCAATAATCTATTTCATGTGATGGAGGCTGTGAGATGAAGAAAGGAAAGGGAGGTGTCGGAGATGGTCCAAGTAAATTTGAGTGCAGGATGAAAAGTGGTGGTGAAGTTGATAAAGGCATATGGTATGCTTGTCTTCATTGGTCAGGGCATTGAATATAAGAATCAATCAAGCCACATTTGGAGTATTACTCGCAGTTCTGGTCACCCTATTACAGGAAGGATGTGGAGACTTTGGAAAAGGTGCAAACCAATTTACAGAATGTTGCTTGGATTAGAGGGTATTAGCTATAAGGAGAGGATGGGTAGATTTGGATTGTTTTCTTTGCAATGGCAGAGATTGAGGGGAGATATGATAGAAGTATATAAAATTATGAGGCATAAAGTCAGAATCTTTTCCCAGGGTGGAAATATCGACTAGAGGGCATCGCTTTAAGGTGAGAGGGGAAAAGTTTAAGGGAGACATTGTGGACTGAAGGGTCTGTTCCAAGCAGCAATGTTCCATGTCATGTTAACTGGGAAAATGGGCCAAGGAATGGCAGATGGTATTTAACTCAAACAAATACGATGTGTTCCATTTTGGTAAGTTAAACCAGGGTAGGATTAACTGTGCTCAGCTATTGAACACCCGTACGGAGTCCACTTACATGAATGATTTGAATTTCATTACCTACTTTTAACTGTTTAAAAGTGTTATGTGAGTTTCACTTCTGTTTGTGTCTTAAACCTTATTTGTGTGACTTCAGAATTTTATTTGAAAATGTTTAAATGCTGCAAAATGCCAGGGATTTAAGAAACGCTCAAATGACTGTTGATAAAAGAGGTCCACAAAAGATGAGTTTATACTTGCCACGTAGATCAGCAACAAACTCAGTTGGTCAATTCCAACTCTTGCTGACAGAAATACAAGAACATAGACAGTGCCAACCAACATTGCAGCAGTACTGTGAATGGTGTTGGTTTTTAAGACCAGTGGAAAATTTATGCTAGAAATCAGAGAACTATAAAACCATAAAGAGATGGTTTTGTGGAGACAAAAGTAACTGCAGATGCTGGTTTAAAAAAAAAAAGTCCACGAGTAACTCAGCGGATCAGACAGTATCTCTGGAGGACATGAATCAGGTTCATACCCTTTTTCAGACTCTAGCAGGGGGGAGCAATCTGGAAAAGAAGTGTGGATAGAACAAAGACCAGCAAGCAATAGGTGGATACATAGTGACGGGGGTATTTTATGGGCAGATGGGTGGAGAAAGGCTACAGATAAAAAGGAGACAAAAGGGTGTTAAATAAGGAGAGCAGAGGAGTGAAATGAGAAGTCAGAGGAAGAGATTATAAGGGGAAGGGAGAAAGGGAAAAGGGGGTGGGATAGTAGGAAAAATGGATGTGCAGTTAACGGGGCACAAGGACGAGAGGGGAAGAAAAAAAAATGTTGGGGAGAATGTCAACTAAAATTGAAGAATTCAATATTCCAACCATTGGGTTGCAAGCTGGGCAAGTGGAATATGAGGAACTATTCCTCTAGCTTGTTTGTGGCCTCACTCTGGTAATGGAGGAGCCCCAGAACAGGTCAGCTTGAATATTTGCAAGGGGAGTTAAAATGGTTAGCAACCAGGAGACCCAGCAGACCTTGGAAGACATAGAGCAAGTGTCTAGGTCGCCTAGTCTATGTTTGGTCTCACCGATGTAAAGGAGGCCAGAGCAGGGGCATGAAATGCAATAGGCTAGAGGAAGTGCATGTTAACCATGTCTCACCTGAAAGGACTGCTGGGGTTCTTCAATGGAATTGAGGGAGGTGTAGGGACAAGTGTATATCTCCTGCAGTTGCAGGGGAGGGAGTAGTTTGGGTGGGAAGGGATGAGTACACCAACTTGTGGTGGGAGTGGTCTCTATGGAAAGCGGAAAGGAGTGGGGATGAGAAGATATGACTTGTGGTGGAATTCCGAGAAGGTGGCAGAAAAATCGGAATGATGTGTTGATGCAGACTTTAATGGGGTTAAAGATAATGACCAGGAGAACTCCATTTTTGTTCCGTCGGGGGAGGAGAAGCAAGATCAGAACTACAGACACAGAAGAGACCGCAGAGGGAGGAGCAGCAGGAAGAGAACAACTTATTTACTAGAGAAAGAGGACATTTTGGATATCCTCGAATGAAAAATCTCATGTTAGAAGCAGATGCAGCGGAGAGAGAGAAATTAGTAGCGGATGCATCCTTGCAAGAGACAGGGTGGGGGGAGATGTAGTATAGGTAACTGTGGGAAGTAGGTTTACATTAGACAGCCTGTCCTCTCTGGTGGAGACAGAGAGATTGCGAAAGGGGAGAGAGGCGTCAGAGATAGTCCGTGAATTTAATGTCAGGGTGGAAGTTCACGATAGAGTTGATGAAGGTGCTGGAGGTACCCGGGAATCAATCATCGGTGTAGTGGAGAAAGTTAATGAGAGACAGCGCATCGGTGCAGCAGTTGATGTTGCCGCTTCACAACTTCTACGATCTGGGTACTGTTCGTGCAGATTTTGTACGTTCTCTCTAATTGGGAAGATCTATTGTGGATATAGCCAGCTTCCTCCAACACCCCAAAGATATGCTTGTAGGTTAATAGCAAAAATAATCAAAGAGGAGTTGATGGGTGTGTGAGAGAGAATGCATCATAGAGGTTCAGGAAAGTAAGGAGGTATGGAACTAATGGGATTGGGTCCCAATGAGTAGCATGAAGCCACGAGGCTAAACTGTTTTTTTATAAGGTAAACTAGTCTATGATATCCACATCCATCAATTAGCTATGCAAAGCTCAAATATAAATAATGAGGATTTGGTGAGGTAAAGAAGGGTGATTGTGAACTTTAGAACCAGAAAGGAATGTGACCACTTTTGGGACAGTAGGAGGAAACGAGGGAAGATCAGAAGAAGAAACATTACACCAGTTTTCCTTTCATACTTTGCTTTCAGTTTTATTCTTACTTAATTTAGGACAATAACCCTTTGTAAGAAATAAGACATTTTCTGTGGGCAGGTACATTCTTTCATTCTTTGTTAATATTTAATGGAAAATGACCACCACATAATCCATGGATAATGTAATGAGCAACCCACAAATATGCTTTCACTGACAGTCTAGGTTTCTGAACTCTGTAGAAGTATGATAAAGAAATTTATCATACTGCTGGAAAGCCTTGAGAGTTTTAAATAAATACAAAAACATTTTGGAAACGTTCAACTTAATACACAGTTCACTTAAACATACAAAGCTGAAAGTTTTATGAAGTCACTTTCAATAAAACGTCTGTACTGAATGCATGTGGATGAAAATGAAAATGGATCAGATCAGCCATTGCCCATTTGATAGCACTCTCATCTCAGAGTCAGTACATATTGAAGTAAAGATCTCTGCAGAATTTTAAAACAAAAATATAGGCTGACACTCATTGCGATCTTCTACAGCAGAAAATTGTGTTGCAGATAATTATAGAGTATAGTCATAGAGTATAGACTCATACAGCACAGAAACAGGCCATTCAGCCCAACAGTCTGTAGAAGGGTCTTGAACTGAAACATCACCCATTCCTTCTCTCCAGAGGTGCTGCCTGTCCAGCTGAGATACTCCAGCATTTTATGTCTACATTCAGCCCAACTCACCCATGCCAATTAAGATGCCCCATCCAAGCCAGTCCCATTTGCCTGCGTTTGGCCCATATCATCTAAACCTTTCCTATAAATGTATCTGTCCTATATCATATCTTTATTCATTTATTCGATGCTAGTGAAGTCATAATTTATTGTGCAATAGTAATTGCTCTTGAACAGGTAGTAATAAACCACCTTAAGAACCTCTGCAAACCTGCTGGTGTACACACTCCAAGAATGTTTTTAGACCCCGCAAAAATGGAGGAGCCAAAACATATTTTATAACGCTTGGATGTTGTGTGACTTGGATGAGTATGTGGAAAGTAATTATGACTTACTCATAACTCAAGGCCTGATTTGTCAAGACAAAGTGCATCAGGTGTACATACTCTGATTTAACAAAGACAATGTGCAATTAACACGATATTGTGAAATAATAGAGAATATTGTGAAACAAGGTGCCACCAAAGACTTAAAATACCAGCAGCTGGGGGACAGTAAACAATTCTTGGCAAAGTACTAGATTTCTATGCCTAAGTAGAAAGTCTTACATGGATAGGAAAGGTTTGGTGTCATATGGGTCGGATTCAGGCAAGTGTAACTAGTTTCATTGTGTAACTTGATCGGCAGTGCCCAGTTGTGCCCAAGGGCCTGCTTCCATGTTGCATAATTCTATCGTCCAAGGACTATAAAATAAAATTTGAAGTAAAGATCTGTATAATCTTTTAACTTTCAAGCAAGTAGCTCAACCTTCCAGGGATGAAGGAGTTGCAATACTAAACAGGAAGAACACCACAGTTGCACTCGGAGAGGACATACTGGAGGGTTCATCCACTGAAGCAATATGAGTAGAGCTCAAAAATTGGAAAGCTGCATCCCTCTGATGGGATTATACTATAGGGATCCCAATAGCCAGCGGGAGCTAAGGCAACAGATAGATAGACACGGTACGTGGATTATGGAAAGATGCAAAAGCAGAGTTGGCATAGTGGGTGACTTTAACTTCCCCAATAAAGACTGGGACTTCCTTAGTGCAATAGGTGTAGACAGTACAGTAAGGGGCTCAGAAACTATATTTGCAGGGGACTGGTGTTGAGAATTATTGTGGAAGAGGGCTATCGCCTATCATTGATTATGGTCTATGGATCAGAAAGTTGAGGATCCAGTAGTAGAGGGCAGTGCAGTGGAGATGGGTTTGGTTGGTAATATGGCGATAAAGGTGGAACTTTAGTAAATAAATAGGGGCCTGACGTAGGTGTCCGTATTATCTAGATTATCCCCATGACCCGAGCAATATGTCATCTAGGAGCTTCTGTGGGAGTAAGCTAGGGACAAATTGGCTGCTGTATCTGTTATCGTACAGCGCTCACTTCCATTTCAGAATTACGTTATTGGCTATAATGTGCTTTGGGATGACCAGAGGCCATGAATGCCACTACAAAAATGCACTTACTTCCCTTTGGTAGAGGAAAAATCACCAAACGCATGACAACAACTATAGTGTGGGTCAGGGAGCATCTCTGGAGGGAAAAGGACAAATGATGTTTCAGACTGAGGAAGGGTCCTGACTCAAAATGTTACCTATCTATTTCCCACCACAGATGTTCTCTGACACGCCAAGTTCCGACATCATTCTTTTTTGCACAAAACTAAATATGTATTTGTTCTGCCTAATTCATTTCGAATAACAAAATAAGTCCTCTATCACTCCTGTAACTAAGACAACAATTCTGTTGTACATCAAAACTGTCTTCAGTAATTGAAATTTCCACTACTCCTTTAACCAATGTCAAAAATAGTCTTACATAAAGCATAATAGACTGCATTTAGACATACGTTAATTTTATTGAGTTACCTTATACCATGACGTTGTTGCAATTACAAACTCTTTAAATACTAATCATAATTCCATAAATGCCAGTACATTCCTCACCATAATTCCAAAAGTTCATAGAAAAACTAAAAGCAATAAGCCTACCTCAATTATAGAATTCCGCTCATTCCATATTTAGGCTGCAAACACAGTCCAAAAAACTAGTTTACAAATATCAATGTATATGTTCTCATTCCAACTGCTGATGTTATGTTATTTCTTGATCATCGAATCAGACAACACAGGTGTAGGGTACTTAACCCATTGCGCTCATATCATGACCAGATTTTGAGGAGTTTCCTGCTCCAGTCACCACCTGATCCAGGCAATTTGCAGTGTCTGAGAGCAGTGCAAGCAATAACAGGTCTCACAACCAAGATACTCCTACTGAGTCATGTAAAATTTAAACAAGGAGTTATAAATGCGAACAAAATCCTGAGTGCAATTAGAAATAACGATTAGGATAAAAAGATGAGATCAGAGAGATTAAATTAAATTAAAGAAACTAATTTCTAAACAAATTTAACTCTCTTTTAAAATTAATTTTTTGAAGCCATAGAGATTGTCTGCCCCCAGCCCCCCTCCCTCTCCCCACCATTATTAACAATCTTCCTCTGTTCCTGTTTACGCATGGAAATTTTTCTATTATACAGAATAACTTTAACCTCGTGGGGAACAGAAAATTACTGCTAGAGGATGCATACAAAACTGGCATGATCCCTTGCATTATATTGTTATATAATTACTGGGGAGGTGTTAACTCGTAGAAGTCTTCAGTTGCAATATTATCTTGGTTTTAACAACGTAGAACTAATACAATGTAGCTTGTGAATTTGTTGATATCTCAAGGGCCTGTCCCACTTTCACGACCTAATTCACGACCTTTTTTACTCGTGGACATTTTTCATCATGCTAGAAAAATACCCCGACCTACTTGATGCCACGAGTACCTACGACTAGCATCACGGCCTGCTACGACCTACCTACGACCTTCTTCGACCTCCTACGACCTCGTGACGACCATGCTGCGCGTATGAGTCAAGGGCAAACTCGGCAGAGGTCGTGAATTAGGTCGTGAAAGTGGGACAGGCCCAAGACTACCAATTTCCACAACCAATTGGTGTTAAGCAAGGATGCTGGAAAAACGCTGTTCAATTCATTGTGTTATAATCATAAGTGCTGTTAGTCTCAATATTATTTAAAGCAACAAATCTGTGCCTATGTGCCCATCCGTAGCGGCGACTGGAGGCCTATATAGGCCAGACTATGGGTGGACAAGGGGATATGGACTGGACTGTGCCTTATGTTTTTATGTTTTATGTTAAATTTCTTTAATCTTGTGTTTATTTGTGCTGCATGGCAAGAACAAATTTCACTACACCATTTGGTGTATGTGACAATAAATGTCCTTTGTCCTTTGTCCTTTGTCCTTTGTTTAGAATAAGTACTTTATCCCTGATTTGCACAACCCTAAGTAGTTCCATATTGCTATCCATGAAATTAAGTAATTTACCACAATTGTGGGATTCTCAACTAAAGACGCCTTCACATCATTGCACTACTTAATGCCCACAACCGTTGAGGATTATTTAAATTAGTCTTAAATCTCTGCAGGTAACTCAAATTCTATGCTAAGCAGCAACAAGTGCCTTGATAAGGGAATGTTATATTTTTAGAGGTGTTTTTTTTCCAAGGGAAACAAGAAACCAAGGCTTTATTTTCCCTAAGGTGGATATGAAAAATCCCACAAGTGGTGCAGCTAATAGAACTGCTGTATTACAGCTACAGAGATCTGAGTTGAACCTTGACCTCCAATACTGTGTGTGTAGAGTTAGTAGTTCCCTCTGTGACCACGTGGGTTTCCATCAACCATTCTGGCTTCCTCCAGCACCTCAAAAGACTTGTAGGCTGGTACATGATTTGGCCACTGTAAACTTATCCAAGTGTAGGTGGGTGCTAAAATTGATGGACTGAGGAGAAAATAGGTTCCAGGGAGAAATAATGGGATATTGGTATTGCTTTGTGTGCTGACACAGACTGGATGGGCCAGATGGCCTCCTTCCATGTGGTAAGAAAATATCAATGAAAAGTAGTGGTGTTTTCTCTCAAACATCACAGTGCTGATTCTGGTGTGCAAACGGCCTGTTTAATTTCCTACTTTTAAAAACTACCTACATATCAAAATTGATTCATTAGCTGTATGTCTACTGTATGTCTTGACGTTGTGAAATGGTTGAAATAAATGCATCGACTGTTTTGCTGATTCAATAATTTTGCAAATAGTCCATTAAAACAAAGCAAAGGCAGACACAAAATGCTGGAGAGAAGGAATGAGTGACGTTTTGGGTCGAGACTCTTCTTCAGACAAAGTAAAGGGCCTATCCCACTTAGGCGACTTTTTTGGCGATTGCCAGAGACTGTCATAGTCTTGCCAGATCGCCGAAAAACTGGCGACTGTACCCCATCCGACGACTATGTCCAAGACAAGCTACGACACCCTACGACCTAGTCGAAGTCACGCTAAGGCAAGCTCCCGACAACCGGCGACCCAATAGAGGCGACTTAGGACGTCCTCCTTCGACACACCTACGACTACCGAAGTCAAGCTACGACCCTGAAGGCATCAAGCTACGACAAGCTGTGAGTAGCAATGTTACAAGATTTTGAGATTTAAAAAATCAAGTCTGCAATTTATCCCATCAGATAAAGCATAAAATGAAGTTTAATTTGACACCTAATTCACTTTCATATCTTCAGTATTAAAAAAGTTATGGCCATTTTCATACTCGGAAATTAGCATCTTGCTTTTCCATTAACTTAACACAAAAGCTGTGAACAAGGACAGTCAAAAGCCCATAACTTTCTTAAAAATTAAGAGAACTTAATGAAATTTTCAGGTATTATAGATTGAAGCATTCTGAAACAAATATGAAACAATCTTACTTGGATGACCTGAAATTAAAGCATATAATTAGTTAGTTACCCAATTGTAGCTAATTACAAAATTCAATTACTAGATCTAAATATCTATCCATTTCTTAAGAAAAAGTTAACATTTTTTAAAAAGCCTAAGTGTCCAAATAACATTCACACAAGAATTCACAATATAACATTCTTTTTAAATCTCATTGTCATTAATTTATAGGCCAAATGGAAGGAATTTAGTGTTTAATTCCTGTAAATTAATGGCCATTTAAATCATCTTGCGAGTGGGATTTTGAGGAACGCACTGGTTTGGAACGCTGTGGTTGCACTGAATTAAACCCCATAATCGGCACGAAAAATACTGCCGGTTGGTATATTTAAATAATCACATTTTCGCAACTTGAAATTTTTATTAAAGGCATCCTAAGAAGCAAGTTTATATGTAAAATAAACGGTGTACCTTGCTTGTCCCGTGCGTGAAATCCGTCCCGTTGTCGGCGTTGACGGCATTTGAAGATGATTTTAATTTTACTCCAACAATTAAATTATAAAGCACTAATTTTAATAAACTTAATAAAACGGCAGTCGAAGCGATTTTTCTTCATCAACTATTTAGCCTGTTCAAGATCGTTTAGAACAGGCTGCCAAAATATCGCATTTTAAACCCGCCCTCCTCTCAAAGGCGCCAAAGTCGCGCACACGGGCAGTGACAGAACTGCAGCGCCGCTGAAGGTAAGTTTTGTAACATACCTACTGTGAGCGTCACAATGACCACCAAAGCAATGACATAATCTTTTTTTACTATTAAAGGGTTTGCAGGGTAGGGTTTCCAATCATTCTGAGTCATGATTGCCATGAAGAAACTTCAGAGGACATTGCTCTCAGTAAAAGAAGAATCACTGCTGCTTGCAGCAGCCCTCATGCTTATAGATCCGCAAGACAGAAGGACAAGAAGAATGGTGAAGAAGAAGCCCTATAAGAGGTCTGTGTGGTTGAAGCCCTTGTTTCAGAGGAGACCCAGGTTGGGTCAGTATGAGAACCTCATGATTGTGCTCCAGCAAGAATGGCAGGCAGTGACTAGTGGGGTACCGCAAGGCTCAGTGCTGGGACCCCAGCTATTTACAATATATATTAATGATTTGGATGAGGGAATTGAATGCAACATCTCCAAGTTTGCGGATGACACGAAGCTGGGGGGCAGTGTTAGCTGTGAGGAGGGTGCTAGGAGGCTGCAAGATGACTTGGATAGGCTGGGTGAGTGGGCAAATGCATGGCAGATGCAGTATAATGTGGATAAATGTGAGATTATCCACTTTGGTGGCAAAAACGGGAAAGTAGACTATTACCTTAATGGTTGCCGATTAGGAAAAGGGGAGATGCAACGAGACCTGGGTGTCATGGTACACCAGTCATTGAAAGTAGGCATGCAGGTGCAGCAGGCAGTGAAGAAAGCGAATGGTATGTTAGCATTCATAGCAAAAGGATTTGAGTATAGGAACAGGGAGGTTCTACTGCAGTTGTACAGGGTCTTGGTGAGACCACACCTGGAGTATTGCATACAGTTTTGGTCTCCTAATCTGAGGAAGGACATTCTTGCCATGGACGGAGTACAGAGAAGGTTCACCAGACTGATTCCTGGGATGTCAGGACTTTCATATGAAGAAAGACTGGATAGACTCGGCTTGTACTCGCTAGAATTTAGAAGATTGAGGGGGGATCTTATAGAAACTTACAAAATTCTTGAGGGGTTGGACAGGCTAGATGCAGGAAGATTGTTCCCGATGTTGGGGAAGTCCAGAACAAGGGGTCACAGTTTAAGGATAAAGGGGAAATCTTTTAGGACTGAGATGAGAAAAACATTTTTTACACAGAAAGTGGTGAATCTCTGGAATTCTCTGCCACAGAATGTAGTTGAGGCCAGTTCATTGGCTATATTTAAGAGGGAGTTAGCTGTGGCCCTTGTGGCTAAAGGGATCAGGGGGTATGGAGAGAAACAGGTACAGGATACTGAGTTGTATGATCGGCCATGATCATATTGAATGGCGGTGCAGGCTCGAAGGGCTGAATGGCCTACTCCTGCACCTATTTTCTATGTTTCTATGTTTCTAAGATCACGCTGCTTTCAGAAACTTCACAAGAATCCCCCCTGAGCTGTTTCAGGAGCTGAAGACACTGGTGGGCCCTCTTGTGGAGAAAAAGAGCTTCATGAGGAAACCACTGAAACCAGGCCTGTCCTAGCCATCGCCCACCACTACCTGGCATCAGGAGACTCCTACAAGAGCCTCTCCTACAACTTTCTTGTGGCCCACAACACCATCAGCAAGATTGTCCGAGAGACCTGTGAGGCCATCATCAATGCTTATGAAGATGAAATCATGGACTGCCCTAGTACACCAGATGAGTGGCGTAGGGCTTTGATACAAGATGGAACTTCCAGCACACATGTGGGGCAGTTGACGGCAAGCATGTGGCCATCAGGTGTCCACCAAAGGGAGGTTCAATCTACTTAAACTACAAGAAGTTCCGTTCCATCGTACTCCTAGCTGTGGCGGATGCAAACTACAACTTCCTGTTTGTGGATGAGGGCACACCTGGCAGTGTAGCAGATGGTAGGATCTGGAAAGAGACCTCCATTGGGCAAGCATTGGAAGAAGGAACATCAGGCTTTCCTGATCCAGAACCTCCGCCAGGAGAAGACAACCCTGACTTCCACTACACACTGGTTGCTGATGATGCCTTCCCACTCAGGTCATGAATGATGAAGCCATACCCTCACAGGCAGATGTCAAGGGAGCAGAGGATCTTCAACTACAGGCTGTTCAGGGCTAGGAGGGTCGTGGAAAATGCCTTTGGCATCCTCACCAGCAGATTCAGATGCTTGCTGACTACGATGGAGCAGGAGCCCAAGAATGTGGAGACAACTGTATACACCGTATGTGTTCTCCACAACCTGATCCGTACCAGAAGTGCAGCATCCGCAGCCATGGAGGAGGGTGACCGAGTGGACAACCAGACAGGCAACATCACACCAGGCTCATGGAAAACTGGAGGACAGGCTGCACCTATGATGCCACCGGAGAGATTGCCAGGAAACACCGGCAAAAAGAGAGCCAAGTAGCAGAGAGACCATCTCTGCACTTACTACAACTCCGAACTAGGCAGTGTACCATGGCAGAACAACATAATCTGAAGACCAGCAGCAAACATCCCACACCACAAACAGAAGTCCACCACTCCAGGAAGAGAGCCCACTACAGACCACAAGATAAGTCCCTTTTCAGGGTCACCCACATCCTCCCAAAATAGTTTAATTTTAAATGCAGTGCACTGCTTGTGTTGGTGTTTGTTTTAGTGATCAAAATATATAAAAATAATTTGTTTTTCAATGCAGTGCAGTGCTTGTGTTTGTGCTTGTTTTATTCATCACAATATATAAAAAGAATTTGCTTTTCAATGCAGTGCACCACGTGGAGCTGTGTACTTACATTTTTATCAATGCGCGAATCAAATTCACCGGTCAGCACCAGCGACAACCTTATTCGTCACCTGGTGACAGCCTACGTCATCCTGGCGACCCTCTACCACTGAACCTACGTCACGAGAATTCAAGCTACGCTCCATGGCGTCAAAACCACTGTCAAAACCGGAATGCCGTTACGACTTGTTGCGAATCTAGCTTGTCCAGTCCTTTTATAATTTTATATGCTTCTATAAGAAGGATGAGGGGGATCTTATAGAAACATATAAAATTATAAAAGGACTGGACAAGCTAGATGCAGGAGGAATGTTCCCAATGTCTCTGTGTAAACAGGGGCCACAGTCTTAGAATAAAGGGGAGGTCATTTAAGACTGAGGTGAGAAAAAACTTTTTCACACAGAGAGTTGTGAGTTTGTGGAATTCCCTGCCACAGATGAGGCCCTGCCACAGATGAGGCCAAGTCACTGGATGGATTTAAGAGAGAGTTAGATAGAGCTCTAGGGGCTAGTGGAGTCAAGGGATATGGAGAGACGGCTGGCACGGGTTATTGATAGGGGACATAGATACATAGATACATAGAAAATAGGTGCAGGAGTAGGCCATTCGGCCCTTCGAGCCTGCACCGCCATTCAATATGATCATGGCTGATCATCCAACTCAGTATCCCGTACCTGCCTTCTCTCCATACCCCCTGATCCCTTTAGCCACAAGGGCCACATCTAACTCCCTCTTAAATATAGCCAATGAACTGGCCTCAACTACCCTCTGTGGCAGAGAGTTCCAGAGATTCACCACTCTCTGTGTGAAAAAGTTTTTCCTCATCTCGGTCTTAAAGGATTTCCCCCTTATCCTTAAGCTGTGACCCCTTGTCCTGGACTTCCCCAACATCGGGAACAATCTTCCTGCATCTAGCCTGTCCAACCCCATAAGAATTTTGTACGTTTCTATAAGATCCCCTCTCAATCTCCTAAATTCTAGCGAGTATAAACCAAGTCTATCCAGTCTTTCTTCATATGAAAGTCCTGACATCCCAGGAATCAGTCTGGTGAACCTTCTCTGCACTCCCTCTATGGCTATAATGTCCTTCCTCAGATTTGGAGACCAAAACTGTACGCAATACTCCAGGTGTGGTCTCACCAAGACCCAGTACAACTGCAGTAGAACCTCCCTGCTCCTATACTCAAATCCTCTTGCTATGAAGGCCAACATACCATTCGCTTTCTTCACTGCCTGCTGCACCTGCATGCCTACTTTCAATGACTGGTGTACCATGACACCCAGGTCTCGCTGCATCTCCCCATTTCCTAATCGGCCACCATTTAGATAATAGTCTGCCTTCCCGTTTTTGCCACCAAAGTGGATAACCTCACATTTATCCACATTATACTGCATCTGCCAAACATTTGCCCACTCACCCAGCCTATCCAAGTCACCTTGCCGTCTCCTAGCATCCTCCTCACAGCTAACACTGCCCCCCAGCTTAGTGTCATCCGCAAACTTGGAGATGTTGCTTTCAATTCCCTCGTCCAGATCATTAATGTAAATTGTAAATAGCTGGGGTCCCAGCACTGAGCCTTGCGGTACCCCACTAGTCACTGCCTGCCATTGTGAAAAGGACCCGTTTACTCCTACTCTTTGCTTCCTGTTTGCCAGCCAGTTCTCTATCCACATCAATACTGAACCCCCAATACCATGTGATTTAAGTTTGTATCCTAATCTCTTATGTGGTACCTTGTCAAAAGCCTTCTGAAAGTCCAGATACAACACATCCACTGGTTCTCCCCTATCCACTCTACTAGTTACATCCTCAAAAAATTCTATAAGATTCGTCAGACACGATTTACCTTTCGTAAATCCATGCTGACTTTGTCCAATGATTTCACCACTTTCCAAATGTGCTGCTATCCCATCTTTAATAACTGACTCTAGCAGTTTCCCCACTACCGATGTTAGACTAACTGGTCTGTAATTCCCCGTTTTCTCTCTCCCTCCCTTCTTAAAAAGTGGGGTTACGTTTGCTACCCTCCAATCCTCAGGAACTACTCCAGAATCTAAAGAGTTTTGAAAAATTATCACTAATGCATCCACTATTTCTGGAGCTACTTCCTTAAGTACTCTGGGATGCAGCCTATCTGGCCCTGGTGATTTATCGGCCTTTAATCCATTCAATTTACCCAACACCACTTCCCGACAAACCTGGATTTCACTCATTTCCTCCATGTCCTTTGACCCGCGGCCCCCTGCTATTTCCAGCAGATTATTTATGTCTTCCTTAGTGAAGACGGAACCAAGGTAGTTATTCAATTGGTCCGCCATATCCTTGTTCCCCATGATCAATTCGCCTGTTTCTGACTGCAAGGGACCTACATTTGTTTTAACTAATCTCTTTCTCTTCACATATCTATAAAAACTTTTGCAGTCAGTTTTTATGTTCCCTGCCAGTTTCCTTTCATAATCTATTTTCCCTTTCCTAATTAAGCCCTTTGTCCTCCTCTGCTGGTCTCTGAATTTCTCCCAGTCCTCTGGTATGCTGCTTTTTCTGGCTAATTTGTACGCATCATCTTTTGCTTTGATACTATCCCTGATTTCCCTTGTTATCCACGGATGCACTACCTTCCCTGATTTATTCTTTTGCCAAACTGGGATGAACAATTTTTGTAGTTCATCCATGCAGTCTTTAAATGCCTTCCATTGCATATCCACCGTCAACCCTTTTAGAACTAATTGCCAGTCAATCTTGGCCAATTCAGGTTTCATACCCTCAAAGTTACCTTTCTTTAAGTTCAGAACCGTTGTTTCTGAATTAACAATGTCACTCTCCATCCTAATGAAGAACTCAACCATATTATGGTCACTCTTGCCCAAGGGGGCACGCACAACAAGTCTGCTAACTAACCCATCCTCATTACTCAATACCCAGTCTAGAATAGCCTGCTCTCTCGTTGGTTCCTCTACATGTTGGTTTAGATAACTATCCCTCATACATTCCAAGAAATCCTCTTCCTCAGCACCCCTGCCAATTTGATTCACCCAATCTATATGTAGATTGAAGTCACCCATTATAACTGTTTTGCCTTTGTTGCACGCATTTCTAATTTCCTGTTTGATGCCATCCCCAACTTCACTACTACTGCTAGGTGGCCTGTACACAACACCCACCAGCGTTTTTTGCCCCTTAGTGTTTCGTAGCTCTACCCATACCGATTCCACATCCTCCAAGCTAATGTCCTTCCTTTCCACTGCGTTAATCTCCTCTCTAACCAGCAACGCTACCCCACCTCCTTTTCCTTTCACTCTATCCCTCCTGAATATTGAATATCCCTGGATGTTCAGCTCCCAGCCTTGGTCACCCTGGAGCCATGTCGCCGTGATCCCAACTATATCATAATCATTAATTGCTATCTGCACGTTCAACTCATCTACCTTATTACGAATGCTCCTTGCATTGAGACACAAAGCCTTCAGGCTTGTTTTTACAACGCTCTTACCCCTTATACAATTATGTTGAAAAGTGGCTCTTTTTGATTTTTGCCCTGAATTTGTCTGCCTGCCACTTTTACTTTTCACCTTGCTACCTATTGCTTCCGCCCGCATTTTACACCCCTCTGTTTCTCTGCTCGCCCATTTAAGAACCCCACCACCTCTTATTCTCTATTTATTATTGTTTTCTTCTTTCCCCCCTACATGTTGGGTCTGAGTGCTTTCCTTCTCTGCCTCCTGCCTCACACACTGTCTAATAGCATTCTCTATTTGCGTCCCATCCCCCCAACCATTCTAGTTTAAAGTCTCCCCAGTAGCCTTTGCAGATCTCCCCGCCAGGATATCGGTCCCCCTCAGGTTCAAGTGCAACCCATCCTTTTTGTACAGGTCGAACCTTCCACAAAAGAGGTCCCAATGATCCAGAAATTTGAATCCCTGCCTTCTGCACCAGTCCTTCAGCCACGCATTTATCCTCCACCTCGCTCCATTCCTACTCTCACTGTCGCGTGGCACAGGCAGTAATCCCGAGATTGTTACCTTTGCTGTCCTTCTCTTTAACTCCCCTCCTAACTCCCTAAATTCTCCTTTCAGGACCTCTTCTCTTTTTTTACCTATGTCATTGGTACCTATATGTATCACGACCTCGGGCTCCTCTCCCTGCCCTTTCAGGATGTCCTGGACATGTTGAGACACATCACAGACCCTGGCACCAGGGAGGCAAACTACCATCCGGGTCTCCCGACTGCGTCCACAGAATCGCCTGTCTGACCCCCTAACTATAGAGTCCCCTATTAATATTGCCCTCCTCTTCTTTTCCTTACCCTTCTGAACAACAGGACGATCAGCCATGTTCACAATGAATGGCGGTGCTGACTCGAAGGGCCGAATGGCCTCCTCCTGCACCTATTTTCTATGTTTCTATGTTTCTATGAGTCCGAGGAAACTACTCACGACCATGCAGGCGACATCCCGGCAACCACCCGCGAACATGTGGCGATTGCATAATCTCCTGTAGTTGCCTAAAAAGTCGCCATAAAGCCTGTGTGTTATATTAGTCATTCAAACTTACAGGATTTAATCTTAAAAATTAGATGTCCATGTTGATTGGTTTGTGCCAAACTACAGGGGAGAACAATGACTTTTAACAAACTTGACAGAAATGATATATTTTCTAAGATTAGTCCTTTATGTGAAAAAAACAGGGCTAAAGCTTAATCATATCTAAGTGGAAAGTATTATACAATTTTGCAACAATCATTTTCAAACAACCACCTTTATTGCACGATAGCAAACTAGATGTAATTTTGTATAGATATTCATTTTCAAAATCAGCTGCATTTTTTCATAGTTTAGCAGCTTGTTAAAAGAAAAAAAGTGAATATATTCAATGTAAGAACAATATCAGAATGTTGCTGCTTTTAATTTTTTTGACATTAGAAAAATGTAGTTTTTCCCGTTCCTGCTCTGAGATTATACCCGTGCCTGCTCTGAGATTATATTGAGCAAGGAAATTATGTTCTGTAGGAGTAACTGATGAATACATATGAAACTTGAAGATGAACTGATTATTTAATTCAACTTCTGGCCAACATGAGGAAGCAATATCAACCATAAAAAAAACAACGTTTGCAAACGTAAAGAAAGGTTTATTGGAATATGATGATCTGGCACAACAATAAGAGCTGTCATTATCAATGCTTAACTGGTTGGAAACAGAATCCAGTTTGTCAAGTGACCCTGAAAGCCCACCACATCCACCATGAAAACTTTACATGAAGGACGACACAATGCTTATGGGTCAGGTACAGGTAGGTTTTATGCATCTTCTCACTATAACCTTGCTCAATGTTTTCTACATTATATATTAGATGTTTAATTCAAATAAATTGAAAGTGGATAAATTCTTAGGCCTAGATAAAATGTATACTGTGCTCTTGAATTCAGCAGCTTGCCTAGCCACGTGCACGTTGTTGAAATTATAGTGACTTTGCAATCATATTTTGGGTTGACTGGGTAAGGAAGGGTGCAATGATTTCTACCAGGGTTTATTTTTAAGCTTAGCAATGCCTCATATTTATTGTTTTGTGACAGCTAGCCCCCAGTAAAGTACTTTGATTTTTGCCTTAAACATTTTTGTTTTCCATTTCACATTTTCATTATCCAAGTTTTAATTCCAGTAATATAAATGCAAAATTGTTACATCGATTAATATTTGAAGTCACTAAGTTAACCTAATCGTGTGCATCGCATGTCCTTGTATCAGTCTTTTGGCAGGTGTGTCAGTTTATGATACTTTTCTGGTTTTAATTTCAACCACTACATAAATATAGTAAATGAAAAGCGATAAGAAACCATTGCAGAGGGGTGACATGATATGCGCAAAACAGGTTCAAGTTCAAGTTCACATTTATTGCCACATGCACCAATTAAGGTACAGTGGAATTTGACTTACCATGCAGCCATACAAACAAAAGAGCAAATACACAATAGAATATAACATGAACATCCACCACAGTGGAATCAACATTCTTCACTGTGGTGGAAGGCAATAACTTTCAGTCAGTCCTCCTCCTTTGTTCATCCGTGGTCGGGGCCATGAACCCTCCGCAATCGCCGCCACGGATGGCCCGATGTTCAGGCCCTCTCGTCGGGATGCTCGAAACTCCGACGTTGGAACGGACGGACACTCCGCGGCTTGGAGATCCCAAATCGGCCACTTCCTACCGGAGACCGGGGCTTCACGATGTTATAGGCCTCAGGCCGGCGGTCGGAGCTCTTCTCCAGCGATCCCCGGCAAGGGATCCCAGGCTCCGCGACAGAAAATCCACACCGCGCCCGCAGCTGGAAGCTCCGCAGACCGCAGCTTCAAGATGTTATAGGCCGCAGGCCGGCAGTCGGAGCACTTCTTCTGGCGATCCCCAGCAAGGGATCGCCCGGCTCCGCGATGGAAAGTCCGCGCTGCGCCCGCTGCTGAAGCTCTAGGCCCGTTTTTTTTAATTCCGTTTCCCCCTGTGTAGTTGCGGCCTGAACAAATAATAGTTCCATAATTTTCGGCTTTTATTTCATTGGAAAAACTTTCTGTCCATCTTGCTTAGATAACTTGAAAACGTTGATTACATCCTTTCCTATTCCAGTGAATAATACTTTAGCTCCTTTAATCTTTCCAATTAACCCTGAGTTTCCAGATATTATTTTGTATCCTGAGTTTCCAGATATTATTTTGTATAGCTATCATCTTTCCGTCAAGTCCAAAATCTCCTTCCCTATGTACCGTGCCCAGAACTGAACAAAATACTCTAGGATTAGCCTAATCAGGAAGAGAAAACAGAAGAGAAAACCAAAAACCTGCAGAATCTGAAATTAAAACAGAAAATGCCAGAAACATTCAGCAGTTCAGGCAGCATAGGTGGAAAGAGAAAGAGTTTCATGTCCGGCGCCCTTCATCAGTCCTGGACATGAAACATTAACTGTTTCTCTTTCCACAAATAATGCCCAATTGGCTGTGTTTCCAATCAGAGTCATAGAGTGATATAGTGTGGAAACAGGCCCTTCTGCTAAACACCAGTCCCACCTGCCCACGTTTGGTCCATATCCTTCCAGATTTGTCCTATCATTGTACCTGTCTAATCTTTTCTTAAATGTTGGGATTCTCCCTGCCTCACTACCTCCTCTGGTAGCTTGTTCCATACACCCACCACCCTTTGTGTGAAAAAATGACCCCTCAGATTTCTATTAAATCTTTTCCCCTTCACCTTAAACTTATGCCCTCTGGTCCTCGATTCACCTACTCTGGGCAAGAGACTCTGTGCATCTACCCAATCTATTACTCGTATTTTCTGTTTTTATTTGTCTTTTTGACTATATTCTTTACCTGCCCAGGACAATTGAATGATCTATGTACGTAGATTCTGAAATCTCTGTGTACTTCAGCTGGTTCCAACTCTGAACCATTTTGAAGTGCCCATACCTTTTTCATCCAAAGTGTTGGGTGAAGACTGTTCTGAATTAGTTCTGAGACAAAGTTCTGAATTAATGCTTTCCATTCAGATTATAAACTGAATTTAAATTGTATAACTGCTATGGATTGTTAGTTCAGACCTCTGGTTGCAGTCTGGGTTGAGGTTGAGTTTAGTTTATTGAAAAGCTTTTGTTGTCTGTGAACCAGTTAGTGGAAAGACAATACAATCGAGCCATCTAAATGATACATGATAAAGAGATTAACATACCTCGTTAAAGTAAGAAATGCTGCTGCCGGAGTAGAAATTTTAAAAAGTGGAGCGATTGTAATGCGTGATTGCAGATCCACTTCTGTGACTAGCCCACAAAGTATTGCCTGGCTTGTGCGCCATCTTGAACCCATTGTTTCCATTACCCAGTCTGGTAATTTAACCATTGTATTTCCACTACTGTAGCACAACCATTGTGCCCTTGTTTTTGAATTATTATGACAACAGAAAATCTCTGGCCAATCCAAATCTCTGAGTTTCTACAAATAATTATTTAATAGCTGCTTGATATGGTTTTCCATTATATTCACGTGTATCTCTGAAATGATCAGTTCATTTAGAATATCCCTTCCTTGATTTACATTTATCAATGATAGAAACATACTTAAGATGTAAGTGAAGTCAAATTGATAGCCAGCGATTTAATTTTAAAATAGATCTGTTTTACGTGCAGTTGTTTGAAAATTTGTAACGGAGAGTGGTCAGAAGCCCATACTGAAAGAATGGGCTTCTGACCACTCTCCGTTACAAAAAAAGAAAGCATCAAATAACTATTACTTTATTTCTAACAAAAACTACTTCTGATAACATTATTTTTGGAAACCATGCTCCAATGAAGAAGCACACCATCTCCATAATTCTTTGGTGTAAAGGTTCCCTAACGGCCTTGAGCTGAAACATTATATGTAGTAAAAGGAATTCTCCAACCGAGCAAAAATGTAAACGATTTTAAATAATCAGATCAAAAGGAAAATGTACATTGAAGCACGGAAGATGTGTTGAGGAGAACAGCAGAGAAAATTTAAACTCAAGAGAACCCGAAGAGCAGAATCTATCCTCCCTCAGAATCGTTGCCTGTCCTCCCCAAGAGTCAAGAGAGTTAGGAGTCATATGTACTGAAAGGGAACAAATAAATTTGTACTTGCAACAGCATAACATGTCTGTACACACAGTACTTAATAGATAACATAATAATAAAAAAATAAGTTCAATAAATAAAAAACCTCGATATCAGTGCAAAACAAAAGAAAAGGCCCAAGTCCCTAGTTGTAACCAAGACAGTTCATAGTTCAACGTTTAGTTGGTGTTTGTAGTGTTCAATAACTTGATAGTTGTTGGGAAGAAGCTGTTCCTGAACCTGGAGGTCACAGTTTTCAGACTCCTATACCTTTATCCCAATGGCAAGAGTGAAATGAGGTTGTGGCCAGAGCAATGTTGGTCCTTGATGATGCTGGTTGCCTTTTTGAAGTAGCACCTTATAAAGATCCCTTCAAATGTGGGGAAGTCATAAAATGTGATGGACTGGGCAGAATCCACTACTTTTTGTAATCTTTGTTTCTGGGTGATCTAGTTGCCGAACCAGGACGTGATGCACACAGTCAATATAGTTTATACTGTGCACCTCTAAAAGTTCAAGAGTGTATTCAGCGACATGCCTAATCTCAATCTTCTAAAGAAATAAAGGCGTTGATGGGCTTACTTTATGATTGCATTATTGTGCTTGGTCCAGGCAGGTCTTCAGAGATATGCACACCCAGGAACTTGGAAGTTATTGATACTCTCCACCACCAATCCATTGATGAAAACAGGTTTGTGGATCCATAACTTTCCCCTACAGGTTGTTATTCTGCCACCATTCAATCAGATGATCGATTTCCCTCCTATACATTTATTCATCATTAACCGTAATTTGTCCAACAATGATAATGTCGGCGGCAGAGTTAGTACTGATGGACTTAGTACTGTGTCCGGCTACACAGTCATGGGAATGGAGTGAGTAGAGCAGGGGACTGAGTACACAGCCCTGAGTACACAGCCTGTGCTGATGGTTATCAAGGAGGAAGTGTTGTTGCCAATTCGTACCGATTATGTTCTGCTGATGACGAAACCGAGGATCCAGTTACAAAGGGATATGCAGAGACCCAATTCCCTGAGCTTGGTAACATGTTTGAAGGGTATGTTGGTGTTGAACGTCGAGCTGTAGTTGATGAACAACAGCCTGACGGATGTGTTTTTATTGTTCAAGTGGTCCAGTGCACAGTGGAGAACCAGCGAGATTGCATCCCCCGTTGATCTATTGTGGCAGTAAGCAAATTGTAGAGGGTTCTGGTTCTTGCTATGGTAGGAGTCGATATGAGACATAACCAACCTCTCAAAGCAGTTCATCACCATGGACGTTAGTGTCACCAGTCCATAGTTGTTGAGGCATGTCACATTAGTCTTCTTGGCAGAGATGTTATTGATGCCCTTTTAAAGCAGGTGGGAACCTTAGACCTCAGTAATGGGAGGTTGAAGTTGTCCTCAAAAACTGCAGCCAGTTGTTCCGCGCAGGTTTTGAGAACGCGTCTAGGTACACCGTCAGGTCCAGAAGCTCTTTGAGGTTCACCCGCCTGAAGGACCTTCGACGTCAGCCTCAGTGACTGAGATTACAATACCATCGAGGGCAATGGGAGCCCAAGAAGGCACATTAGTATTTTCCCTCTCCAAGTCTGCATAGAACATATTGAGCTTGTCTGGGAGTTATGCCTCGCTGTTGCTTGAGCTGCCACTTGGTTTTGCCATGTAGGAAGTGATGGCGTGCAAGCTCTACCACAGCATCTGAATGTCTGTCTCATCCTCCAATTAAGAGCGAAAGTCCATTTTAGCTTTTTTGATGGCCTTACCGAGGTCATAACACGATTTCTTGTATGAATCTGCATCAGCAGACTTGAATGCCGGTGATCTGATCCTCAGAAGATTGCGGACATCCTGGTTCATCCAAGGCTTCAGGTTGGGGAACATTCAGATGGCTTTGGTGGGAAAACAGTCCTCCACACTTTTTCTTTTGAAGTCGGCAACAACCGTAGCATATTCATTCGTTCATTGTCGAGTCCTTGAACATTGACCAGTCTACAAATTTAGGAAGTTTAGGAAGGATGTTAAGCCCCTGAACCACTTAGGCGATTTTTCGGTGACTACAGGCGACTATGCTGTCGCCACATGGTCGCGGGGTGACGCCTGTATGGTCGTGAGTAGTCTCCTCAAGTCGCCTAAAGATTCGTAACGTTTTTCTGGTCGCCGCTGGATTTTGAAATGTTCAAAACCTTTCGGCGACTGTGGGCTTGACGTAGCTTGTCTTCTCCTGCCGTAGGTGCTGTCATAGGTTGTCACCAGGATGACGCAGGTTGTCAGCAGGTGACGTTGGTTGTCGCTGGGTGCTGACTTTGGTGAATTCCATTGGCGACTACCTACGTCAACCTACGTCAACCGGCGACAGGTACCGGCGACTGAATTGTCTTCAGTTGTCGCCGACAGGGTCGTTGCTTGTCGTAGCTTGTCGCGGGTGGACGGAGGTTGACTTTGGTTGTCACCTGTGTGGTTGTAGATTGTCGTAGGTGTGATCATAGGTGGACGTCCTAATGGGTCGCCGGTTGTCGGTAGCTTGCCATAGTTTGACGTCGACTAGGTGGTAGGTTGTCGTAGCTTGTCATAGACATTGTCATGGGGAGGGGGTCCAGTCACCGCTTTTTCGGCAGCCTGCTACGACTGTGATTGTCGCTGAAAAAATCGCCTAAGTGGGATAGGCCCTTTAAGGTACTAGAAAGAGTGGAAGGAAAAATGCTTTAGCGATTTTGGAAATAAGAATGGAATGGAGAAGCTGAGGTTGTTCTCTGAGTTAAGGTGAGATTTGAAAGAGTTGTACAAGATTATTCAAGACAAAGATCCACAGATTTTTATATAACAAAGGAATCTGGAGACCTGTTGGTGCAGGAAAGCACGAATGTGAAAGATTATCCGTAATGTTAGAATGGCAGAACAAGTGCAAGGAGCAGATTGGCCTAATCTTGGTTTATATCTCTCAAGTGATTATGTATTTCAGTGAAATATAGTTTCCATTACCGATTGGTTCAAAGAATAAGGAGCACAGATTCTGGGTAAAAGATACAACGAGGATAGAAGGAAAATCTTTGACTCTGCAAGTAGTTAGAAACTGAAATTCACTGTCGATAAAGCTGAAGGAAGATACAATTAAGGCCTCCAAACAGGAATTAGATGGGCACGATAGAAATGGATGGAACCAGAGCTTGATTCATAGAAGACAGTGTTTGGGAAGGTAACCAGAGTTTAATCAAAAGAGCATTATCTTCGCGAGAGAATTAGACTGCAATCTAGGTAAGCTAGAAGTAACCGTTCATCATCTAGATTATTGTTTATTCACTTTATCTCCCAGTTGGAAAGAATGATACTGACGGACTGGCGATATATATCCATGTTAGGATGGTGAGTGACTTGAAGAGGAACATGTGGCTGCGCATTTCCATGTGACTGTGATCCTTGTCCATCTCAGTGACAGAGTTTATCAGTTCATGAGTTGGTATTAATGAATAGAAGAAAGTTTTCTGGTCCCTTGCACTGGAAAAGTGAGAACCTGTGAAACATGTTTTTATGTATGACCACTTGCTTCCAGAAGACATAAAGCAGGCAAAACAAGCAAGACCTTTCATGTGATAATATGCATAGAAGTATATCTTTACCCCAACATAACTACTAACATAAAGTAGTTAAACCACTTTTATTTCACTGTATCTGTGTGTGTACATGCCTTACTTTGATTGATCCCATGTCTCTTGGCTTATACTTTACTCATTTAAAAAAATTTCAATGAAGAGTTTAAACAAAATTAATGCACAGCCGTTTGAGAATAAGGAAAACTTCCAAATAGGGGATTGCTGCACAGAGCTTTTGGGTGCAGGGGAGATTTCCGCTGGGCTCTTTAAAACAAATTTGAAATATTGTTTTTGAACTGGAAGAAATCATCTCCTTAGAAACTGATAAGATCAGTCTGTTTTTCTGAAAGGTGGTATTTTTCTCAGATACAGGAAATCCCTGAGAGCACGCAATACTTTGATTTGCACTGTATGATGTGATACTAAAGGAAGAGGGGTTATAATCACGATGCTTCAAAGTTTACCGCTTAACCAGATATGTTGATGTGTGTTAAGTTATAGATCCTTTTGAAAATTGAAAACTTGTTAAAGATAATGGCATTTGTACAATTACTTCACTTTTAAGTTCACATGAGTATTGTTATTAATTTTATTTACATAATATAGAAAACTTTGAACTTTTGAATTATGCCTCACTTTTTGTTAATTTAATCAAAATGCACTACCATAAATTTCTATTCTAGCTCCACTTTTAATCTGGTTCCTCGTGTCAAGGTTCTAAGCTGGTAATCTTTTCCATCCTGTTCACTTGTTGCATGCCTAGAATGCCACTGCTGTTGATTTATTGCCTTGTTTGTGTCAGTCTGATCTTTGGAATTTCAGCTACTATGTAATCAAGAAACTAATTGCCCCCATATCAAATTGTTTAAAATCCAATCATTGCTTTAGTGCAAAAGCAAGCCAATTTAAGCTCATGTTTTACTCACAAAAGTATCCAACTTCTCTCAATAAAGATGAATTATGACATTTAGTAGTTATTAAAATTATCAATCTTAATAAAGTAATGAAAATCCACCATGCAATCACTCTGGCTATAAGACACTAGAAAAGACCACATCGGAAGGATTCACGAAGTGCTGGCTCCTTGTCATTTTTCAAAATATATGATGCCCGTCTGGAGGAATTTGCTTCTTCCCTTGATCTCCCATTATAAAAAAAAGATCAAAGGCTAAAAATATTACATTCCATCAAAGTACAAGCGCTAAAGTCTTTACCGAGTGAGTAGTTAGTCCCATGCATGGTCAATATATCAATAGCACTTATTATTTTTTAAATTGAAACTGTTACAACACCCTCTTCCACGTTCAGCATGAAGCCAAGATGCAATAACATAAGTAAGCAATTGAAAAAAAGGCATCTAACTTTTTTTTTGCTATTTTTTGCTATAATTTGCTATAATTTTTGCTATTTATTTCTTATAATGCATTAAGTGATACATCTCTATATTACTAAAACTCTCATCTTGTTCGTTTGTCCGTTTGCTTGCCCGGTTTGTATTTGCGCAAAAAATAGTACACGATAGCGCTACAATTTTGGCCCACCTTACTCACCATTGTCCCGTGATGTAAATTAAACAAGTTTCGTTCAGATTGATGGTATATTTTACATTATTGACGTTTAAACAAAAAAAAACAGCGCCCCACTTGCCCCGCCCCCACTTGCCGTCTTTACTTGACAGGCATTACAAAGGTCCTCAGCGCAGCCTTTGCACAATTTGAGACCACCATCTTTTTTTCCCGTCACAATGGCAACCCGACGGTTCCACGAGTAAGTTTCCTTCTATTCAATTCCTGCTCCCCCTCCCCTGGCTCCAGGATGCTTGCCCCCCCCCCCCGACAGCCCCTGTCTCAAGCCCTCCCCCTCCCCCAGCTCCAGGACGATCGCCCCATCCCTGACAGCCCCCGCCTCAAGTACAACTTCATCGTCGCCCTGCTGGAGAAAACGGGGCCGGCGGTGGTTTACATCGAGGTCCTGGGAGGTGGAGAAGGGGGGATTGAGGGAGAGGAGGGGTAGGGAGGGAGAGGGAGGGGAAAGGGGAGGTGAGGAGGGAGAGTGGGGAGGAGGGGCATAGAGGGAGAGGAGAGGGGTTATGGAGTGAGGGAGTGAATGAGAGTAGGGGAAAGGAGAGGAAGGGAGAGGTGAGGGAGGGAGTGGGGGGAGGGAGGAGGACAGGGGAAAGAAGAGGGAGGGTGAAGAGGAGGGGGAGGGAGTGCTGGGGATGAGGGGGAATGGAGGATAGGGGTAGGAAGAGGGATGGCGAGGCGTAGTTGGGGAGGGTTGACGTGATGGCGAAGCGCAGTTGGGGGAGGGTTGCCATGACTCACAACGGGTATCTCTGGCGTCACAACGGGAACCCCTCAGCCACGCCTGCGCAGTTGGGGGCTATGGGTGAGTGTGGAATATTGCGTTGGGGAAACAGGACTCAACGGATTCCACTTGGTCTTATCTATCTATCTTCTATCTATCTATCTATCTATCTATCTATATACTTTTAAAACTCTGTGTGTGTCGTCCGTCTGTACGTCCGACGGCCTGCTTGACTTTGCCGCGCCGCCTTTGATACGGCCCCTAGCCCGCACACTTTCGGGGACCAGACCCAACGGGTCTGCACTTGGTCTAGTATACTTTTAAAACTCTCTGGCTGCCGTCCGTCTGTACGTCTGTACGTCTGTACGTCTGTACGCCGCCTTTGATACCGCCCCTGGCCCACACAGCGCGCGGAAAGGCCCATTTATTTTACCATTTCCAAAGAGATGACATTTATCTTTACGAATAGCCACTCCTGATTAAATTCGGTCCTGTTTATGTACACGTTTTTTTAATAAAATCCATCCCCCCCCCACCCCCATGTGATTGTCTCCGATTTTCTCTGAAAACGACGCCATCTTTTTTTCGCCGATTTTCTCCGAAAACGACGCCATCTTTTTTTCGCCGATTTTCTCCGAATTTTTCCAAAAACGACGCCATCTTTTTTTTCCACGATTTTCACCCCGGGGTCTCAATCACGTTCGGGAACAACACCCCGGGGTGTCAAGCACGTTCGGGAACAACACCCCGGGGTGTCAAGCACTTTCGGGGACCAGACCCAACGGGTCTGCACTTGGTCTAGTATACTTTTAAAACTCTCTGGCTGTCGTCCGTCTGTACGTCTGTACGTCCCAACGCCGCCTTTGATACCGCCCCTGGCCCACACGGCGCGCGGAAAGGCCCATATTTTTTACCATTTCCAAAGAGATGACATTTATCTTTACGAATAGCCACTCCTGATTAAATTCGGTCCTGTTTATGTACACGTTTTTTAATAAAATCCTTCCCCCCCCCCACCCCCATGTGATTTTCTCCGATTGTCTCCGATTTTCTCCGAAAACGACGCCATCTTTTTTTTGCCGATTTTCTCCGAAAACGCCATCTTTTTTCGCCGATTTTCTCCGATTTTTTCCGAAAACGACGCCATCTTTTTTTCGCCGATTTTCACCCCGGGGTCTGAAGCACGTTCGGGAACAACACCCCTGGGTGTCAAGCACTTTCGGGGACCAGACCCAACGGGTCTGCACTTGGTCTAGTATACTTTTAAAACTCTCTGGCTGTCGTCCGTCTGTACGTCTGTACGTCCCAACGCCGCCTTTGATACCGCCCCTGGCCCACACGGCGCGCGGAAAGGCCCATATTTTTTACCATTTCCAAAGAGATGACATTTATCTTTACGAATAGCCACTCCTCATTAAATTCGGTCCTGTTTATGTACACGTTTTTTAAAATAAATTCCATCCCCCCCCACCCCCATGCGATTTTCTCCGATTGTCTCAGATTTTCTCCGAAAACGACGCCATCTTTTTTTCGCCGATTTTCTCCGAAAACGACGCCATCTTTTTTTCGCCGATTTTCTCCGATTTTTTCCGAAAACGACGCCATCTTTTTTTCCACGATTTTCACCCAGGGGTCTGAAGCACGTTCGGGAACAACACCCCGGGGTGTCAAGCACTTTCGGGGACCAGACCCAACGGGTCTGCACTTGGTCTAGTATATTACTAAAACTCTCATCTTGTTTGTTTGGATATCCGCGTGTGAGTGAGATCCTGAAATTATGCCAAAACAGTACACGATAGCGCTACAATTTTTGCACCACCTTACTCACAATTGTCCTGTGGTGTGTTTTCATCAAGTTTCGTTCAGATTAACGTTATATTTTCACATTTTTAACTTTACAAAATCCAGTTTGAGAAAGAATGACTTGAACACTGTAGTGGCAGTTACAGTTACAGCTATGATGTCATATTGGGATCTCATTTGCAACAATGTTGCAATCACAGAACACTGAGTCCTGGCAGAGGGAGGCTGAACAGGAGGGGGAGGGAGTGCTGGGGGAGGCAGGGGGAGTGGAATTGGAATTTTTTTTAGTCCTGGCAGCAAGTGGTTGCATTTTTTTTAAAGTTTAAAAAGAGGGAGGATGAAGAGATGGGGAAGGGAGTGCTGAGGGATAAGGGAAAATGAGCCGCCCCTGCGCAGTTGGGGACTATGGGTGAGTGGTGGGATATTGCGTTGTGGGAACGGGTTGCGTTGGGGGAACGGGTGAGTGGTGGAAAATTGCGTTGGGGAAACGGGTTGCATTGGGGGATGAGACCTTCCATGTGACAGGGACCCAACTTGGTCTAATTTATTTATTACTAAAACTCTAATCTTGTTTGTTTGTTTGCATGCGTGTGTGTGCTTTATATTCCAAAACACCGCCAAAACGGTACACAACAGCGCTACAATTTTGGCCCACCTTACTCATCATGGTTCTGTGATGTAAATGAAACAAGTTTCGTTCAGATTGATGTTATATTTTACAAGTTATTGACATTTTAAACTTTACAAAAATCACTTTTCAAACCACCCTTCCACTTGCCCCGCCCGTCAGACGCGTTCGACGTCAAAAGCGCGTCGTGTTTTCGAGGAGATGTGAATCACAGACGAAGAGCACACACACACACAAATACATACACATCCAAGATCAGAGTTTTATAAGTATAAAGATAACAACTAAGCTTCAACTGGCATCTGTGAGATAAGATTCCAAAATTGCACCATACTCTGAATGAAGAAATGTCTCCTCATCCCTGTCCTAAATATTTTGTTCCATGGTTCCTTATTCTGGACACCACAGCAAAGGGAAATAACCTCCCCAAATTGAGCTTGTCTACACCAGTCAATACTTTGTACGTTTTAATTAGATCTCTTCCCATTCTTCTGAACTCTGTTGAAAATAAAACCCAGTTTACTTGATAGCTCCTTAAATAGCAGTCTTGCTATCAGAGGAATTAGACTGGTGGACTATGGTAAATGTATCCTTTTTTAGGTACAGACACTAAAACTGTAAACATATTCCAGGTGCAGCCTCTACAAGTCTCTGTACAATAAAAATGAGACTGACTTAGCCCTGTATTCAAAACTTCTCTTAATAAAGGTAACATACCATTTGCCTTCCTAAAACCCTTGTCTCACGGTGCGAGTCCGCCCACGAGTGATCCCGAGTTTAAAACAAATCAAACTCGTAGTAATCACGTAGAATTAACGTAGCGGGAACGTCGGAACTCGTAACGCTAACGGCAGGTACTCGGGAAACTTGTTAACTCATGAAAATCTTTCCACATGATGAAAGATTTCCACGAGTCAAATTTACTCTTGAAGTAAAATTTTTAAACTTTTAAACGTTGTAAGAACGTAGTAGCCCGTGAGTTTACCGTAGTGACTCGTCAGTCTACCGTGGGCACTCTTTAACTCAGCGGGACAGGCAGCATCTCTGGAGAGAAGGAATGGGTGAGGGGATGACGTTTCCAAAATTCTGCTGCGTCTTTGTGTTACTCCAGCACTGTGTGTTCACTTTTTGTCAACCAGCATCTGCCCTTTCTTGTGTATGACATTATTTGTATCCGTGGCAGTTGATTGTCGCTCCCTTCAATTTCCCAGGGGGTCGGGACGGGACTGGAGTTGGGAGGGAAAGGTGGGGGGGGGGGAGGGGGAAGAACAAATATATGAAACATAAAAAACGAACACCAGAGATGTCTTTGCTATACCGCTACAATAATCGGACTATTGGTATGCTGCTGTTTCCTTGACTACGGTCATGTGACACGACTCTTGTACATTTAATATACCGACGATGTCTGGCAGTGAATCTCACTCTCTGAAATCCGTAGAGAGACACGAAAAGCTGGAGTAACTCAGCGGGTCAGACAGCATCTCTGGAGAAATGGACTAGGCGACTGCAGACTGCAGTCTGAAGAAGGGTCTCGAGCCGAAAACTCGCCCATTCCTTTTCTCCAGAGATGCTGCCTGTCCCGCTGAGTTACCCCAGCTTTTTGAGCCTATCTTCGGTTTAAACCAGCATATGCAGTTCCTTCCTGCACCTCTCAAATCTGTGCCATTATTCAGTACTCCAATTTTTGTTTTATGTTACTAATTCTGGATAATATCTGGAAATAACCTCCCCAAATTGAGCTTGTCTACACCAGTCATTACTTTGTACGTTTTAATTAGATCTTTTCCCATTCTTCTAAACTCTGTTGAAAATAAAACCCAGTTTACTTGATAGCTCCTTAAATAGCAGTCTTGCTATCAGAGGAATTAGACTGGTGGACTATGGTAAATGTATCCTTTTTTAGGTACAGACACTAAAACTGTAAACATATTCCAGGTGCAGCCTCTACAAGTCTCTGTACAATAAAAATGAGACTGACTTAGCCCTGTATTCAAAACTTCTCTTAATAAAGGTAACATACCATTTGCCTTCCTAAAACCCTTGTCTCACGGTGCGAGTCCACCCACGAGTGATCCCGAGTTTAAAACAAATCAAACTCGCGGTAATCACGTAGAATTAACGTAGCGGGAACGTCGGAACTCGTAACGCTAACAGCAGGTACTCGGGAAACTTGTTAACTCATGAAAATCTTTCAACATGATGAATTAACTGTTGAAGTAAAAATTGTAAACTTTTAAACTCGTTGTAAGAATGTAGTAGCCCGTGAGTTTACCGTAGTGACTCGTGAGTCTACCGTGGGCACTCTTTAACTCAGCGGGACAGGCAGCATCTCTGGAGAGAAGGAATGGGTGATGGGATGACGTTTCCAAAATTCTGCTGCGTCTTTGTGTTACTCCAGCACTGTGTGTTCACTTTTTGTCAACCAGCATCTGCCCTTTCTTGTGTATGACATTATTTGTATCCGTGGCAGTTGATTGTCGCTCCCTTCAGTTTCCCAGGAGGTCGGGACGGGGGGGGGGGGGGGGGGGGGGGGGAGGGGGGGGGGGGAGATGCTGCCTAATGACAATCTCATTTATCCAACGAGTTACGCTCTCTTTAAGGATTAATTTCTAAATAACCCGCCAATTTCTCTTCATTCGCAGTTATATCCGAGAACTGCTCCAGATGAACTCCTGGATTTGATTTTTTTCCTCCCGGGGGTAAAAGAAAAAACAAATGCACTTAAAGCACCAGAGGTGGGGTAGAGGCATACGACCAACGAACGGGGCGATATTATCCAGAATTAGTAACATAAAACAAAAATTGGAGTACTGAATAATGGCACAGATTTGAGAGGTGCAGGAAGGAACTGCATATGCTGGTTTAAACCGAATATAGGCTCAAAAAGCTGGGGTAACTCAGCGGGACAGGCAGCATCTCTGGAGAAAAGGAATGGGCGAGTTTTCGGCTCGAGATCCTTCTTCAGACTGCAGTCTGCAGTCGCCTAGTCCATTTCTCCAGAGATGCTGTCTGACCCGCTGAGTTACTCCAGCTTTTCGTGTCTCTCTACGGATTTCAGATAGTGAGATTCACTGCCAGACATCGTCGGTATATTAAATATACAAGAGTCGTGTCACATGACCGTAGCAGCATACCAATAGTCCGATTATTGTAGCGGTATAGCAAAGACATATCTGCTGTCCGTTTTTGATGTTTCATATATTTGTTCTTCCCCCCTCCACCCCCCCCCCCCACCTTTCCCTCCCAACTCCAGTCCCATCCCGACCCCCTGGGAAACTGAAGGGAGCGACAATCAACTGCCACGGATACAAATAGTGTCATACACAAGAAAGGGCAGATGCTGGTTGACAAAAAGTGAACACACAGTGCTGGAGTAACACAAAGACGCAGCAGAATTTTGGAAACGTCATCCCCTCACCCACTCCTTCTCTCCAGAGATGCTGCCTGTCCCGCTGAGTTAAAGAGTGCCCACGGTAGACTGTCGAGTCACTACGGTAAACTCACGGGCTACTACGTTCTTACAACGTTTAAAAGTTTAAAAATTTTACTTCAAGAGTAAATTTGACTCGTGGAAATCTTTCATCATGTGGAAAGATTTTCACGAGTTAACAAGTTTCCCAAGTACCTGCCATTAGCGTTACGAGTTCCGACGTTCCCGCTACGTTAATTCTACGTGATTACCACGAGTTTGATTTGTTTTAAACTCGGGATCGCTCGTGGGTGGACTTGCTCCGTGAGACAGGGCCATAATCATTTGCTGCATCTGCACATTGCTCTGCAGTGACGTATGAGCAGGTCTGACCCCTAAGGTCCTCAGAAATATCAACACAACCCATTCTTTCACTATGAAACAGATATTTTGATTTTCTGTTATTTTCATCAAATGGATGGCCTCACATTTTTCCACATAATATTCCATCTACCATATCATCACCCACTTACTCAGCTTGTCCATATACTTTAGAAGCCTCTATATATCTGCCTCCATACTCACTTTCCTAAATAGTTTGCTGTCATCTGCAAACTTCGAAACAAGGTTTTCCGCGGTATTTCTGTTCACGTGACAATAATAAACCAATAACTAATGCGACATCTCATCCCCTCAGCCAAGTCGCAGATCTAGATTGTGTATAGCCTGAGCCTAATTACCAGTCCCTGTGGTCCTCCACAAGTTACAACCAGCCAAGCTAAGAAGGATGTGTTTATTGTCACTCTTTGAGTCCAACAATAAATTCTCAATTCCCTATTCCAGCATTTTGTGTCTTTTTTGGTAAACCAGCACCTGTAGTTCCTTGCGTCTACAATTCTCAATCTATGTCCAGATATTACAAATACTCCGGGGGCGCTGTTCAGGCAGCAGCCATGTCAGAAGTGCGTTCGTTTTTTCAATTTTTTTCAATTTTTTAGTATGTTTTAAAGTATGTATTTAATGTTTCTTTGTGTGTCTTGTGCGGGGGGATGGTGTGGGGGGGTAAGGGTAAAACCGCTTCGGTCGCCTCCTCCATGGAGAGGCGACTTTTTCCAGGTCGCCTCCCCCGTGGCCTAACATCAAGGATCGGCGCGGCCTTTCCCGGAGACGTGCCCGGGGCTTCAGCGGCGGGCGCAGCGTGGACTCTCGGCGTGGAGCGGGTGAACCCTCGCTGCGGCTTGCTGGAGGGGAGCGCTCCGTTTCGCTGGCCCGGGGCAGCCGGCAGCCTGAAGTCGCAGCCTGAAGCCGCGGTCTGCAGAGCTCCAGCTGGTGCGGCGTCTACAGCCTGGGATCCCTCATGGGGGACCCGGGGGAAGAAAAAGCCATTATTGCCGGCCCGCGGCTAACTTCTACCGCGGGGCCGGCATGGACTTACCATCACCCCTGGAGGGGAGCTTCGACCGCCGGCCCTGCAGTCTACGGTGCTTCTGGCTGCGGCGGGGACTTTAAATCTTGACCGCCGGCCTGCGGCCTACAACAATCTAAAGCCGCGGTCTCCGGTGAGGAAGAGCCGATCCTGGACTGACTTTAGACTCTGGTCCTGTCCACGGGGGGAAATGGAGGGGGACTGGCCAAATTTTTGTGCCTTCCACCACAGTGATGAATGCTGTGGTGGATGTTTGTGTTACATTTTGTGTGTTCTTTATTATTGTATCGCTGCTGACAACCCAATCCTTGCCAGGTCACTGCTCGTGCGGTCGACCGGTCGGTGCAGAGAGTAGCTTTGAATGTTTGTCTCTTCGTTACGTTGTTTGTGTCCCTTTCTTTTTTTTAAAAAGCTACTGTAATGCGCCCTTTTAAATTGCCCTTTGGGGATGAATAAAGTGCTTGATTGATTGATTGATTGATAATTCCATGTGCTCTTAGTTCATCAATCAACTGTGCAGTTAAAATCCTTCCCATAATTCAAATATGCCACATCTAATAGTTCTTATTTAGTCACATCCTCAAAAACTCAAACAGATTAACAGAGCCTCAAGGAACCACAAAGGTTGGAATCATGAAAGTGCTAGAGGAACTCAGCAAGTCAGGCAGCATCTGTGGAGAGAATGGATATTAAGATTTTGGAAAGGGATCCTTAAGCTTGAGTTTCCTATCTGTGTTGACTCTGCTCAATCTTATTATCCCTTTCAAAGTGTTCTATTAGCTTATCTTGGTTTATTATCTTATCCATCCAGTGAAAAGCCCAGCATATTTCCCTCACAATTACAGCCTCCTCCACTCATTGCATGAAGTAGAGTTTCTGGGTATTTAAGCACAATTTATGTTATGTATAAAATTATAAAGGCCATTGTTAAAATAAATCGGAAGGAAGTATGTCGATTAGCAGAGGACATAGATTTGTGGTAGTGGTTGAAGAAATAGAGGAAAGATGTGGAAACATGTTGCACTCCAGTTGAATGTTTCCCTGGTGTGAGTTGCATGCCCAGAGTGTGAGCCCATCCTCCAACAAAATAAAACATAAAAACATTAAACACACATTTAAAAACAAATAGACATATCTTTATCTTTGCATTCCTCACCATAGATATACTATCCCAATCAAAAATCAGTGGGGACACACAGACCTAGCTATGGAATCTATGACACGCACAATGGCCATTAGCATCAATTTTATATCAAAGTCTCGTGATGAGACTACGTGAAGAACCCACCAGCCCGCATGCTCGTCAATACGTCGATGCATGGCACGGGATTCGGAGCAGTACGAAACTGGATTCAATAGTCTGACGGCTCGGCCGGTGCAGCTACCGCCGTGGAGGCTCCGTAAAGGAGCAGGCGGCCGGATTCAGTTGGCTGACGGCACGGGCGGTGCACCTACCGCCGTGGAGGCTCGGAAAAGGACCAGGTGGCTGGAGTCAATAGGCTGACGGCTCGGCTGGTGCAGCTACCGCCGTGGAGGCTCCGTAAAGGAACAGCTACTGTCGTGGAGGCTCTGAAAAAGGAGCAGGTGGCCGCATTCAATAGGCTGACGGCTCGGCCGGTGCAGCTATCACCATTAAGGCTCCGAGATGGAGCAGGCGGCCGGATTCAGTAGGCTGATGGCTTGGCCGGTGCAGCTACCACCGTGGTGGCTCCGTAAAGGAGCAGGCGGCCGGATTCAGTAGGCTGACGGCTCCGAGAGGGAGCAGTTTTGGGGCTCCAAGGGAGCAGGCGACTGGTCGCGGAGAGCTGACGGGTGCGGCCCGTACAGACACCTCCTTTGAGGCTCAAAAAGGGAGCCAGCCAGATGCCTGAAGGAAGCAACACCTGGCTCAGGGTTGCGTTATATTACTCCCCTCTAGACTCCGTTGAGGCTTCAGAAGGGAGCAAGCCCGGACTCAGAATCATTAGCAGGCGCGACCTATCCAGTGAGTATATAATAGAATTGTGCTCCTGGCTCAGGAGACACTTACAGGCTGCTCCAGTCAGATGCCTGTAGAAGCAACACCTGGCTCAGGGTTGCGTTATATATCTCCCGCTCAGAAGAGGGGAAGCAATACCTGGCTCAGGTTTGCGTTACAATATCTCCCGCTCAGAAGAGGGGAAACAACACCTGGTTCAGGGTTGCGTTATTTTATCTCCCGCTCAGTAGAGGGGAGTACTGGAGATTATTACATAAGTAACATCCGACTACGGGGATATCGACAAGGAATTTGAATCCCCTGACCTTATGGGGTATATGCTGCAGTTTAATCATATGAAGGAGTTCCGGCTCATGTCACATAATTTGCCATCCCTTCGGGGATAAGAGATCCACTGGAGGAGGTCTGGCTAAGAGCATCAGTGATTTAACTTCTCATCAGCTAAGGAGGGGTATATGCTGGATACGGCTGGGAAATATGCCAGTCCAGATGAACTGCCTGACTTTGGATGTTCCAAAAGTCAATCGTACCATTTGGGATATCTCAGTGGTGATACGTGGGCAAAGAATTGAAATGTCAGCGTTTCCAAAGACTGTTCACTGATGTCATTACGGTCTTTGCAAGGGCAGTTGATGGGTTCAGCTTTCGGTAGTGCAGAAGATGCATTAGCACTTCTATGTAATTCGCAGTTGGAGCTAAATTGCCTTCGCAAAATGCTATAAGGCCTGAGGTAATTCCTAAAAATTTGCTCATTTATGCAGGGCCAGTAACATGCAGCCTGCAAAGTATCTCTTCGGAGAGGACTTATGTTAGCAAGTTTAAGACTTGCAGGAAGAATTTTAGGCAGCTGCAGGGGTGGTAGAACCATCCTATGTGGGTAGGGCTTCAGTATTCCGGCGGGCAAACCACCTCTATATATAACTAACGGCAGGAATCGTTACTCTGAGGCTGGTTGGAACACCAGGCCTACTCAATTCAGACCTAGCCAGAGGCCTTTTTTAGGCCAGGGCCATCGCGCTCACCTTGGTGAAGAGAATGTGTTGCGCACACTGGCGACTGAGATAGGTCGTTCCAGGCAGAGGACTGCGGCAGCAACTCCTGGTTCAGGGTTGCATTGTGATATTTTCCACTCTGAGGGTGACTCTGACTGTGCAGAGTTGACAGGGAACTCGTATCCCCACACCAAGTGGATGCTACGCTTCAATTCTAGTCGCATAAGGATCTGATGTATGTTCTGATTCTGTCAGACACTGGAGGTTTGTAGGTTAATGCCATCAGTTGAAGCAAAATCAAAGTCGAAAGGCTTTAATCCCAGAAAGTTTGAGATTTCTCAGGGAAGGATTCGGCTTGTACAAGGTCAGTAGAGGGTACTTCTGTGTTATACGCAGTCTAAATTCAATGGTGTTAGGACGGTATAGGCCTGAGGCCTATCCAATTCATGCTATATTTTCTCAAGAGAAAGAGGCTGTGATGGGTGTGGTAATACACCCTTTGGGGGTAGACTTCCGTTTACCTGCATACATTTCACCTCTACCTAGTGAGTGGCAGATACCGCTCCACGGAGGCTGGTTGGAGCACCAAGCCTACACTACTATCAAAGCCAGAGGGCTTTTATTCGCAGGTTCAGCGCTCACCATGATTGCTGTACTCTCCTCATACTCAGTACTGTCCCCAGCGGTTCAGGATGTCTGTGCAAGTAGATAGAGCAAAATCTATGATCTGTTGACTATTAGTCTTCTGCCTGAGGCCAAATTTTTAGGTGGTGTCTGTCTCAGGGATTGCTGGATCTTCGTGGCAGGCGGTGATATCACCTTTTGTCTATTATTCTATTAGCAGTCTTGGTGGTTTTTATAGCAAGGGCTTTCTCAGAAACTGCCTTGATCACATCTACAGTCACCGCCTGTCTCGTCATGGACAGCAAAGCAACAATGAGGTGAAGGTTGTTGAGTATGCAAATGTTATTACATCAGTCGCATGAGATGTGCTGTCGATATTCAAGTCGGTGATTGGTAAGAGTTCGACAAACAGGTGGCGACAGATAACCTCCGAATTTTCCATTTTACAAATCATAAACGGTTATAAGATTCAGTTTTCTGGTTAAATAATTCCTCTGCGGCAAGAGAAGCCAATATTTCCGTACTTATGGTTCAAAGACGAAACTATGGCTATCCAAGTGAAAACAGAGACATCTCACAAAGGAAGAGCAGTCTGCCCAAGAACTAGAGGGGTATATTCCAATTTTTGCTCAAGGTTGAAGAAAAATGGAGGATACCAAATCAGGCTTGGATTTGGCTATTCTGATCATGTGGTTGGTATAACCAGTTTAAGATGGATAATTGCCATTCAGCAATTTATCTAATTACATTTAGGGCCTCAATCGATCTTGAAGATATATACCTTTCCATATCAATATACCAGAGCACAGATATATCTGGTGTTTTATGGCAAGGCCAGTGTTGGAAATTTTAGATTCTACCTAAGGGGTTGACTTCAGTCCTAGGCTATTTACAAAAATTCTAAAGTTAATGCTGTCCTACTCAGATCTAAAGGGCATTTTGTCATGGAGTTTATAGACGACATGAATTATAGTAGTGCCATTTTGGCCTACTCACCCAGGGCTTCCATTATAGATAAGTCTGCCGAAAGAAGCTCCTATATTTGCTCGAAGACACGACTGGTGGCTAATTCAGCCTATTTCTCGTGCATCTATCATTGCATGGTTGTATGGAAAGTTTGTGAAGAGATACATGTGAGCTACTTTAAACAAAAAGTAGCAGAGGTTTGTGGTTCTTTCAGTTTGGGTTTAAGAGAAGCGATTATGTTATAGCGCAATTGACACTGCTCTTCCTGCTTTGTCATTGTATCTAGTTCTGTAAGTGGGACAACAAATGATTGGTTATTCACCCACTGGTAACTGTTATGAAAGGTGTCTTTTATATGAACACTCTAAAGCTTAGATTCAAAGTAGTGTGGAATGTGTAATCAGTATAAATTATTATGCAGATATTCATTCACTGTATTCCTAATGATGGAGCGGTATCTTTTAAGTTAATTATGCTTATGACAACTGATTTCAGCACAAAGAGCACAGTCTTTACACAATCTCCGTCTGGATCTCTGGGTCATATCTGACATAAGGATAGCTTTTATGAATGAACTCATAAAGCAAACGGGCACGGTTGGGTAAGTTGGAGTTGACAGCATACCCACCAGATCGGAGATTGGGGGTGTTGATTGTGTAAAAAGATACACTGAGCTTACTAGTACCTATGAAATGAAGGATAGTTTCTTCATAGTTATTTAATAATTTCACACAAGTTTGTTGGTGCAGACTATTTCAAGATGGATAGAGTGTAAGCAGCTAAAAGCAGGAGTGAATTCAAATAATTTCAAGTCTCACTCTATCAGGGGGGCTGGCTCGTTAGCAGCCAATAGAATGGAATTTCCCCTTTGATCATCTTTTTGCAACAGCAGGAGCCTCAGATAAGTGCATTTTCAGAAGTTATAACATTTTGTTGAACATGTATGGATGGTTGCAGATAGAATTCTGAACAGTGTTGCATGAGCTATTGTCTAACCCAAAGGCAATTGGGACTGTGGTCCAATTAAGGGCAATGTGCATGTATGTAAAGTTAGCATAATGTTGTTAATAGCCCATGTCTTTTCTATCATTTATGGTTTATCTGTTTAAGTGTTTCACACACAGATTGGTTTACTGCATGAAACCACAGAGCTTCGAAGACTTTACGTAGTCTCATCACGAGACTTTGATATAAAATAGAAAGATTAAATGAAAACTTACAATTTGAAGTTTGATCTTTATTTTATGAAAAGTTGAAGTGAGGGACTACGTGCCCTCCACTCCCAACCCTGAATCTCATAAAGATCATTCGGTAAGTCAAGGGTTATTAATCTTTCTATAGTTTAAGTTCGTGCAAGTGGTCTGTGGTTTCATACAGTTGCTCTGAAGATTGACACGCATGCGGGCTGGCGGGTTCTTCACGTAGTCCCTCACTTCAACTTCTCATAAAATAAAGAGCAAACTTCAAAGGGTAAGTTTTCATTTAATCTTTCTAGTAAATTGTATAACCCTGTGCATGAGAGGCCCAGAATTGTTTCCATTTAAACAGGTTCACTTTAGAATCAGTAAAATCCTGCCCACTGCTAGAGCAGAGTTACACTTCCATTAACAATAAAAGGCTGAAAAATGCAACTACTTTGTAGAATGATAAATTTAAGGCTCTGTCCCACGGGTTTGCGGTCGTTGGCGGTGAAGCGCGGCGTCGCCGGAAGAGGGGACCGCACGGCAACCATGAGAGCGCCGCACGGATGCTGCGCGGGGGGCCAAGTACGGCCGGTTCCACGACGTCTTTCGGATCGTGGGGTTGTGGTGGCGGCCGTGCCGCACACGTACCTCACTGTCGGCGGCTGTGCCGCACACGTACCTCACTGTCGGCGGCTGTGGCGGCGGCCGTGCCGCACAAGTACCTCACTGTCGGCAGCTGTGACGGCGGCCGTGCCGCACACGTGCCTCACTGGCGGAGGCTGTGGCGGTGCAGGTTCGACTCACGGCACTCGTGATGCACTGGCGGCGGCTGTGGCGGCGGCCGTGCCGCACTCGTGCCTCACTGGCGGCGGCTGTGCAGTAGGAACATATTTTTGGACAGTGTTGGTTTTTTTTAGCACCGTGCGGTGTTGGGAACAACGCCGCACGGCCCAGGCACTGTGCGTTTGACCGAACCCGCGGTCTCTGGCGGCCCAGGAGCGGTAGATAGTTCTTGTTTCGCCGCCAATGACCGCAGACTCGTGAGACAGGCCTTTAAGATGAAAGTTTGATTGTTATAGAAAAGTCATGATTAATCAAGTTTTTGTGATTTAGCCTCCACATTTTGATCATGTAGTTCACTCCCAATAATTCCCTGTAGGTGACAACTTTGATTCATTCATGATGCCTCTACAAACTAATTTTCTTTCCTCAGCGATTCTACATGGTTTAACTTCCAGAAAAAAAAGCTTGATTGAAATTACAGGTTTTTCCGCTCCAGTGCATGTTTCCACAAAGCAAATTGGATATAACATGATCAATGAACCCTACTTATATTACGCAGGCCTAATTGGTACACAGCGACTTAGATTGGGAACTAAAGAACTACTTAAGGCTTACTTTGGAAATTGGCAAGCAGAAAAAAGGTTATCTTGGGGAAAAAAATGTTTTCTTGTAGTCTTTCTGCAGTAATCAGATACCATTGTTTCTTAAGAACACAGCTGCTACTTTCCCGATAGAAGGCCATTGAAATTCATGATATCACCTATTAACATGAGCAATATTACTCTATTTAACAATCATACAGTCTTTAGTATTTTCAGCTTGAATAACAAAAGTACTTATAGTTATAACATAGTTATTAAAATGATCTTTATTTTTTAAATTACTGCAGGAAAAATTGCGATTTTCTAAAACACGTTTTCTTAGAAATTACAACAATACTACCTGCACTTGTTCCCCTCACCCCGATGGCATCACCCAATAAATGGCACTGTGGGAAATTGTGAATAAATGCGAGTCAAGTGGGGTGTCAGCAAGTGTGATATCATCACTTCAACCCATGTGGCTTTGGATTAATATTTGAAAGGATATGGGCTAAACACTGACAAATAAGACCAGCTTAGAGGGCATCTTGGTTGGCATGAACTGATTGGGTCAAACAGCCTGTTTCCGTACTGTATGACTATGAATCCATGAAAATATTTGGAGGATTTTTTAACTTAAATTCTAGAAATCGCTACTGGTAATTTTTGATCATTATATCTAAACCAAACTCTTGGTGTTTCTTTATTTGAAAGACTTATGTAACTATAAGTTGCTATATAATTATTAAGTTCTTAGTCAAATACATGACTTTGAATCAATGGCTCACACAATTATTGTAAGCATTTTGTTAAACCAACACAACATAAAGCATTTGTCCTAAAAGTTACTTACACATTTATCTTCAGAGCCTGTAGCTAAAAATCTCCCACAGGGGCTCAGGGCAATGCCACAGTGTTGACAACGGTTCACGTGTCCTTCATATCGGCGTACAGATCTGAAGAAACATCACTTTATGTCAGTTCAATACATTTTCATAGCTTTGATTTTATAGTAACATGGCACAGAGAGACCATCCCATGCCAGTTCTTTTAAGGCAAGTACACAATCTGCTTTCCATCTAGTTAGTCCCAATCTCCATCTGGAGAAGTGATTATTAGTTATGGTTTGATTGTACTCGTGTGTGGTATGATTTGCCTGGAAAGCATGCAAAATTAAGTTTTTTGTTGTATCTCAGTACACGTAACGATAATAAACTAATACAAATACCAATTATCAGTTAGGCTAATTACTAGATATGACAGCAGAGTAAGCTTTCATCTATCTATGAATACTTTGTAAATTCTTAGAAACAGAAGACACCCCCTACCTTTGTCTACAGTGCCATGCTTAGAGCTGCTCAACCTCAGGCTTAGAAGCTACTCAACTGTAGATTGCAAATTCATTTTGAACACTCATCGCCATTTTTCATGATACTTCTTAAGGGTGGAACCAAGAATTTCTAAGCACAGGTACTAAATAACTTCTCCAAGATATACCAAGGTGCTCCATAAACATTTGCAACAAGGGAATGAAAGAAACACCGAGGGATTAACAGTGAAATGAAAGTTTAAAGGCCAGAAATTGCAGGGAAAATCACAATCGCAAGACTGAGATGAGATGAAATTTCTTCAATCAGAGAGCAGTGAATCTTTGGAATTTTCTGTAAGAAGATCGCTGAGGTTCAGTCACTGAGTATATTCAAGAAAGGTGATTTTTTAAAATATTAAAGAGATCAAGGGATACAGATTTTGGTGCAGAAAACTGGGACTGAGTGAAAAGATGAGCCATGATTTTTACCAAATGGTGGAGAAGGTACAAAAGCCAAACAGACCAATCCTGTCATTCTTTTAAGCGATGACACTTGTCTATCATCAATGCAGGCTCTCTGTACAAAAGCCCAAACTTGGTTCCCTCCAGGAATTTTCCAAATGCACAAATGCAGAATTTCTCAGCAGATAAATGCGGAAATTTGTTTATAGATCCTTGAACACAGTCACAGATTTTGGACAATTAAGGCCACAATTAAATGTACATCCCCAAATGACCCCTAACTGGCAGTCATGCTAACTTCTTTCAGCACAACAATTCAGTAATTTACGATCACCATTATTATTAACCTTTTATTCCTGATGGACTTAATTTCTTGAATTTAGTTTCCATGCTCTATGGCAGGATTCAAAACGACTTCTCTGGATTAGTAATCAGGCCTCTGGATATTTTCTTAGATTGATGGAGTTATACAGCACAGAAATTGGCCCTTTGCCCCATTGTCCATGTTGACAAGATGCCCATCTAAGTTAGTCCTCTTGGCCTGCATTTAGCCCATATCCCTCCAAGGTTTTTCCTTCCATGTATTTATCAAATGTTTTTAAAAGTTGTAATTGTACCTGCTTCTGCTCATTCCACACACCCACCATCCACTGTGTGAATAGCCTGCCCCTCAGATCACCTTTAAATCTTTCCCCTCTCACATTAAACCTATGCTCTCTAGTTTTAGATGCCCCTATCCTGGGAAAAAGAATGGGGCTATCTACCCTGTCTATGCCCCTCATAATTTCATGATTTCATAAATCTCACTGAGTTCATTCCTCAACTTTCTTTGCTCTGAGGAAAACAGTACCAGCCTATCCAAACTCTGAATATCCAATGTTAGTTCAATAGTGGAGGCATTGTGCTGCTTACCTGTGCTTCAATAAAGATGTTATGGGTGTCAGGATGAAAGTTCAACTAAAGTTAGAGTTTTTTAATTTTTGTATATAGTTTAAATGTCCTAATTATTTAAAATTGGGTCATTCAATTAAAAAAAACCATTAAGTAGTTTTGACAATTTCTAATTGATAACTGTTCTTCAATAGTTTTTTAATGCTTCTAAATATCAGACTCAAGCATCCAAAAAACTTGACGGCTTAAACAGATGACATAGATTAAGGTATGACTTTAAAGGTTTTTTGGTGCAAATGGATGGGTTTGTTCTGGGCCATGTTGGTCAAGGACCTGCCACCACTCACAGCCTCACCAGACAGGTCCTGGATGCTTTCATTCAACAAGTTCAGCAACTCAAATGTTCAGTTTAAGGTGTGATTACATTGGAGAGGCTACAGGGGAAATATAGAAAGACGATGCCAGGATTGGAAAATTGTGGCTGCAAGGAAAACTTGAAAAAGATAGAGATGTTTTCTTTGGATAACAAAAAGCTGCAAAGAGAATAAATTGAGGTGTTTCATATTGAGGTGTTTCAATAGAGATTACGTATACAGATTAGACTGGAAGGAACTTCTCCCTTAGCAGAGGTTCAAAAAGCAGAGGGCATAAAGTTAAATAAATCGGTAGAAGGATTAGAGGGAGGGATGAGGAAAAACTGTTTTCCTCAGTGATAAGAGTCTGGAGTTCACTGCCTGAAATAGTGTTAGGCACAGAAATCCTATCGTGCTCCTGAACTGTACAGATGTCATCTGCAGAGCTATTGACTAAGTGCTAGTGGGCAGGCTTTATTTTTTTCTTGTCTGACAAGGACACAAGGGGCTGAATGGCATTTTGCATCATTGCAAATTTTCTACGATTATATGACCTGAATACAAATGGGCAGCGAATACAGTTGGTGAGGTAGTTTCAACAGGTGCTGGGCCAACGTTATCTGATACAATCAAATTCTTAGGATTTGAAAAACACTTAAGATACCTGTTATGCTTTGGCAATGCAAGAATCCTGCAACGGGGCTGATTTATGCCACGGTCTGCTGGTTGCACACTTTGTATAAACATCTGTGGCTCAGTTAGCAGCACTCTCACCTCTGAATCTCCTTCCAGAATCTCAAGCACAAAGGCCGAGGCTGGCCCTGCAGTGCAATATTAAGAGTGCCACACAGTTGGAGGCGTTGCTTTTCAGATGAAACATTAAAAGAGTCATAATCATAATCGTAATTTATTAGCCAAGTATGTTTTGCAACATACGAGGAATTTGGTTTGTCATACGGTCATACCAAAATAGCAACAAGACACACAACTACATAAAAATTTGACATAAACATCCACCACAGCGGCTCCTCCACATTCCCCACTGTGATGGAAGGCAATAAAGTCTTATCTGCTTTCCTCCTTTACTCCTGCGGTCGGGGGAGGCGAACCATCCGAAGTCGGGCGATTGAAGCTCCCGCAGCCAGCGATCAAAGCTCCCACATTGGGGCAATCAAAGCTCCCGCGATTGGACCAGTCGCAGCTTCCGTGATCGGGGCGGTTGAGGCTCCTGCGGCTTGGAGCTCCCGAAGCCAGTCCCTAACCAGGGACCACGAGCTCCATGTTGTTAAAGTCCGCAGGCCCCTGCGGTTGGAGCTTCCAAGGTCGGTCCCTGGCAAAGGGATCGCCAGGGACCGACCTTGGATGTTAAGTCCGCAGGCTCCTGCGGTTGGAGCTCCCGAGATCCCAGCAAGAGGCCGCCAGCTCCACTATGTTAGACTGCGGTGCAGACGGAGATACGACACGGAAAAAGTCGCATCTCCGTCAAGGAAAGAGATAACAAAAGGTTCCCCCCCCACCTAAAACTAAAGATGAACTAAACATACATCTCCCTCTAATCTCACAGTTGTAAGATCCTAAGGCATAAATTTCATCATTGGTGCCCTACATCCTCCTCAATCAGATTATATGACTACTATCACAGTACTATTTGTTGAAGCTTTTATGCATAAACTGGCTGTTGTATCTCCTACATTATAATCATGACTAGATTTCAAAATCATTTTACGTTTTGGAGCATCATGAAAGGGGAAAGAAACGACATAAATCCAAGTCTGTTCTTCTTGTCCTGTCCTTTAGATCAGACATCCTCACCCTGTTCTGACTCTCCCATTGCTATAAGAATGCACAGGATTATGTTCAAATAGCAATGGCAGAGTCAGAACAGAATAACATCCTCTGATCTAAATGACGCGATTTCCACCTTCCCACCAGCTCTTGAGAGAAATGTGCAATGCTATGCAACAAGATGTCCAGCTCTGCCCTTCAAGGCAGATGTATCTGTTTAAATTGACATGGCCTGCTGAGCTTGATTATAGAGGCACCTAGTCTTACTGAACATATTGAAAGTCCTTTTTAATTCTCAAAGTCAGGATGTATTCCCTTATTTCGTGTTCGTTTTCTAGGTCTGCATGAAACTTGAGAGTCTTCAAGGTACAACAAAAGTCTTTATTATATTACTCAATGGTGGCAGCAAGACAACTCAAAAATGACTGCACACTCACACACTACAGACAGGATAAACTATATACAAAAACATCTCCCTTTGTCCTGTGCAGCGCCACCTGCTGCACGGGAGGAGCAACCTCCCACTCCACACAGTCCACCAAACATCATATTCCCCCTTTCCAGTTTGAACGTCTCCATTTGGCTGGACCTCGCTTCACTCTTTTTTCCAAGCCTTTTTTGCGTTTAACAACCCTTGCTAAACGCTCAGAATCAACAGCGGTTTCCTCAGTGTTCTCTTTTGAAGAGATATCAGTATTTGCTTTATCTGTATGCTGTTCTTTCTCCACTTGACTGTAGTTTTTCTCAGCGTTCGTTAGCGTTTTGGATGCGAACGCGATTGGTTCTTCCTTGCCGTTCGGCGCCGTTTGTGAGATTACAGCTCCAAGACCATACGGTGATGCATCGTCGGCCAGCGAGATTGGCTTTGATGGGTCATAGTGGAACAAACGCATCTTCTGGGACCAAATGGGTCAACCTGGTGAATGCATGGTCACACTCTTTGGACCAGTGCCATTCGACATCCTGTTTTCGCAGGTTGTTCACGCACTTGCTGACCATGTTGCAATCCGTGGTCGATGACATTGTCATAGTTGATCCATCGTAGATCAAGGCGTTCATGTCAAGCTTGAAAGCATGGATCCAGTCGATGGTGCACAGGGATGTACCTTCTTTACCAACGACGATCAGCGGCAATATCTGTGTTATACCATTACAGGAAACGGCGACAGTGCATTTGCCTTTCGTGGGAATGGGCTGTCGTCCGTATCCGAAAAGGCGGATGTTGGCCCGTTTCAGTTTCGGCGATCCGATCCTCTCCCACTAGCGACACAGCCGCACCAGTGTCCACCTGGAACTGTAGATCGATGTTCGAGACCTGCAGCAAAATCCTCAGCTTGTCGGTGATCGTAAACACACCGAGCACTTCAATAGGAATGGTCTCCGTGATTTGGTCGACTGTGTGTTGCGCTTTCTTGCCCTTTCTCAGCTTTCCTACGGATTGACACAGTGCCTGGAGATTACCTTTTTCGGTAACAGGCGTAGCAAACGGACTTGATATACGGGCACTCACGGTGATGATGAGCAGTCGAGCCGCACCAGTAGCAGGGTTTCGATCTTTCCTCCCCCACAGGGGAACGGCTCTTCTGAAACTGTCCCACCTTCTCTGGATTTGCTCTGGGTCGATCAACTGGTTTCTGGCATTCCGAAAGAGTCTGACCAACTGTATGCACCTCCTGAGGGAGCTTCGACGCTGTTTCGCCGACCATTTTGTCCAGTTCTTTACTCAGCAGCTCAGCCATCTTAGCACACTGCAGCACATTCTTCAATGAGGCGTCCGATTCCGTGAGAATTGCCTGCTGGATGAATGCGCGCCTGCAGCCCATGACCAGTCTATCCCGCAACGCATTGTCTTGCCAATTTTTGCAGCATTGAGTTTTAAAATCACATGCCTTTGTCTTGGTGCGAAGTTCGGCAAGAAATTCGGTAATCGATTGCCCTTCCTGTTGCACCGTCCTGTAGAAATCAAGGCGAGCTGCGAGAAAATTTAGACTTTCTTCGAAATGCAGCTGTGCAAAGGTTTCTGGAGACATTGATGAACACAAGAGAACCTTCTTCCTCTGGTCAGTCGTAATTGCCATTCTTTCAAAATAAAACTCACCTCGCATTAAATACGATGACCACCTTTCTCGCTCGGGATCGAAACGATTGAATTGCAGAGACATGTTAGTTTGAGTTCTATTTTTTTTAAACTAAAATCAAAAATAGGCTCTTATCTGGGTCTTTGGACGCAATCCGAAGTATCCCACTTCTGACACCACTTTCGTGGTCGTTTTCTAGGTCTGCATGAAACTTGAGAGTCTTCAAGGTACAACAGAAGTCTTTATTATATTACTCAATGCTGGCAGCAAGCCAACTCAAAAATGACTGCACACTCACACACTACAGACAGGATAAACTATATACAAAAACATCTCCCTTTGTCCTGTGCAGCGCCACCTGCTGCATGGGAGGAGCAACCTCCCAGCCCACACAGTCCACCAAACATCACACCTTACATTGTGCATACCTTCAAGAAGCATCTATTTCAAGAAAATTACTGCCAGTCACTAAAAATACACATTGCTTCACATTCAACCTGCCATAACTCCAATTACACCATGCCGTCGCAGGAAAGCAGTCACATCAAGGACCAGTTATTTCATACTTGTTGGGATTAAATTCATTCTGTCGTTGCTCCACTCAATTTTACATCTGATCTAAACCTTGCTATCGCTTTAGACACCCTTCCTATATATTCACAACATCGCCAACTTTTTTGTCATCCGCAAACATAAATCAATGCTAGGATAAATTGCATTGGGCAGATGATTTTGACCCATTACAAAGAATGCTCCTGTGATGAGGAAGTTGAAAGATATTATACCACCCGAGCTAATTATTCAATGAGCACCATTTCAAATATAAATATGTAGATCCTATATCTTTCTATCACGTACTGAGCGGCTTTTATGCGTTATTTAACTTAGGGTGGCACCAAAGAGTCTTAGTTAGGTTAAGGTAATCGGGCATTGGTAGACTTTTCTATTTCAATGGCATCGTTAAATGGAGGCTTGACAGGAAAATGAATAATTTACAGGATTATCCATGGTTTCATTCAAAGGTTGGGCAGGTTAGAGGGACCTGGTCTATTAACTCTGTTTTTCTTTTCATAGATGCTGCCTAATCTGCCCAAATCTTTCCAAGCATGTTCTCTTTTTGATCAGATTTTCAGCATCTGCCTTTTTATTATATGTAACATAGGGATGGCATCGTGTTCCCCCTGGCATTGATCCCAATCATAACAGAAAAACAAAACTACTTGGGGCTGATATCTGTCCTGGTCAATATTGGTAAACATAGGTGAGATCACTTGGCTTTTGCACTTTTTTATTAAATGAAGCGAATAGTACTAAACATGCAGAGGTGAAGAGGGAACGTAGTTGTTAGGTTAGCAGATCAATTTTCAAAGGCCTGTATTAATGATTCAGAAACATGAATTCAAATCCCTTCATGGCAGCGAAGCAATTTAAATTCAATTGGATAAAACAGGTTTGCATTTTGTTGAAGGTGCAAAGGCTTCGTGGTGTCCAAAAGTGAACAGCTCTGCTCCTGAAGCCATAGTATTCACCTGGCCGATCCAATTGAGTTTTTGAATATTGATGGCCAAACCCCATTCTGATTTATGATGGAAGGAAAGTAATTGATGAAGAAGCTGAAAATGGCTGTGCAATTGAGGAACTTCTATAGTGATATCCTAGCGCTAAAATAATTTACTTTTCAGTACTACAAGCTTCTTTGTTTTTGCTACATATGACTCTAACCAGTGAAGGGACTTTGCCAAGATCCATTGACCTTTTGTTTTTGAAAAGATTCTGATGAGATCTGGAGCTGAGTTGGTCTATGACTGAACAAGATATTTGTAATTAAGTGCCAGACAATAACATTGTTGATTACACTCTCTGTCATTTTATATGAGACTAGACCAAGTGAGACCCGTTGGGTACCGTCCCCTCAATGCACGGTTGCAGGGGGGTGGGGGGGAGGGGGCGGGGGACACTAACCCCCCCTCTTGATATTATATTAATATTATTCACTTGCTCCTTTTACCCCATCCCCCGCCCTATCCACTCACACATAGCCCCCAACTGCACAAGTGTGGCTAGAGAGGGAGAGGGGGGGGTAGAGAGGGAGGGCAGAGAGAGCGAGGGCAGAGACAGGGAGGGAGAGAGGGCAGAGACAGGGAGGTAGAGAGGGCAGAGACAGGGAGAGAGAGAGGGCAGAGACAGGGAGAGAGAGAGGGCAGAGACATGGAGAGAGAGAGAGGGCAGAGACAGGGAGAGAGATAGAGGGCAGAGAGAGGGGAGAGAGGGCAGAGACAGTGATAGAGAGAGAGGGCAGAGGGAAGGGGGGAAGGGGGGAAGGGAGGGAAAGAGGGGGAAAGGGGGGTGAAGAGGAGGGGGAAAGAGGGGGAGAAGGGGGGGGAGGGGGGAAAGGGGGGGAGTGGGGGGGAAAGGGAGGGGGGAAAGAGGGGACCGGGAAAGCGGGGGAAAGAGGTGGGGGAAGAGGAGGAGGAGGGGGGGAGAGGAAGAAGGGAGCGGGGGCGGGCAGCGTACAGTGCGTCAACCATGGGATTGCGTGTTCAACGGCTTCAATCCAGAGCCCAGGGGGGGAAGGGTCGTCACAGAGGAGGGCTGGTTCCCGAACGCTTCCGCTGTACGGGGGGGAGTGCTTGACAGCAGCCGGGCTTTCGAGCGGCGGGGCAGGAGAGAGAGAGGGGGTAGAGAGAGGAGTGGGGGGAGAGCGAGGGGAGGGGGGAGAGAGAGGGAGAGAGCAGACTTGAACTCGGTGAGCGGGGCGAACAGTGACCAAATGACTCGCAGCGCGAGCAAGAAGACAGCAGGGTTTTTTTAAAAGGTCTTGCGAGCTGTGCGGCCGGGCGACGTGACTCGCAGCGTGTGAACAAAACGTGCAGCCATTGTGACGTCATCAGCCAAAGCCAGCGGTTTTCAATTTCTAAGTTATTTGAAATTTGTGAGCATTTTCATAAATAACTCGAGAAATATTGCATGAAATTTTCAGATAAGGTGATTTTTGTTAGCGCGTCATGTTTTCGAGCAGTATGATCACACACACACACACACACACACACACACGCACACGCACATGCACACGATCAGACTTTTTCACCCAGAGAGTTGTGAATTTATGGAATTCCCTGCCACAGAGGGCTGTGGAGGCCAAATCACTGGATGGATTTAAGAGAGAGTTAGATAGAGCTCTAGGGGCTAGTGGAGTCAAGCGATATGGGGAGCAGGCACGGGTTATTGATAGGGGACGATCAGCCATGATCACAATGAATGGCGGTGCTGGCTCGAAGGGCCGAATGGCCTCCTCCTGTACCTGTTTTCTATGTTTCTATGTTTCTTTTTTTTATTTCTTTTTTTAAAATTTATTAGAAGTACATTAAATTACAATCAATTACATTAATACACACCACGTATATCTTATTACATTTAATGTACCCCTTCATTTTTTAAAGCTATTAAAACAAAGGTTGAAATTGAGAAAATAGAGAAAGTGAAAGAAAATAGTGTTAGTGTAAAAGCGTGTCGAAAGGAAAGAAGAAAGACCCTTTAGACGAGAAATTAGAGAAAGGAAATTAAGGGATAGACCCTAGGAAAGAAAAAAGAGAAAGAAGAAAAAAGAGAAAGACAGATACTATTATGAACATCGCGCAAAAGGGATATACCAGCTCGTCACCTTTCATCCCCCTTTACCAAGTCATGACATCGGTACCTTTTTAAAGTACTGTTGCACCTTATGCTTGTAGTAATTCTATAAATGAAGACCACGTCCTGTAGAAGTGATCTGATTTGCCTGCCAGGAGGAGTCTTATCTCTTCCAGGTGTAATGTTTCAATGTTTCTAAGTATATAGATGAGTGTACGCTGATAGGGCAGCAAATAGAGGCATTATGGGGGAATCGGATTCCTAGAAAATGAACCATATCATGATTTTTCTTCGTAATGTAAAGCCATTTCATTGCGTATGCATCATGGAATGTAAGTTGAAAAAACTAAATGTTGTGTTGATTGTTTTACTTTTTCTCATGCGTGAGGGCAAATTTGAATCGGTATCTAAAATTGTGGGGTCATAATCTGTGACCTGCATGGACACTACATGGGGATCACCTGTAATAAGAATGGATTTGTACTACTTCTTGTGGTTAGGACATATCTAGGCAATTTTCTCTATTGATAGGTAGATAATAGTGTTGTAACTGTAGGGGGGTAGTTTGGCTGGAGGTACAACTCATCTGGAGTACAGCTTCAGCACGACAGACAGATTTTATCAGGTCCACAGATTGCCTGTAGCTAGTGATCTCTGCCAGGAATCAAATGGCTGAAAACTGGGTATTGTGATCGTACGAACCTTAGGTTGAGGCATGAAATCTATTCAGTAGTTGTGGTGAGGATGGTCGTAAATGCCTCTGTCTTATCATTTGTTTCATATAGCTGGCTCCATCACTATGGTGATGGGGATATTTATGAATCTCTTCCTTTCTTAGTCATAGTCATAGAGAGTCATCGAATCATACAGGGTGGAAACAGGCCCTTCAGCCCAACTTGCCCACTTCGACCAACATCTCATCTACACTAGTCCCACCTGCCTGCGTTTGGCCTTTATCCCTCTAAACCTATCATATCCATGTACCCGTCCAAATGTTTCTTAAACATCGTGATAGAACCTGCCCTAACTATCTCCTCTGGCAGCTCATTCCATACACCCTTCACCCTATGTGTGAAAAGTATTAAATCTTTCTCCCCTCACCTTAAACCTATGTCGTCTGGTTCTCGATTCCCCTACTCTGGGCAAGAGACTCCACACATCTACCCTATATATTCCTCTCATGATTTTGTACACATCTATAAGATCATCCCTCATCCTCCTGCGCTATAAAAAATACAGTCCTAGGCTGCTCAACCTCTCCTTATATCTCAGGCCCTCGGGTCTTGGCAACATCCTTGTAAATCTCTGCACCCTTTCCAACTTGACAACATCTTTCCTATAACATGGTGCCCAGAACTGAACATAATACTCTAAAAGCGGCCTCACCGACGTCTTATATTACTGCAACATTACCTCACAACTTCTATACTCAATACTCTGTCTGATGAAGGACAATGTGCCAAAAGCTTTTTTGACCACGCTATCTACCTGTGGTGCCACTTTGAACGAACTATGTACCTGCACTCCTAGATCCCTCAGCTCTACATTTTCCAGAGCCCTACCATTCAATGTGTATGTCTTGCCCATGTTAATCTTCCCAAAATGCAACACCTCACATTCCTCCTTATCATAGTCTGCTAATTGTTCTAAATGGTATAATCAAACCCAGGTGGACATGAAAATACACTAAGCCAAGATATATAAGTAGCCTGGCCAATGACAAATAATGTTAAACTGTAACACGTTTTTGGATGTTAATATCAATGATAAGCTATGCAAAAGTGCCTATTTGCATTTATGTCTTGGAATAATATCATATGCAATGTATAATGAGTAAATAAACTATTTTTCCCATTAACAGAGAAACTAAATGTGTAGGAAGGAACTGCAGATACTGGTTTACACCGAAGATAGACACAAAATGCTGGGGTAACTTAGCGAGGCAGGCAGCATGTCTGGAGAGAAGGAATGGGTGATGTTTTGGGTCGAGACCCTTCTTCAGACTGAGAGTCAGGGGAGGGTAAGACTAGAAAATAATAGACAGTGAAACTAATCTAATTATAAAGCACAAGGCTATCATACAAAGATTGAATTTTAAAATGACATTCCCATTTCATCCATCATGAGCTCAGGAATCTGGTGGCCTTTTACACAAATTTAGGTTCCCATTTTATGTTGGCATATAGATTGCTTAAAATGAGGCTAATATTTTTCACTGTACCATATTAAAGTGTGAATGAACTTGAATACAAGTTTTTTGCTCCTAAAATTATGAATATTATGTAATTGCAGTTTGACAGCCTCTGTTAGGTAAGGCATTCTATACAAATGATTTAGTAATTTGAACAATTGATGACATTGTTGTGTTTGGGAAGTTCATGACAATTTATGCAAATGGTGTGGGCAGAGTATTTGCAGAAGTAAAATTCACATTCCCACATCATGACAGCAACATTACTATTTCCTTCAATCCTTTCGTTGACCTAAAAAAAAATGTAGACTAGAAAAGAATCCTAATTGGAAAAATAATTTATGTACAATAAATAAAATCTGTGATGAGTATGAGTCAGATTTGATGGATATCCCCACCCAAGAGAGTGCCTGTAACTCAGTTGCAGCAGTTAGCTGTGGTTCTGGAGATATTTGTCACATCTGTCCATCTGCTAGTGCAAAAGCAGGACTGTTTTTAAATGAATCGAAAGATATGTTATATTTGAACATTTTGCAGTGTACATCTTTGATCAGGCAAGAGGCTAATAATTTAGAACAACATGAATAAAAATGCTTGGTAGGCTGTGCTAAATTCAGCAGGCCTTTAAATGTTTATCCAACAACACGTTGGATAAGCAAGCTAGACTGAATCAAATGCTCCTGAGATTTTATTTGAAAAGATTTTAGTCTGTATGCAACCCATTGCATTCATCTCAATAGCACTATGATAGACTCATTAACAATGGCTAAAGAAGATTCATTTCAACAACTTCCTCCACAATGTTCAAATTCTGGTATTAACTGTAAAGTGAGACAGCGTTAAGGTCAACTTTTATATCCATGTGAAGAAAATGGCATCAAATTCATGCCAACACAAATTCATGTTCAAGAGCACAAATGTAGCATGGTCATTTATGTTGTTTGCTTGTGGGCTAATGTCTGTTACAGGGTTCATTGCCCTTTGAGAGAAAAGAAATACAGCAAAAACAAAGTTGACCATTTAAGCATTTCCTTTTGTAATCTAATTTTTTAAACTATTACATGTTCTTATTGTAAAAGAAAACATAACAATCCAATGGTTGTTCGGGTCCAGAACTGATGTGGCCCTTGTCCCTTGTGGGAGTTAGATGTGGCCCTTGTGGCTAAAGGGATCAGGGGGTATGGAGAGAAGGCAGGTACAGGATACTGAGTTGGATGATCAGCCATGATCATATTGAATGGCGGCTCAAAGGGCCGAATGACCTACTCCTGCACCTATTTTCTACGTTTCTATGTTTTTATGTAACTGTATCTGACCACTAAGTATCGACATTCTACTCCCTGGCTGCAATCTAGGCATTGTAAAAAAGTCTTATACCCTGGATTCAAGAAAATCAAAGGGTACAAGACAGGCAAATCAGGTTATAATGACCATATGATAGACACAAAATGCTGGAGCAACTCAACAAACTTGAATTTGGAGCTATAAGGATTCCCACTGCACTAATGTCTATTTCTGAACAATAAGTGGGGATCTGTAGAGGTGGTGAAACAGTTGTGATTAGGAAGTGGTAGGCGTGGCTCCATTCATTGTCGATGGCCTGAAATCCTGATATCTGATGATGCAGCAAAGAAAAAGAAGATGTGCATTTCCATAGCATCTTTCTTCTCTCTTTCAGGATGTCCCTTAATGCTTCACAATCACTAAAGTACATATATGTAAAAGTACAATTGTGAGGTGGTGGGGGTGATGCAGGAATGTTGTGTATAGCAAGTTCGTACTGAGTAATGATTAAATTCAAGACTGCAGGTGCTGGAATCTGCAGATATTTTGCAGATAATGCACTCGACCACCAGTTATAATGCCTGCCTAATTGCTCTTGAAATGAGTAAACTGACAGGCCATTTCAGGAATTAACAGTCAACACATTGCATTGGGGCTGATGTCACATATAAGTCAGGAAAAGTGGCAGCAGACTCCCTCGCTGAAGGAAACTGGCGAACCTGATAAGATTTCCCAGCTGTTCCACAGTCAATTTCACTGATACTATCTCTTTTACATAGATAAATAGAAAATAGGTGCAGGAGTAGACCATTCGGCCCTTCGAGCCTGCCTTCAATATGATCATGGCTGATCATCCAACTCAGTATCCCGTACCTGCCTTCTCTCCATACCCCCTGATCCCTTTAGCCACAAGGGCCACATCTAACTCCCTCTTAAATATAGCCAATGAACTGGCCTCAACTACCCTCTGTGGCAGAGAGTTCCAGAGATTCACCACTCTCTGTGTGAAAACGTTTTTTCTCATCTCGGTCTTAAAGGATTTCCCCCTTATCCTTAAGCTGTGACCTCTTGTCCTGGACTTCCCCAACATCGGGAACAATCTTCCTGCATCTAGCCTGTCCAACCCCATAAGAATTTTGTACGTTTCTATAAGATCCCCTCTCAATCTCCTAAATTCTAGCGAGTAAAAGCCAAGTCTATCCAGTCTTTCTTCATATGAAAGTCCTGACATCCCAGGAATCAGTCTGGTGAACCTTCTCTGTACTCCCTCTATGGCTATAATGTCCTTCCTCAGATTTGGAGACCAAAACTGTACGCAATACTCCAGGTGTGGTCTCACCAAGACCCTGTACAACTGCAGTAGAACCTCCCTGCTCCTATACTCAAATCCTTTTGCTATGAAAGCTAACATACCATTCGCTTTCTTCACTGCCTGCTGCACCTGCATGCCTACTTTCAATGACTGGTGTACCATGACACCCAGGACTCGCTGCATCTCCCCTTTTCCTAATCGGCCACCATTTAGATAATAGTCTGCTTTCCTGTTTTTGCCACCAAAGTGGATAACCTCACATTTATCCACATTATACTGCATCTGCCAAACATTTGCCCACTCACCCAGCCTATCCAAGTCACCTTGCAGTCTCCTAGCATCCTCCTCACAGCTAACACTGCCCCCCCAGCTTAGTGTCATCCGCAAATTTGGAGATGTTGCCTTCAATTCCCTCATCCAGGTCATTAATATAAATTGTAAATAGCTGGGGTCCCAGCACTGAGCCTTGCGGTACCCCACTAGTCACTGCCTGCCATTGTGAAAAGGACCCGTTTACTCCTACTCTTTGCTTCCTGTTTGCCAGCCAGTTCTCTATCCACATCAATACTGAACCCCCAATACCGTGTGCTTTAAGTTTGTATACTAATCTCTTATGTGGGACCTTGTCGAAAGCCTTCTGAAAGTCCAGATACAACACATCCACTGGTTCTCCCCTATCCACTCTACTAGTTACATCCTCAAAAAATTCTATAAGATTCGTCAGACATGATTTACCTTTCGTAAATCCATGCTGACTTTGTCCAATGATATCACCACTTTCCAAATGTGCTGCTATCCCATCTTTAATACCTGACTCTAGCAGTTTCCCCACTACCGATGTTAGACTAATTGGTCTGTAATTCCCCGTTTTTTCTCTCCCTCCCTTCTTAAAAAGTGGGGTTACGTTTGCTACCCTCCAATCCTCAGGAACTACTCCAGAATCTAAAGAGTTTTGAAAAATTATCACTAATGCATCCACTATTTCTGGAGCTACTTCCTTAAGAACTCTGGGATGCAGCCTATCTGGCCCTGGTGATTTATCGGCCTTTAATCTATTCAATTTAACCAACACCACTTCCCGACTAACCTGGATTTCACTCAGTTCCTCCATCTCCTTTGACCCGCAGTCCCCTACTATTTCCGGCAGATTATTTATGTCTTCCTTAGTGAAGACGGAACCAAAGTAGTTATTCAATTGGTCTGCCATATCCTTGTTCCCCATGATCAATTCACCTGTTTCTGACTGCAAGGGACCTACATTTGTTTTAACTAATCTCTTTCTCTTCACATATCTATAAAAACTTTTGCAGTCAGTTTTTATGTTCCCTGCCAGTTTTCTTTCATAATCTATTTTCCCTTTCCTAATTAAGCCCTTTGTCCTCCTCTGCTGGTCTCTCAATTTCTCCCAGTCCTCTGGTATGCTGCTTATTCTGCTTTTATTCTGGAACTAATTGAAATAAATATTTCTCGCTCCTTCATATGATTTAAACCTTTTATTTTAATAATGTTGGATGAAGGAGGAATATTGACCAAGGAAATTGTCAGTATTATAGATCTCTGAGGAAACCAAAATGGTTTGCACAGTTCATCCAATATGGCAGGGCTGTACAATTGAGAGAAAAACCTGAGCTTGGACATGCTCAGCTGTGAACATTGCATCTTGAAAAGATGGCATGAAGATATTGTCAAGGATAAAGAGAACTGCGTATCACAACATAACTGTGGGAAGACTAATCTGAGACGGAATCATATGTCAGGTACGGGAGACCTGGCATGATTCTGGAAGCTTGAAGAAGATCAAATTTCTTCCAACTGGTCACTGGAAAGATTAAACCATATTTTATTCTCATTCTACATTCTATCCTCCCCTGCAGCCAAAATTCTATCTGAAAAAGATTGAAAGGAATCCTGTGTGCTCCACAACAAAGCTATCATCAAAAATACTTGAGGTTATCAAGGTGAAAATGTATAGGGAACTCATCCCACTTTCAGCAACACTAATGTCGGTGGGGGCGCTGCCCTGCCAGCAGTGTGTCCGTTATTTATACTTTTTTTGTATTTTTTAGTGCGTCCAAATGTTTGTTTTTAGTGTCTATCGGTGTGTCTTGTGTGGGGGGTGGTGGGGGGGGTTAAGGGGGGAACCGCTTTCGGTCGCCTTCTCCACGGGAGGCGACTTTTCCATGTCACCTCCCTCGTGGCCTAACACCATGGAATGGAGCGGCCTTTCCCGGAGTCGGGCTCGGAGTTTCAGCAGCGGGGTCAGCGTGGACTTTTCATTGTGGCGCGGGCAAACCCTTGCCGGGGTCGCCAGAAGGGAGTGCTCCGATCGCTGGCCTGCGGACTATTACATCCTGAAACCACGGCTTCTAGCCGCGGGCGCGATGTGGACTTACCATCCGTAGCCTGGGTTCCCTCGCCGGGGATAGCCAGAGAAGTGCTCTGACCGCCAGCCTGCGACCTACAACATCCTGAAGCCGTGGTCTCCGGTAAGAAGGCGCCGATTGAGGAGCTCCAAGCCGTGTGTGTTCGACCGTCCTGAGAGGGCCTGTACATCCGGCCGCCCATAGCGGCGACTGCAGAGGTTTATGGCCCCGATCATGGGTGAACAATGGAGGAGAACTGACTGAACTTTGTGCCTTCCACCACAGTGAAGAATGCTGTGGTGGATGTTTGTGTTAAATCTTATTGTGTAGCGTGTGTTCTTTTTTAATTGTACCGCTGCTGGCAAATTCATTTCACTGCACTTATATGTGTATGTGACGAATAAAACTGACTACTACTACTACTGACTACTAAACAGTCAAATTAGGCATAGCCTGGTCAGATGCAGAGCAAAGCCGCCTTGCCTCTGCTCTTGCTGCATCAGTGAGTTATATTTTTCTATTTGCTGAACAGCCCCTATGGCTTCCTTAAGTACAACTGTCAATTAATGTCATGCTTTCCCAAATGAATGTCATATGAACCACTTATATCAACAAAACAGAAAATTTAATCCCATCATTGTGGCCTGTATTTAACTCCAGATTAGAGAAGTGAGGGATGAGCCGGTCCTACAGCACCATACAGTTGTCTATTTTCATTCTATCTTTTCCTCTATCCAATAATGTAGCGATGATACAAAACCTACCTTCAGCGGCGCTGCAGTTCTGCCACTGGCCGTGTGCGCGACTTTGGCGCCTTTGAGGGGGGGGCTGGATTAAAATGCAGGTTTGTATCGCTTGTCGGAGAGGGATTTCCTCATGCTGCTAGTCGATAAAGAAAAATCTAGCAGACTTCCGTTCCCGTTTTTTTTTTAAATTGCTGGACAATTTAATAGTTGGATTAAAGTAAAGAGCGACATCGAACGCCCTCAACGCCTTCAACGTGACTGATCGTAATTTCAGGACAAAACAAAAGGTAAGTCGTGTATTTCACATATAATCTTGCTTCTTGGGGTGGCTTTAGTCTAATTTTACGATGCAAAAATGTTATTTAGTCCCCAAACGATTCGGCCATGTCTTTGCCTGCCGATATGGGCTTAAAATTCACGGCCACGGCAACGTTCCAATCGATCGCATTCCAGAAACACCCAGTCGCAAGATGATTTAAATCCTCTTTTTTTTTGGACAATCATGTCATAAGAGCATCTAAATCGTCTATATTTTGTGTTATTGTCTATCCATAGTCAATATTTTTATACTAGATATCCACAACAGTTTTAGTCACATGTATTGTGCAAAAAAATATAATTTTGATTATATTGAGAGTGGATGTTTCTCGATTAATTTATGGGAATTAAACATTAAATTCCTTCCATCTGGCATATAAGTCCATGACAGTGAGATTTAAAAATCATGTTATATTGTGAATTCTTGTGTGAATGGGATTAGTTTGTTATTTGGATACTTAGGCTATTTAAAAAAAAATTAACCTTTTCTTAAGAAATGGATAGATGTTTAGATCTTGTAATTGATTAGATGAATTTAATTGATTTGATGAAGCTGATGAATATGAATTTTTTGTTGGGTATTTGCTATTTGTTTTAGCGTTTAACTTTATAATTTCTACCTTTTTTCTAAAACTGCAAATAATAACTTGTTTCTGTTAATGCTGTTCAGTGTTTTTTTTCCTTTGCATTTTAAACAGATGTCTCCGAAGAAGAAATGCAAACTTGTCAATCCAAATGCCCAGTAAAAGAGACTGATTTAGACAGCATTCGCAGAGATTATCTGAATTTGGACTACTCCAAATGTGATGATCTACAGGAATGGGAAAGTAGTGGGCAGAAAGGCATGTCATGCGTGGTTTGAAGAGCAAAAACTTGTAGTTTACAATGCCAAAATTGAAAAGTTGAGGAAAAACAAGGTGTACAGAGTTGCTTATTGGTTACAATCTGAGGAGTATGATGATGCTACTGATTATGATATGCCAATGTACCAGCTAGCAACTGATCTTCTCCATAAAGACTTGGCCTATTGCTAGAAATTGTAATTTATTTACCTATCTGTTACGGACTTACGGATAATACAATAATATTAAAGTTCTGATCTTGAGAATATCACATTTTTTAATTTTCAAGGCAGTCTGGGTGTTTATTACTATTTCCGTCACAACGGTCAATTTTGTAATTAACTACAATTAGGTAACTAACTAATTATATGCTTTAATTTCAGGTCATCCAAGTAAGATGTTTCATATTTGTTTCAGAATGCTTCAATCTATAATAACTGAAAATTTCATTCAGTTCTCTTAATTTTTAAGAAAGTTATGGGCTTTTGACTATCCTCGATCACAGCTTTTGTGTTAAGTCAATGGAAAAGCAATAGGGAACAAGATGCTAATTTCCTAGTATGAAAATGGCCATAACTTTTTTAATACTGAATATATGAAAGTGAATTAGGTGTCAAATTAAACTTCTTTTTATGCTTTATCTGATGGTATAAATTGCAGACTTGATTTTTAAAATCTCAAAATTTTGTAACATTGCTAAATAATGTCTGCATATTTTTCTTAATGGCACTGTACAATTGAAGTAAAAACCAATGAAAATACTCATTTTGTTGTGTATTAAAATCACATTCATAATTTGTTAATACTCATGTTATATCCATAAAGCTGATCACAATCCCAACCAGAAGAAGCAACGCTTCAAATGCAACGACCACTGAATCGCGTGCTGTGAACACTATCTTGTACAGGACTAGAAGTTCATGTGAACCGCAGCTGGCAGCTTCAAAAGAAATTAGCTCTTTCTTTGAAATTTGCAAGCCTGGCATTCAGCAAGAACCCACTAAGCTGGTAAAAGAAAAATGAGTCATTGTTTCCTTCCAATGCTGCATTAATTTGATGATCTCTCGCCAAGCCTGCCCATAGCAATACTGGCTGAGAATAGCTTATTTTTTCCAAAACTGTAACAACAATCACCAAAAAAAAGTTGCTGTGCCAGAAGGTATCAATTGTCTTGTATTTTTGGCTCTGCAGTTCAACCTTTCAAAAAAAAGGGTTTCGAGAAAAGAGTTTAATGAAATTAGTTGGTCTCCAGCTGTTACTAACAAGTTATTTAATTACTTTGTAAAACATAATTCTGAAATCATTTTGAAGATACGCGAGATTTAAAATATTCATCTTTTTTGTAGTTGGTGCCAGTTTATGGATTGGGAATTTGTTGGATAACAGATATCAGAGAGTAAGAAATTTGCTCTGATTGATGAAATGAGACAAGTGTTGTTCCCCAGGAGATTTATACTTGGGCCTCAGCTTTGCATAGTATATATCAATGACTGCAATGCAGAAATACAGAGCCATATAATTAGTTTTGCAGATGACACTTTTAAATGGCATAGTATGTTGTCTAGCAAGGAAATCAGAAAGATAGATCAGCAGGGCAATTTTTATGGATACCATCCAAACAAACATTACTGATTTTGGAGACACTAGGTGTCAATGCAGATGCTGGAATCTTGCTTAGAACATAGAGTGCTGGGTCAGATGGTATCTCTGAAGGCCATGGATAGATGATACTTTGAGTTGGAAATATCAAGCTCAAAATGTTTAGTTCTTCAATCTAAAGAAGGGTCCCGACCCAAAACATTGCCTATCCATGCCTTCCAGAGATGCTGCCTGACCCACTGAGTTACGTCAGCATTTTATGTTCTATGCATACTGATTTGGATTTATCCTACAATCAATTAGAAGTACTTGCAGTACTAATGGACCTGTCCCACTTAGACGATTTTTCAGGCGACTGCATAGAAACATAGAAACATAGAAATTAGGTGCAGGAGTAGGCCATTCGGCCCTTCAAGCCTGCACCGCCATTCAATATGATCATGGCTGATCATCCAACTCAGTATCCCGTACGTGCCTTCTCTCCATACCCTCTGATCCCTTTAGCCACAAGGGCCACATCTAACTCCCTCTTAAATATAGCCAATCAACTGGCCTCGACTACCCTCTGTGGGAGAGAGTTCCAGAGATTCACCACTCTCTGTGTGAAAAATGTTCTTCTCATCTCGGTTTTAAAGGATTTCCCCCTTATCCTTAAGCTGTGACCCCTTGTCCTGGACTTCCCCAACATCGGGAGCAATCTTCCTGCATCTAGCCTGTCCAACCCCTTAACAATTTTGTAAGTTTCTATAAGATCCCCTCTCAATCTCCTAAATTCTAGAGAGTATAAATCAAGTCTATCCAGTCTTTCTTCATAAGACAGTCCTGACATCCCAGGAATCAGTCTGGTGAACCTTCTCTGCACTCCCTCTATGGCAATAATGTCCTTCAATAATGCATGCGACTGTCAAGTTGCCGGCAGTCGCCTGAAAAACCGGCAACAGGAACGGCGACTGTCAGAGTGAAACACACACACACACACATCGCTTCCTTCACCAGCCCTTTATGCAGGCGGAGCACAGGGCAAGCTGGGGGAGCACTGTCTGGGTGAAATTCACACGGTGCACACCGCAATGAACAGGAAGGTTGGAGCTGTAATTAAGACGGCTAAGCACATTGTACGGTAAGTCCTTTAAAAGAGGGGGGGGAGAAGGGGAGAGAAGGAGGGAGAAGGAGCGGAGACAACTTTTAAGAAGGCAGAGATACACGGACATTTAACATTACCGGTCGGTTATCCTTGGTTCTGAAAACTACTGTTTACGTTTTTTTCCCCCCAATGAGCCAATTAAATTCACCGGTCAGCACCAGCTACAACCTACGAGAACCTACGAGAACCTTCGACCTCCTGGCAACACACTAGGACCATGTTGAAAAATTTGCGGCGACCATAATGATGCCGTGACTAGTTCCCAGAATGCAGGAACTCCTCACGACCATGAAGGCGACTCCCCGGCAACCACCCACGAACATGTGGTGACCATGTGGCGACTGCAGTCGCTTAAAAAGTCGCCTGTGGGACAGGCCCATTAGAAGTTCACGACAAAAAAGGCCGAAGTCAGCATGGCTTAGTGAAGAGGAGGTCTTGCCTGACAAATTTGCTGGAATTCTTTGAACAAGTAAATAGCAGGACAGACAAAGGAGAGTCAGTAGATGTTATTTACCTAGATTTTCAGAAAGCCTTTGATAAGGTGCCACACAGTAGGCTGCTAAGGAAGATGAGAGCCCATGGTATCAAAGGGCAGGTACTAGCACAGATAGCCGGTTGGCTGGATGGCAGAAGGCAAGGAGTGGCAAAATAGGGAGCTTTTTCTGGTTGGCTGCCAGTGACTAGCGGATCGGTGCTGGGGTCGCTATTCTTCACGTTGTATATTAATGATTTGGATTGAATGCTTTGTGGCCAGGTTTGTGGATAATATGAAAATAGGTGGAGGGGCAGGTAGTGTAGAGAAAGCAGGGACTCTGCAGAAGGACTGACTGGTTGGGAGAGTGGGCAGAAAAGTGGCAGATGGAATATAGTGTAGAAAATTTTAAGAGTACAGAATCTTTATGTCCCTGTTCGGTTGAAAGGAAATAGTAAAAATTGGAAAGAGCCATGGTTTCCAAGGGAAATTGGACACTTGGTTCCGAAAAAGAGAGAGATCTACAATAATTATAGGCAGCATGGAGTAAATGAGGTGCTTGAGGAGTATAAAGAATGTAAAAAGAATATTAAGAAATAAATTAGAAAAGCTAAAAGAAGATATGAGGTTGCTTTGGCAAGTAAGGTGAAAGTAAATCCAAAGGGTTTCTACAGCTATATTAATAGCAAAAGGATAACAAGGAATAAAATTGGTCCATTAGAGAGTCAGAGTGGACAGCTATCTGCAGAGCCAAAAGAGATGGGGGAGATATTGAACAATTTCTTTTCTTCGGTATTCACCAAGGAGAAGGATATGGAATTATGTGAGGTAAAGGGAAACAAGCAGAGTAGCAATGGAAACTATGAGATTCAAAGAAGAGGAGGTGCGGGCACTTTTGAAAAATATGAAAACGGATAAGTCTCCAGGTCCTGACAGGATATTCCCTAAGACATTGAGGGAAGTTAGTGTAGAAATAGCAGGGGCTATGACAGAAATATTTCAAATGTCATTAGAAACGGGAATAGTGCCGGAGGATTGGCGTACAGCGCATGTTGTTCCGTTGTTTAAAAAGGGTTCTAAGAGTAAACCTAGCAATTATAGACCTGTTAGTTTGACGTCAGTGGTGGGCAAATTAATGGAAAGGATACTTAAAGATAATATATATAAGCATCTGGATAAGCAGGGTCTGATTAGGAACAGTCAACATGGATTTGTGCCTGGAAGGTCATGTTTGACTAATCTTCTTGAATTTTTTGAAGAGGTTACTAGGGAAATTGATGAGGGTAAAGCAGTGGATGTTGTCTATCTGGACTTCAGTAAGGCCTTTGACAAGGTTCCTCATGGAAGGTTGGTTAAGAAGATTCAATTGTTGGGTATTAATGGTGGAGTAGCAAGATGGATTCAACAATGGCTGACTGGGAGATGCCAGAGAGTAATGGTGGATGGCTGTTTGTCAGGTTGGAGGCCGGTGACTAGTGGGGTGCCTCAGGGGTCTGTGTTGGGTCCACTGTTGTTTGTCATGTACATCAATGATCTGGATGATGGTGTGGAAAATTGGATTAGTAAGTATGCAGATGATACTAAGATAGGTGGTGTTGTGGATAATGAAGTAGATTTTCAAAGTCTACAGAGAGATTTAGGCCATTTGGAAGAGTGGGCTGAAAGATGGCAGATGGAGTTTAATGCTGATAAATGTGAGGTGCTACATCTCGGCAGGACAAATCAAAATAGGACGTACATGGTAAATGGTAGCGAATTGAGGAATGCAGTTGAACAGAGGGATCTAGGAATAACTGTGCATAGTTCCCTGAAGGTGGAATCTCATGTAGATAGGGTGGTAAAGAAAGCTTTTGGTGTGCTGGCCTTTATAAATCAGAGCATTGAATATAGCAGTTGGGATGTAATGTTAAAATTGTACAAGGCATTGGTGAGGCCAATTCTGGAGTATGGAGCACAATTTTGGTCGCCTAATTATAGGAAGGATGTCAACAAAATAGAGAGAGTACAGAGGAGATTTACTAGAATGTTGCCTGGGTTTCAGCAACTAAGTTACAGAGAAAGGTTGAACAAGTTAGGTCTTTATTCTTTGGAGCGCAGAAGGTTAAGAGGGGACTTGATAGAGGTCTTCAAAATTATGAGCGGGTTAGACAGAATGGACGTGGATAAGCTTTTCCCATTGAGAGAAGGGAAGATTCAAACAAGGGGACATGACTTGAGAATTAAGGGACAGAAGTTTAGGGGTAACATTAGGGGGAACTTCTTTACTCAGAGAGTGGTAGCTGTGTGGAATGAGCTTCCAGTGGAAGTGGTGGAGGCAGGTTCGATTTTATCCTTTAAAAATAGATTGGATGGGTATATGGATGGGAAAGGAATGGAGGGTTATGGTCTGAGTGCAGGTAGATGGGACTAGGGGGAAGTAAATTAAAAAAAAGAAAAAGTGTTCGGCATGGACTTGAAGGGCCGAGATGGCCTGTTTACGTGCTGTTATGGTTATATGGTTATATGGTTATATGGAAATTGTGGTCATGCATTTTGGTAGTAGGAATAAAGGCATAGACTATTTTCTAAATGGGGAGAGAATCCATTTGGTGCAAAAGGTGCAGGATTCCAAAAAAGTTAATCTGCAAGTCGAATCGGTAGTAAAGAAAGCAAACACAATGCTGGCATTTATTTCGAGAAGGCTTGTATACAAAATCAGGGTTGTAATGCTGAGGCTCTATAAGGCGCTGGTCAAGCCATTTGGAATATTGTGAGAAATGTTGGGCACCATATCTGAGCAAGAATGTGCTAGCTCTGAAGAGGGTCCAGAGGAGATTTACAGCAATGATCTCAGGAATTACTAGGTTAACATATGATGTGCGTTGACGGCACTGTGCCTGTACTCGCTGGAGTTTAGAAGAATGAGGGGGGGACCTCATGGAAATGTACAGAATAGTGAAAGGCTTGGAATGAGTGGATATGGAGAGGATGTTTCCACTAGTGGGAGAGTCTCGGACGAGAGGTCATAGCCTCAGAATTAAAGGACGTTCTTTTAGGAAGGAGATGAGGAGGAATTTCTTTAGTCAGAGGGTGGTGAATCTGTGGAATTCTTTGCCACAGAAGGCTATGGAGGCCAAGTCAGTGGATATCTGTAAGGCAGAGATAGATGGATTCTTGATTAGTACGGGTGTCCGAAGTTATGGGGAGAAGGCAGGAGAATGGGGTTACGAGAGAGAGATAGATCAGCCATGATTGAATGGCGGAGTAGGTTTGATGGGCTGAATGGCCTAATTCTTCTCCTATCACTTACGATATTATGATTGCAAAGGATAGTTAAAAAGGATTTTCTACTTTTAGTTGTAACCATTATTTCAGTAGGTTTAGCGATACTGCACATAGTTTTAGGAATGATTTTAGTAATGGTGAGTGTTGTGTATTTTTGCTTAGAACAGACTTAAATAAAGCTCAGACACGGGAGTAAACTAACAAGCTTCTTTATTCCAGGAGGCCACCTTGAGTCTCCCCTTGCGCATGCGTCCTTGCACAAGACATCACATATGCTAATTATCACATACCTAACACTCCTCCCCCTTTAACTTGGAGGCAGGTAACACCATTTCTATTACATACCTAACAGTCCTCCCCCTTTAACTTGGAGGCAGGTAACCCCATTTCTATTACATACCTAACACTCCTCCCTCTTTAACTTTAATAGTTTTCTTGCTTCATAAGCAAGGTAGTGAGACTGCACTACAATTGCTGTATATTTCAGTTTGAGGAAGTCTTTCCTATATCGTTTAAGCCTTTTGTATCGTTTCAGCCTTTTCTGTTCTGCCTCTATTTGTCTTCTTAAGTCTTTCCTATACCAACTCATATGGAGTACTGACTGCACTTTTATAGTAGCTCTCTTTTGCTTAACCCACTGCCTAACCACCACACTCTTGTGGGCAGCCTGAATGGTAATAGTTGCATCCCTCATTGACTGATATTGCACAAACTGGGAATGCCCTATTTTGCATGCTTTGTACCATCTCTGGATCAAAATGACTGCTTGTCGCATAGCTCTGTAGCGTACCCTTGATCGGTAACCACGGTATGCAGCTTGCAGAGTGACTACAGCCGCCTGTTGCATTAAGAAATGTTTTCTTGTAATGCACATCATTATGAATGACTTAATATGGCATGCTGCCTTGATTTTCTCAACCAATACTCTGGCTTTGACCCCGCGGTAGAAGGCCTGAATACAAACCACTGCTTTCCTCAAACTATTATAATGTCTCACTTGGACATCTCTTATCTGGCAAGCTCTGTATCGTTGTTGTACAGCAATGGCAGACCAGCGTAGTTTCTTGAAATACTGACGCTGTTTATGCATCTGATAATAAGTCTGTATGACCTTGGCAGATTTGTGCATGCACCGCAATTGCTTTCGAAACAACCATTCCTCGGTAGGCAGCCTGAAGCAGCACAACGCTGCTGCGTACCTTCATGTAAATTTTGCAATCACTTTCCATTTGAAGGTGGGCCCTATAATTGTTTTGCACTATTATAGCTGCCAATCCCGTTACCTTGTATAGACGGTATATTCTGTGCATTCGAAATGCTGCTTGTATTACCGTTGCTGCCTTCTGTTTGTTCCGGATCTCTCTCCGTACCTTCATACCCTTGAATGCAGCTTGAATAGTTAGGGTTGCCCTCTGGATGGCAATTTCCTTTTGCATTTGCCTTTTTTTCCTTTGCCTTTTACCTTTGGCCTTTTGCACTAGACCTTCGTCATTTGGCACTTGACTTTTGTCACTGTCCTTGACTTTTGTCCCTTTGCACTTCCCGTTTGTTCTTTGAGGGACTCCCTGCCCTCTTTAGTTCAGGCTCCTTGCCTCTGGATGCCCTTGGAGGTTTTGGCAAGAAATGAGCCATGAATGCCTCCTTACACTCCTCGTACGTTTAATCCGTGGGTTTTGCTGGCCGCAGTAACGCACGTAAGGTGTGATAACCCTTGCTTCCTAAGCCTGTGAGGAAAATTGAATGTTTGTTCTCTGCTGTAGTGACATCACTTGACCTGAACCAAGCCTCTAACACTTCAGTTCATTCCTCAAAGTTATGCTCAGGATAAAACAGGGGCACATTCCCTACCACTGTAGTAGCCATGGTACCTGTTGCTATTCAGGTGCCCTATATTATGTTCTCTCACTGTGTTTTCTGCCTTGGACTTAATCCTTTTACACACTAAGAGATTATCCAGCCCACTTAATATTACTCAATCTTATAATAATAGATTTATACTAATAACCAGCATTTCAGGTTAATGGTCAACTAGAACATTTAAAACCATATTCCTGCTATGCACACAGATTTACTGTTAATAACAGTGACCAATGCATTACATCCCAACAGTCCTGCTTTTACTGTGAAGGAATAGTGAATAATGCATTACATTCAACCAGTGCTTTTATTGTGAAGGATTTCACCCGTCCAGCTTTTACTTTGAAGGATTCCACCGGTCCAGCTTGTCGGCCTGTGGACTCTGGTGCATCCTCGACCTCTCGGATTCTCCACTGTTACTTTTGCTGCTAGCCTCACCGGACCTCCACCGCTGCTTTCGCTGGCTCCCCAGGGCCTCACCGTTACTTCCAAACACTGCTGGCCACTCCGGACCTCCACTGCTGCCGCTGGCTCAGCCGTTGCTGTTGCCTCTGCTGGCTCGCTGCCAAGTGGACTCCCACTGCTCCGCTGACTTGCCTGCCCGCTGGCTCCACAGCCCTCCCGGCTGCTACTGGACCCACTGCTCGGCTCGATGCTGGCTCCCGTGGACACCCTGCGGAAGGTGAGTCGCTGCTCGTTTCTGTTGCTGGTCCCCGCTGTTCCAAGTGTCGGGACTGTGCCCCGCCATCGGGGGCTGGCTACGCACTGTGTCCCGCTTCTCTCGCGGGCCGGGTCCACTTCTCTCTCGCAGTCGGCTTTCCTACTCGGCCGGTCCGCTTCTCTTGTGCGGCCGGACCCTCTTTTCTGCTCCCGGTCAGACTGACTCAGCTCCCGACCGGGCTTTCTCTACTCTCGGCCGTCTCCCGCGACCGGGCTTTCTCCACTCTCGGCCATCTCCCGCGACCGGGCTTTCTCCCCCGACCGGGCTGACTCTACACCCAACCGGGCTGAAGACTTGGCTTTCGTCGGTGGCTTCTACGGACCTGTCCGTGGCCTACACGGTACTAGGCCCTCACCCGACGTCTGTGGCTGTTGCCTGGGCCTGGCTGTGGGCTGCACAGCCCTGGAAAACGATCCAGGTAAGTTGACACCGTCGCTCTTTGCTTCCAGCTGTGCTCGGTGACCCTTACTGCCCCGCTTGTCTTCCTTACGCTCTTGCTTCCCTGCGCTCTTGCTTCCCTGCGCTCTTGCTTCCCCTCGTCGCCAATTGTTGTGTATTTGTGTGCTTAGAACATACTTAAATAAGGCTCAGACACAGGAGTAAATTAACAAGCTTCTTTATTCCCCTTGCGCATGTGTCCTTGCACAAGTCATCACATATGCTAATTATCACATACCTAACAGTGAGAAAGTAAGTTTTGATCAGAACAGAAAGAATCTGCAAAGATTAAGTGAATGGGCAAAGAAAACCATAATATTGGGAAATGTGAGATTATCGACCTTCTTGGAAATTCAGAGCTGCAGGATGTGGTTTAAGTGAGAAAGATTACAGAATCCCCTGTACAAAGGGGTCTTCATGTCCTTCTAAATACATACAATTATTCAAATGTATAGCACGTCACTAGGCAAACAAAATGTCAGCCTTGATAAAAAGGGAATGACATATAAAAATCGAGAGGTCTTCCTACAATAGCACAGGGTGTTGCAGAGACCACTACTGGAGTTCTGCAAACATTTTGGTCTTCTTGTTTACCATAGAGACAATGGACAGAAGGAATACTTCTTGCTTTCAGCACCCCAGCATGGAAAATTGAAATACTAGAGGGCAAATACTTGAGCTTTAAGGGGAAGAGACAGACTTTAAAGGAGATGCGCAGGACATGTTTTTTACGCAGAGTGGTGAGTGCCTGGAACGTGCTGTCGGGTGTGGTGGTTGAGGCAGAAACGATAAAGCATTTAAGAATTTTGGAAAGGCATATGAATATGTAGGGAAGGAAGGGATGTGGGTTATGTACAGGCAGATAAGAATTAGTCTGGACATCATTTTCAGCACAGACATAGCGGGCCAGAGGACCTGTTGTTGTGCTTATTGTTCTATGTTTTAAATTAAGCCGAGACCAGTACGCACAGATAATATGTCTAAACATTGAAAGATTACTGTATTATGGATTCTGATCAAATGAAATGGAATATATACCTCAGAGACATAGTAATATAGGAAGTAGGTCCAGGAGCAGTCCATTCATTTCCTTAAGCCTGCTCTGCCATTAACAAGATTTTAGTTAATCTTCAACCATTTTCCTACAAATGGTTTCCAGAATGCAATCAGTGTCTCAGTTTCCACTGCATTATTTTGAGACTTTGGACTCCAGTCTTAGACCTCTCTGCCAGGGGAATCATCAATCTGTGAAGCCTTCAAAGAATTTTGTGCAATACATTGAGATCATAACATAAAATTTAAGAATAGAAGTTGGCCATATGACCCTTTCAACCTACCCCATCATTCATCAAGATAGTGACTGATATTGATCTCAGTTAAATTTTCCTGCTCTATCCCCATATCTCCTGATTTGCTTAACAAGCAGAAATCTATGAATCATTGTTTTGAATGAACTCAGTGACTGAGCCTCCACAGTGCTTTGTGATAGAGAATTCTTAAGATTCACCCCTGTCTGAGTGAGAAAAAAAATCTGCTCATCTCAGTCTTATTCCAGAGTTCAAATGCTACAGAGGGCTCGAGTTAGAGGCAAGAGTTGTGTTTTTGATTAGGGAGAACATCGCAGCGGTACTTAGAGGGAATATTCCTAGGAGATTGTCCAGTGAGGTTCCATGGGTGCAATTGAGAAATAAGAAGAGGGTTTGTGTTTTGCTCTCTTAACATTATTTGCCATCAAAATTGCTTAATGCCCTTGCAAATTGCTTTAGGTAATTTAAGGACATGGACATCAAGATCCCAATCTTGTCACCTTTAATCTTCTAAACTCTACAGAACCTCAATCTCTCCTTATGTGACAGTAAAGATTCATCAGGAACAAGCCTGATGAATCTTTACTGTACTCTCTCCATAGCAAGTGTACCTTTTTTAGGTAATGTCACAAAATCCTTCAGGTATGCTTTCACTAAAGCTGCATTATATCTACAGTGAGACATCTTTATTTTTTACTCTTTCAATAAAAATTATTTAAACTTTTCCCTGTCTTATTGCCTGCTTTACCGGCATGCTATCGTTCAGTAGTTTGTGTACACTACATCCAGGTCCCTTTGAACACCAGCATTCCCAGTCCCTCATCATTTAAAAAAAAAAGCAGTGTTTTTCAAGGTGAATTAATTCAAGATACTTAATGTATTTAAAAATAAAAATAAACTGCAGCTGCTGGTCATCTCAAATAAAAACGTAAAATAATAGAAACACTCGGCAGATCAGACAACATCTGGGGAAAAGAGAAAATGACAACGTGTTAAATTGGAGGTTAATGGCTTTGCCTGCTCCCATTGCCGTAGAGTACATATAATTCTATAGTGATATATTCACTGTGGAGTATTTCAACGAGTTTGTCGGCAAACACCTGAACATTTAGGAACAAAATAATCTAACGTGACATTATAAATATCCCAGTTACAGTGAACACCAATCAAAGTGATTAAATCTTAAGTTCCAATGACAACCAACATTCTCCATCTAAAAGCATATTGAATGCAAGGTCATTTTAAAAATAATGATAAACATAGAAGTGTGATATTAAAAAATATGGCTTTGGAGACAGTGCAAAATGAGCAGCATTAATGCTTTCAAAAATCCAAACATCTAATGTGCTGTTCTTACAGCTAGTGAGAGTGTTTAATAGAAATCATATGCCACAATCTAATTGGATATACAGGAACCAGTTTCAATTGACACTGGCATTTAAAATCACAGGATAAAACATTTTTGCTGGTAGAACAGGCAGATTGAAATAAGTTGGAAACCCAATGGAAGGATTCAGATGTTAGAAATCACAAAAGTAAAGCTGGCTAACTTGGAAAACTTCAGCTAAACTGCAAAAAATGACATGGCAACAACTCAGTTCAAGATAACAGGTTTTTACGATTTTAAGGATTCTCTTTCTCTTCAACCAACTTACCCATGGCCACTTATTTTCCTAAATGTGATGAAGCATCATTACTAAGACTAGGATTTGTCATCTGGAACTGAAGAAAAGATGGCACATTTACGCCTTAGTCACACTGTTCGTTTAATGGTGGAAATGTGGTGTTAGCAGGTGTGCTTGTGAATTTGTTACCGTTAGTACAGTGCAAATATTGTGTAGAACAAATTAGCACAGCAATATCGGCAAGGAAAGAAAGAATTTACATTATCACAGTACCTCAGTGTGTTCCTGAAGCTATCATAATTTAAGATACTGAGCAAGCTAAGAAGGTCTAATTAACCTGTTTTGTGATGTTGATTGAAAGATAAATCTTTGTTTTAGGATAACAAAGAACGTTTCTGTTCACCGTGCCAGAAGATCATTGTGTCTATTTAAAAGGGAATATATAATCTTAATTTGATGCTATTTACAACAGTCCAGTATTGCTTCCACGTTGTGCCTGACATTATGTGTTCCGTACTGGAATGTAGACTTGAAACCACAGCTGTTGACTCAGTAGTTTTATCACTGACACCTTGTCAATGACTGACACATTGTCTAAGGGCCTGTCCCACTTGGGCGTCATTTGCTCGTCATTTACGCGACATCATTTACGTGTCACGACGCACGATGTGCGCATCATGACGTGATACGCGCATCATGACGTGCACGTGATACGCGCATGGTGCGCATTACGCGCACATGGTGCGTGGTGACGTAGGCAGGGTCGTGCGCGGCGCCCCAGGATTTTGGGATGTACAAAATCTTTGCGCGCCATCTGCGTGACGCGCAAATGACGCCCAAGTGGGACAGGCCCTTTTCTTATCACCATATAGGAGGTTACTCAACACATCAGGTACATGCCAACTCCCTGTTGAGTAATCCCATCAGTTCCATTTCCATTCTCCCTTATAATATGATCTCCCTTCATTCCCTGCATATCCAAGTGTCTATCTAAAAGCTTTTTAAACACCACCAACCTGACTGAATATTCCACCTAACCAGTACTATATGTAAAAATCTTGCCCCAAACATCTCCTTTAAACTTTCCCTCTCTGACCTTAAAACTATGCCCCCTAGTCTTCGATATTTCCACTGAAAAAGATTATCGACTGCCATACTTTTATATATTTATATCAAAACATCTCGAAACCTCCAACACTCCAGAGAAAACAATTCAAGATTCTCCTTCCAAGTACAGTGTTCTATACTATTTCTGTATATTCTTCAAAGCCTCCACATCCTTCCTGGAATGGGGCAACCAGAACTGCGCACTATACTCCAAATGCAGCCTAAACAAAGTCCTATAAAGCTGCCGTTGGAGCGGTTGCAGAGGGAGGAGCTACGTCCGAGCGGTGAGTTTAAAACCTGATCGCGGGGCTTTGCTTTACAGAGGCCCAGGAGCCGTTGGAGCGGTTGCAGAGGGAGGAGCTACGTCCGAGCGGTGAGTTTAAAACCAGATCGCGGGGCTTTGCTTTACAGAGGCCCAGGAGCCGTTGGAGCGGTTGCAGAGGGAGGAGCTACGTCCGAGCGGTGAGTTTAAAACCTGATCGAGGTGCTTTGCTTTACAGAGGCCCAGGAGCCGTTGGATCGGTTGCAGAGGGAGGAACCCAAATCTGTAACGTTCCAATGTTCCATTCGCATTTCAAAACAAGTGGGCTTGAGGAAGCCGCTGATTGGTGGAAGCGGACAAGAGGGAGCAGCTGGTTGGGAGTCAGATCCCTGCTGATTTCTTCCAGCAGTTTGTATTGTATTGTACTTTGTATTGTATCCAGGGTAAGGGGGGAGTATGAGTGCATGGGCAGTTTACTGTTCTGGGTGTCAGATGTGGGAGGTCAAGGAGTCTGATAGCCTTCCAGACGTCCACATCTGCACCAGGTGCATTGAGATAGGGCTCCTAAGGGACCGTATTAGGAACCTGGAGCAGCAGCTCGATGACCTCCGTCTGGTCAGGGAGAGCGAGGAAGTCATTGAGAGGAGTTACAGAGAGGTGGTCACTCCAAGACCACAGGAGACAGGCAAGTGGGTCACGGTTAGGAGGGGCAAGGGACAGAACAGGGACTAGAGAGTACCCCGGTGGCTGTACACCTTGACAATAAGTACTCCTGTTTGAGTACTGTTGGGGGGAATAGCCTACCTGGGGGTAGCAACAGCAGCCAGGCCTCCGGTACAGAGACCGGCCCTGTTGCTCAGAAGGGTAAGGAAAAGAAGAGGAGGGCAGCAGTAATAGGGGACTCTATAGTTAGGGGGTCAGATAGGTGATTCTGTGGACGCAGTCAGGAGACCCGGATGGTAGTTTGCCTCCCTGGTGCCTGGGTCTGGGATGTGTCTGAACGTGTCCAAGATATCCTGACAGTGAGAGTGGGAATGGAGCGAGGTGGAGGATAAATGCGTGGCTGAAGGACTGGTGCAGAGGGCAGGGATTCAAGTTTCTGGATCATTGGGACCTCTTTTGTGGAAGGTGTGATATGTACAAAAAGGACGGGTTGCACTTCAACCCGAGGGGGACCAATATCCTGGCAGGGAGATTTGCAAAGGCTACTGCGGAGACTTTAAACTAGAACGGTTGGGGGGAGGGACTCAAATAGAGAAAGCTAGTAAACAGTGTGTGAGGCAGGAGGCAGAGAAGGGAAGCACTCAGACCCAACATGTAGGGTGGAAAGAAGAAAACAATAATAAACAGAGAATAAGAGGTGGTGGGTTTCTTAAATGTGTGAGCAGAGAGACAGAGGGGTGTAAAATGAGGGTAGAAGCAATAGATAGCAAGGTGAAAAGTAAAAGTGGCAGGCAGACAAATCTAGGGCAAAAATCAAAAAGGGCCACTCTTCAACATAATTGTAAAAGGGGTAAGAGCATTGTAAAAACAAGCCTGAAGGCTTTGTGTCTCAATGCAAGGAGCATTCGTAATAAGGTGGATGAGCTGAATATGAAGATAGCTATTAATGATTATGATATAGTTGGGATCACGGAGACATGGCTCTAGGGTGACCAAGGCTGGGAGCTGAACATCCAGGGATATTCAATATTCAGGAGGGATAGACAGAAAGGAAAAGGTGGGGTAGCGTTGCTGGTTAGAGAGGAGATTAACGCAATAGAAAGGAAGGACATTAGCTTGGAGGATGTGGAATCGATATGGGTAGAGCTGCGAAACACTAAGGGGCAGAAAACGCTAGTGGGTGTTGTGTACAGGCCACCTAAAAGTAGTAGTGGAGTTGGGGATGACATCAAACAGGAAATTAGAAATGCGTGCAACAAAGGTAAAACAGTTATAATGGGTGACTTCAATCTACATATAGATTGGGTGAATCAAATTGGCAGGGGCGCTGAGGAAGAGGATTTCTTGGAATGTATGCGGGATAGTTTTCTAAACCAACATGTAGAGGAACCAACGAGAGAGCAGGCTATTCTAGACTGGGTATTGAGTAATGAGGAAGGGTTAGTTAGCAGTCTTGTAGTGCGTGGCCCCTTGGGCAAGAGTGACCATAATATGGTTGATTTCTTCATTAGGATGGAGAGTGACATTGTTGGAGTGGATGGAGAGAAACAAGGGTCCTGAACTTAAAGAAAGGTAACTTTGAGTGTATGAGACGTGAATTGGCCAAGATTGACTAGCAATTGATTGTTAAAGGGTTGACGGTGGATATGCAATGGAAGGCATTTAAAGACTGCATGGATGAACTACAACAATTGTTCATCCCAGTTTGGCAAAATAATTAATCAGGGAAGGTAGTACATCCGTGGATAACAAGGGAAATCAGGGATAGTATCATAACAAAAGATGAAGCGTACAAATTAGCCAGAGGACTGGGAGAAATTCAGAGTCCAGCAGAGGAGGACAAAGGGCTTAATTAGGAAAGGGAAAATAGATTATGAAAGAAAACTGGCAGGGAACATAAAAACTGACTGCAAAAGTTTTTATAGATATGTGAAGAGAAAAAGATTAGTTAAAACAAATGTAAGTCCCTTGCAGTCAGAAACAGGTGAATTGATCATGGGGAACAAGGACATGGCAGACCAATTGAATAACTACTTTGGTTCTGTCTTCACTGAGGAAGACATCAATAATCTGCCGGAAATACCAGGGGACCGCGGGTCGAATGATATGGAGGAACTGAGTGAAATCCAGGTTAGCCGGGAAGTGGTGTTAGGTAAATTGAATGGATTAAAGGCTGATAAATCCCCAGGGCCAGATAGGCTGCATCCCAGAGTACATAAGGAAGTAGCCCCAGAAATAATGGATGCATTAGCGATAATTTTTCAAAACTCCTTAGATTCTGGAGTACTTCCTGAGGATTGGAGGGTAGCTAATGTAACCCCACTTTTTAAAAAGGGATGGAGAGAGAAAACGGGGAATTACAGACCAGTTAGTCGGTAGTGGGGAAACTGCTAGAGTCAGTTATTAAAGATGGGATACCAGCACATTTGGAAAGTGGTGAAACCATTGGACAAAGTCAGCATGGATTTACGAAAGGTAAATCATGTCTGACGAATCTTATAGAATTTTTTGAGGATGTAACTAGTAGAGTGGATAAGGGAGAACCAGTGGATGTGTTATATCTGGACTTCCAGAAGGCTTTCGACAAGGTCCCACATAAGAGATTAGTATACAAACTTAAAGCACACGGTATTGGGGGTTCAGTATTGATGTGGATAGAGAACTGGCTGGCAAACAGGAAGCAAAGAGTAGGAGTAAACGGGTCCTTTTCAGAATGGCAGGCAGTGACTAGTGGGGTACCGCAAGGCACAGTGCTGGGACCTCAGCTATTTATAATATATATTAATGATTTGGACGAGGGAATTGAATGCAACATCTCCAAGTTTGCGGATGACACGAAGCTGGGGGGCAGTGTTAGCTGTGAGGAGGATGCTAGGAGGCTGCAAGGTGACTTGGATAGGCTGGGTGAGTTATACTGCAAATGCATGGCAGATGCAGTATAATGTGGATAAATGTGAGGTTATCTACTTTGGTGGCAAAAACAGGAAAGTAGACTATTATCTGAATGGTGGCCGATTAGGAAAAGGGGAGATGCAACGAGACCTGGGTGTCATGGTACACCAGTCATTAAAAGTAGGCATGCAGGTGCGGCAGGCAGTGAAGAAAGTGAATGGTATGTTAGCATTCATAGCAAAAGGATTTGAGTATAGGAGCAGGGAGGTTCTACTGCAGTTGTACAGGGTCTTTGTGAGACCACACCTGGAGTATTGCGTACAGTTTTGGTCTCCAAATCTGAGGAAAGACATTCTTGCCATAGAGGGAGTACAGAGAAGGTTCACCAGACTGATTTCTGGGATGTCAGGACTTTCATATGAAGACTGGATAGACTCAGCTTGTACTCGCTAGAATTTAGAAGATTGAGGGGGGATCTTATAGAAACTTACAAAATTCTTAAGGGGTTGGACAGGCTAGATGCAGGAAGATTGTTCCCGATGTTGGGGAAGTCCAGGACAAGGGGTCACAGTTTAAGGATAAAGGAGAAATCTTTTAGGACCGAGATGAGAAAAACATTTTTCACACAGAGAGTGGTGAATCTCTGGAATTCTCTGCCACAGAAGGTAGTTGAGGCCAGTTCATTGGCTATATTTAAGAGGGAGTTAGATGTGGCCCTTGTGGCTAAAGGGATCAGGGGGTATGGAGAGAAGGCAGGTACAGGATACTGAGTTGGATGATCAGCCATGATCATATTGAATGGCGGTGCAGGCTCGAAGGGCCGAATGGCCTACCCCTTAACCCATTTTCTATGTTTCTAAAATTATTTCCAAACTCGTGCTCAATGCCACGACTGAAGAAAACAAGCATCCTATATGCCCCCTTTACTACTCTATCTACTTGTATTTCCACTTTCAAGAAGCTGTGAACTTGGAACACAAGATTCTTCTGTACATCAATGCTGTTGATGGTCTTGCCATTAACTGTATACCTTTCCCTTACATTCAACCTCCCAAAGTGCAACCCTCACACTTTCTCAGATGTACAGGGAGTAGAGCAAGCAACAGGGTCCACAACCCTGAGGGGCATCACTGTTGAGGGTCGGGGGGAAGGAATAGGTGGATCCAATTCTGAGTGAGTTCCGCTAGTCAGGAGGTCAAGAAGCCAGTTGCAGAGGGAGGTCGCAAGACCAATATCCGGAGTTTAGGGATGAACTTATTCGGTATTATGGTGTTGAAGGCTGAGCTGCAGTCAATGACTAGCATCTTGTCTAGGTTTTCTTATTGTCAAGATGATCCAGAGCTGAATGTAGTGCAATAGAGATGGCATCCTCCAAATACCTCTTTTTCCTGCACGCAAATTGCAAGGAGTCTAGATTGTCTAGAAGATAGGCGCAGATGTGAACCAATACTAGTCTTTCAAAGCACTTCATTATGGTTGATGTTAGAGCTACTAGGCAGTAGTCATTAAGTTGGGTCATTTTATTTTTCTTGAGGATTGGCACGATGGATGTTTCCTTCAGCTCAACTTGTCCATGGCGACCAAAATGCCCCATCCATTCACTACAATAAGTTCATAGACCTCTAATACTTTCCTATCAATGTAGCAAATTGGGGCACAATTTCAGAACAGGCCCAGGGATTCCATTAGTACCATCAAGATGTGAATCAGTGTTCTCTTTTTCATAAGGTTTGAATATACTTCATGTCAGAGTTGACTAGATAACATGAACGGCATCCTCAAATTGGAATCCATCTTTGGTTATATGCCAAGTGTTGCAAATGGATATAATGACAGGCATCCAATGCAGATGTCCTCCAGATTGGTAGAAGTTCATACTTTATATGGTGCTGGTGGAATCTGTTTAATCAACCATCCTTTACACACAGCATTTGCTATTGAATTCCTTTGAAATCAATTTAGCCAGAGCAGGCACATTCCAGTTTGTGGATGATATAAGATGGGAATTTCAAACTGCATTAAACCACGCATAAATCAACTATGAACTTGAAATATTGAAGCTACCCCACCTGTAAGTGCTACAAATGCAAATACCATGGTAGTCTCACATAAATTTGTTTGGCATTTGTCGAGGAGTGTAGACTGCAGTGCAGCAATGCTTATGGCAACAACACATCAGATGGATTCTCTTTTTTGGATCAAATACAATCAAAAAAGAATTCCCAATACAGGACATAATGTACAGATATATTCATTTTTTTAAAATCAAATTGTCTATTTACCCAGCTGCTTATAATTTTCTTCCATGAAACTGAATTGAATGCGAAAGGTGGAAGGTTATGCTTCAGATATAGGGCATCTGGAGGTCTTTGTTACAGTATGCTGCTGGGTGCTCTAGTCTTAGGGATGTGTTGCTGTTTCACTGGCTCATAGAAACATAGAAACATAGAAAATAGGTGCAGGAGGAGGCCATTCGGCCCTTCGAGCCAGCACCGCCATTCATTGTGATCATGGCTGATCGTCCCCTATCAATAACCCGTGCCTGCCTTCTCCCCATATCGCTTGACTCCACTAGCCCCTAGAGCTCTATCTAACTCTCTCTTAAATCCATCCAGTGATTTGGCCTCCACTGCCCTCTGTGGCAGGGAATTCCATAAATTCACAACTCTCTGGGTGAAAAGGTTTTTTCTCACCCAAGTCTTAAATGACCTCCCCTTTATTCCAAGACTGCGGCCCCTGGTTCTGGACTCGCCCAACATTGGGAACATTTTTCCTGCATCTAGCTTGTCCAGTCCTTTTATAATTTTATATGTTTCTATAAGATCCCCCCTCATCCTTCTAAACTCCAGTGAATACAAGCCTAGTCTTTTCAATCTTTCCTCATATGACAGTCCCGCCATAGAAACATAGAAAATAGGTGCAGGAGTAGGCCATTCGGCCCTTCGATCCTGCACCGCCATTCAATATGATCATGGCTGATCATCCAACTCAGTATCCTGTACCTGCTTTCTCTCCATACCCCCTGATCCCTTTAGCCACAAGGGCCACATCTAACTCCCTCTTAAATATAGCCAATGAACTGGCCTCAACTACCTTCTGTGGCAGAGAATTCCAGAGATTCACCACTCTCTGTGTGAAAAATGTTTTCCTCATCTCGGTCCTAAAAGATTTCCCCCTTATCCTTAAACTGTGACCCCTTGTTCTGGACTTCCCCAACATCGGGAACAATCTTCCTGCATCTAGCCTGTCCAACCCCTTAAGAATTTTGTACGTTTCTATAAGATCCCCTCTCAATCTTCTAAATTCTAGCGAGTACAAACCGAGTCTATCCAGTCTTTCTTCATATGAAAGTCCTGACATCCCAGGAATCAGTCTGGTGAACCTTCTCTGTACTCCCTCTATGGCAAGAATGTCTTTCCTCAGATTAGGAGACCAAAACTGTACGCAATACTCCAGGTGTGGTCTCACCAAGACCCTGTACAATTGCAGTAGAACCTCCCTGTTCCTATACTCAAATCCTTTTGCTATTAATGCTAACATAACATTCGCCTTCTTCACTGCCTGCTGCACCTGCATGCCTACTTTTAATGACTGGTGTACCATGACACCCAAGTCTCGTTGCATCTCCCCTTTTCCTAATCGGCCACCATTCAGATAATAGTCTACTTTCCCGTTTTTGCCACCAAAGTGGATAACCTCACATTTATCCACATTATACTGCATCTGCCATGCATTTGCCCACTCACCCAGCCTATCCAAGTCACCTTGCAGCCCCCGAGCATCCTCCTCACAGCTAACACTGCCCCCCAGCTTCGTGTCATCCGCAAACTTGGAGATTTTGCATTCAATTCCCTCGTCCAAATCATTAATATATCGTAAATAGCTGGGGTCCCAGCACTGAGCCTTGCGGTACCCCACTAGTCACTGCCTGCCATTGTGAAAAGGACCCGTTTGCTCCTACTCTTTGCTTCCTGTCTGCCAGCCAGTTCTCTATCCACATCAATACTGAACCCCCAATACCGTGTGCTTTAAGTTTGTATACTAATCTCTTATGTGGGACCTTGTCGAAAGCCTGAAAGTCCAGATATAACACATCCACTGGTTCTCCCTTATCCACTCTACTAGTTACATCCTCGAAAAATTCTATAAGATTCGTCAGACATGATTTACCTTTCATAAATCCATGCTGACTTTGTCCAATGATTTCACCACTTTCCAAATGTGCTGCTATCCATTCTTTAATAACTGATTCTAGCAGTTTCCCCACTACCAACGTTAGACTAACTGGTCTGTAATTCCCCGTTTTCTCTCTCCCTCCCTTTTTAAAAAGTGGGGTTACATTACCTACCCTCCAATCCTCAGGAACTACTCCAGAATCTAAAGAGTTTTGAAAAATTATCACTAATGCATCCACTATTTCTGGGGCTACTTCCTTAAGTACTCTGGGATGCAGCCTATCTGGCCCTGGGGATTTATCGACCTTTAATCCATTAAATTTACCTAACACCATTTCACTCAGTTCCTCCATATCATTTGACCCCCGGTCCCCTGCTATTTCCAGCAGATTATTTATGTCTTCCTTAGTGAAGACAGAATCAAAGTAGTTATTCAATTGGTCTGCCATGTCCTTGTTACCCATGATCAATTCACCTGTTTCTGACTGCAAGGGACCTACATTTGTTTTAACTAATCTTTTTCTCTTCACATATATATAAAAGCTTTTGCAGTCAGTTTTTATGTTCCCTGCCAGTTTTCTTTCATAATCTAATTTCCTTTTCCTAATTAAGCTCTTTGTCCTCCTCTGCTGGACTCTGAATTTCTCCCAGTCCTCTGGTAGGCTGCTTTTTCTGGCTAATTTGTACGCTTCATCTTTTGTTTTGATACTATCCCTGATTTCCCTTGTTATCCATGGATGCACTACCTTCCTGGATTTATTTTTTTGCCAAACTGGGATGAACAATTGTTGTAGTTCATCCATGCAGTCTTTAAATGCCTTCCATTGCATATCTACCGTCAACCCATTAAGAATCAATTGCCAGTCTATTTTGCCAATTCACTTCTCATACCCTCAAAGTTACCTTTCTTTAAGTTCAGGACCCTTGTTTCTGAATTAACAATGTCACTCTCCATCCTAATGAAGAACTCAACCATATTATGGTCACTCTTGCCCAAGGGGCCACGCACAACAAGACTGCTAACTAACCCTTCCTCATTACTCAATACCCAATCTAAAATAGCCTGCTCTCTCGTTGGTTCCTCTACATGTTGGTTTAGAAAACTATCCCGCATACATTCCAAGAAATCCTCTCCCTCAGCACCCTTGCCAATTTGATTCACCCAATCTATATGTAGATTGAAGTCACCCATTATAACTGTTTTACCTTTGTTGCACGCATTTCTAATTTCCTGTTTGACGCAATCCCCAACTCCACTACTACTGTTAGGTGGCCTGTACACAACTCCCACTAGCGTTTTCTGCCCCTTAGTGTTTCGCAACTCTACCTATATCGATTCCACATCCTCCAAGCTAATGTCCTTCCTTTCTATTGCGTTAATCTGCTCTCTAACCAGCAACGCTACCCCACCCATTTCCCTTTCTGTCTATCCCTCCTAAATATTGAATATCCCTGGATATTCAGCTCCCAGCCTTGGTTACCCTGGAGCCATGTCTCCGTGATCCCAACTATATCATAGTCATTGATAGCTATCTGCACATTCAACTCATCCACCTTATTACGAATGCTCCTTGCATTGAGACACAAAGCCTTTAGGCCTGTTTTTACAACACTCTTACCCCTTATACAATTATGTTGAAAAGTGGCCCTTTTTGATTTTACCCTGGATTTGTCTGCCTGCCACTTTTACTTTTCACCTTGCTACCTATTGCTTCTACCCTCATTTTACACCCCTCTGTCTCTACGCTCACACATTTAAGAAATCCTTTCCCTTTAACTCCATCCTCAACTATCCCAATCGACACCCCACCCCCCTTATTTAGTTTTAAACCACCAGTGTAGCAGTGGCAAACCTGCCTGCCAGAATGCTGGTCCCCCACCTGTTAAGATGCAATCTGTCCCTTTTGTACAGTTCCCTTTTACTCCAAAACAGATCCCAGTGATCTAAGAATCTAAATCCCTGCCCCGTGCACCAGTTCCTCAGCCACACATTCAGGTCCCATATCTCCCTGTTCCTGCTCTCGCCAGCATGAGGAACTGGAAGCAAACCAGAGATAACAACCCTGGAGGTCCTGCTTTTCAGCATTTTTTCGAGCTCTCTAAAGTCACGCTGCAGAATATTCATCCCCTTCTTTCCGACATCGTTTGTGCTGACATGCACTACCACTTCCGGCTGTTCACCTTCGCCCTTGAGGATTTCCTGCACTCTGTCCGTGACATCCTGGATCCTGGCACCAGGAAGGCAGCACACCATCCTCATATCCCGTCTGTTGCTGCAGAAACCCCTGTCCGTACCTCTCACAATGGAGTCTCCCACTACAATGGCGTTGCCCGACTTTGGCCTTTTTGGTTTTGGCTCAACAGCCCTATTCGCATCGCAAGCCAGTCTGCCGCTCAGTGTTAAAACATCTTCTGTCCCGACAGCTTCTAAGTGGGTGAACCTGTTCACAAGAGGTACAACACGCGGGGACGTTTGCATTCCATGCTTCCCTCCCTTTCTCACTGTCTCCCACCTTCTCTCTTCCAGTACCTTAGGTGTAACAATCGTACTGTAGGACTTGTCGAGGAACGACTCCGTTTCTCGGACAAACCTGAGGTCATCCACTTGCTTCTCCAGTTCCCCAACACGGTCCTTCAGGAGCTGTACCTGGATGCACTTGTCACATTTGTAGCAGCCAGAGGCACCAGCAGTGTCCTTGACCTCCCACATACTGCAAGCATCACACTGAATCAGCTTCCCTGACATCTCCTTCTCCCCCTCTCCAGTGTTTTGCGTAGCCTCCTCTCCGAAGACTCTCGAGCCAAAGACTCACACTTTTCTCACAGGACACTTTTCTCACAGGGCACTTCCCTCACTGCCGCTCCCTAAGAGCAGTCTTGCTTATATTGACTGATAAATTGCCTAATTTACCAATTTACAATCCAAATTCCTCAGTTTTCAACTGTTTTCCCCACTTTGACTCACTTCTCTCCTCCCTCTTGGGCTGGAGCCAATCAGTGGTTTCTCTTGCTAATCTTCTCCTGCTGTTGCTTCCAAATCTACAGCAGCTCTGAGTAAAGTCTGCCTGTGCTTTGCCTCTCCTTTTCAACTGTTTTCCCCCCTCTGACTCACTTCTCTCCTCCCTCTTGGGCTAGAGCCAATCAGTGTTTTCTCTTGCTAATCTTCTCCTGCTGTTGCTTCCAAATCTACAGCAGTTCTGAGTCATCCCAGGGATCAATCTCGTGGACCTACGCTGCACTGTCTCAATCACAAGGATGTCCTTCCTCAAATTAGGAGACCAAAACTGTACACAATACTCCAGATGTGGTCTCACCAGAGCCCTATACAACTGCAGAAGAACCTCTTTACTCCTATACTGAAATCCTCTTGTTATGAAGGCCAACATTCCATTAGCTTTCTTCACTGCCTGCTGTACCTGCACGCCAACTTTCAGTGACCGGCTCCTGCAAATTACCCCTGCATGTAGGTAAGTGGCACGAAAAAAATTAAAGATTAGTTAATAGGCACAAGAGAAATGTTTAGATACCGTGCTACAGGAAATAACTGGAGGAAATAGGACTGATGGGATTGTTCTACTGGGACTCAGCATTAATCTGATGGGCTGAAAAGCCAGATTCGGTGTCATGTCTTGTTAAGTTCTTTTCTGACTATTCCTTTATTTAAGAAAATTATTTACAGTAGCATTAGAGACAGTCCAAAAGACATTTACCAGGATGAATTCTGTGAAGATAGGGTTGTCCTATCACAAAACCTAAAGCTGGGTATTGGTTCGGGAAGAATGAGGGATGATCTTATTGAAATTTATATTAAAGGCCGTGATAAGGTAAAGGTTAACTTGTTTCTTCTAGTCAGAAAGACTTAAATAAAGGGACAAAATTACAATATAAGGGGTTAGTCATTTAAAACCTGGGTGCAGAGGAATTTATTCTCACAAAGTGATGAATCTCTGGAACTTTTCTACTCTAGGGTTGTGGAGGCTAGATTATCGAAGGTGGTAAAAAAGGTGTTAGATAAATTTCGAAAGATTGGAAAAGAACTGGCAAAGAAGACATTGAGATGTGTGGCAGATTAGCTATAATTATTTGGAGTCGCGGAGCAGGCCTGATAGCTGAGCGGCCTTCTGCTGTTTCTACTTTCTTTTGTTCGTGTTGTGGTTTTATGAGATGAATTGAATTGTTTTACTAAAAAGCAGGCTTTACGGTATATTAAAATGATGAGCTGAACAGAACACACTTCATCTGAAAGTTTTCTGACACAAATGGAGCTTAGATTTAAATTTGAGTCAATCTACCATACCACCATATCCAGGGTATTCAAAAACAGTACAGAATTGAAAAGTTTATCTTCCTGCATTCACAAAGGAAATATTGATGCAACATCTGAAAACAATAAAGTAATCTTAGCATCAATAACATGCAGATTATACAATAACTGAGTTATGCTGGAAGACTACAAGTGCATTGGAACGTGAACTGGCACAAATCACATAATAGCGCAGAGAAATGGGTAAAATAGATTCACAAGAATGTCTACGGGATGGAGAGATTGCATCTACTGGAAATATTCAACAGATTGGGATAGTTTTTCTCTGGAATAGAGAAGATTTGGATATCTTTAAACTTATCAATAAGTTGGATAGAATAAATGTGGAAAGTATATCACAGAAGAATCCAAATCTAGTAGACATAAATACAAGACAGTCACTGATACATCCAATGAGGAAATCTGATGTTTTTTTACCCAAAGAGCAGTTAAAATTATCTCACTACCACAGGAAGTGTTTGAGAAAAATTGCTCAGACAATTTTGAAAGCAAACTAGATGAGAAAATGAGACAAAAGGGAATAGAAAGATAGGTTGAGATGGGATAGGTAGAATACTAGGAAATTCATGTGGAGAATAAATGCAGTACAAACATAGCGGGATAGAATAATCTGGCTGCTGTATATTCCATATAATTCTTTCTAACAAGCATAACCAAAAGAAAAAGATCCCAAATTAATGTGGTGACTCAAAGTACACAGGAAACCAGAAATAATACTTTAATGGAACACTTAAATCTACAAGCACGAATGGACATAACAAGCACATTGAGGAAACAAGGAACTGCAGATGTTGCTTTCAAAAAAAGACCCAAACTGCTGAAGTAACTCAGCAGGTCAGGCAGCATCTCTGGACAGCATGGATATGTGAAGTTTCAGGTCGGGACTCTTTCTCAGACTGATTGCCTGCAGTGGGGGCGGGGAGAAAGCTGGAAGAGATATGGGGGCAGGCCAAAGCCTGGCAAGTGATAGATGGATACAGGTGAGGGAGATTTTGATAGCAGATGGTTGGACAAAGGCCAGAAATAATTAAAGAGTAGTGAATTGTGAAGCCAGAGGAAGGAATGTACGTGGAAGAGGGGAAATACGTCCAGGTTCAGGTGGGGTACAGGGAAGAGAGGGGGGAAGGAAAGTGGGGGGGGGGAAGGAAAGTGGGGGGGGGGGAGGAGGGGAGGTGGAGAAGCATGGAGGGAAGGTTTATTAGTTACCTACAGTTGAACAATTCAATGCTTATACCATTGGTTTCTAAGCTACTCTCGCGGAATATGAGGTGCTGTTCTTCCACTTTGACAATGGAGGAGGTACAGGCAGAAACTTCAGTATGGGAATGAGACAGTAAAAATAGTTAGCAACTGGGGGATCCATTAGGCCTTGACGGACTGTGTGCAAGTGTTCAGCGAAACGTCACCAAGTCTACTCTTGGTCTCGCAGATGCAAATGAAGTCACCTCGAGAATACCGGATGCAGTAGACGATTAGAGGAGGTGCACATGAACCTGTCTCAACTGGAAAGACTGCAGGGGTCCCTGGGTGGATGTGACAGAGGAGATATAGGGAGAGGTGTTGCATCTCCGGCGTTTGCAGGGGAAGTACCTGGGAAAGGGAGGATTTCTGGTGGAAAGGAATGAGTGAAACAAGGAGTTGCATAGTGAGTGGTCTCTGTGGAAGGCAGAAAGGGGTGGGGATGGGAAGATGTGACTGGTGGTTGGATCATATTGGAGGTGGCAAAAACATCAGACAACCTGTAATGGGCCTGTCCCACTTACCGGACTTTTTCAACGACTGCTGGCACCCGTCATAGATCATTGTAGGCCGCCGAAATTTTTCAACATGTTGAAAATCCAGCGGCGACCAGAACAAGGTACGACTCTTTGGGCGACTACTCACGACTATACAGGCTTCACCCTGCGACATGTCGCCGGGGTGTCGCCTGTATGGTCGTAAGTAGTCTCCTCAGTCGCCCAAAGTACCGGCAATTGCCGAAAAAGTCGCGTCAGTGGGACAGGCCCATTAGTGTGTACTGAAGTGAATAGAAAATAATAAAGACACAAACTAATTTATGATTTCATGGATTACTAGAAGCAAGAGGAAATTAGCAAATTAATTAAGTGGCCACTAACTCTGAGGAATGAAAAGTTAAAGAACAGAAATCTGTCATTTTGCAACATGCATTCCTGGACTACTAAACAAAGGAGTAATTTGGTAATTTCTCGCACTTAAAGCTGCATAAAACACTCCCCCTCCCATTCCGTATCCGACCTTTCTGTCCTGGGCCTCCTTCGCGGCCAGAGTGAGCAACACCGGAAATTGGAGGAACAGCACCTCATATTCCGCTTGGGTAGTCTGCATCCTGGTGGCATGAACATTGAATTCTCACAATTCCGTTAACTCTTGCTGTCTCCTCCCCTTCCTACTCCCTCAGCCCTCGGGCTCCTCCTCCTTTTTCCTTTCTTCTCCCCACCCCCCATCAGACTTAGAGGAAGGGTTTCGGCCCAAATCGTTGCCTATCTCCTTCGCTCCATAGATGCTGCTGCACCCGCTGAGTTTCTCCAGCATTTTTGTGTACCTAAAACATTTGTATGTATGTATTTACCTCCATAAGTTCCTGAAGTCTGGAGGGCAGCTAATGTTGTACTGTTATTTAAGAATGGCAGCAAGGACAAGCCATGGGAATTCAGGCTGATGAGCCTGATGTAAGTAGTGGGAAAGTTGTTGGAAGGGATTCTGAGGGACAGAATCTACAAACATTTGATAGGCAGGGACTGACTGGATATAGTCAGCATGACTTTGTGGGTTGGAAATCGTGTCTGCGACTTTTTTCTTTGGAGCATTGATTGGATCAGGGGCATGGATACTGTGGACACTCACACTCTTTTTCTCACAGCAGAGTTTTCTAAAATAAGATTCTTCAAATCAGCTATCCTTCTTGAAATCTTCCTCTAATTTCCTTCCTTTTCAACTACACCACCACCCTCAGATATCAATTTTTTTCTTTGCTACCCCTTGACTTTGATTCTGATGAAGGATGTTAAAGGAACTGTTCAGGAACTGATTGACTGAACATTTTTATAAATGTTTTATGGGACTTTTATGGATTCTTTCACATATCTGATGATTACAATCTTTAGCAAGTGTCTGGTGCCAGCATTTGCTGCTTGCATTTCACCCTTTACCTTGAATTTCATAGAAACAAACAGAATCAACACAGGTGTGTTCTTTTTATTCCTTTGTTGTAGGACTGATACCCAGTTGAATCAAAGTTAAGCTATTCCAATTTCACAACAACAATTTGAATTCATTTGGCATCCTTAAAAAAGCAAATTTTCCCAAGGCAACTTCATGACTAAACTAAAGAATGGGTCTAGTTCCATGTACAAAATCTCCTTCATCAAACTTGCCTTGCCTTCAAATGATAGCATGGGCTAGTAATGGTGAAGACAATTTTTATAGCATCAGCAAGTCCTTTAAGATCCCTGCCAGATGACTACTACAAAGGAATCTAGAAGTGCGTGTGACTCACAAAGGAGTCCCAATCAAAAATCATATTCTGAATCCAGATATTCCCAGATGGTCAGCTCTCTGCACGAAGAAGGGGAACTGATTATTATTCATATGGGCGGTGCCATTTCTTACCCTCTTGTCTTGCCTTCCTTTCCCTTCTCCTCCTAATGGACTTTAAGCTTTAGATAGATTCAATAACATGTAGAAAAATAAATAATAAATGACTAGGTGACAAAACTCCATTTACTATTCACCTATACACAATGTTTAACACTCAATTAAGCAGACTAACTAAGAATGATGGTAGACAAAAATGCTGGAGAAACTCAGCGGGTGAGGCAGCATCTATGGAGAGAAGGCATAGGCGACATTTCGGGTCGAGACCCTTCTTTAGACCAGATTTATGTGGCACGGGTTGTGCAAGTAGGTCGGCAACTGGGCCACGGCATGTATTCTCTGTCAGACGTCCAAGGTCCAGCGTCACGTCAAGGCGCCCTTGCAGGATTTTGCCGTACCTCACAGGCGGTTTGATCATATTCACGTTGACATCGTGGGTCCGCTGCCCCCGTCCAGGGGTGTCACTCATCTTCTCACCATTGTGGATCGCTTCACGCGGTGGCCGAAGGCTGTCCTGCTCATTGATACCTCTGCTGCGATGTGTGCACGTACCCTTGCTGCCCACTGGATCGCTCGTTTTGGTGTGCCGGTGGCCATCACGTCTGACAGGGGTGCGCAGTTCACCTCCGAGTTGTGGTCTGCCATGGCCCGGCTGTTGGGAGCTCAGCTACATCACACCACAGCCTACCACCCGCAATCCAACGGTTTGCTCGAGCAGTTTCACCGCCACCTGAAGGCCCCCTTGAAGGCTCACGGGTCCGGATTGGTTGGACGAGTTACCGTGGGTTCTGTTAGGGATCCGCACGGTCCAGGGTGGGGACCTGGCTACTTCCTCTGCTGAGTTGGTGTATGGCACCCCGCTTATGGTTCTGGGGGATTTCATTCCGGTGGCACATGGGCAGCGAGAGCTGCCCTCGTGCATGCTGGTGCGTCTCCGGGAAAAGGTGGGCACGCTCTCCACTGTTCCGACGTCCCGTCATGGACTTACTCCTACGCACGTCCCTTCTGCCCTCATGGACTGCCAGTATGTTTTCGTGATGCTCACCGGACGCCGCTGCAACGACCGTATGAGAGTCCTTTCCGAGTGCTGCAGCACGGCACCTCGACTTTTGTGCTCGACATGGACGGCAGGCGAGAGACTGTGTCGGTGGCTCGCCTTAAGCTGGCTCATTTGGACATTAGTCAGCCAGTGCAGGTGGCCTGCCTCGCCGTCGGGGGCGCCCGCTGTCCCGCACACTTCTGCCAGCGTCTTTGCCGGTTATGTCCCCGAGTAAGGATGCTGCGTGTACCGGGTCGGGTTGCCTCATTCGTCTGCCTGCTCGTTTTCATTCAGAAAGGACGTGCGGGGGGGGGGTGTTCATATTGCGCCATCTGGTGGTTGAGCCACTTATAGTTCGAACCCTCATCAGTAGAGCTGGGACGGTCAAGTGACTGAGTTTGGTGGGAGTTTGTGAGTGAAGATCGGCATCAGTCAATGGGTGTGTCCTACAGCAGCAGCAGGGACCTTGCTTCAGCTCTCACTTAACGCTCGTGTGTTTAACAGTTATATTTGCCAATAAAGATAGTTTTATTCACAACGCGTGAATTACTACAGTGTACATAACTGTAAATATAAAGAAAAAGAACTGAAAAATTAAAAAATAAGCCAATTAAAACCCGTAAAAGCAAATAGAAATAAATATATAAATGCCTGTAGAAACTGGATTTGAGACCCCTAACTTCTATAACGAGTTTTAAACTGATTCAGTGACTCAACCAGAAATGTCAACTATCTCTTCTCCACATATACTGCCTGATCCGCTGTGTTCCTCTAGCAACTATTTTTTTGCGAAAGATTTCAACTTATGTCTCCGGATCAATGCTTCAGAAAATTGGTTGCTGGCTCATATATTCCTTTGCCGATACTGTTGCTGCAAGTGATTCATGAAAAGCAACCCATAAGCAGCTCATGATTCTCCAGCAGCAAAAGGGAATTATATGTTAGCCCTTCTGCAGTAGACGTAAGATTTTATGTGTTTACAGTGTTTTGAGAAATTTGCATTTTTCAGGAAATACAGAGATATTGTAACAAGACTTTTAAGTAACTGTAGAAGGGATTACCTCATAAGCAATGTGAGCAGACAACCCAAGAAGCAATGTGATGGAGTATCTCGTCTTTGCGTTCTTGGCTACTTCTTTGCATACAGTTTTAGTGGTAACAAATGAAATATAGAAAAGATAATTTGACCACAATTATGGAGATTGTTCCTGATATATGAGTGAGAATATCTATCCACTTTGGAGTTTCCTCACACCTGTGCTCCTTCTTGTCTTCTGCATGAGCGTAGTGGTTTCCTCAGTTGCTCATCCTCAGGTATTGGCTGTCTTCCATTTACCAAATCATACAGCATGCAGTATACTACAATTAATTATTTACTCTATTAGACATGTATTGTGGAGTTTCATGCACCGATAAAGACATAGTACCCCAAGGTCAACCAAGGTCTTTAGACAATACTGGCTACTAAAAACTTCGGGCAGTGTGGACTTCCCATGGCAAATCTGGGGGAGCTGTCAAGAAATATGGCATTGACTACAATAAAAGTCTTCTCATGATCCATGGCAATCAGCACATTAATGATTAATTAATTATTAATGAACAGATCCCGGTATTTCAAGAGAGTCGTTATGACAACATTCATTCAGTCTGCACAATTCGGAAGTGGCGGCCTCTGCAGTCCGTCTGTCTTTTTTTCTTTTTGTACTGTTAAGTGCATGTTTTGGTTGTAGTTTATATATTATTTTTAGCTGTGTATATGTGGGGGGCGGGGGGTGGGGGAAACATTTAAATCTCTTCCCTGTACGGGGGACCCGACCTTTTCCCTGTCGGGTCTCCGTTGTCGTTGGGGCCTAGCACCGTGGAGTGGCCTACAACCGGAACGACCTGGGGGCTGCAGTCGCGGAGCCTGCGGACTCACCATCGTGGAGGCCGGCTTCAGAGAGTGCGAGAGCTGTGGTGGCGCGCGGCTGCGAACCGACTTCAGAGCTTCGGAGGATCCAGCCGCAGGCCCGGTGGACGGTGACATCGGGAGCTCGTGGGTCCCTGGTGGAAGACTGCTTTTCGGAAATCCCGCAACGGCAACTTCTCCCGCCCGAATTGGGGGTTGAAAACGACCCGCCTTACATCGCCCAGTGCGGCTTTAACGGCCGCGGGACTTACCATCGCTCGCCTGCCGCGGCTCTAACGTCAAGACCCTGAGCAAGGCCTTACATCGCCCGGCGCGGCCTTAATGGCTGCGGGACTTTAAACTAGAACGGGTAGGGGGAGGGACTCAAATAGAGAAAGCTAGTAGACAGTGTGTGAGGCAGGAGGCAGAGAAGGGAAGCACTCAGACCCAACATGTAGGGGTGAAAGAAGAAAAAGATAATAAACAGAGAATAAGAGGTGGTGGGTTTCTTAAATGTGTATATTTTAATGCTAGGAGCATTGTAAGAAAGGTGGATGAGCTTAAAAGCCTGGATTGACACCTGGAAGTATGATGTCGTGGCGATTAGTGAAACATGGTTGCAGGATGGCTGTGATTGGAAACTAAATATTCCAGGATTTCGTTGCTTCAGGTGTGATAGAATTGGAGGGGCAAGAGGTGGAGGTGTTGCATTGCTTGTCAGGGAAGATATTACAGCAGTGCTTTGGCAGGATAGATTAGAGGGCTCGTCTAGGGAGGCTATTTGGGTGGAACTGAGAAATGGGAAAGGTGTAGCAACACTTATAGGGGTATATTATAGACCGCCTAATGGGGAGCAAGAATTGGAAGAGCAAATATGTAAGGAGATAGCAGATATTAGTAGTAAGCACAAGGTAGTGATTGTGGGAGATTTCAATTTTCCACACATAGACTGGGAAACACATTCTGTAAAAGGGCTGGATGGTTTGGAGTTTGTAAAATGTGTGCAGGATATTTTTTTGCAGCAATACATACAGGTGCCTACTAGAGAAGGGGCAGTGCTGGACCTCCTGTTAGGAAATGAGACAGGTCAGGTGGCGGAGGTATGTGTTGGGGAGCACTTCGGGTCCAGTGATCACAATACCGTTAGTTTCAATATAATTATGGATAGGGTGAGAACTGGACCAAGGGTTGAGATTTTTGATTGGAGAAAGGCTAACTTTGAGGAGATGAGAAAGGATTTAAAGGAGTGAATTGGGACATTTTGTTTTATGGGAAGGATGTAGAAGAGAAATGAAGGATATTTAAAGGTGAAATTTTAAGAGTACAGAAACATTATGTCCCTGTTCGGTTGAAAGGAAGTAGTAATAATTGGAAAGAGCCATGGCCTTCAAGGGAAATTGGATACTTGGTTCGGAAATAGAGGTAAATTGGATTAGTAAGTATGCAGATGATACTAAAATAGGTGGCGTTGTGGATAATGAAGTAGATTTTCAAAGTCTACAGAGAGATTTAGTCCATTTGGAAGAGTGGGCTGAAAGATGGCAGATGGAGTTTAATGCTAATAAGTGGGAGGTGCTACATCTTGGCAGGACAAATCAAAATAGGACGTACATGGTAAATGGTAGCGAATTGAGGAATGTAGTTGAACAGAGGGATCTAGGAATAACTGTGCATAGTTGCCTGAAGGTGGAATCTCATGTAGATAGGGTGGTAAAGAAAGCTTTTGGTGTGCTGGCCTTTATAAATCAGAGCATTGAGTATAGAAGTTGGGATGTAATGTTAAAATTGTACAAGGCATTGGTGAGGCCAATTCTGGAGTATGGTGTACAATTTTGGTCGTCAAATTATAGGAAAGATGTCAACAAAATAGAGAGAGTACAGAGGAGATTTACTAGAATGTTGCCTGGGTTTCAGCAACTAAGTTACAGAGAAAGGTTGAACAAGTTAGGTCTTTATTCTTTGGAGCGCAGAAGGTTAAGGGGGGACTTGATAGAGGTCTTTAAAATGATGAGAGGGATAGACAGAGTTGACGTGGATAAGCTTTTTCCACTGAGAGTAGGGAAGATTCAAACAAGAGGACATGATTTGAGAATTAAGGGACAGATGTTTAGGGGTAACATGAGGGGGAACTTCTTTATTCAGAGTGGTAGCTGTGTGGAATGAGCTTCCAGTGGAAGTGGTGGGGGCAGGTTCGATTTTATCATTTAAAAATAAATTGGATAGGTATATGGACGGGAAAGGAATGGAGGGTTATGGTCTGAGTGCAGGTAGATGGGACTAGGGGAGAATAAGTGTTCTGCACGGACTAGAAGGGCGAGATGGCCTGTTTCCGTGCTGTGATTGTTATATGGTTATATGGTTATATGGGACTTGCCATCGCCCGCCGGGGGCTTTAACATCGGGAGAAGAATAAAGAACAGGGGAGAGACAAGACTTTGCCTTCCATCACAGTGAGGAGGTGTTTGGAGATTCACTGTGATGGATGTTTATGTAAATTGTGTTAATTGTGTGTCTTGGTTTTTTTCTTGTTTGTATGACTGCAGAAACGTAATTTTGTTTGAACTTAGGTTCAAATGACAATAAATGTTATTCTATTCTATTATTCTATTCTATTCTATTCTATTCTATTCTATTCTATTCTATTCACAACACCCAGAAGCAGAAAGGTCACATTTGCTTCATTCATATCAATGTAAATAAAATTATTTATCCATAAGTACATAGTCTGGCATTCCTTTCTGGCATCCTTTTTAATGTTCTGTTGAGCAGCAAAATGATAAATATGGCAGTGACTAGCAGTGGCCACCTGGAATGATTCTAACGGCAGGTGGATAGATGGTGGGAAAAACGGGAGCACACCGGGACAAGTTGAATCAGTTGTGATCTTATTGAATGACAATAATGAATGAATGAATGAATGAATGAATAAGTTTATACTAATACTAATTCAAGGGACCAATTGGGGGGAGAGCTCCTTTCACAGAGTGTGGAGAGTCTGACCAGGGGTAAAGTTGAGGGGAGGGCAGGAGCATTGAGAAGGAGGGGGTCAGGGATCATGCCAGTAACCCACTCACTCACCACTGCCGCGGCGCTACAGGCGCGGAGCCACCGCATTGCGGCCGGGGAGGTAAGCAGCTCGGGTGGCTGCGAGCGGCCACCGGGACCGGACAGCAGAACTGGCCGCCACTTCAGCGCCTTCTGCCGGCCCGCTCATCTCTGACAGTGCTCTCCATCTGAACATCTCTCACCTGCCGTTCGCCGGCTTCGCTCATGTCAGCCGCTTCCCGCAAATCCTTAAATTCCCACAGCCAAGTAACCTCAATTGGTCCCTTGATCGCGGAATTTAAGGATTTGCGGGAAGTGGCTGACATGAGTGAGGCCGGCGAGCAGCAGGAGAGAGGTTTTCAGAGGGAATGCACTGCCAGAGGTGAGCGGGGGCCGGCAGAAGGGGCTGTCCGGTCCTGGCGGCCGCTCGCAGCCATCCGAGCTACTTCTCCCCCCGGCCACAATGCGGTGAGTCCGTGCCCGGAGCGTCGCAAGTGGGTTACTCGCATGATCCCCGACCCCCTCCTTCTCAACACTTTTGCCCTCCCCGCAACTTTACCCTGGGCCACTCCCCACAGGCTGTGAAAAGAACTCTTTCCCCCCCACCCCGGGAAATACGGTATTTAAAAACATATAACACCAAGAAATTCACTTACCACATTATCGGTACACGAACTTCATTCTTCTCTCTTTGTTTCCTAAGATACTCTTAAGATAATGACAATCCATGTTTGAAAAACCCGCCAATAAACTTGCGCCGTGCATGCGCAGTAGGATGCTGTGCATGTGCAGTACTGCAAAGGCAGAATTTCTGCTGCCTTCAGCTCTCCCTGTCATTGACGGCTTGAAGCAGCGCCGATGGCACGTGGGCTACACTGACTTTCACGTGTTGCAAGTACTGCATATGAAAGGCACGGAGAATTATGCCTACCTAAGAGATCGATCTCTTAGATAGGCATAATTCTCCCATGCCTTTACTATTTATATTTAATAATTACCATTTTATAATTTTAGTCAGCATAGGCAGGGTACCTTGCCTACCCTGACGGCACGTGCCTGCTTGAGAGATAGTAGTGCAGGGATGAAAGCATGGTCATCCCACAGAATTGTGTTGATCTTGATTATAAGACCTGAGCCTGTGAACATATTGCTCTTCAGAGAAGTCCAGATGTTTCTGAAGTCACTCTGTGCATCGGATCACCACAGATACTCCTGCCAGTGGCCCTTCCAACTTGCAATATCTAACTTGAAATCTCCAGCAATTAAGTCCTGCCACCATTTAAATAACTGTCCACTGACTGAATAGCTCAATTGACAACTACTGAAATAGGTACTCCCTGCTAACTAATGCACACTCTGTGGACTTTTTAAGTGTTTGAGCAGTCTCACTCAGTGTTGGAGCTGTTTGTGTGGTGTCCAATGCTGTCAAAATATTCATTTAAATAACAAGTAATGTGAGAATGCAGTTCACTGTGCTCCTAGTTTTCATGTAACTGGAGCTTTTGCTCCATAATCCAAATCATAACCCTAAGGCATTTCACAAGGACCAATATTATTGGATGTATGTTTAATGCTGGGAAAATGTGCCAATGTCAATAAAAATCAGAATGCTGGTATAATTTTGCAATTGGTGCAACTTCACCTGAAAATAATGTCCAACACAATTTAGTCCAAGTAAAGTCAATCACAAATTGCTTGCCAATATAAAGGCCATTTAATTTCTGGGAAAATTAAACCAAACTAAAATAATTTAACAAAAACATGCCTTGTTCTTTACCTACTTAAGCCTAAGCCTAAAATTGCCATTGAAATTAATGGTGTCTTAGATCCTACTCCAGGTCAGATTGGTGCATAATCCACAACGGGATAAACATGGGAAATGAGGCAGGATCCTAGCAAGGTTGATACATAGATACATAGATACATAGAAAATAGGTGCAGGAGTAGGCCATTCGGCCCTTCGAGCCTGCACCGCCATTCAATATGATCATGGCTGATCATCCAACTCAGTATCCCGTACCTGCCTTCTCTCCATACCCCCTGATCCATTTAGCCACAAGGGCCACATCTAACTCCCTCTTAAATATAGCCAATGAACTGGCCTCAACTACCCTCTGTGGCAGAGAGTTCCAGAGATTCACCACTCTCTGTGTGAAAAAGTTTTTCCTCATCTCGGTCTTAAAGGATTTCCCCCTTATCCTTAAGCTGTGACCCCTTGTCCTGGACTTCCCCAACATCGGGAACAATCTTCCTGCATCTAGCCTGTCCAACCCCATAAGAATTTTGTACGTTTCTATAAGATCCCCTCTCAATCTCCTAAATTCTAGTGAGTATAAGCCAAGTCCATCCAGTCTTTCTTCATATGAAAGTCCTGACATCCCAGGAATCAGTCTGGTGAACCTTCTCTGCACTCCCTCTATGGCTATAATGTCCTTCCTCAGATTTGGAGACCAAAACTGTACGCAATACTCCAGGTGTGGTCTCACCAAGACCCTGTACAACTGCAGTAGAACCTCCCTGCTCCTATACTCAAATCCTCTTCCTATGAAGGCCAACATACCATTCGCTTTCTTCACTGCCTGCTGCACCTGCATGCCTACTTTCAATGACTGGTGTACCATGACACCCAGGTCTCGCTGCATCTCCCCATTTCCTAATCGGCCACCATTTAGATAATAGTCTGCCTTCCCGTTTTTGCCACCAAAGTGGATAACCTCACATTTATCCACATTATACTGCATCTGCCAAACATTTGCCCACTCACCCAGCCTATCCAAGTCACCTTGCAGTCTCCTAGCATCCTCCTCACAGCTAACACTGCCCCCCAGCTTAGTGTCATCCGCAAACTTGGAGATGTTGCTTTCAATTCCCTCGTCCAGATCATTAATATAAATTGTAAATAGCTGGGGTCCCAGCACTGAGCCTTGCGGTACCCCACTAGTCACTGCTTGCCATTGTGAAAAGGACCCGTTTACTCCTACTCTTTGCTTCCTGTTTGCCAGCCAGTTCTCTATCCACATCAATACTGAACCCCCAATACCGTGTGATTTAAGTTTGTATCCTAATCTCTTATGTGGTACCTTGTCGAAAGCCTTCTGAAAGTCCAGATACAACACATCCACTGGTTCTCCCCTATCCACTCTACTAGTTACATCCCCGAAAAATTCTATAAGATTCGTCAGACACGATTTACCTTTCGTAAATCCATGCTGACTTTGTCCATGTGGAGTTCAGCAGGGAGTGAACTGTGGGATTTGTTTCTCTCACTCCATCATTAAGCCCTAGATTCACAGTATGTGCACATAATTCGAGGACCTATTTCAATGGTAGATTATGGGCAGTTCCCTTCAGAATAACAAGTCACTACCAGCAAGATTTGGACCATTGAAATTTACAGAGCATGCAATGGATTTTTTTTTCTCATACTCCCTTTCATACCTTAAATCTGTGGCTCCTAATTACTTACCTCTGCACTAGGTTTAATGGATCCTTCCTATTCAAGAGCGGAACTCGCTATCAAAACATGGAGGGGACTGGGGACACAATTTTTTGGCGGGCGCACGCGCATGCGCACACTCACACACACACGCGCGAGGTAGTATCTTTGCTTTGGAGGCTCAATCCAGCGCTAAATGCAGCTCAACTCTGCCTGTCTCACCGGGTTAACTACAGCCCTGTCTGGACTGACGGGATACCAGCGCTGCTTCTCCGCGCTGGCCATATTTCCCGCAAGTCCAGGAAGGCTATAGGCTAACCTGGCGGGACAGGCAGAATTGACCTGGTTTAGCGCTGCTTCTCTGCGCTGGCTGTGGGCCTGGGGGGCCACCGCGCCGGTCTGACTACCGACCAAAGATCCTATAGCGGAGGATCTCTGCTGCCGACCTCTCTGGCCACCCGTGGGGGGGGGGTACTTGGGAGGGGACAGGACAGCGCCGGAGACCCGGCCGGGATCGATCCTGGCTGCGGATGAAGTGCAAATCTGTGCCACGTCTCCCTCCTCCAATCACCGCACTCTATCCTCAGGCCCGCCCCCCCCCCCACTCCTCCCTCCTCCAATCATCACGCTGAATTATCATGTCCCGCCCCCATTGCCTGCTGACCGACGTCTCTCTCATCCAATCGGCGCCCACGATCAGCAGTCCCACTCCCAGTCTCGCGGAAAGCGGAGATTTCACCAGGTTTTTAAATCCGGATTACAAAAACATGGGGGGGGGATCTCCCCCACCTCTCAAAACATGGAGGGGACGTGTCCCCTCTGCCCCCCCCCCCCGGGTTTTCCGCCCCTGTTCCTATTTACCCTGGCTCCAGAGAAAAATCCAGCTATCTAATCTTTTCTGCAGCCCTAGACACATCCTTGTAAATTCCCTCTGACTACAGATGCTGGAATCTTGAGGAAAAAATACAAACTGCTAGAGGAACTCAGTGGGTCAGCATCTGTGGAGGGATATGGACAGACGACATTCTCTAGCTCTATCATATCTTTTCCTAAAATGTGGTGACCAAAATTACGCCCAGTAAATCAGTTGTGGTCAACAGGTGACATATCCAATTTCTGGTTGGCTTCCCTTCTGTTATGTTCTACATGTCAGCCAATAAAGGAAAGCACTATTATAGCTTCTCAACCATCTCCCTACTCTTTCACCTTTAGCAATCTGTGAAAATGCACTTCACAGTCCCTCTGTTACTATAAACTTCCCAATATTGTCTTCAGTAAGCATTGAATTCACCAAATTAGGTAACTAACCTACCAACACCCTCCCCACCCCCCGATCTCTCTTCCCTGTGCCACACTTGTTAGCGCACATATTTCTCCCTCTCCATCTCCATCCACCTACATGCCTTCCTCTGGCTTCACACTTCATGCTCTTCTATATCTCATCCCATCTTACATCTCCGACTACATTCTATCTCTGTTCCGCCCACTCCCCTGGCATCAGTCTGAAGAAGGGTCTCGACCTGAAACATCACCCATTCCTTCTCTCCAGAGATGCTGCCTGTCGCGCTGAGTAACTCCAGCATTTTGTTTCTACCATCTTACTACCTTCTGTCTTTTCATCTCTGGCCTTTGTCCTACCATCTGCCAATCAAAACCCCCCTCACCTATATCCACCTATCACTTACCAGGCTTTATCGTGCCCCAGCTCTCTTCCACTTTTCTCCCCCCTACTACAATTAGTCCAAAGAAGGGTCCCAAAATGTCGTCTATCCATGTTCTCCAGAGATCCTGCCTAAATGCTGAGTTATTCCACTACTCTGTGTGTTTTTTTGCAAACCAGCATCTGAAATTCCTTGTGTTTACCTTCATTATGTTGGTTGCTTTCCTGAAGCAGCATGAACTGTAGATGGATTGTGGGCTGTGTGATGGATTGGGCTACATCTACAAATCTGCAATTTCTTGCAGTCTTGAGGAGAGCTGATGCCTAAAGCCCCTGTCCCACTTAAGTGTCCTTGGCATGCTAATTACGCGACCACGTGGTCGCGTTGAGGCGAGGCGGTCCCGCGAAGGTCGCGCGCGATTTCATGCGCCCGCACAGCCGTCTGGAGCGCGTGACGTCATTTGAAGATGGGCGCAAAATGCAGGAGTAACTCAGCGGGCCCGGCAGTATCTCTGGAGAGAAGCAATGGGTGACGTTTCGGGTCGAGACCCTTCTTTAGTCTGAAAGAAGGGTCTCGACCCAAAACGTCGCCCATTGCTTCTCTCCAGAGATGCTGCCGGTCCCACTGAGTTACTCCAGCATTTCGTGTCTATCGTCAATTTTCTTGGCCCCGCTCTGGGAGTAGAAGTGGGGGCGGATCCGGACCGCAACGGCTGTGAGCCCCAGGCCGAGTTCGGCGATCGTTTGCCTGCTTCTTCTGCTGTTGGAGGTGAGCCGTCGTGTCCCGACAGGGTCTTGGGCCTGTCCCACTTTGGCTGTCAGTTACGTTACAGGCCGTTGGCGCGCGAAGATTTCTTTCGCTACAAAAATTTCGGAGCCGCGCGCGATGTCGCGCACAACTACATACCCCTCCGCGCTTCTCAGTGGGACCGGCCCCGCGTGGCCACACGATGCCCGTGCGCCTCATCACGACCACGAGGTCGTGTAATTTGCATGACAAGGACACGTAAGTGGGACAGGCCCTTAAGCAAACTGTGATGCAACCCAATAGTATGCTTTCGACTGTGCATCTGTAGAAGTGCAGGAGCTGTTATAGACATGCCGAAGTTCCTTAGTCTCCTGACTCAAATTGTCGGTTATATTTCCTCCTAAAACCTAAAAAACGAATTTAAAGATATATACTTGCATTGGAAGTAGGTCAGAAAAAGTTAACTGGACTGATTGTTGGAATGAAGATATGAGGAACAATTGAGCAGATTGGGTTCAGACACTCATCAAGACACTGATTGAGTTTTGAAGAATTGGAGCAAAGAACAAACTGCTGAGGAACTCAGTGGGACAGGCAGCATCCATTAGGGAAATGAACAGATGATGTTTCGGATCAGGACTCTTCTGCAGACTGATGTAGAGTGGGATAGATGGTAGAAAAAAGTGATGGGAAAGGTGGGGCAAGAGCTGCCAAGTGATTGATAGATCTATGTGAGGAAGGGTTAATGGGCAGATGTCAGGTAGAGGAAAGAAAGGTGGATAGGGAGAAAACAAAAAGGTGTGAATGATGGAATGTGATAAAGAAAGAAGGTGGGGGGTGAAATGCAGAACCAGAGGGAGGGATGGTGAGTAGAAGGAAATGAAAGGGAGGTAAAAAATATGGTTCCTGGGTTAGGGAGGAGTGGGAAATTAGAGAATGAAATAGGAAGGAAGAGGAGGGGTGAGGAAAGGAACTAGGTGACAGGAGTAGGGGTAGTTTGAAAAAAAAAGGTGTATGTATATAGGAGGAGGAGGAAAGCTGGGTGGATGAGAAGGAGGGGGGGTATCTTACATTGGAGAATTCAATGTTAATGCTATAGGGTTATAGGCTACCCTAACATAAAAGGTGGAGCTGTTTATCTAATTTGCATGTGACCTCACTCAGAGAGTGGAGTCCAAAGACAGACAGGTCGATATGGAAAATGGAAAGTGAAATAAAACGGCTAGCAACTGGGAGCTCTAGCTGGCCTGGCAGACAGTCCAAAGAAGGATCCCGATCCGAAACTTCGTCTTTTCCATTTCCTTCCACAGATGCTGCCTGAGCCATTGAGTTCCTCCAGCAGTTGTTTTTTATTCAAGATTCCAGCATCTATCGCCTCTTGTGCCTCCATTTAGAATAGGTGACTTTATTGAAAAATAATGGTTCTCCGTGGGCTTAATATAATAGATCCTGAGATGATGATTCCCCTCCGTGGAGTATCTAAAGCCAGAGGATAATTTCAGGATAAATCTTGATAATAAGTGATAGGAGTAGAATTAGGCCATTCGGCCCATCAAGTCTACCCTGCCATTCAATCATGGCTGATCTATCTCTCCCTTCCAATCCCATTCTCCTGCCTTCTCCCCATAACTGACACCCGTACTAATCAAGAATCTATCTATCTCTGCTTAAATATATCCACTAACTTTGCCTCCACAGCCTTTTGTGACAAATAAATCCACAGATTCACCACCCTCTGACTAAAGAAATTACTCCTCAAATCCTTCCTAAAAGAACTTCCTTGAAATCTGAGGCCATGACCTCTAGTCCTAGACTCTCCCACTAGTGGAAACATCCTCTCCACATCCACGCTATCCAAGCCTTTCACTATTCTGTAAGTTTAATTGAGGTCCCCCCTCATTCTTCTAAACTCCAGCGAATATAGGCCCACTGTCGTCAAACGCTCATTATATGTTAATATGATGGAAATTAGCAGAGATGAGGGATAATTTCTTCTCTCAGATGTCTTGAATCTTTGGAATTCTCTATTCTCCAATATATTCAAGTCTGAGATAGAGAGATTTTTATTCTCCAGGAGAATCAAGGAGGACAGAAGAAACAAGGGGTTGAGGCCTAGATCAAATCGGCCATATTTTATTAAACGGTGGAGAAAACTGAAGAGATAACCTGGCCTACTCCTTTGTCACTTACTCCACCCATCTGGCAATCACCCCTCACATCTGTATCTATGGGCCAGGTTTTGACCCATCCCCATCTCTGTTTTCCAGTTTTTCCCCCCCATACTTCATCAGTCTGAAGATAAGGTCTTGATGTCATCTACCTGTTCACTCTACAGTTACTTCCTGACCTGCTGAGTTCCTGCAGCAGCTTGTTTTTTCCTCAAGATTCAGCATCTGCAGTCTCTTGTGTTACCATTTGGCTGACTCCTGCTTTTTCTTATGTTCTAGTGGGTCAGCTGTCCTGCTCTCTTACTGTATGTGCGCCTGAAATCTACAGGTTGACAATACAGCATTGCGGGCATGAAGTAGTGAATTAAGATGGGAACAATTAACTTGGCTGATGTTGTTTTGACATTGGTAAAGAACCCCAAAATGGATTGTTTAAGAGGAAGAGCAGTAAAAGGCATAAGCAGGATTAAGTGTAGATGGCGGGCAGTCTGGTCTGTGTGATGGACTAGGTATTCAATATATTTCTGCAATTCCTTGTGGTCTTGGGCAGAACCGTTACCAAACCAAGCTGTGATGCAACCTGATAGTATGCTTTCCATGGTACATCTGAAGAAGAGTATGCATTGTTGGAGACATGCCAAAGTTCCTTAGTCTCCTGAGGGAGTAGAGTTGTTGATGTGCTTTTTGGCCGTAGTTTCTATGTGATTGGTCCAGGACAGATTGTTAGTAATATTTATGCCTAGAAACTCAAAGCTCTCAATCATTCGGCTCCATTGATGATGATTGGGAGATCTCAGGATGATGGCAAATGGAAATCACATAAATAACACAGGGAGCATCAAAAGAAACACCACGTTTGGAAAGCAAAGATGAAACCACCACCATGAGTTAGTTTTCTCTCATCTACAAATTATAAATTGGGTAGAATATTCGAGGACTGTTTATGAAGCAGAAAATACAAATTATTGTGTTCAGTTTTGGTCACCATGCTGTAGGAAGAATGTTGTTAAGCTGGAAAGAATGCAGAGAAGATTTACAAGGATGTTGCCAGGATTTGAGGGCCTGACCTATATGGAGAGGTTGGGAAAACTGGGACTTTATTCCTTAGAGCGCAGGAGGCTTATAGAGATGTATAGATCATAAGGGGAATTGATTTAGTAAAAGATTGAAGAACCAGAAGAGATAGTCTGAAGGTGAAAGGGGAAAGATTTAATAGGAACCTGAGGGGCAACGTTTTCATGGGTGGTGGGTATCTGGAATGAGCTGCCAGAGGAGGCAGTTGAGGCTGGTACTATAGCAACTTTTAAACGATATTTGGACAGATACATGGGTAGAACATTGAACAATATAGCTCAGAAATGTTTATATTGGCCCACATTGTTTGCGCTGAACATGACACCAAGTTAAACTGATCTCATTGGTCTGTACATGATCCATATTCCTCTACTCCTTGCACTTCCATGTGCATATCTAAAAGCCTTTTAACACCACTATTTATTTGCCTGGATCACTTCACCAGGCAATGCGTTCTAGGCCCCCACTACACTGTATAAAAAAATTGCCCGGCACATCTCCATTAAAATTTCCCCCTGTCATCTTATAGCTATGCCCTCTAGTGTTGGACATTTCCACCCTGGAAAGAGGTTCTGACTGTCTATACCTCTCATAGTTTTATATACTTTTATCATGTGTGCTCTCAATCTCCAAGATTCCAGTAAGAACAATCTATTTAACCAACCCCTCACTATTGTAGCTGAAACCCTCTAATTCATGCAGCATTCTGGGAAACCTCCTCTGCATCTTCTCCAGAGCCTCCACATCTATCCTGTGTTGGGGCTACCAAAACTGCCCCACCCCATCTACTTGTGCTGCCACCTTCAGTGAGCTATGAACTTGGACTCCAAGATCCCTCTGCATATTAATGTGGTTAAGGGTCTTGCCAGTAGCTGTATACTCTCCCAAATACATTCCACCTCCCAAAGTGCAACATCTCACACTTGCTCGAATTAAATTCCATCTGACATTTCTCTGTTCATTTGTGCAACAGATCTATATCCCACTGTATCTTCTGAAAGCCTTCCTCACTGTCTGCAACTACTCTAACTTAGGTGTCATCAGCAAACTCACTCTGCTGGACCTCTGTTGTTTGTGACATATATAAAGGACTTGGACGTAAATGTAGATGGGTTGATGAGTAAATTGCTGAGATCCTTGTGGAACTCCACTGGTCACAAACCTCCAACTAGAATACCGTCCTTCCACCACAATCCTCTGTCTTCTATGAATGAGCCAGTTCTGAATTCATACGACCAAGTCACCGTGACTCCCGTGCATCGTAATCTTCTGGATTAGCCTACCATGAGGGACTTTATCAATAGCCATACTAAAATCCATGTATACAATATTCACCACCCTACCATCATCAATCTCCTTCGTTACCTCCTGAAAAAACTCAATCAAGTTAGTAAGACACGATTTGCCACATACAAAGCCATGCTAGCTATTTCTAATTGGCAAATTCTCGTCCAAATAGACGAGGAATCATCTCCAATTGGTTCTCTACCACTGACATGAGACTCATCGGCCTATGGTCCCCTGGGTTCTCTCTACTTCCCTTCTTAAACAAAGGAACACCATTGGCCACTCTCCAGCCCTCCAGGACCTTGTCTGTGGCTACAGAAGAAAAAAAGATCCTTGTCAAATTTCCTCTCTTGACTCCCTTAATAATCTGGGATCGATCCCATCAAGCCCTTGGGACATCCACCTTAATGTTCTTCAAGAGCATCAGCACCACCTCCTTCTCGACCTCAAACTGCCCTAGCATATTTGCATTCTCCACACTGATCTCGCTGACCTCCAAGACCTTCTCCTCGGTGAATCCATTGGAATAATTGTGCTTGGAAGATCTAAGGCTTGAAATAGGATTTCAAAATATAAATAGACTGATCTTATTGATTTTTAAATAAACTATTTTTGTGATAGAGAGAATACCAGATGAAATGATCAGCTCGTGTTAAATAGTATTAGTATTTTAAAAACGGTGCAAACACTCATACAATAGTGTTTGAATGCAGATAATAATAAGTAGCGCATAAATAAAGTGAGCATTCAGTTCATAAGATACAGTCTGAAAAGGATGCAGGCTTCTTCAGAGTTTTCACAGAATAGCAATAGGCACCAAATAACACAGGTTTGCAGCATCCTTCATTGAGACACTTCCCATCACCAGGATGGACAGAATTCAAACACAAGATATGATTTAATTTAAAATTGTTTCATGGAATATGTCATTACTAGCAAGACCAGCACATTGCTCATCCCCAATTGCCCATCAACTGAGTATTTTATTGGGCTAGTTCAGCCAAAAGTTAAGAGTTAATCACATGATTGCAAGTCTCGTGTCAGATGTATGGAAACAGTAAAGACAAGAGATTTCTATCTCCAAAGCACAAAACTTAACCAACTGACTTTTTTAATTACTACTACTATTAATGTTTAATCTAGATATTTAATGAACAGTTTAAATTCCATAGCTGCTATATGAACTCATATATCCAAAATAATAATCCACATTACTAGGCCATTACTGATATAACATTACCACTATCACACTGCACCAATAGGTGAAGTATTTCTTATAAGGGTTATCACCGCATCAGTCACAGATCTTTGCTTCGTGATTAGTTTAATTGAACTTGTCATATTCCCTCCATGCTTTTTAAACAGTATACTCTTTTTTTCTGTTAGATCCTTACAATAACTGCAGAGGCAAGGTACATACAGCTTGTTAACAAGAAGTCAGAAACTGCAGATGTGGAATTGCTTTGTGTCCCTAATGCATTTCTCCGATCATGTGGGATACTTTGACAATGATGCCGGCCAAATGGAAAAAGCTTCACAGTTCCCAAGGGTTCACAAATTGATCTCAGCATTTCTGAACTGTAGTTTTGTAAACTAAGGCTGTCTTTATAACAAGAGTCACTTTTACCACAGGCATTCATTACATAAACATTTGTGTCTGATATTATGGAAATCATGCTATATATTTGTGGTTTGTGCACATTCCTAGGTGGTGATGTCTTTCTATTTCTCAGTGGGTGTTGGGATAAATGTGACTGTGGACTGTGTGCATGTCTAAAGAGGTTGAAACATAATGCCTGCCTGTCAAAGTGAGTACTACTGTGAACTTTGCAATCAAATAGAACCTAATATTTCCAGTGAGCAAAGAAAATACAAAGTCAAAAGGCTGCCAACGGTAGGCGCATAAAATGGTTTACAAAGCTTAGCAAGTCTATTTTTTATTAATGCTGCAAGCTTTGCAATCTTTGAACTGAATGAATACAAATACACATTTAAAGTATTTCCCATGTTGTCCTTTCTTCCATACTTTGAATGTGAATTCAGTCTCTTTTGTCTTCACAGAGAAGTTATTTAATAATATCAGAAGTTATTTTTATATGTTGGATAAAAATTACAAATGGATTTGCTTTTTTTCATTCTAAATAGTTTTGATAACATTTATGTAAACCTCTGCTGGTAATTAACTTCATTAGAAGAGCTGATTGAATACCTTCCTTACATTTTCCTGGAAGCTGCCTATAAGATAGCTTAATAATTTAGTTTTCTCAAACAAAAAGTGTTACACTATAAGCTGCTTCAGAAAAACTGCCTGACTTGGCTTTCTTTGTCATCCTTTCCATTTCCTACATAGCCACAGCACCACAAACATCAACCCACCACAATCACCGCTTTTCCTGAAACTTCAACCATTCATAAAATGGGTCTTCAATCTAAGCAGTTTCCAACTATCACAAACAATATATAAATGTGGCTTGATAACAACATCTGTTATTGCAGTACTTACAACCAACTGGCATCACCTTTCACAGGAAAGACATTGGCTGGAGGCACTTGACAAGAACACCATGTGCAGGTTCCCCACCCAATGAGGGGGGAAGAGGAAGAACAATGGAAGATCCGGCGTGGGGGGATCGCCGTGAGGGAGGTGGGGGGAGAACAATGGACAATTGGGACACACATACACACAAAGGACAATGGGGACCTGACGTGGGGGAACCACTGGGGAGGAGGTGGGTGGGGGACAAAAGGGGAGCCGGCGTGCTTTGTAACTTTGTCAGCGCTGTAGGTGGCCGCTATTTGTATATATTGTGTATGCAAGCAAAGATTTTCACTGTGCCTAGTCACATGTGACAATAAAGTATTCCTCTTGCAATTCCTAAATCGCAACCATTCTGACCTTGAGATATATCCTTCATTGTCACTGGATATAATTCTGGAATTCCTTATTTAACTGTATTGTGTGACTACTATCCACTAATTCAAGAAAAGGGTTTACCAATTATCGATAGACCTTAGATGTTCACATCACGAGTATGAATTAAAAAAGGCATAGTTTTAAACATAAACACTTTACAGTTCAAGATGTACATACAAAGCAAATACACAGAGAAGAAAGGATTGTTGTTCAATTTTAAATAGCATATCAAGATTATATGCTGAAGCTAAAATTACACTTCCCATTACACCCAGTTTGACAGAAGGTAAAGAACTGCCAGTTCTGAGAAGACAGGATGATGAGATGCCAAACAAGTAAATAGCAAAGAAACAACAAGAAAAACTGAGCCAAGCTGTGCCTTGGATAATGGAATAATCAGAACAAGTTCAGAGTTGTAAGTGCAGGATACTACTCAATGATATTATTCAGAAGCAACTGAAGAATTAAAAATCACATATTTCTTACCATGAAGTCTGGAAAAACAATTTTGAAGCATTATTTAAACTAATCAAATCTCAAAGCCAGCTAAGATGAATCTGGGGCTCTAATTTGAACAGTCAGCCAATCATAGAATTGCAGTGAGATCCCTGCATTTTAAATGTAACATTAAACGAGCAGGCTAGAAATGAACTGAAAAACATTATGTCTGGTTTGGACATTTTATAGCAAAATATATAAATGGAATGGCTGAACAGAAATTATGTGCGATTAAATCTATCTTATTAAAGGTAGCTCTTGGCAATTCTATAAAGGCACTTTAAGAAACAAAATCAAGATGGAGCAATGATCATACTAAATTACACACCAAAGTTAAATGTGCAGAATTTTGAGTTGGTGGATCTAATCAAATGTTAAACTCCAAAGAGAAGTTGCTCATTTGGCAGTTTGTGCTCTTTCAGGCATGAAGATGTTTCGTTGCACTTTTGCAGTACTGTTTTAAGCCAATCAATCAAATTATTTTCTGCTTTCCAAAAGAAAATGTAGAGCACCATAAACATGCACAAAGTCATCCACTCTTCAAAAAAAGTTAATGACACTGGAAAATCAGCCAAGAAAAATCATATTCTACTGACAAGCAGTGGAGAAGGATTACACCGTTAGAAATAATATTTATAGAAATCATCAGTCTAAAAAGAAAGTCTCGGAATACTGAGCCAAATCATTGTCCCCCGACCCCACCCCTCAACTCCCACTGTCCCATTACAATGAATTCAAGATAAACTACTTCAAATTGTTATTCACTTGTTCAATGTGTCTGAACTCTTGCCGATTAATCCATAGATGAGGAAAAGTGCGCACTTCAGGCATGAATTCTGGGGGACTTGAGAGGTGAAGATGAGGGAGTAAAAAGAGTTAAGGGCCTGTCCCACTTGGGCCGTCATTTACGCGACAGGCCGGTAGTGACTGACGCGCGACGGTCGAGCGCATCATCATGCGTCCGCACAGCCGTCTGGAGCGCGTGACGTCATTTGAAGATGGACACAAAATGCAAGAGTAACTCAGCGGGACCGGCAGCATCTCTGGAGAGAAAGAATGGATGATGTTTCGGGTCGAGACTCTTCTTCAGTCTGAAGAAGGGTCTCGACCCAAAACGTCACCCATTGGTAGGAGGAGGTGGGAGATGGGGTGGGGAGTGGGATGGTAGAGGGAGATGGGGGTGTGTGGAGGATGGAGATGGGGAGGGGTGGAGGAGGGAGATGGGGAGGGGTGGAGCAGGGAGATTCCCCCTCCTTATCTACCCTCACTCCCACCCTCTCTACTCCCCCTCCATCTCCCTCCACTCCTCTCCCCCTCCCTCCCTCTCTACCCCCTCCCTCTCTGCCCCTCTCCCTCTCTGCCCCTCTCCCTCTACCTCTCTACCCCCTCCCCCTCCCTATCTACCCCATCCCTCTCCCTCTCTACCCCCTCTCCCTCCCTCTCTACCCCCCCTCCCTCTCTAGGGATTGAAGAGGGAGGGTGAAGAGGAGGAGGAGGGAGTGCTGGGGGATGAGGGGAAATGAGCCGTGCCGGCGCAGTTGGGGGCAATAGTGCGTGGTGCAATATTACGTTGGGGGAACGGCTTGCAACGGGTCTGCACTTGGTCTAGTATGGTATAAATGGCAAAACATCCAGTGCTATACCTATGGCAGTTATATCAGTGCTCGGTGAAATGTTATGTCACTCATCCTGAGAAATTATGATCCTGGCTCTTCATGTTTCAGCAACGACTATTGGAAGGGCATTGCCTATCTATTTGATATTTTTAAACTTGTACATTCCTCAAGTCCTCTTTGATACAAGAATGCAATTTTGCAGCTACTTCCTTATTTATTCAATTTTATCCTGGGCATCCCAGGTAGTGTTTGTGGGATGAAATGTGGGCTATAAATAGCCAATTTAACTATGGGGAGTAGAGAATAGGAGGCCGGTCAGTATCTTATTTCTATATAAACATGAACAATAGGGAAATATAGGTAGTGGGGAGATGGAAGAGGTGGGCCTTGTGTTTGAGAGGACTCTCAACTTGAAGTCAAAATGGTTGTTAGCAGTCTGCTTCAACTTGACAAATGGTAGTGGAATAAGATGGAATTGGTTCAGAGCATATGAAGTCAATGGATGAGATTAAAGGTAACTTCTTTCTTTTACTGATTAACTATATAATACTGGAGATCATCCAGGGCACAATGTTGGATATGTTAAAAGCAGTGGAGGAGGCAAAGGATATGATAAACGCAGAGGTAGGTGTCTTAAAAAAAACAGAACAATTTGGCCTTGTCCAACCGCATTGATCCAATGCCAAAGAAAGCACACCAAAGGCTCTACTTCCTCAGAAGACTAAGGAAATTTGGCCTGACTCCAATCACTCTTACCAATTTCTGCAGATCCACATAGAACGCATCCTAACATGAATTATCACGACTTGGTTTAGCAAATACTCTGCCCATGACCACAAGAAATTGCAGAGAGCGTGAATGCAGCTTAGTCCATTACATAAACCGGTTCCCCTCCTTTTCAATTCCATCCACAGTGCCTTGAGAAAGCAACTAACATAACCAAGGACCGCTCATACTCCAATCATTTCCACCTTTACTCTCTCCTGTCAGAAAGAAGATACAAAATCTTGAAAGTACCTACTACCCAGATTCAGGAACAGCTTCTTCTCCACAGTTATTAGACTACTGAATGGACCTCTTATAAGCTAAGGGCATTTTAACAATCTTCTAACCTACCTCGTTTTAGCCCTACTTTCTTGGTAGCGGTAACACTATATTCTGGCAATTTTTTTCTTTGCACTACCTGTTATACTTGTGTATGACTTGACTGTACTTACAGTATGTATGGTGTAATTTGACTAGATAATATGCTAGACAAAGTTTTTACTTTATCTTGATACATGTGACAATGATAAACTAATCGCAATATCTATGCTTCTCCATTAAATCTGAAAAATATATAATACCTATGCTGTACTCTCCCCATTGGCAGAACCTTTTATTCCATTGTTAGTGACTATGTCCCCATTGCCTGAGGACCTTGGTCCAACTCCATTCTCCAAACTCTTCACCCATTCAGCCTTATACATTTGTTATTTCCACTCATCACATCTTAATTAATTATGTTGAATGATTCTTTGCAACTCAGAGTAAAACCTATCCATGAACGAGCTATAACATCCACATCCATTTCTAGCCTGATACCACATCGATTTACCAACAAAATACTAATTTTCACCCCGTCAGTTTGTAAAACTTCATAACCTTCTTCATCTACTTGCCAAACATTTTGTCCTGCAGAGACTGCAGCTGCAGTAATTTTGCCTGATGTTCTGAAGATAAATGTATATGTAGGGTTGGAAGTAGATCCCTTTAGCATTTACCAATTCTTTTAAAATAAAGATTATTTTGTTTATTGCCTTTAACACATCATGCCTGGGTTCATCAATGGGTTCACTATCTGTTTACTCTACCCTTTCATATCTAAAAAGAGGTGCTCCATAGAAAACAAAAGTATAAAATTCACACCTTATCTTAAAAGATTACTGGAATACTTAACAGAATGCTTAGAGTAAGGAACATGTTAAGAATAATGTGTTAACATTGCATTTACTGATTGATAAAGACCTGATGTCACACTGGCAGCTGGGAATTTAAATTCAAGCAGTTAAATAAGTTTGTAATTAAAAACTAGTTATTAGGAATGGTAATCACAAAACCACTGGGTGGCTGTAAACCCATTTGGTTTACTGATCTCATTCAGGGAAGATCTAGTTCTTACTTAGGATAGACCATTTTTCCAAAACCACAATAATGTGTTTGGCTCTTAAATGATTTCTGAAATATTCATTTTGAGGGGCTATTAGGCTTGGGCAAATAACAGTGGCCTAGCCAGAAATGTATCCATCCCAAGAACACGTTGTTTTTAAATGGTCAAATGTGCTGACGAAGCAAGTAACTCTTCTAATGTAACATTCAACAAAATTGAGTTTTTGTAGAGGACTTCACATCTGCTAACAGAATCAACAGAAATACTTGTGGGGAAATGGTGAGAGCACCATATACTGCTGCTGGAAATATCAATGTCAGTGTGTTCAAACTTCAAACCTATGTGCATGAATCAGTTGCCAATGAAAATGCACATCAAAATGATGTTGCCAGGTATAATATAGCCAACAAGTAAATGAGATGGGCAGCACGACAACAAAGGCAATTTGCTCAGTCTTTATTTCCCCACCATATACAAATTGCCTAAATACCACTCAATTTATTTTTAAACAAATGTTATAATCTAAAATTGCCATCCATAGAAATTATTAAAATAAAAGAAGATTACCCGCTAGATCTACCGATATTCAAGCTCTTTATGTCTTTACTTTTATTACCAGGCTTAAAATGAAAAAAAAATCCCCAAATTATATGATCAAAAAAAGTTAACTGAATAATCCAGTGGATAAGATTTACAGTGCCCTCCATAATGTTTGGGACAAAGACCCATCATTTATTTATTTGCCTCTGTACTCCACAATTTGAGATTTGTAATAGATAAAAAATCATATGTGGTTAAAGTCCACATTGTCAGGTTTTAATAAAGGCCATTTTTATACATTTTGGTTTCACCATGTAGAAATTACAGCAGTGTTTATACATAGTCCCCCCATTTCAGGGCACCATAATGTTTGGGACACAGCAATGTCATGTAAATGAAAGTAGTCATGTTTAGTATTTTGTTGCATATCCTTTGCATGCAATGACTGCGAAGTCTGCAATTCATGGACATCATCAGTTGCTGGGTGTCTTCTCTGGTGACGCTCTGCCAGGCCTATATTGCAGCCATCTTTAGCTTCTGCTTGTTTTGGGGGCTAGTCCCCTTCAGATTTTTCTTCAGCATATAAAAGGCATGCTCAATTGGGTTCAACTCGGGTGATTGACTTGGCCACTCAAGAATTTACCATTTTTTTAGCTTTGAAAAACTCCTTTGTTGCTTTAGCAGTAAGTTTGGGATCATTGTCTTGCTGTAGAATGAACCGCCAGCCAATGGGTTTTGAGGCATTTGTTTGAACTTGGGCAGATAGGATGTGTCTGTACACTTCAGAATTCATTATGCTACTACCATCAGCAGTTGTATCATCAATGGAGATAAGTGAGCCAGTACCTTCAGCAGCCATACATGCCCAGGCCATAACACCCCCACCACCGTTTCACAGATGAGGTGGTATGCTTTGGATCTTGGACAGTTCCTTCTCTCCTCCATACTTTGCTCTTGCCATCATTACTGTCTGATATGTTAATCTTCATCTCATCTGTCATCAAGACCTTTTCCCAGAACTGTGGTTGCTCTTTTAAGTACTTCTTGGCAAACTGTAACCTGGCCATCTTATTTTTGCAGCTAACCAATGGTTTGCATCTTGCAGTGTAGTCACTGTATTTCTGTTCATGAAGTCTTCCGTGGACAGTGGTCATTGACAAATCCACACCTGACTCCTGAAGAGTGTTTCTGATCTGTCGGACAGGTGTTTGAGGATTTTTCTTTATTATAGAGAGAATTCTTCTGTCATCAGCTGTGGAGGTCTTCCTTGGCCTGCCAGTCCCTTTGCGATTAGTAAGCTTACCAGTGCTCCCTTTCTTCTTAATGATGTTCCAAACAGTTGATTTTGGTAAGCCTAAGGTTTGGCTGATGTCTCTAACAGTTTTATTCTTGTTTCTCAGTCTCATAATGGCTTATTTGACTTTCTTTGACTTCTTTGACTTCTTTGCCCTGAAATGGGGGGACTATGTATAAACACAGCTGTAATTTCTACATGGTGAAAGCAAAATGTATAAAAATTGCCTTTATTAAAATCTGACAATGTGCACTTTACCCACATGTGATTTTTTCTATTACAAATCTCAAATTGTGGAGTACAGAGGCAAATAAATAAATGATTGGTCTTTGTCCCAAACATTATGGAGGGCACTGTATATAAGTGAGGAGAATGTTGTTAGCTTAGTACAGGGAGAGAAGCCAAACTAAACTTTTAAGGACCACCAGTATATCCCTTCCCCACTTTCCCATAGTTTGTGGGGAAAGAAAGCCAGTCATCTGTCATTATTCCATCTAATTATCTCACATTCTGGTTAGCTTTCTGCAGAATATGAACTCAATTCTTTATAACTAAAGGAATACTCAGTGATTCTGCAGAGTTTATCATCACAAGCTGAGATGCCAACTCTTTCATGCCTAGGTATTATTGTACCATAAGTACAAGTAAAAAATAAGTAAAATCAATTATCTTCTAATTTCTATATAATTAAGGTTTTTCTTTATTTTAGTAGACCAGAGTAGTTCCATTTGATGTATTTATCTCAACACTGTCTACCGCCATGTTAAAATAATGGAAGCAATCAGTTTTTGATTCGTTTAATAAGAATGTAAAAATCAAAAATGTTATTCTTAGTCCTGAGAGCCACTTTACAGCTTCACCACTTGTAAGACATTTTAACAGTACCAGTACAGTGCACGTATTAGTGGGAGTCCTCTTAACGATTTAGGACACAATATTAGCTTTGCTTTGGCATATATTTTCCAGAAAGGATCTCAATGCCATTTCCTTGCAAATGATTTAACAGTACTCAACATGAACCACAGATCAACCAGGTTTTTAATTTCAAATTGCTTTAGAATAATGACATTTTATATAACTTCACAAGACAGAAATAAATCTGATCCCAATGTAGAATTCTAAGATGCCTTTCACTGTGAAAATTCTTAAATAACATTTTTAAGAGCCTCAGTGTTCAATCTTAATTCATTGACATATTTCCATTAGATACAGTGAGAATTTTTACAGAAATAATCTATATTTTGTTATTATATTATTTTCTTTTTTCAATCCATAAAGATTTCTAACTTTCCATTTTAAGTTGAAATTTATAAAGATTAACTTAAAATACATACAGCAGAACCTTATTTCACAATGTCAATGGAACCAAATTTCATAAGCATTATGGAATCACAGGTCTAATGCATACAGGCAGGATAAATTTCCAACCCGAGTCAAATTTGACTTTTCTGCCTTGCTTAAATGTAGAATAGGAGAATTGGGCAAACATATCATGTCAGAAGGGACAAAAGCCTGGATTAAGTACTTAGCTTCGAGGTATGTATTAAAAACTACCCAGCATTAATAAATATTTCTCATCAGTTTTTATGGTGGAGAAGATCAGGGAAACTAAGGAATTGAGGAAAATGAGTTGTGATGTCTTGGACCATTTACAAATTACCAAAGAGGAGATATTGGCGGTCTTCAAGCACAGTAAGATGGATAAATCCCCACCACCTGACCAAGTGCATCCTCAAACCTTTGGGGAAGCTGGGGAAGAAATTGCAAAGGCCTTTGCTGAGATATTTTCATCATCTTTAGCCACTGGTGAAGTTCCAGAAGACTGGATGATGGCTAATGTTGTATCACTATTTAAAAAGGGCAGCAAGGAGAGGCCAGGGAACTACAGACAAGTAAGTCTGTCATTGGTGATGGGTAAGTTACTGGCGGGAATTCTGAGAGACAGGATCTACCAGCACTTGGATAGACAAGGACTGATTAGGGATAGTTAGCATGGAATCATGTCTCATGAATCTGTTGGGATTTTTTTTTTAAAGAGGTGACCAAGAGGATTAATGAGAGCAGGACTTTGGACATTGTCTATATGGAGATACAATAGATCACAGATGCTGTAAACTTGAGCAAAAAAACAAACTGTTAGAGAAATTCAGCAGGTTAGGCAGCCTCTGTGGAGGGAAATGGAAAAGCAGATTTTCAGGTCAGGACCCTTCTTCAGTCTGAAATATTGTCTGTCCATTTCCCTCCACAGATATTGCCTGACCAGCTGAGTTCTTCCAGTTGGTTTTATGGACTTTAGCATGGCCCTTGACAAGGTTCCTTATGGTAGGTTGCTCTGGAAGGTTAGAGTAGCTTGTCCAGAGAAAGCTAGCTAATTGGATACATAATTAGATTGGTGTTAGGAAGCAGAGGGTGAGGATGGAAGGTTATTTTTCAGATTGTAAATTACAATTGGTGCTCGGCCCATTGCTGTTCATCATTTTTTAAACACTTTGTGTGATAATGTACAAGACATGGGATGGTAAATTACCAAATATCATTAAAATAAGAGGTATCATTGACAGTGAGGAGGTTATCAAAAATTACAAGGTGTTCTTGATCATTTAGATAATCGGGCTGAGGATGGCATTCAATTCAGATAAGCAAGAGGGGTTACATTTTGGAAAGTCAAACCAAGGTTGTACTTTCAGTGAACAGTATGGACTGGTACGAGTTCAAGAACATAGTTTCCAGAAAGTGGTGTCACAGGTAGACAGGGTGGTGCAGAAGGCATTTGGCATGCTGGCCTTCATCAGTTAGGGATATGAGTAAAGGAGTTATGTTGCAATTCTACAAGATGGTGGTGAAGCTGTACTTGGCGTATAGTGTACAGTTTTAGATACCTGCTTTTGGAAAGACATCATTTAGCTGGATAGAGTTCAAAGAAGTTATATAAGCATGTTGCCAGGACTCAAGGGCGTGAGTTATAGTGCAGGGATTGGGCAGGCTAGGATTTTATTCCTTAGGGGCATAGGCAACTGAGGGATAACCTTATCAAGGTGTATAAAAACGTGATGGTCATAGTTAAGGTTAAAGCATGGTGTTTTCCCAAGGAAGGGAATCAAAAACAAGAGGGCATAAGTTAAAAATGAGAGAGGATAACTTAAAAGAGGTCTGACGGACAATTTCTTCACCAAGAGGATTAGTATGTATATGGGATGAGCTGCCAAAAATGTGGTTGAGGCAGATACGATAACAATATTAAAAACATGAAAATTATTTTGAAAATTTGCATCTGCAGCCTAATAGATGAAATAAATCAGAATTTAAAAAACAATAGCAAATTTTAGGTAGTTACAGAATTAAATCAACATAACAAGAATTTGGCACTTGATGAAAACCTCCCTATGAAAATTACATATAGTCCAACTTTTGCGTGCTGACCAAAATACCTCATCTAAGCTAGTACCATTTGACCACATTTGATCCATATCCCTCTAAACCTTTCCTATTAATGTACCTGTCCAAATATCTTTTAAATGGTGTTATTGTACCTGCTTCAATGACTTTATCTGGTAGTTAATTCCATATAATCATCACCCTCTTCGTAAAGAGGTTGCCTCTCAGGTTCCTATTAAATCTTTCCCCTTTCATCTCAAACATGCCCTCCAGTTCTTGATTCCCCTATACTGGGAAAAGGACAATATGCATTCACCCTAATTATTCCCCTTGTGATTTTATAGACCTCTATAAGGTCGCCCCTCAGTCTCCTGCATTGCAAGGAACAAAGTCTTTGCCTGCCGAACACCTCCCTATAACTCAGTCCTGAGAACATCGTCATAAATCTCTGCATTCTGTCCAGCTTAATTTTTTATGTTCTTATATGCTGGTTTTCTGATCTAATCCAGTATACTTTGCAACAATTGGCAATATTGTCAATGGTGATATTGTTAATCAACAAAAATCCATAAAACAGCAAAATAAAATTATTGTAAACATTAATAATTAATATTTTCACAAACAAGCATATTTTTAGAGTACACGGAAAACAGATGCAGTAAGATGATGAAACCATTGCACTAACATTAACTGGTAGCTTTTCTTACCTTAGTGTCCGCAGGTCCCATAGTTTGATCCCATCAGTTACAGCGGTAGTCAGAAAGAGATTATAGAAATCTGAAGGCTGACTACTAAACACTGAGCCCTGAAACAAGAGGAAGGAAGTTAATAATAAGTGATTTACAATGATGATAACTGAAAACTAAATTTAAAAACAAGTGTCCAAATAGCTTGGGAAAAAGTTCTTGAGATTTGAAGGGAAATAAGATTGCTTTCATTAACAATAATCAAGCAATATGCTATTAACTCAATTTAATGTTCAACTATGATAATTAGGAAGATGTTACAGGGGAAATTTCTGAAATCGTTTCATAATGTTCAGATTTGCATGAATTCCTTGTTCACATGAAGCTCACAGGGTAAACAGTATACATACAGTAATGATAAGTACAATGACAAGCTCAAACCAGCAGAACGGTGCAAGATTTTAGTACAATCCTAAGTAATACCAAAAAAAGTACAATAATGGAATAACTGATGGAGGTAAATAGTAAGAGTACGAGGCAACATCTATGGGAAGGGAGGTGCGAAAGAGATGATTAGTTCAAGAGCCTGATAGCAGTCGGGAAGATGCTGTCCTTAAGTCTGGACATCTGGGCTTTCAAACGCCTGCACTTTCTCCCAAAAGGTATACTAGAGAAAACGGAACAGCCGACGAGGAAGGCCTGGCGATATCTCCAGGCTAACTGATGCAAAGCACCATGAAGATGGACTGAAAAAAGATGGACTGGCCTGTGTTCACCATTCTCTGCAGATTCAGGTAGTCAAGAGCAAAGTTACTTCCATACCAGGCTTAGTTGCATCCTATCAGAATATTTTACATAACACATCTGTAGAAAGTAAATACACTGTTGCCCTTTCTTGAACACCACATCAGTGCGAAAGGAAAGGTTTGGATAATAGCAGATGATATGGATCACTGGAACCTTGAAGCTGTGACTCTCTCTACAGCAGCTCAGTTGTTGATGACAGGGTTGTGTTCACCCCCTTGTTTCCTTAGGTCAACCAACTCTTTCATCTTGATGATATTAAGGGCTAAGTTATTGTCCTGACACCATGACACCATGTTTTTGAGCTCATTCCTGTAATGCATCTCATCATTGTTGTAGATCCAGCGGACAGCAGTGATACCATTGGCGAACTTAAAAATAGAGTCGATGCTATACACTGGAGCTGTCATGGGTGTACAGAGGGTAGAGCAAAGGAATGAGCCCACAACCCTGAGGGACTCCATTGATGAGAGTCAGGGTGAAGGAAATATTATGACCAATTCTAATCAACTGTGGTCTGCCGATCAGCAAGTCCAGAAGCCAGTTGCAAATGTAGGCCCCACAGCAAAGAGACAGAAGTTTAGGAATGAGCTTATTCAATATTATGATGTTAAAGGCTGAGCTTTAGTCAATGAAGAGCATCCTGACATAGGTGATCCTTGTCAAAGTAATTTAGAGCTGAATATAGTGCAAGAGAGTTGACATCCATAGACCCATTTTATCTGCGTGCAAATGCACGGGGTCCCTAAATTGTCCAGAACACTGGCACAGATATGGGCTATTTACAGTCTTTCAAAGCACTTTATTTTGGTGGCAAGACCCTGGAAACTTTTGAAATCAAGGTTGAGAATTTTTAAACTTCGGAAACGCTATGCCAGGAATTCTGAAAAGTGTCACAGCACCAGAGAAATAGCAGTTGAATATAACAATATTTCTGAGTGATTTTAAATAGGCAAACTGAGCTCACAATCTCCTTCCTACTCACATCAGTTCAATTTGCAAAACTGATTCATTCCACCTGTACAAACATATCAAGCTCCTCCGCTGCTGTCACTAAAACTTGAAGATGGCCATTGATTTATTTGACCTACTGCATTAATCAGCTCCAGGAACCTGCTCTACAAATATCATTAAAATGCTGCACCCTTGCCACTGATCAGCTGATCAAGTCCTGAAGCACATGGCTGCCAGATTTTTGGCAGGTAATAAGTGAACCAAGGTGAAGAATAAACTTATTCACCAAGAAGAAACTTTCGAACATAAGAAAAACCAGCAGCAGTAGGCATCCAGTCTTAAAGCCTGTCCCACTGTTCATCAAGATCTGCCAGCTCAGTGCCATTTTCCTGTACTATACACAAATCCTTACATTTCCTTAATATCCAGGAAATTCTTAAGACTCTCTGTTGAATAACCGCAATGACTACTCTTACAGTTTAGTTTATTGTCACGTGTACCGAAGTACAATGAAAAGCTTTTGTTGCATGCTATCCAGTCAGCAAAAAGACAATACGGAAAGTTCCTGGATAGAGAATTCCAAAGAGTCACCCCTCTGTCTGGAGAAATCTCACTTTGCCTCAATCTTAAACAAAATTTTCTTATTTTCCAATCATGTCTGCTGGCCCTAGATTCCTCTGTCAGGGGAAAACGGCTTCCTGAATGCAGCTTCTTGAGCCCTTCAAGAATTTTTGAAGTTTTAGTGAAATCCACTCTCATTCTTAGAAACTTTAAATAATGCAGTCCTAGTCTACGCAAATAAAAAGAAAAAATACTGGAAACTCTTAGCCAGTTTCTCTTTTGGAAAGAGAAACAAAGATAACATTTCAGGTTAAAGGCTATTCATAATTCAGATTTCTAATATCATATCTTGCCATCCCTGGTTACCAGACTAGTAAATTTTCACTGCACTCCCTTTTTAGCAAATACCTGTACCTCCTTCTTTCGCTATTAGGTTATGGGCCGAGCATCGAAAATGTTTCTAGAATTTAACTTTCGTGACCCATGTCTGGTATCTACTTGAAACTTAGCATAGATTTAGATCAAATATAATTGAGAAGGAATTCATAACTCGTCAGTGTCAAAAGTTGCACACTAATTAATTAAGCTAATTAGAAAATTGGATCGATAAAGTAAGCTCCATTTAGTGTGCAATATATATTTTTTATTGTTTACTGAACCCACCTAATTAATGGGTGAGGGCAGGTCCTGTGCGTTCCCCCATTTACTGAACCCTACTGACTGCCAGTGTGCAGAGTGGGGGTCACGGCCATAGTGGGACTGGGGCGGTGCCAGGCTGAGGGAAGGTTAAGGCATCTTCCACTGAGAGGAAAATGCCTAACCCTAACTCGCCCCCCTTCCAGAGCTGCCCACGGCTGGAGCTGGAGCCGCTTTGGGACCGGCTGCGGGCTCCGTACGCGTGGCCGCTCAGCGAGTCCACCTCGGCCAGCATGCCCTTCTGGATCATCATGGTGATGATGGTGAGGGGCAGCACTGCCCTGCATGCCGCCAGGGCCGCCTTCAGCACCCCAGGTTTTGATCTTGATGAATTTCAGGTATGATTTCTATAATATTTTTACACAATACTAGACTAAGTGGGACCCGTTGGGTCCCAGCTTCACACGGGAGGGCTGGTCCCCCAATGCAATATTCCACCTCTCCACCAATTCCAATATTGCTGGCCAGGGTTGGGGGGGGGGAGGGCTTTCTGGAGCGCTAGCATAGTGTTGTGGGCTGAAGGGACTGGTTTCCAGAGGGCTAGTATGGACATTGTGGGCCGAATGGATTCTTGGGCTGGCAGCTCAGTCAATGAGACCACTCACACACTCACACACAATCACTCACACTCACACACATATACACTCACACTCACACACACACACACAGACACTCACACACTATATGACAGTAAACTTTCTTGAATACTCACACGGCTGAGTGCGGCCTCTCCACTTTGGGGCTTCCGAGTCAGCAGGACTTCCGCAATCAGCGTGACCTCTACACTTACCGGAAATTACGCAATCAGCGCGACCTCTGCACTCACCGGAAATTACGCAATCAACGCGACCTGTCCACTAAGTGGAAGTCACGAAATGAGCGGGACTTTTGAACCAAACACAGTCGCATCTAATAAAGGAATAAATGCTTTATTAGGTCTGACTGTGTTTGGTAAAGTAACTAGGTCTCATTCAATATAAACACCACCCAATCTCTCAAAAAATACTCTGCTTTTCTATCAAGTACTCCAAAGTGGATGACATAATTTTTCATATAATATTCCACCTGTGATTTTCTCAGCCACTTGTTTAACTTGTATCCCCCGAAGCCTCTTAACATTTTCATCTGTACTCACAAAACCAAGTCACAAATGTGCAAATATAACATTTCATCCTCTCAGACAGATCATTCATGGAGATTATGAGTCCAGGTAGTAATCCCTGTGGCACCCCACTAGTCACAGCCTGCCAACCTGAAAACATTTCATTATCCCAATCTTTAGTTTCTGCATTTAAAAAAATAATTCTTAATGCATGTCAGTATATTACTTCCAATTCTATGTGTTCCCCATAATCCATGCTCCTGGCATTTATCAAACGTTTATGAAAAGCCTACAGAAGCCCAAATTAACCACCTCCACTAGTTCCGCTTTATCTATATTATTTTTCACATCCTCAAAGAATTCTAGATTTGGCATGTCGTTCAATACATCAAACCTCCACAGGTGCATGGTAGAGAGTACAATGATTGGGTGCATCATGGCCTGGTCCAGTACTTCAAATGCCCAAGAACAAAGGAGGCTACAGAAAGTGGTGTGCATTGTCCGGTCCATCACTGGTATTGGCCACCATTGAACCACAGGAAGCTCTGCCTCATGGAGACAGCTAATATCATTAAAGACCCACACCAGACCGGTCATGTTCTCATCTCGCCTCTACCATCGGAAAGAAGGTACAGGACCCTGAGAACAATTTCCTTCAGGTTCAGGATGGTACAGTGGCGTAACGGTAGAGTTGCTGCCTTACAGTGCCAGAGACCCAGATTCAATCCTGACTATGGGTGTTGTCAGTATAGAATTTGTACGTTGAGTAGAGTTTGACCATGTGGGTTTTCTCTGGGTGCTCCAGTTTCCTCCCACGTTCCAAAGATATGAAGGTTTGTAGGTTATTTCGCCTCTGTAAATTATCCCAAGTATGTAGGATAGAACTAGAGTAGGGTGTGATCATTGGTCGGCATGACCTGGTGAGCCAAACGACCTGTTTTCACACTGTATCTCTGAACAAAACTAAACTAAAGATCTTCTTCCCATCAACCATCAGGCTCTTGAACTACCCTGCACAACCCTAACCACAACACTGCCTCAGCAACAAACTATTATAGACATTGCACTACTAAGGTTGCACTTCATACTTTGGTTTTCACTGTTATGGTCGGGTTTAACATAACTGATCATTTATTGTTTTATTTATTTGTTATGTTGTTGCATTCAATATGCCTATAAAGCTGCAGCAAGTAAGAACTTAATTATTCTGATTCCAGTTTATATGACAATTCAATACTCTTAACCCTTGAATTACTCAAACATTATTTTTTCTACATAAATAAATGTTGACTGCTTAATCCGACTATTCCTTTCAAGAATTTCTGTTATTACATCCTTTAGTATAGATTCTGGCAAATTTGCTACAACTGACACTAGGCTATCGGTAGTTCCCTGTTTGCTTGCTCATACTCTCTTAAATACTTTGGCCACACTTTGGAAGACACAAAAAATCTCTCAGATGTGCTGGGAGACAGAGGATCTAGGGTGACGGAGGAACTGAAGGAAATTCACATTACGCAGGAAATGGTGTTGGGTAGACTGATGAGACTGAAGGCTGATATATCCCCAGGGCCTGATGGTCTGCATCCCAGGGTACTTGTGAAGTGGTTCTAGAAATCGTGGACGCATTGGAGATCACACAAATGATGACACAAAGCTGGGTGCCAGTGTGAACTGTGAGGAGGATGCTATGAGGATGCAGGGTGACTCAGAAAGCAGGGAATTATAGAAGTTAGCCTGACATCAATAGTGGGGAAGATGCTGGAGTCGATTATCAAAGATGTAATAGTGGTGCATTTTGATAGCAGTAACAGGATCGGTCCAAGTCAGCATGAACTTACGAAGGGGAAATCATGCTTGACAAATCTTCTGGAATTTTTTGAGGATGTAACAAGTAAAATGGACAAGGGAGAGCCAGTGGATGTAGTGTACACGGACTTTTCAGAAAGCATTAGATAAGGTCCCACACAGGAGATCAGTGGGCAAAATTAGAGCACATGGATTTGAGGGTAGGGTATTGACATGGATAGAAAATTGGTTGGCAGACAGGAAACAAAGAGTAGGCGTTAGGCTACTAATAAAGAGTAGGGATTAACGGGTCCCTTTCAGAATGGCAGGCAGTGACTAGTGTGGTACCGCAAGGCTCAGTGCTGGGACCGCAGCTATTTACAATATACATTAATGATTTAGATGAAGGGATTAAAAGTAACATTAGCAAATTTGCTGATGACACAAAGCTGGGTGGCAGTGCGAACTGTGAGGAGGATGCTATGAGGATGCAGGGTGACTTGGAAAGGTTCGGTGAGTGGGCGGATGCATGGCAGATGCACTTTAATGTGGATAAATGTGAGGTTATCCACTTTGGTGGCAAAAACAGGAAGGCAGATTATTATCTGAATGGTGTCAAGTTGGCAAAAGGGGAAGTACAAAGAGATCTGGGGCTCCTTGTTCATCACTCACTGAAAGTTAGCATGCAGGTACCGCAGGCAGTGAAGAAAGCTAATGGCATGTTGGCCTTCATAACAAGAGGAATTGAGGATTGGAGCAAAGTGGTATTTCTGCAGTTGTACAGGGCCCTAGTGAGACCACATCTGGAGTATTGTGTGCAGTTTTGGTCTCCGAATTTGAGGAAGGACATTCTTGCCATTGAGGGAGTGCAGCGTAGGTTCACGAGGTTAATTCCCGGGATGGCGGGACTGTCATATGATGAAAGAATGGAGCGACTGGGCTTGTATTGACTGGAATTTAGAAGGATTAGAGGGAATCTTATAGAAGCATATAAAATTATTAAGAGATTGGACACACTAGATGCAGGAAACATGCTCCCGATGTTGGGGGAGTCCAGAACCAGGGGCCACAGTTTAAGAATAAGGGGTAGGCCATTTAGAACTGAGATGAGGAAAAACGTTTTCACACAGAGATTTGTGAAATTCTCTGCCTCAGAAGACAGTGCAGGCGATTCACTGGTTGCATTCAAGAGAGAGTTAGATACAGCTCTTAGGGCTAGCCGAATAAAGGGGTATGGGGAGAAGGCAGGACCGGGTACTGATTGTGGATGATCAGCTTGTGGAGGGTTGGGCAGAAGCACATCATATTGACCTAATTCATGATGCTAAACTTCCTCCTTCCTTCAATAGCTGCCGATGGAAGAAAGGCTATAATCCAGACCTGGCCTTTACAAGTGATTGAATAACATGTCAAAGCAAAAACCTGTCTTAGAGCCAATACCACACTCACAACACAGGCCAATCATCATTGGCATTACTGCCCAATCTGACTCAGCACATTGAGGACGGCTTTGAGAGCCATCTCCATTGGGTGGCGCCACCGGAGTGGCTTCCTCGCCAGCAGCTCATCAGTGTTTTCACCTTTTTTGTTAATTTTAGTGTGTCTAAATGTATGTTTTAATGTTCCTCAGTATGTCTTATATGGGGGGTGGTGGGGGGAAATAGGGGGAAACTGTTTTTTCAGTCACTTACCTGGACGGAGATACGTCTTTTCTCCATGTCGCATCTTCGCCCCCCTCGCGGCCTAACAACTGGATTGGCGCAGCCTTTCCAAATGGAGCTTCAGAACAGGCGCAGCGCAGAATTACCATCGCAGAGCCTGGGATCTTTTGCCGAGGATCGCCAGTGTTGGAGCTCCGCCCAGCTCAGCCTGTGGACTTCGGAAGCCGCAGTCTCCAGTAAGAAGCGGCCGATTCGGGAACTGCAAGCCGCTGAGAGTGTCCCGATCCGTCCCGATGTAGGAGTTCCGATCATCCCGGCGAGAGGGCCTGTACATCGGGCCATCTGTAGCGGCGACTGTGGAGTTTTCTAGGCCCCGATCACGGGTGAACAAAAGGAGGAAGATGACTGAACTTTATTGCCTTCCATCACAGTGAGAAATGTTGATTCCACTGTGGTGGATATTTATGTTAAATTCTATTGTGTATTGTGTTCTTTTGATTCATATGGCTGTATGGTAACTCAAATTTCACTGTATCAATTGGTGCATGTGACAATAAATGTGAACTTGAACTTGAATGAACCAACTGGCATCGTCTTTGTTGATCTGACAGCTGCCTACGACACTGTGAACCACCGGCTGCTCTACAACAAGCTCCATGACATGACAAAGGACTTCCACTTGACCAAACTGATTCAACAGCTACTGGAAAACAGACGCTTCTATGTCGAGCTAACTGATAAACGCAGCAGATGGAGGAAACAAAAGAATGGCCTAGCTCAGGGCAGCGTACTTGCTCCGGTGCTGTTCAATGTATACACTAATGATCAGCCAGTGTTCACAGGGACGAGAAGCTTCATTTACACTGACGACCTTGGAATAGCAGCCCAGAGCACTTACATAGATGAGGTAGAAGCTACCCTCTAATCATCCTTTGACAACTTGATAAACTACTACAAGGACAACCAACTCAAGGCAAACCCTGCTAAGACCCAAGTTAGCCTTTTCCACTTTTGTAATCGCGAAGCTGGGAGGAAGCTGTCCTTAACATGGAATGGTGTCCCTTTGAGACACTGTGACTACCCTGTCTATCTTGGGGTCACTCTGGACCGAACCCTCACCTTCAAGCAACACATCGAAAGGGTGAAGGGCAAAGTGAGGACGAGGAACAGCATGGGGTACCAATGCATCCACACTGTGGTCAACTGCTCTTGCGCTGTGCTACTCTGTTGCAGAGTATGCTTGTCCCATTTGGGAGAGGTCATCTCATGTGAAGAAAGTCCTTAATGACAGCTGCAGATGCATCACTGGCAGCCTAAAACCAACGGATGTGGATAGCTTGCATGTCTTGGCAGGTATTGCTCCACTAGGGATCTACAGATCAGTTGCCAGTAGAACTGAACGTAGTCGGCAAGTTGGGGACACCCGCCATTCCTGTCACTCCCATCACCCAGCCCCAAAACGGCTGAAGTCGAGGAAGAGCTTCCCCCACACAGTCCAGCCACTGTCAGTCTCCTCAAGCAACCAGATTAGCCTTGTGGGAAAATAAACGCAGTGAAAATCACCAACACGTAAAGATGCCCATCCCAACCAAGGAACAGCTACCACCTGGTCACAGGTGTGACTGGAAGACCTGAAAGTCCCTCAATAGGATTCGTACCGGGATGGGCCGATGCATGACCAATGTGAACAAATGCGGCTATGCAGATGCGGCAGACACAGAATGTGAATTTAGAACATCTGTACAATTCATGCCACACCTACTAAGATGCCCACTTCTTAGTGAACAATGCTGCCTGGAAAATCTAGCAGTGGCAAAAGAAAAGGCTGTCCACTGTGCAAGAGCCTGGCCAAACATTTGAAACATAAATGATGGACACGAAAGAAGTCATGATCACATTGAATGGCAGTGCTGGCTGGAAGGGCCGAATGGCCTACTCCTGCACCTATTGTCTATGTATCTATTATCCAATCCAGTAAAAATTCCATAATCTATAGACCTTTGGCGCATTGTAACAATGTAGTAACTCGCCTAGCATTGTCAAACAGTACATCCCAAGGGCAGGAGGTGCAAGGATACACCACCCGCTTATTTCCCCTCCAAGTACGCGCCATCCTTACTTGGAAATATATCACATGTCCTTCAACAGCACTGGGTCTAAATCCTAGTATTAACCCTCCCATGAACATCTATTTTACTATATGGAGGAAATGCACTCAGTTGGTCAGGCAGCAACTGCGGAGAACATGGATAGGTGATATTTTGGGTCAGGACCCTCTCTTCCATCAGACATTTTAGGTCAGGACCCCTCTTCTCCCTCATAAAATGAATGCCCTTTCTCATGATCTTCACTAAAGGCACAAACATAAAATGGTGGGGATACCCTGTAGAGCGTCCTTTCTCAGCATATTTCTATGGATATTGTATGGGCCAAATTTAAAGCCAAAAATTTCCACGCCTTTCTTTAAACCGTTTAATCCACAATATGTTAATACCTTGGTTTTTAAGGTTTGTTTTTTCATCTAGTTAAATATGTTCCTAATACACCAGGTCAGTAAACAGTTATTTCACAGATATATTACAGAAAAGGCATAATGTAGCAATGTTACAAAATTTTGAGATTTTAAAAATAAAGTCTGCAATTTATCCCATCAGATAAAGCATAAAAAGAAGTTTAATTTGACATCTAATTCACTTTCATATCTTCAGTATTAAAGAAGTTATGGCCATTTTCATACTCGGAAATTAGCATCTTGTTCCATATTGCTTTTCCATTGACTTAACACAAAAGCTGTGATCGAGGACAGTCAAAAGCCCATAACTTTCTTAAAAATTAAGATAACAAAGAAATTTTCAGTTATTATAGATTGAAGCATTCTGAAACAAATATGAAACAATCTTACTTAGAAGACATGAAAGTAAAGCATATAATTAGTTAGTTACCTAATTGTAGCTAATTACAAAATTCAATTACTAGATCTAAACATCTATCAATTTCTTAAGAATAGATTAACATTTTTAAATAGCCTAAGTGTCCAAATAACATTCACACAATAATTCACAATTTAACATAATTTTTAAATCTCATTTTCATGAATTTACAGGCCAAATGGAAGGAATTGAATGTTTAATACCTGTAAATTAATGGGCATTTAAATCATCTTGTGAGTGAGGTTTTCTGGAACGCGATCTTTTGGAACGTTGATTTGCGGTGAATTTAACCCCGTATTGGCATGAAAAATGCTGCCGTTAATTCGGGGAATAAAATCACCGTGTCGCATGAAAACATGTGAATTAAAGGCTTCTTAAGAAGCACTTTTATATATTTAAAGAAAGCACTTTCGTTTACCTCTCCTGTGTGTGAAATCCGTCCCCGTTATCGGCGTTGACGCTTCAGGAGCTGATTTTAAAATTACTCTAGCGCTGACATTGACAATTTAATAAAAATAAAAAACACACAAAACGCCGGTAGGAACGATTCATCAGCCAGCGCTTGTACTCCAACAAAATATTCCCAGGACAAGGGAGGAGAAACCCGCGTTTTAACCCCGCCCCCCCTTAAAGGCGCCAAAATCGCGCACAAGGCCAGTGGCAGAATTACAGCGCGGCTGAAGGTAAGTTTTGTAACATACCTACATAATGGGATTTCAACATTCACAAGCATATTTTTCTTATCTCTTATGAGGGATCAAATAGACTTAGTGAATCTACCTTAGGTATTTCAGTAGAACAAAAAACTATTCTCAGACGAAATAAAAAAGATTGAAACCAGGTTGGTAAGCCTCGGATACAACATTTTTCCATCATTATACGGTAGCAGAGTGCAGACAAACTGCAGAATGGAAACATATTTCTCATTCTTTTCCACCTTATTCCAACTACTCACTGCTACAGCAGATGCTTCCTCCGAGTGGTAGTGAAATCTCTTTCCTTGTAAGAATAAGAGTGGGCAAAATTTATAACTACAAGCTCATCATATTCCTTTGATGAATCAATGTTCCATTTTGTAGCTGCTGCATTAAATCCTAACACATCTGTAATAACAATTTGTATTTCTTGCTACTGACTTACTGATGCCTTCAAAGTATAACTAACATTCAACTTTTTATTCCTCACTAGCCCTTAGATAATAATAAAATGAAGTACCGTTTCATATTGAATTAATCAGCAAGTATTACTATATTTCTCTGGGCTGCATCCTGAATGCAACGTGTGACACTCTGTTTCCTACAAAGGATCCTGAGACAATAATAAACTGAATACTTTTGGCTCGCATTAGTAATAGTCCAGGATAAATGAACCATGGAGCACCCTTGTAATGGTAAACATCAATGTTATTTCATGGGATAGTTAATAGCTTCAATGCATAAGGAATAACAGCAGAACACTAAATCTGTTACTCCAACAATTTTGGTTCCACCTAATTTGTGACAATTATGGCAACAAATGAACCTATGATCTAAATCAACCATAAAGTCACAGTCAATAATGCACAGCAGGAGGCCATTCAATCTATTAAGTTTTTGCCAACTCTCTTTATTCAATCAGTCCTATTCCCTCATTCTACCCCAGTTGAGCTGCGTTTATTTCCATCACCTGTCCATCCAATTTCCTTCTGAAATCAAACCATATGCAAATAGTGATTTAAATAATTTACTTCAATCGTTCAATGGTGCTTTTATTGTCACTTGTGCGAAGTGCTGACACACAGCAAAATTCTAGTAAAAGTCCAGTAGAGTATTGCCATTCCCCAATCCCTGATGAGCAAGTGTACAGAATAGTCTACTGAGGCTGCATGCAATAAGCACCATGTTTTGCCACCATTTTCAAAGTCCAGTCCACGCTCCAGGTATTATGAGCATTGCCCATTCCTAGTAAACCCCAGACTGCTGCAGGGCCTCCAGCCATCACCTTCCTTGGTCGTGTGTCGAACTACAAACCAACGTCGCTCTCCTCGCCCGTCCATCTTTGTTCCCTGGGAGCGCCTCCCGTAGCTGCCCTTGAGGTCATGGTAAGCCAGACCCCAGTTCCCTCTTCTCTCCTACCGGCCTTGCTCCTCACTCGTCGCGTCCGTCGCCTCCTCCTCCTCCCGTCTTCGGGGGACGAGCAGTGACTGGCGCCACTTGGGTCTGCTGGGACCAACAAGCAGGGGCTGGCAGTTCGCGGGGTCTTGTGTTCGGCCGCCGCAGCCTTCTGGGAGCTTGAGCCACAAGCAGCTTCAAAATATGTTACTGTCTAATCAATAATCATAACCTGTTGTACTTGTATTTGAAGTATGATGTGGCCTTTAGGCCAATGAAAACTGTTTCCAGTGCAGTACCAAGGGAGTCATGTTAAGTCAACTTGAGTTTATTGTCATATCCACAAATACAGTGAAAAGTACAGGTACAATGAAAATCTTGCTTGCAGCAGCATGACACACACAGACTCAAACACATAAAAACTATTTATACAAATTATACATATATGCAGATAAAATTTCTAAAGTAGACTATGCAAAAAGCAAAATAATAGTGCAAAACACATTCAGAAACGACAAATCCACGACTGTGCAAGAGGTGGACTGAAATGTACTGTAATCGAAATAGGATTAGAATTGTGTAGGTTGGTTCAAGAAACTGAAAGTTGTCGGACCTCAGGGTTCTGTACCTCCTGCCCGATAGCAGTAGTGAGAAGAGGGTATGGCCCAAATGGTGGAGATCCTTGATGATAGATGTTGCCTTCATGTGGTAGTGCCTCATACAGATGCTTTCGATAGAGGGGAGGACTGTGCTCATGATGGATGGGGCTGAGTCCATCAATCTCTGCTTCCTCTTGTGTTGGAATTGCCACACCAGGCCATGATGCAACCAGCCAGGATACTTTCTACAGGACAGTGAAGTTTGTTAGAATATTTGGAGACATGTTGATTAAGTTGGATTCATGTCGCTGGCATAAAGTAAACCTTTACTTTATAAGAGGTTAGAAGGTTATTCTTCTAACCTCTAATAAAGTTCTGGCATGCCTTCTTTGTGATCAGATCTATGTGCTGGACCCAGGATAAGCCTTCCAAGGTAATAACACCCCGAAATTTGAGTGCAGTACTGTTTGATATCTTTTGAATGAGACATTGAATTGAGGCCTTATTGGGCAGACAGAACAAATCTCACATCATTATTTTAAAGATCAGTGAATACTAGACAAAATTCTACACACAATATCTAGCAATGTTACAAAATTTTGAGATTTTAAAAATCAAGTCTGTAATTTATCCCATCAGATAAAGCATAAAAAGAAGTTTAATTTGACACCTAATTCACTTTCATATCTTCAGTATTAAAAAAGTTATGGCCATTTTCATACTCGGAAATTAGCATCTTGTTCCCTATTGCTTTCCATTGACTTAACACAAAAGCTGTGATCGAGGACAGTCAAAAGCCCATAACTTTCTTAAAAATTAAGAGAACTGAAAGAAATTTTCAGTTATTATAGATTGAAGCATTCTGAAACAAATATGAAACCATCTTACTTAGATGACATGAAATTAAAGCATATAATTAGTTAATTACCTAATTGTAGCTAATTACAAAATTCAATTACTAGATCTAAACATCTATCAATTTCTTAAGAATAGATTAACATTTTTAAATAGCCTACGTGTCCAAATAACATTCACACAAGAATTCACAATATAACATAATTTTTTTATCTCATTGTCATGGATTTACAGGCCAAATGGAAGGAATTTAATGTTTAATACCTGTAAATTAATGGCCATTTAAATCATCTTGCGAGTGGGGTTTTCTGGAACGCGATCGTTTGGAACGTTGATTTGCGGTGAATTTAACCCCGTATCGGCATGAAAAATTCTGCTGTTAGTTCGGGGGAAAGAATCACCGTTTCGCATTAAAAAATGTGAATTAAAGGCCTCTTAAGGAGCACTTTTATACAAAAAAATAAACTGCTTTCGTTTACCTGTCCCGTGCGTGAAATCCGTCCCCGTTGTCGGCGTTGACGGCTTTCGAAGCTGATTTTAAAATAATTCCAGCGCTTAACTTGTCGATCGAATCAAAATAAAAAATACACAAAACGCCCGTCGGAACGATTCTTCAGCAAAAGTTTGCACTCCAACGAAATATTAACCAGGACAAGGTACGAGAAACCCGCGTTTAACCTCGCCCCCCCTCAAAGGCGCCAAAATCGCGCACACGGCCAGTGGCAGAATTGCAGCGCCGCTGAAGGTAAGTATTGTAACATACCTACAATATCATCCTCAAACAAGGAAGATGATCTGAGCATTAACCTAAAAGGTCTGTCTCACTGTGCGAGTTGACCCACGAGTGACCCCGAGTGAAAGACTCGTGGTTGCGTACGATACTACAAGTTTATGATCCAGAGTTTAACCGAGTTCCCACGGGTATGTCTAAGTTTGCCGTTTACTTCTCATTTCTGCGATGTTCCAAGTTCGTCTCCCGAGTGTACCAAGTTCCTCTCCCGTTAATCTTGAGGCAACAATGTATATCGAACTGTTGAAAAATCATCACATGTTAAAAAAAATGATGTCATGCCAGCCAAAGAACGTAGAGACTATTGTGTTTGCTGCATGTGTTCTGCACAACCTGATCCGTATCAGAGGTGCAGCTTCAGGATCAGCAACAGCCATGCAGGACGGTGACTTAGTGGACAGTCAAACAGGGAGAATAACACTAGGTGCGTGGAGGAGTGGTACAAACGACGAGACTTTGGTGCCACTGCAGTGTTTTCGAGGTAAAACGGGGACCAACAGTGCAAAAGAGCAGAGAGACCATCTCTGCTCCAACTATAATTCAGAATTGGGCAGTGTGCCGTGGCAGGACAGCTTATTTTGAGCGGCTGCCGACCACAGGTACATCACTGCATGAGGAGAGCCCACGTGCAGAAAAATCCAGTTAATTTCATGTTTAGTTTAAATCCTGCTGACTTTTCATTGTTTAACTTTATTTTTTATTGTGGTGTAAAAGTAATTTCATTGCATCTGTCTTTCCTTTAAAACGTGGTTATCATGCATCTGCTTATCTGATTGTAGATCTCAAAACTTGTCATTTAGCGCATTGCATTGTATCTTTTATTGCCTGAATTTCTCAGCTGAATTAGTATATAGTGGAAATACTTGTGCATTTCTCAGCTGAATTAGTATATAGTGGAAATACTTTTATTTGTGCTTCATTTGTTGATTTTCATGTATGAGAAGCCCTTTTCAGACAGTGGTGTTTGCTGTAGTGCTACTTTTCTCAATATGCGCAAAAACGCGTTTTTTATATTGAACAAGAATAAAGACTTTGTTTCACATTCAAGACATTTGTTTCACATAAGACTTTGTCTTATTTTCTGATCTACTGAGAGGTGACAATTTTAAACATTTAAAAAGCACAGCATACGAGGCAGTTGAGTCCTTAAATCTCACAAATGATTGTGAGAATCAAGATGTGAATATATTTTGCCTTCCTCTATTTTGTGTTTTATGATGAAAGGAATATTACATTCAATTCATGAGACTTTGTAGTGATATTAAAATGAAGACTTCCAGACATCAATTTGATCTTGATAGCAAAGAACTCTCTTTTATTGTGCAATGAAGTAAACAAACAGTGAGAATCAAACGGTTCAGCAAAAAGCTTTTCAACACAACACAACACAACACAAATTTATATATAAATTTCAAGCAATTTTTTCTTTTCAACCCACTCTGTCACCTTATCAATAACTTGCTTAACTTTGTTAAGCAGAATTTGTCTTTAAAAAGTCTAAGTAGCTGATATTTCTGTCCCTGATTATTGTTTCTAAAAAGAGTTCCCACGGTAGAATCACGAGTCACAAAGTTAAACACACGGGCCACTACGTTCTTACAACGAGTTTAAATGTTTCAATTTTTAACCACAAGAGTACATTTTACTCGTGGAAAAGTTCAAACATGTTTGTACTTTTGCAAGAGTTAACAAGTTTCACGTGTACCTCCCGTTAGCACCAAGAGTTGCCAAGTTGCGTCCACGAGTTCAGACGTTTCTGCTACGTTAATTGTACGTGATTACCACGAGTTAAATTTGTTTTAAACTCGGGGTCACTCGTGGGTCAACTCGCACAGTGAGACAGACCTTTAATTGTTCTTTGTGAGACCTGAAGCACAAATTGTCAACTGCAAATCTTACTGCAGGAACATGTGAAATACACATGATGCAGATTGCCTGCTGCATTTCCTATAACCTAACAATTTACTATTGTTAATAATCTGAGGAAGGGGCAACTCAATAATTACCTGCCAGTTATGTAAGTTAATTGATGGGAAAATTATGGGAATTCATGCTGAATTACAGTATCCATTCAGCAGTGATTTGTTAAGAGATGGTTTGGTCTGACGAAAAACTGAATTTTGAGTGGAAGACTATAACTGAGTAGAAACTAAATATATTAATAGCACCATGGGGCATTAAGCAAACTAAAAGATTGCAAAGCCCCCAGATCTGATAGCCAAACTGAAGTGGCTGTAGAGTTAACAAATGATTTTCCAAATATCCTACATTTTGTAACAGTCCCAGCAGATGAGAAAGTAGCAAGTCCAAGAAATAAGGGAGTAAATAGAAATTATAGACCAGTTAGCTTGACATTATTAATTCATTATTAAGGATATGGGTAACATAGCATTTTAAAAACGGTATGTAACAAAGCAGAGTCAACGTGAAAGGAATTTTTGTTTGACAAATCTAACGAGATTTTTTAAAACAATGTGACCGACAGAGCAGATATTTACTGTGAAGGCAGAACAAAAACACAAAAATGGAAGAATATAGGAGCAGACGTAGGCCATTCAGCTCCTCAAGTCTGTCCCACCGTTCAATACGATCATGACTGAAACATGCTGGCCTCAATTCCTCAGCAATGCCAGTTCCCAATCACCCTCAATTCATTGATTTTCAAATATTTATCAATCTCTATGATATATATATATATATATATCCACCGATCCAGCCCCCACTACCCTCGGGTTAGAGAATTCCAGAGATCCTCTACCTGCTAAGAGGAGAAATATTTACGCACCTTAGTTGTAAATGATTAACTCGTTATTTTTTTGTAACAAAACCTGTCCATTCTTAAACTCCAGCCCCATCACAATAATGATTCATGCACTTGAACACCTAGATTTCATCTGAATCACTGGGGTGGGAGATTGCAACCTTCACGTGCTCCATCCTGTTTCGACTAATGCAATCAACCCGACGTGCGACGAAGACAACTTTAGGCTGTGCACGCCAGACGCGAAGATCAGAATCACTCATATTCAGTCTCTATCCATTTAAATATGCTGCATTTTGATTCCTCTTACCAAAGTGTTTGATCTCACATATCCTTTAGGCTGATAGATCTCAAGTTATACAGGAGCCAGTCAATAATAGAAACATAGAAACATAGAAAATAGGTGCAGGAGTAGGCCATTCGGCCCTTCGAGCCTGCACCGCCATTCAATGTGATCATGGCTGATCATCCAACTCAGTATCCTGTACCTGCTTTCTCTCCATACCCCCTGATCCCTTTAGCCACAAGGGCCACATCTAACTCCATCTTAAATATAGCCAATGAACTGGCCTCAACTACATTCTGTGGCAGAGAATTCCAGAGATTCACCACTCTCTGTGTAAAAAATGTTTTTCTCATCTCAGTCCTAAAAGATTTCCCCTTTATCCTTAAACTGTGACCCCTTGTTCTGGACTTCCCCAACATCAGGAACAATCTTCCTGCATCTAGGCTGTCCAACCCCTTAAGAATGTTGTAAGTTTCTATAAGATCCCCCCTCAATCTTCTAAATTCTAGCGAGTACAAGCCGAGTCTATCCAGTCTTTCTTCATATGAAAGTCCTGACATCCCAGGAATCAGTCTGGTGAACATAGAAACATAGAAACATAGAAATTAGGTGCAGGAGTAGGCCATTCGGCCCTTCGAGCCTGCACCGCCATTCAATATGATCATGGCTGATCATCCAACTCAGTATCCCGTACCTGCCTTCTCTCCATACCCTCTGATCCCTTTAGCCACAAGGGCCACATCTAGCTCCCTCTTAAATATAGCCAATGAACTGGCCTCGACTACCCTCTGTGGCAGAGAGTTCCAGAGATTCACCACTCTCTGTGTGAAAAAAGTTCTTCTCATCTCGGTTTTAAAGGATTTCCCCCTTATCCTTAAGCTGTGACCCCTTGTCCTGGACTTCCCCAACATCGGGAGCAATCTTCCTGCATCTAGCCTGTCCAACCCCTTAAGAATTTTGTAAGTTTCTATAAGATCCCCTCTCAATCTCCTAAATTCTAGAGAGTATAAACCAAGTCTATCCAGTCTTTCTTCATAAGACAGTCCTGACATCCCAGGAATCAGTCTGGTGAACCTTCTCTGCACTCCCTCTATGGCAATGATAGCCAACGAGAGATAATACAGCTAAACCCCCTGAGATTCAGTGGCACTATGAACATCCTGGAGATTCACCATGGCTACAAAACCATCATCTACAAAGCTTTGGGGTGTGATACAATACTCTCTGCTTGTCCTGATAAGTACAGCTTCAACAACACTCAAGAATTTGACACCTTACAGGACATAGTAACCAGCTTGATAGGCACATCATTGGGAAATATTCACCCACTACACCCACAAAACACAGTAGAAGTGGTTTGTACCATCTACAAGACTCACCATTGGCAAACCTGGAAACTATAAATTTATTTCCCTCCTCCAGGTCATTAATGTAAATGGTAAACAACTGAGGGTCAAGAAACGAACTCTCCGGTACCCCAGATATTACATCCCTCCAGCCTGAAAATGATCATTTACTCCAGCTTTTTGTTTTCTATATGACAGCCATTTTCCAATTCCTGCTAACATACTTCCTCTAATACCTTGGGCTCTTAATTTATGCAACAGCCTCTTGGCTGGCACCATGTTAAATGGTTTCTGGAAATTTAAATAAACAATAAATACAGGTACTCCTCTAACAACTCTTTCTGTCACTACCTCTAAGAATTTGAGCAAATTTGTAAAACATGATTTACCTTTAATTGAACCATATTGACTTGGTTTCACTCTATTGAGCCTTTCTCCCATGATTAGTTATTAACCCTTGGATTATTGACTAGCATCTTGTCAACCATACAGTGCATTCATAAAGTATTCAGACCCCTTCGCTTTTTCCATTTTGTTACGTTACAGCCTTATTCTAAAATGGATTAAAAACAATTTTTTATCATCGATCTACCATAATAAAAAAAGTGAAAACAGGTGTTTAGAAATTTTTGCAAAGTAATTAAAAAGAAATAACTGAAATATCACATTTACATAGGTATTCACTCTTTACTCAGTACTTTGTTGAGGCACCTTTGGCAGCAATTACAGCCTCAAGTCTTCTTGGGTGTGACACTACAAACATGGCACACCTGTATTTGAGTAATTTCTCCCATTCTTCTCTGCAGATCCTCTCAAGCTCTGTCAGGTTGTATGGGGAGCGTCGATGCACAGCTATTTTCAGGTCCCTCCAGAGATGTTCGATCGGGTTCAAGTCGGGTTCTGGCTGGGCAACTCAAGGACATTCACAGACTTGTCATGAAGCCACTCCTGTGTTGTCTTGGCTGTTTGCTTAGGATCATTGTCCTGTTGGAAGGTGAACCTCCATCCCAGTCTGAGGTCCAGAACGCTCTGGAGCAGGTTTTCATCAAGGATCTCTCTGTACTTTGCTCCGTTCATCTTTCTCTCGATCCTGACTAGTCTCCCAGTTCCTGATGCTGAAATACATCCCCACAGAATGATGCTGCCACCACCATGCTTCACCATAGGTATGGTATTGGTCAGGTGATGAGCAGTGCCTGGTTTCCTCCAGACATGACGCTTGGCATTCAGGCTAAAGAGTTCAATCTTGGTTTTATCAAGATTGGGGGGACTTAGTACGGGAGACAAGTGGACTGACTGTGTGGGCAGACACTTTGGTAGTGATTGCCCATGGGGTTCACTGTCGAGGACTTCATAATGCAGGAAGCATTATAAACAGTGGAGCGATTAACCCTGGAAAGGGGGGAGACTTCTCTCTGAGTTGGACCCATTTGCAGGAATTATCTTGAGGTTATTAACGACAGATAAATGGATGGTAAGGGTTTAGAGGGCTATGGGCCACATGCAGGCAAATAGGACTACCCCAAGACGCCAACTTGGACGGCACGGCCTATCTGGGCCAAAGGACCTGTTTCCGTGTGGTACAGCACCATGACTAAAGCCTATCCAGTGGGATTGACATGTTTTGTATTTTTCCTTTCTAAAGATGCAGTGTATTTTGGTGACTATTGCACACTGCAGACCAGAAGCGCTTTCAATACCCAGAGAGAAGGGATGGGCGGGTTAGGTGAGCAGGAGAGTGGGGTTGTTTGCAGTTGCAGAGGGAGGGGCAAGGGCGGTACAGTTCCCAGTCTCAGCTCCTGTTCTACCGAGCGTGTGGACTTGGACGGGTGACTTGGTTGGCGGCGGCCCATGGTGTGGCAGAGCCGGCGTGCCCGCTGACTCCCACCCCCCCCCCCCCCGGTCCGGGGCCGCGCTGGGAGAGAGCCCCCGAGCATCTGCCCCGGGGCGACGGGCACTGACCTGCTGGCATCGTCGACGTGAAGACAGTGCAAAGCCCCCGTGCCAGGTGCAATGGGTGGGGAGCTGGAGAGGGGAGGGAAGGGGTCACACACATGGCCGGGAAGCAGAGGGGTGGGGGTGGGGGTGGCGACAGACAGGGCCAACAATGAGATGGAGAAAGACAGAAACACCGACGTGTAAAGGAGACCTACAATAGTTCATGATCTCTCTCGCGTTATGGCGGGTGATTGTCGCCTGCCCGCTGTTTCTGACACTAAAGCCTTGGGATCGTTGCCCTTCGTGTTGGCGTGGAGGGGGAGAGGGGTATTGTGCTGTTTGATCGCCCCCTGCTATCTCAGGGACAGGGAGACACAGCGGCTTTTGAGTGGTGGGCAATCACTACCAAAGTGTCTGCCCACACAGTCAGTACACCTCTCCTACACTTGTCTCCCGCACTAAGATCATCCCGCAGAGAATGATCCCAGCCTAACACAAGAGCCTTGTCACCCCAGACAGATAAATGACTCCGGCGCATCCCCCCCTCCCCCCCCCCCCCCCCACCACCAACCTCCCTCTACCTCAACTCACGCCTGAGCACCAAAGCAGCTCAGGAGGCGAACCCTGAGCTCCGTCTCCCAACAATCTCCCAACGAAATGTGTGTGAGAATAAACAAAAACAAGGAATAAAACCAAAGCCCGGCTTGAAAGGCATCTAAAAATATATTCCGCTTAGAGCAGGCGCGGAGACATCCGTTCACATTCAAAGATTTCATCTCCCGTCTCCCCGCAGTGTGTAGACCTGGCGGTAAATTCAATTAAAATATAGCAAACCTCCGCTCGCTGGTCTTCTAACTACGTGATGTGTGTTTCAAACAAATCATAAGTATAAGTGCTCTGGCACTGGACGGTGCGCATTTTCCCTTTGTAGGTCAAATCAATAGATGCGGCCGCGCTGAATTCTATCTTTAACTCAAAGCCGCAGGATGGAGATGTCTTCTTTAACACTGCTGCTTATTAAAACAGACCTTCATTCATGGTTGGCTCAAGAGTAACTCGGGAGAGGAACTTGGTAACTCGGGAGACGAACTTGGAACATCGCAGAAATGACAAGTAAACGGCAAACGTAGTCATACCCGTGGGAACTCGGTTAAACTCTTGATCATACACTTGGAATCTCGTACACAACCACGAGTCTTTCAATTGGGGTACCTCGTGGGTCAACTCGCACCGTGAGACAGGGCTTTAATCCTTTTTAAAATAAGGCTGTAAAGTAACAAAATGTGGAAAATTGAAGGGGTCTGAATACTTTCTGAATGCACTGTAGATGTTAAACTAACTGGCATATAATCACCCATATTCTGTCTTCCTCCATTTCCGAACAAGGGTGTCACATTGATTGTTTCCAATCCTCTGGTGTGTTCCCTGATATCAGCAAGTTTCAAAACGTTTTGACCAATGAATCCACTTTCTCCATAGCCACTTTCTTTATAACCTTTTGGTGCAGTCCATCAGCTCCTGGAGATCTATCCACCTTTAGCCCCATGAGTTTCTCTGATACTTCTTCCTTTGAGATTGGGATTTTTACAAGTTCCTTCCTATTGAAATGAGCCCATGTGTTAACTAAGGATATTTGCAGTATCTTTCACAGTGAACACTGATGCAAGAAGCTCATTTAACATATCTGCCATTTCTTTGTTTTCTATTTACCAGCATCATTCTCTGGTGGTCCCATAACTATTTAGCTGCCTTATTCCTATTTGAACATCTACATTCATACTGTTTGTATTAATATTACATGTTTTCTCTCAAAATCAATGTTATGATTTCCTATGAGTTTTTTTGTCTATCGCTATGTGATCTTAAAAACTTCCCAATACTCTGGACTATCACCAATACTTGCCGCTTTGTAAACCTTACTTTTCAATTTAACATTAATCTTGACCTCCTTTGCTAACCACAGACTGTGTCTGTTTCTCATAGAATCCCTCTTTATAATCGGGATAAATTCCTGCTACACATTATGGACCAGCTGTTTGAATATCTGCCACTGTTCATCTACTGTCCTGCCTCTCAGTTTATTTTCCTGGTCTCCTTCCACAACTTCCCCTTCATACCAATATAATTGTCCTTATTTTAATTGAAAACAGTGGTTTTGGTCTTGTAATGTTCACCTTCAGAAAGCATCTGGAATTCTATCATACTGTAAGAATTATCTCCAAATAGATCTTTAACCACATTCTCTTATTAATCCTTCCTCATTACCTATGACTAAATCTAAAATAGTCTGTTCCCAGGTTGGTTCTATAACAAACTGTTTGAAGAAATGAATTCCTGACGCATTCTATAAGAATCATAGAATGGCTACAGCACAGAAGGAAGCCATTCATCCCAACCAGTCGGTATTGGTGCGAAAGTAGTACATCTAGTCTCATTTCATACCTAATGCCCATAACCAGATTCCAGAGACAAATTTATTTCCCTTTGAACTTCAAATTGTAATCTCAAACTACAGATGATTGGTAGGGATGGATGAGGTCAGCTTGAAAGTATAGTTGGTCATATTCTAAATTTCCATATAATAAGCAAAGAAATCTGATTACAATTTTACTCCAAAATTCTATGTTCCGTACTGGTGCCGCAGCAGAAGCTGTAATTTTACTAATATTATATCTGTTGGATGCCAAGGTGTCCACCTTAATTGTGCCTTTACTGTTAAAGTTCACAAATATAGGCATTTTCATTATTTTCTTTCTCTGGAAAATATTCGCTCTTTGCTCAAGATTTACTATTTCTGGATTTATTGGACTATCTCTAGATTTTGCTGCTTTAATTGAGAAACCTTACATGTTGCATCATAAACATCAGAATGCTCCAAGAAATATCCCTTTTAATCTGGAATCAGTTACAATAAAGTTGCCATTATGCCAAGATGACACATTTAAAGCTGGTTCTGATGAAAGGTCATTGACTTGAAACATCAGCTCAGCCTTTCTGTCTACAGGTGCTGAGTTATTTCAGCGTTTGCTGTTTTTAATTTCAGACATCCAGCATCCAGGCACACAAGCAGACAGGGAATGGAGGGATGCAGACCATGTGCAGGCAGATGCGATTAGTTTAAATTGGCATTGTGGTCAGCAGAGACATTATGGGGTGAAGGGCCTGTTCCTGTGTTGTACTGTTCTATGTACTATCTGCAGTATTAGCTTTTGAACGGTTTACGGTGATTAGTCACATCTTGGACCTGAACGCCAGTGTGAAAGAGAACAAAAAATTATATTTCAGTCCTTGAGGGAATTCTGCCTTTGTACAGAATCTTTCATCAAGGTAGGGTTTTTTGAGAAAAAAAAAGGTTTGGATAAAACTGCATGCAATAAAATCAGAGGTCGGTTAATAAAACACAATGACTCATTTAATTTTTAGATAAAATAGTTTAAAATCTGTATTCTTAATGTAAAAAAATCATGTTACTCTTTTGGGAGGTGGGCAAGATCTTTTGATGTTTAAAGGCACTAAGTGATTCAGCAACAGTGATGAGATATCCAAATACTTTATTAATCTGCCTATAAACCAGGGATTTAAAATAAATTATTTTCTTTAATCCTAAACACAGGGAAATGGCACACAAGTCCTTCAGTATTTGACTTCAACGTACCTTGACAAGTAATACCATCTGTTATAAAATATTGTTTTCATAAGAAATCCCAGTCTACTTTAAAATGCAAAATTTAAAATCTTTAAATCTTGGATAAGCTACACTTGCATTAGGTGTTCAAAGACAACAATTAATCTATATTACTATTATTAAATCTTACACATAAAAATGTAACCCATACACAACTGGAAATAAAGGAGCTCTGCTTTCCTTCATACTATAACATCTGGAATTTGTTCCTGGTATTTGCGGCTCAATCTGAAGTCCTGCAGATCAGTGTAAATTAAGAATAGTTGATACAACCGCAAACTGAGGATAGTCTTGTGACCCTATTTTGCACTCTGCTGTCTTTTACCAGCTTTAATATCTCTATTTGAAAGTAATAAATGGCTGTAGAATACTTAAAATTCTGCAATGAAATAACATTCATCTGTAATTCAAATCCAAAATCTGGTATCACATGATTATCACTTGTTTAAGTGTTAGATGTGGACTGTGAACAAGAAGGAATTACATGTGGTTCATTATGCAAATGTCATCATGTTGAAGATTCCAATCTAGGTTGAACTCCTGAACTTGCTGAATACTTCTTTCCAACAATTGTGAAACATGCTTTGATACAGGTCACATCATGGAGTCCAGAAGCCATGCAAAGTTACAGTATTTGCACAGCACTTACGATGGAAAAAGCACCCACAAAACTGATTAGTCGTGGTGGAGTAGCAGTGTCTTCATTCACTTGAATGAACAGAAAATTGAAAATATTTGTGCATTTGGAAAGACAGGTTGATGGTGGATATTCAGCATGGTTTTGTGCATGGGAGATTATGTCTCATGAATCTGATTTTTTTTTTAAAGAAATAATTTAGAACATTGATGATGGCAGGGCTTGCGACATAGGCTTTTTATAATGTTCCGCATAGTAGGCTGCTGTAGAAGATTGGATCACATAGCATCCAGTGAGATCTAACCAACTAGATGCTGAATTAGCTTAATGTTAGGAAGCAGAGGGTGGTGGTGGAAGACTGCTTTCGGACTGGAGGCATGACTACTGGTGTGGCTCAGGGGTCAGTATTGGGTCTATTAATGCTTATCATCTATTTCAATACATGCAAATGTACAAGGCATGAGTAGTAAATTTGCAGAAGCAAATATAGGTGGAAAAGCAGACAGTGTAGACTTTTATCAAGAATTACAGCGGGTTCTTGAACAACTGGGTAAATGGGTCGGGGAATGACAAATAGAGTTTAATTTGGATAAGTGTGAGGTGTTACATTTTGTAATGTCAAACCAGGCCAGGACCTTCACCATGAATGGTAGAGCTCTGAGGAGTGTTGCAGAGCAGATGGATCCAGAAGCACATTGTTCCCTAAAGGTCATGTCACAGGTAAATAGGGTGGTGAAGAAGGTTTTGGGCACACTGGCTAGGGACCTGAGTATAGAAGTTAGGAGATTATGTTACACATGTTAGTGAGGCTGCACTATCTTCAATTTTGGTCAATTTGCTTTAAGAAAGATGACATTAAGCTAGAAAGAGTGCAGAAATTTCTGAGAACATTGCAAAGCCCTCAATGTGGGCCTGGGCTATAGGAAGAGTTTCGGCCTTTATTCATTGGAGCACAGGAGGCCGAGGGATAATCTTACAGAGGTAAATGAGAGGAACAGATAAGGTAAATGCACAGTCTTTTTTCATTGGAGGCCATAGGTTTAAGATGATAGGGAAAAGATACAAACCTGAGCGGCAGCTTTTTCACACAAAGGTTGGTGGGTATATGGAACAAGCTATCAGAGGAGATATGGACCACACTCAGGAAAATGGGACTAGCTTAGATGCCATTTTGGGTGGCACGGACAAATTGGCCTTAAGGGCCTGTTTCCATGGTGTATTACTTTATAACAAAATAGATTATCTGTTGTAGGTAGAAACCAAGACAGACTGAATGCCACAAGTGGCTATGGCGTGATATCAAAGAGTGGTATAGACAATAGACACTAGGTGCAAGAGTGGGCCATTTGGCCCTTCGAGCCAGCACCGTCATTCAATGTGATCATGGCTGATCATCCCCAATCAGTACCCCATTCCTGCCTTCTCCCCATATCCCCTGACTCCGCTATTTTTAAGAGCCCTATCTAGCTCTGTCTTGAAAGCATCCAGAGAACCTGCTTCCACCGCCCTCTGAGGCAGAAAATTCCACACTCACCACTCTCTGTGAGAAAAAGTGTTTCCTCGTCTCCGTTCTAAATGGCTTACTCCTTAAGGGCCTGTCCCACGAGCATGCGACTGCATGCGGTAAGCGCGACCAAACTGGAAGCGGGGACCACGCGGAGGTCGAGTGATCCCCGTGCAGGGCCTGTACCACGAGCATGCGACTGCATGCGGTGAGCGCGACCAAACCGGAAGCGGGGGCCGCGCGGAGGCCGAGTTATCCCGTATGAGTTGACATGAAGTTCGAGCGAAGTCCGCGGGAAGTTCGTGCGTGACGTACGGCGTCAAGACGCTGCGTAAGGCGTCGAGACGCTGCGCCCGCCCGTCGAGGCGGTGCGTACGGCCTCAATGCGGCTGCGGGCCGGCAGGCCGTTGTCGCGCGGAATTTTTGAAGTGTCAGTTTTTCAGAGCCCCACGCGATGTCGGGACCAGCTCCGCATAACTCCATACGGCTCCGGCAATCGAAGTGGGACAGGCCCCGCGAGGCCGTACGGCTCAAGCGAATGCAGTCGCATGCTCGTGGGACAGGCCCTTTATTCTTAAACTGTGGCCCCTGGTTCTGGACCAGGGTATGTACCAGCAAGGCAGAAAAATACATTGAATGCAGGAGATATGAGATAAAAGGCAAAAGCTGCCGATTATCTGAAAGTAGTCGTCACCTCAACATCAAGGAAACTATTTTAAAAACGGATTATATTACAGAATATTCCCAATCTGTCTGCATCAGTGATCCCAGTTTTCAGCTGCCTGTTGATATACTGTAATTCTCCATCCAACTTACTCTTCCCTTTTAGTCTCCTAGACTATTCCAAATAAGTTGACTGCCAACACAAAGTATAGAACCACATCTTCTAACTGACACATTAGAGGTATAATGTGCATTTCCATAACCCAAATTGAATATACACGAGTGATGAATTAGTAAACCCTATTTGAATTACGAGAACCAAATTGATTATAACACAATTTCAATCGTGAGCTAGGAATCTGCCGCCATAGACCGCGCACTCGTGAGAAAGAACAATTCCCGGGCCGTGCGACGGTGTTCCCAACACCGCGCGGTGCAAAAATAAAATCGACAATGTCGAAAACCAAATACTCACCGCACAACCTCCACCAGTGATGCACGAGTGCGCACGGCCGCTCGCACGGGCCGCCGCCAGTGTGGGTCGAGCGCCGTGCGTCAAACCTCCTCTGCCACAGCCTCCGCCAGTGACGCACGTGCCGCCGCCAGTGAGGCACGTGTGCTGCGCGGCCGCAGGCACAGCCACCACTACAGCGCCGCGATCAGGATGGCCGCCGCCACAGCCGCCGCTGGTGAGTCACGTGCGGGGGGCCGACGTCATCGCAGTCGGCCCGCCCTTTTTTTACTTACCGCAAGCACGTGGGACCCGCCGTGTTTGAATTAACTCGGCCCCCGCGCAGCATCCGTGCGGCGCTCCGGTGGATAGGCTTGACGCTCTCACCGTTGCCGCGCGGTCCTCGCTACCGGCGACGCCGCGCTTCACCGCCGATGACCGCAAACAGGTAAGACACGGCCTTTAAGAACACAACTGGTACTTTACCCATGGTTGGCCATTGAAATTGACAAGCAATCACTTCCATTGACAATCGTGCAACAAAACTGTATTCAACAATGCAACATACAGCATTTGGTATTTTTAGCTTGCAGTAAAAAAAAATATTGCTTTGAATAAACCTTTATTTTTGAAAATCTAGGCTACTATAACTTTGCTACTGTGAATCTGGAACTCATTAGCCCTAACCCCTTTTCTGCATTGGCACAATTGTCTTGATAACGTCTTATTGTGTAACATGACAATTCTTTGGAACAAATTTATCACATTATAGCAGAACTACCTGTACAAACCTCAAGACAAAGCTCTGCTGAGGTAGAAGGCAGATTTTTATAACTGCATGGCCTCAGGAAGTGAATGGTGAGCATGAATGGCTCACCTTTGAAACCACATTTTGGACCATTTGTTTCTGATGAAAAGCAATGATTTAAAGTGCTAAACATGGCTGACGTTCCACGCAAACAAACAATTTTCTGCTTAGCTTATTCTTAGCTTTCTGCAATTAACTTGGTAATACTCTTTAGAACTTAAGGACATTATATCCTGTAAAGAAACAATTGTTTCCACGGATATTGTACTCTGTCCTATATTATCTCAATTCTCCAGGCTTGAGGACATCTGGACATTTAAGGTATCTGCTTGGAAGTGCAATTAGATTATTACTTTATTAAAGAAGATACCCATTATTTGAAAATGTTTTTATTTTCAGCTGCCATTGAAACATTGTGGAGCCAATAGCAATAAGCCTGTGACAAGTTGCAGCTACTGCAATTTCAGTAATTTGGCCAGCTTATTTATTTCATATAACATCCCCCTGTTTGTTTCTATATAGAAATATTGAGCCATGCCATATGGCTGCATTTCCTGCACTTTAGGGTATGATTACTACCGGTCAGGAAAAGGGAGCTTCATAACTGTGGACAACCGAAGCACAGACTTCCCATCAACATAAGGGGAATGACTGTCCTCAGCCTCACAATTAAGTTCTCTGCTCCATTGTTTGGCATCTGTTACACCAAAATAGAGTAGAATTATTGCTTGAGTCAACAGTTTCTTTAAGTTTAGAATTTATTTGATTAGAGATAATAAGGAAGGCATGACATTAACGACGCATTAATGATGCTCACCCGTTATTAATTCATAACAAAAAAGTGAAGAAATTGAGATGCAGCACATATTCTGTATTTCTACTAATTACTGAATGACTTGCCCCATTCCACAGGAAGCTGACAACATCAATAACATTATTAGGAAACGCTTGGAAATTATAATTAGTATTCTATTAAAACCCTATTCATTATAGGATCTGTATTGTTAATTATATGTATTATAATTCTCATGAAGTGGTGTTAGTGAGAGTGGCTGTGTTTGAGGTCCAAGTGCTATGCTTGAGTAGTAAGTGCTGAGGCTTTGTCTCGAAAGGCTTAGCAGTGGTAAGGTGAGATAAGGTCAGGGCTTTTTCAACTTTCCACTAAACCATTACAGTCAGGATGGCAGTTAGGACAGTCTTTGGTGCAAGATGTGGGAGATCAGAAAATTGTCCAGTGTCTCTAGTAACTGGACCTGTAGGAAATGCCCCTGCTACAGTTCCTGATTGAGCAGCTGGAGCTGCAGTTGGACTCACCCAGGAGCATAATGCTGAGAGCATTACAGATAGGAGTTTCAGTGAGGTGGTCACAACTGAAGAAGGGTTTTGGCCCAAAATGTTGCCTATTTCCTTCGCTCCATAGATGCTGCTGCACCCGCTGAGTTTCTCCAGCATTTTTGTGTACCAGGTGGTCACAACTGTTGTGCAGTTGGCAGGTAGTTAAGTACCTTCCAGGAAAGGCAGGGAGGTAGGCTGCTGATGTTGGTTTACACCGAAGATAGACACAAAATGCTGGAATAATTCATGCAGCATCTCTGGAGAAAAGGAATAGGTGATGCTTCGGGTCGAGACTGAGAGTCAGGGGAGAGGGAAACTAGAGGTATGAAAAGGTACAGAACAAATCGCAGCCGGCATCGATGACTCAAGAAAGTTGATGCCCATAATGGTCCATTGTTGACTATGGAAGAGGTGATAATGAAGGGATGCAAACAATGAATCTAGCAAAACAACTAGGGTGGGGGAGGGACCAAGAGAGAGGGAATGCAAGGGCTACTTGAAATGAGAGAAATCAATGTTCACACACTGGGTTGGAGCTGCCCAAGTGGAATATGCAGGAACTTCATTATGGTGTGATGCATGTTGCATAACCTAGCCAAATGAAGAAAGCAGCAAGTACTAAAGAAAGAGTATTAAAAATACTCAAATTCATCCACCTGAAGACCAGAAGGAGCCAAAGAAGTTGGAGAAAGAGGCAGATACCTGGAGGTACCATGCTCAACATTCCAGCTTCAACTCACAGCTGAACAGAACGAAGTATTGGCTTGATAGGATTTATGGATCCGCTTCCTCTAAATGCTTCTCTGCGGGGCTGCAAAATCATCAAAGAAACCTAATACTCACCTCACATTCTAACAATCTTGAACAACAAAGTACACCAACAAAATGAGGTGGGAGGGCCCGGGAGGTCTGGAGATACCTGATAACTCCTCACATATTGTTATGCGGATCCATCAATAATCCGACTACTCAAACATTTTTGTGGTCAGCAGCTCATATTGGTAATTTTAGTGAGGATGTAACTTATTTCTGAACTGCTCAATCGTGTGAATACTCTCACACCTGGAGGAGGCAATTATGGCCACGTCCTGCCGGACTTGTTTTATGTCAGCAATAGAAACTCTCTTGCTCCTCTCTTCAAAGTCCTCCTTTGCACAGGATCTCCCACCTGACATTAATCTTACTAACAAAGACGTCCATGTAACCTTCACTAAATCCAGAAGCTATCTCCTTTGACTCTGTAGACATTCTCCTCTGTGTCATCTGTCGTGTATGTTGCTGCTATCTGACTAACACAGACAGTGTAGTGGCCTTTTACAGGCTGAGAGCCTCATTTGCTGGTTGCACAGGAAACTATCAGCTATTTTTTAGCCATTGTAGTTGAGAATTACACAGACCCTGCTTTAGTCAATGCTTCTGGTGTAAACCATTCTAGTGTTGTTTTAACCATTTTTTGGCCAATTGCATGATTCTTTGCAGGGGACCTGAATGGGTATTTGCATTAATCACACGCCAAAAATTGGCAAAGCCTAAAGTTAAAAGAATAGTTACTAATGCAATAATAGAAGCAAAATGCAAGAATGATGCAATCCACATACATAGATACATAGAAAATAGGTGCAGGAGTAGGCCATTCGGCCCTTCGAGCCTGCACCGCCATTCAATATGATCATGGCTGATCATCCAATTCAGTATCCCGTACCTGCCTTCTCTCCATACCCCCTGATCCCTTTAGCCACAAGGGCTACATCTAACTCCATCTTAAATATAGCCAATGAACTGGCCTCAACTACCCTCTGTGGCAGAGAGTTCCAGAGATTCACCACTCTCTGTGTGAAAAAGTTTTTTCTCATCTCGGTCTTAAAGGATTTCCCCCTTATCCTTAAGCTGTGACCCCTTGTCCTGGACTTCCCCAACATCGGGAACAATCTTCCTGCATCTAGCCTGTCCAACCCCATAAGAATTTTGTAAGTTTCTATAAGATCCCCTCTCAATCTCCTAAATTCTAGCGAGTATAAGCCGAGTCTATCCAGTCTTTCTTCATATGAAAGTCCTGACATCCCAGGAATCAGTCTGGTGAACCTTCTCTGCACTCCCTCTATGGCTATAATGTCCTTCCTCAGATTTGGAGACTGAAACTGTACGCAATACTCCATGTGTGGTCTCACCAAGACCCTGTACAACTGCAGTAGAACCTCCCTGCTCCTATACTCAAATCCTTTTGCTATGGTGTACCTCTCCTGAGATTATTTTTATCTGATAGATTTTATCCCAAATAACAAAGTAAAAGACAGAAAGCACAGTATTTATCTTCCTGATGTAGCTCGTACATGTCTGAAATGTGCAAATATTTTAACCTGAAGAAAGTGTTGTCTCTCAAGTCTTTGAAATTTTGTAATTTGCTAAAAGAATATCGGCACAATTTATGGGGCATGAAATCATCTTCCAACAGGAAATACCAACATTTTTCAACTTGTCCACTTAAGTAGGGGTAGATTAAAATTTGCAAAGGAAAATAAAACAGTTACATAAATGGTTAAAATTTTACAGAAACAGAACTGAAAAAAACCCCAGGATTTGTGGCAGTCTTTTCAAACAGCTCATTTCTTTCCATGTTGAAGTCAGCATTTGATTACCATTATTAAATCAGTTCAATGGAATATGGAAGGGTGGTTCTGGCCTTATTGCTTTGTGCCATGCTACGCTGCAGATTCTGGAACTGAAACTGTCAGTTGGCAGTATAAAACCTGCAATGTACTTTACAGCTTGACCAACTTTCCCTTCTATTGTAATACGCCTTTACGTACTTTGTCAAAGTCCCCAGCAGATGACCAGTCTTGACAGTAGATTTCAGCATATGAACAATCCAGCCTAAATACAAACCAATTTTACAACCTTCAGTACACACATCCACCAAGGTTACCATTAAACACTCAGGGCCAAATTTTCTCCATCTCTAACTCAAGTGCTCTGCATTTAATAGTTCCAGCTCAGATGCTATTGTAGGCTGCATTGAGTTGGGTGGCACAGCAGTGCAGCAGATAGTGCTACTGTCTAACAACTCCAGCAACCCGAGAACCACCTTGACCGCCAGGGCTGCCTGTGTGGAGTTTGCACATCATCCCTGTAATTGTGTGGATTTCCTCTGGATGCTCTGCTTTCCTCCCTCATCCCAAAGACATGCTAGTATGTTAATTGGTAATTGTAATGTGTCTCCACTGTAAGTGTGTGATAAGAGAATTGTAGGATGTCGATTGGCAAGTGACAGACAATGTGTTGCAAGGATATAAGTAGGGAAATGGGATGGCTGGAATTGTTCCGAGATATAGCAAAGACTCAATGGACTGAATAGCTTCTAAAGGTTGGTGAGTCTAGAAAATTGATAAATCTCAAGGACTTGATGATTGCTTTAGACTGTAGTCCAGTTATCATCTTCCAAAATTCTACTGATTCTGGAATTACTCTGTGGATAGCAGGAAAGCAAATGTGACCATACTATTCAGGAAGGGAGGAAACTACCGATTAATCTTTGTCAGTGACGGAAAGATTGTCGAGAAGGTTAGAGTACATGGTTGTTGGACAGAAAGCTAAGAAATAAACAGAGTCTTCTCTGGTTGGCAGGCTGTAGAGTATTGGGTGATTGGTAGTTGGGCCCGATCCATAACAATGATTTAACGATTTGGCTGAGGAAACCAAATGTCATATTTTCAGGCTTGTTGATTATCAGATGGTATTGTGCACAGAGAGGAGGATGTAAAGTGGCTTTACTGGAATACAAGCAAGTTGAACCAATGGAGAAAACCTTGGTAGATTCAGGATAATGTGTAAAAATGGGAAATTACCCATGTTAGTGCACATAACAAAAAGGCAGCATAGTTTATTTTAAGTAATGGGAGATTGGGTACTGTTAAAGTTCAATGGGATCTAGGAATCTAATTACACAAGTTATTAAAAGGCAACATAAGATACAAGCAATTAGGAAAAGAAATGGTACGTTGGCCTTTACTACGAGCATTTTACTTGATATAAATATGTCTTACTACAATGATAAAGGATCTTGTGAGACAACATACAAAGTACGGTGTACAGTATTGCCCCCTGGATAAAAAGGATATACTTACCAATGATGGAGCTCAGTAAAGAATCACTAGACTGATTCCAAGAGAGATTGAGTAGGTCATGTTTGTATTCTGGAAGAGGAGAATTGCATTTACAGGGCTCGGCAGGCTGCATGCAATGAGTGAATCCGCTGCCTCAGGATTCTAAAACCAAAGGTCACAGCCTCGGAATGAGAGGAAAACCATTTAGAAATAAGATGGTGAGTAATTCTCTTCACTCAAACTTTGGAATTTTCTATCGTCGTTTGGCGGTTCAGTCCTTGAGTTCATTCAAAACAACGATGAATAGATTTCTATAATGGTATTGAGGTAGAAGATCAGCAATGATCTTAGATGAATAGTGAAACCAAAATGGCCTACCCCTGCTTCTACTTATTATGTTTTAATGTGCCTTTAGTGCTGAAATTCGTCTTCACTCATAAAAGAGTTCATTTATAACAGGAAATTTACAAAACTTTCATTTTCCCTGCTGCGAGCAGTCACTATGCAATGAAGCGGTAGCAAAGCACATGAGCTATCTCTAGTGACAAAAACGCAGTACTGCACAAGTCAATAAAGCACTTTAGTAGTGGAGAGAGAAGAATACAGAAGGAATTACTGAAACCTGATGATAAAAAGACATTGGGCCTAAACTCCTTCAGCTGCACGCAGCATTAGCATACAACTACATATAGGCCCATGAAACCTTTGGAGGAAAATGGACAGATGATGTTTCGGTCAGGACTCTTCTTCAGACTAAAATTAGCATCAGTCTGAAAATTAGCATCTTGATCTGAAACGTCATCTGTCCATTTCGCTCCACAGATGCTACCTAACCCGCTGAGTTCTGCCAGCATTTTGTTTTTTGCTCTATATTCCTGTATCTGCAGTCTCTTGTGTCTCCATCAGACACTCTCTCTATAACTGAAACAACTCACAAAATGTTATGATTGCTCCACTTATGTTGTGAATGCAAACCAACTTGCTTCTATTGCTTTCAGAAGGCAGAGAAATGTAACAATCTTTACCTTAATTCTGCATAGATGTAAAATTCATCCATAGAACAGTGGAAAATTTTCAACAGCTGACAACCCACCACTCCTCTGGAAAACTCAAAGGGTAACTTGCATGCCTGTTAGTTCAGGCAGATTTTAAAATAAAATTTGCAGATCGGAAACATGCCATTTACTCTAATAGGGTTATAGTCAATAGACAATATGTGCAGGACAATAGACAATAGACAACAGGTGCAGGTGTAGGCCATTCAGCCCTTCAACCCAGCACCGCCATTCAATGTGATCACGGCTGATCATCCACAATCAGTACCCCGTTCCTGCCTTCTCCCCATATCCCTTGACTCCGCTATCTTTAAGAGCTCTGTCTAGCTCTCTCTTGAAAGCAATCAGAGAGCCAGCCTCCACCGCCCTCTGAGGCGGAGAATTCCACACACTCACAACTCTCTGTGTGAAAAAGTTTTTCCTCGTCTTTGTTCTAAATGGCTTACCCCTTGTTCTTAAACCGTGGCCCCAGGTTCTGGACTCCCCCAACATCGTTTCCAGCCTCTAGCGTGTCCAAACCCTTAATAATCTTATATGTTTCCATAAGATACCCTCTCATCCTTCTAAATTCCAGAGTATACAAGCCCAGCCGCTCCATTCTATCAACATCGGAAACATGTTTCCTGCCTCTACGCTGCACTCCCTCAATAGCAAGAATGTCCTTCCTCAAATTTGGAGACCAAAACTGCACACAATACTCCAGGTGTGGTCTCACTAGGGCCCTGTACAACTGCAGAAGGACCTCTTTGCTCCTATACTCAACTCCTCTTGTTATGAAGCCCAACATGTCATTCGCTTTCGTCACTGCCTGTTGTACCTGCATGCTTACTTTCAGTGACTAATGACCAGATCCCGTTGTACTTCCCCTTTTGCCAACTTGACACCATTTAGATAACAATCCGCCTTCCTGTTTTTACCACAAAAGTGGATAACCTCACATTTATCCACATTAAACTGCATCTGCCATGCATCTGTCCACTCATCCAACCTGTCCAAGTCACCCTGCATCCTCATAGCATCCTCCTCACAGTTCACACTGCCACCGAGCTTTCTGTCTTCTGCAAATATGCTAATGTTCCTTTTAATCCCTTCATCTAAATCATTAATATGTATGGTAAATAGCTGTGGTCCCAGCACCGAGCCTTGCAGTACCCCACTAGTCACTGCCTGCCATTCTGAAAGGGACCCGTTAATCCCTACTCTTTGTTTCCTGTCTGCCAACCAATTTTCTATCCATGTCAGCACCCTACCCTGTGCTCTAATTTTGCACACTAATCTCCTATATGGGACCTTATCAAATGCTTTCTGAAAGTCCAGGTACACTACACCCACTGGCTCTCCCTTGTCCATTTTCCCAGTTACATCCTCAAAAAAGTTTTCAGTGTGCCATTGACAATCCATAACATGTCTAAATGGAAACTTCCACGAAAAGTTGGGCCACAGAGCAGGGAGTAGCTTCACAAAACAACACGATATCCTTGTTTTCTGCCAGCTCTGTCTTATGTCTGGCCTGCTCTCACCGTTGTTATTCGTTTTCTCACCCTTGAGAATGAGTCACAGCTTATTTACTGGTTCACTGTGCTTGGTGGTCCCCCCACATTCTGATGGACAAGTTGGACACTCTGCTATGCTCCCAAGAACTGAACACAACATGTATGGCATGCAAAGCTTGTGTTTGTTATCCAACGTGCATAGATTAAAGCTTTACCATTTTGGTGCAGACTGCAGAATGTGTTGGACCGCAGCGTCATTTTCTGTACATTTCGCCTTTTATAATATTACATGAATTTAGTGAAATATGTCATCAAGTATATATAGATATTTATTTTGCTGGATTCAGAAAGTGCGTATAAATAGGTTTATTAAATGGTATACCAGCTTTTTGTACACATTTGCTGTATTTTACTGGATTTTGGATGGTTTTCCAACCACACACAGCATCTCACAATGCCTGAGCATGTGTAACACTAAAATTTTAATAACACCTATTTTCTGAGAAGAAGGTAAATTAGAATTTTATTATTGAATCAGATTTTGGCAAAATATCAATGTAAGTTACAATTCATTTCAAATTATTTTCATAGGAGATGATGTTTATACTGAAATCAGATGTCTGGAGAAACACTGCTGTAAAAAAACTATAAAATGTCACCTTTAAAATTATTTTATGAATACTTTTTATGGAACAATTGAATAATCATTGATTAATGGAGCTTTTTGCCACAACTTCGATTGTTATCAACTTATTAGTTGGCAAATTAAATGTATCCCGGCTGATGATTTTTAGACATTAAATTTCAAGAAATTGGCCTTGTCGATAGTCAATGCCACACGGAAAAGCTAAAATGTACAGAACTATTTAAACTTAAGAACTAGGAGCTTTTAGAATGTATTCAGGTTTGTTGAAATGCAACAGACCAATTTTCTTTGACACGTCAAGTCTCAGAGCAAACTGACGGATTTATGGAAAATGCTTCTGGCATATATTGATACATCAATCAGCTTTGTATGTCAAATAATACAACTGGTCTGCTTATAAGACTCCCTCATGAATGTGGCCCAATTATGCAGTTGATAATAAGTTAATCTGCTGAATGCCATTGGATTTGGACACCAAGAACATGTAGATAGCTGTTATATATACACACTGTTGTTTAGTTGCATCCACAATGCTGAGGGGAAATAATCTTCAAATATGACGAGAGAATTCTCAGGGTGATAGGTTTCACAGTCATAAAGTCAAAGAGTTATGAAGTCATTCAGCACAGAAACAGGTCCTTTGGTGACCGTGTCCACCCTGGACATCAAATATCTATCTATACTAATTGGTTTTCCTACTAATTAGTTCAGAATGGAAGCAAATCTGAGCAAATTACAGCAACGTTCTGCATTAGCGACTTCTGTAATCACTAATCAGTTAGATGGGCCATATCTCCATGATATAACCAGCTGACAATAGACTGGTACTTATAATGGTGCTTCATTCAATGTTTCTTAATGACAGTTCCAGTATCTGTTATCCATCTGGTAAGAACAAAAAATCTTTTGTCAGCTGGGACAAGAGAGCAACTCATAGAATCATAGAATTATACAATACGGAAACAGGTACTTCATCCCAACGTCCAAGCTGACCAAGATGTCTATCTGAATTTACCTGTGTTTTGTCCATATGCCTCTAAACCTTTTCTATCTGTGCACCCATCCAAAATATATTTTAAACGTTATAACTATACCCATTTCTATAGCTTCCTCTGGCAGCATGTTCCATATGCGGTCCATTCTTTATGCAAAATGTTTATCTTCATATCCCTTTTATATCTTTCTTCTCTCACCTTAAATCTTTGCCCTCTTGTTTTAGAGTCCCTTACCCTGTGAACAAATCTGTGACCTTATCTTTTCTTCATCCTTTCTTTGCAATGGACTTCTATTTCCCAAAAGCTGCAATAAATTTAGAGAGCCACAATCTTACTTCAAGGTGGAACAGGCTTGAGGATTTATATGTCTAATCTTTGCACCTAGTTTTTATGTTCATAGGTTCTGATAAATAAATGTAATCAGATATCAATATAGGAACATTTAAACTTTAAAAATAATGTAGTTAAACTACTGCTGCACTTCAAAACTCTTAATATTTGGAGGCACCTTTCTTCTTGTGCAAGTGCAAGGAGCAGAACCCCAAATGTCCTTCCCAGATCCTGTTCAAAATAGCAAGAATAAAGCCATTTGCATGGACTAACTGAAATACTTTGAATCTCTTAAGATCAAATTCTTCAATATGAACTGGCCACGGGTGTGTGCTTGCATTAACATGCAGTTAATCTTGATTGTTAAAATGAAAGCCAATTTGAAATATGACTTGAGGTTCCTATTCATAAATACACTGGAAGCATACCAATTGTATAACGTGCATAGTGAGCAACGTATTATAGGCCCAATTGACCTACTCTGAAAACACAAAATATGAGAAGTCACGAAGTGCTGGGGTAATTCAGCAGGTCAGGGAGCATCTCTGGAGAGCATGGATAGGTGATGTTTCGGCTCAGGACCTCTGAAGAAGGGTACCGACCCAAAACATCACCTATCCATGCTCTCTAGAATGCTGCCTGATCTGATGAGTTACTTCAGCACTTTGTGTCTTCTCTTGTAAACCAGCATCTGCAATTCTTTGTTTCTACACAAAATATAAAATGGGGTAACAGTCTCCAGCCCACTCCCTGTAAACAAAAATACATATCACAGGTTACTAGGTATTAAAACATTCACGTGAGCAGCTTCTACATTTGATCTTGATACAATAGTGAGAAACTTAGTGACCTACATTATTCTGGCAGATCTGATGCACAGGTCTAGTATGAACATCTGGAACAGTTACTACACTTCGACCAACATTCAGATCAAACACCTCCAATGCACGGTTTGTGCCAGCTGTCAGAATAATATCTGCAGTTTCTGTCAAGGTAAATAGTAGTGAGTGGTATCATGGAAACATTAATACATATGAACAAAAGTAAAAGCACATTACTCTTTCCTGCCACACACTTGCAGAACCCACAAGTCTCATATTTAATTATGGACAAACTAGCTGAGTTCAGCAGCATTGTTCTGAAAAATAATCCCATAATGCATAAATTACATTATAATACCTAATTCCGTGAAGCTGACCTCAACAAATATTAGACCTTTTTGACCTCTTCTCTCTGCACGTGAGCACAGATCCACTTTAATTATTAGATGTTCATTCGTGCTATTCACCTGTTATTTAAATTTCTACCTTGGCAATGAGTGGTGGCAGGTTTCACAAACATAAAAGGGATCAAAAAATATCCTCCTTCGATTAACGTGCAACTTGATCAGGAGTCACAGGATGGCAATGAAGGGGAAGGGATTCTGGCCAACATCCCCCCGCCCCCCCTAACTTCATGGAAGTGACATTAAGCATATCAATTATAATGACTAAAATAAGCCAATTCTGGCAGGATCTGGAACTGACCAGTAGACTTGCATTGTCTGTATTGTTGCACTGCATCAACCACAATTTCTATGAATGAATCAGCTAGTTTGTCCATGAGGAGCTTACCATGGATAATCAGTTATGCCAGGCCATCCCATACCAGGCTAAACCTGCAAGTCCTCCAATGCCCTATTGTTTCTTTTACAGTGGGAATGTGGCAAAAGAATCAAGGGCTTCCTGCCTGATTGAAATGTTTTCAGACTTGAATAAGACAAGACATAGCTGCAAATAGTTTGAGGTATATTATCCAGAGAAGAAATCTAATAATGTAGAGAGTGTCAACCACTGCTGCTTCCACATATTACTTTAGTTTGAGATATATTATCCAGAGAAAAGAGAACTGATCTAAGAGCACTAAATAATTGATAACTTGGGAATGCAAGATACACCAATCTGACAAATATTATTAATGTTCTAAATAAGCAATTTTAACAAAAATAATTTAGAAGTCTTTCATAAAATCAATCTTTTGGTCAAATAAGTTTAATGTCACAAGCGTAATTTAATTGAAATCTTGTAAATACAATTAAAATCCAATTATTTTTATTTTCAAATATGCATAGTAAGAACATGTACACAACTGGGGTTTTGATCTTCTGGCAAAAATAAACCAATGTTATAGTGTCAAGTGAGAAAATTAATTGCACAAACTAAATGCCATCAATTTCAGATACACTAATTTGTAACACTGCTGTACAATGCCATCTGGCTGTCTATATTCGGTCATTCTATTTTAACTGTGGCCAATTGTATAGCAAGTACTTCATCCAAATTCAACTTGATTCAAACTCAAGTTTAGTTTAGTTTAGAGATACAGCACGGAAACAGGCCCTTCAGCCCACCGACCACCGATCCCCGCACATTAACACTATCCTACACACACTAGAGACAATTTACACACATACACCAAGCCAATTAACCTACATACCTTTACGTCTTTGGAGTGTGGCAGGAAACCGAAGATCTCGGAGAAAACCCACGCGGTCACGGGGAGAATGTACAAACTCCGTACAGACAGCACCCGTAGTCGCGATCGAACCTGGGTCTCCGGCACTGCAAGCGTTGTAAGGCAGAAACTTTATTGCTGCGACAGCGTGGCCACCCATATTAAGTATTTAAAAATAAACCTAAAGCAGCCAAGATCTGAAGAAGGGTTTCGGCCCGAAACGTTGCCTATTTCCTTCGCTCTATAGATGCTGCTGCACACGCTGAGTTTCTCCAGCATTTTTGTCTACCTGCAGCCAAGATCTATCCACTTTGGGCCTTCAACTGATTTGCTTCTGAACCCTACAAATTAATTTAAATCTAACCAGATGCTGACATATTTGTTTGTTGTGTCTATGTTTTTTTTTTACATGAGTTACACTTGGGAGTATTAGAGAAGTCCTGAACAAAACTGGCATAATTGTGCGATGAAGTTTGAAATCCAAAACTACGCAATTTTAAATGGATCTTGTATGCATTCTGGTGTATGGAATCAGGAGGCACATCTAACTTTCTCAAGAATTATACTGCTGAAAAGTATCCAATTATCTGAAGATGGAAAAGACGGAGGAACATGGTAGCGGGAAGATGGAGTTTGCCATTTCAGACAGAAATAATAAACCTCCACCATGTGGGCGTTCGATTTAACTTGGGAAGTAATTGAAACTCGCAGGAATTTCCTCATAATAAAGAACGGCCTTGGATCTTATTCAGAAAGCTGACCTAATGAGAATAAAAGTACATAAAAACAAAGAAAAAATTCTAGCAAATTGGAAACAGACCATGTGTACTTTGCCCAGTATTATAATAATTTAACCAAGTCTGCTTTTCTAAAATTAACTTTTCTTCTTGGTTTGTTTGAAAATGTTTTACTTCAGCTGTTCCTCCCTATGCAAATTAATTTACTTCTAATGTTACTTTTGATTTGCTCAATAAAGTCAAGGGAATTTTACTATACTTATTTTTGTATATGGAACAATAAAATGTGACATTCTGAGTGCAATAAGGATTAAAATTGTAAACTATTGCAATCAGTGGACCTTCATGACAGTAGGAACTGCCCAAGGTGAAGTTATGTAAATAGAAGTAGGATGGAAGCAGGTTAAAAGAGAAAAAGGATGAGTTGAAGAAAATGGATACAGACACTTATCAAATCAGAGACAGAATATATTGCAGTCTATCTGGATTCATGTGACCCCCATCGTTACTAAAGATCCTGCCTGTACTGTAACTCAAAGGAGATCTGTAACAATATTACAAACAAATACCACTCCTAATTAGGGTATAAGAAGAAATAAGATAAACAGCATTCAAATTCTTGTACGTAAGTTTTTTTCCCCAAACATCTAAACTGTGATTTTTGCATAATGGTGTAATTCTGCTACTCCACTACCAGCTTTTTCCAGTCACCTCACAAATTTGCTCCTGCCACAGAAGATTTCACCAATCAGATTTGAGACCATTGCTACAGTAATACAAAATCACCAAATAAAATCACAATGTTACCATCGTGCAGTTCCACTGTTACTTATTTGGACATGGCCAGAGCATTTCCTGCAATGGCCTTTTTGACACCCATCTTTACTACTTTCAAAATCCAAAGCAGTCACCAAAAATAGAAAAGAGATGAAACAAATGTTAAATTGCACAGAGTGGGCAGGAGAGATTGAATGCCAACGTGATAATAGAGTTGGTTTAAAGAAAGAGTAATGAAAGGTCATCAAATGGAAATGTTAACTCTTTCATTTTCCGTTGATGCTGCCTGAACATGCTATTTCAGCATCGGTAGTACTTTGCTTTTAAACCCAAAACATTAGCTCTCTTTCTCTCCTCACAAATGCAATTTGGACTGTTGAATCTTTTCAGCATTTTTTTTTCATCTCTATAGTCAAACATTACAGGGATTATAAAAAATAGGATTATTTTATCTAGAATTTATAGTGAGGAATGGATTTGATTGCAATTTTCAAAATATTATGGGGAACAACCGGGGTAGAGGAAATTTTTTTTTTTGCTGGACGTGGGGACTGAATCGAACTAACAGAGTCATGCCATTCATAAATTAAGTTACAAAATACTTCTACACAGGTTTGTAGAACTATAGTACTCTGGTCTGGAAACAGTAAAACTAGCGGTAGTACTAGTTCAACTAATATTTTCAAATCTAAAATGACAGTTTTTTTGTTATCCAGAGGTATTAAGGATAAGATGAGAAAATTGCCGTAATCAGCCATGATTTTACTGTACCTCAGAACAGCTTCACGAATGAACAAAGACAGACAATTGAGATACTTAATAATGCTCCACAATGACATATTCCATTGAGAGAAATAAAAAATCCACAAGAGGATGATCCAGCTGTAGTTAACTAAGGAAGTTAAAGTTGGGCTCAAATTGAAATAAGACATACATTTGTGAAGATTAGTGTTCGGCGAAAGGACAGAGAAAGTTTAAGAAACAAGCAAATGAAGACTGAAAAAATAATAAATGGGGAGACCTTGGATTATGAGAGTAAACCAGCAAAACAAAATCATAAATACCTTATCCACTCTTACGAGGATGTTGGGGAACAAATTATGGGAAATAAAAAAAATAGTTGAGACTGAATAAATATTTTTGAGCTCATAGTAGAAAGAATTAGAACCATCCCAATAATAGTGAAAAATTCTGAGACCAAGATAAATGCAGGAATTTAAACTCCCATTAGGGAAAAGGTATCGGCCAAACAAATCTAACTGAAGGCTTGCGAGTGATCTAAAAAGGACCAGCTCGGCAGATAATGGCTGCATTAGTTCTGATCTGCTAAACTGTCCAAGATTTCAGAGAAGTCCCAGCAGATAGGAAAACCACAATATAACCCCATATTCAAGAAAGAAGACAAAAATCAGGAAGCTATTGGTCCAACCTACAATCTGCTGAAGGAATTTAACAACTTGAGCAGTATCTGTGGTGGCGGGAGACTTGGAGTTATCAACTTTTCAAGTCAAGATAACTGCATCAGAACCAAGAGTGGAGAGGGAAGTTAGCTGGTATGAAGACAGGGGAAGTGGTGAGACAGAGGCCACGAGGTGATTGGTAGATGGACGAGATGTGAAGGATGATGGATTCATGGTGCCAGGAAGCAGGCTGGGTGGGTGTTGGGAAGTTGGGAGACAGAGGCAGATAGGTGGAGGCAAACAAAATAAAGTAAAGGCAGATGGAACCATGTAAGGGGAGGGGAAAGTGAATGTTAATAAACCTGCTGGAGGATGATAAGTAGGGACATAAAGGCAAACAATGCTGGAATCCAATAAGTAAGGAAGGAGATAATGGGAAAAATTACACATAGTGCTGAAGTAACTCAGCAGGTCAGGCAAAATTTCTGGAGAAATAGGCAATATTTCAGGTTGGGATGCTTCAGACTGGAATCATTAGTGGAGGGCTGAAGTGTAGATAGAACCAAAACTAGATGGAGGAGGGGGAAGCTAATGGGCAAATTGTATGGGTAGTAGACAGATGGAACCAGGAGAAGAGGAGGAAAATGGATGATGAGAGCTTGAGTGGGGAAGGAGACAAAAATAGCAGAACCAGGAGGATGGAAAGAATGGAGGGAGGGAGGAAACACCAGAGGTGAGGGTTACCTGGAATTTGAAAATTCAAGTGTTCATACCGTTGTGTTGTAAACAACCCAGGCAGAATATGAGGTGTTGTTCCTCCTCCTGTCAGTGAGGTCAGACAATCAATGTGGTAACAGGCCGGAGAAGTGAAATGGCATTCAACTGAGTGCTTGGGCTGTCCATTGTGGACAGAATGCAGGTGCTCTGCAAATCAGCTGCCTAGTTTGCGCTTGTTCTGCCAATGTAGAAGAGATTATTTTGGGAACACCAAATGCAGCAAATGAAGTTGGAGCAGGTGCATGTTAATATTTGCTTCGTCTGAAAGGGTTGCTTGTGACCTGGTGGTGAGTGAGAAGATGTTAGAACAAGTGTTGCTCCTTCTGTGGTTGCAGTGAAAAGTGCCAGGGTCAGGGAGATGTGGGTGGGAAGGGATGAGGAGACCATGGAAGGAGTGGTCGTAGCAGAAGATGGAAAAGGATGAGGAGGTCTCATGATAGCATGATAGCAGAAACAGAGCAAACGGGAGAAAGTGATGACATACTTACAAGATGGAGTTCAGAAGACTGAGGGGGGATCTTATAGAAACTTACAAAATTCTTAAGGGGTTCGACAGGCTAGATGCAGGAAGATTATTCCCGATGTTGGGGAAGTCCAGAACTAGGGGTCACAGTTTAAGGATAAGAGGGAAGACTTTTAGGACCGAGATGAGGAAATCATTTTTTACATCGAGAGTGGTGAATCTGTGGAATTCTCTGCCACAGAAGGTAGTTGAGGCCAGTTCATTGGGTATATTTAAGAGGGAGTTAGATGTGGCCCTTGTGGCTAAAGGGATCAGGGGGTATGGAGAGAAGGCAGGGATGGGATACTGAGTTGGATGATCAGCCATGATCATATCAAATGGCGGTGCAGGCTCGAAGGGCCAAATGGCCTACTCCTGCACCTATTTTCTATGTTTCTAAGAGACGGAATCAAAAGAGGTGTGTGTAGTCAAGGAACTACACACAGTCAAGCAATTGTGGAACAAATGAATTCATATAAATGTCAGTAGTTTGTGGCTGTGGAAAGCATCTTGTCCGGAAATATTACAATCTGATTTGGGAATTGCTCTGCCCAGGACAAGAAGGTTCTGCAGAGATTAGTGGGTTCGGCCGAACGCACTATGGGAACTTCACTCGCCCCTCTGCAACTCCAGAGCCAATAAGATCATGGGAGACCCCTTCCACCCCTGCAACGGACTGTTCCAGCTGCTACGGTCAGGCAAACGCCTCCGTTGCCATGCTGTGAGAACGGAGAGGTTGTGAAGGAGTTTCTTCCCAGAGGCCATTAGGACTGTAAACCCCTATCTCACCAGGGACTAACTTTACTGTACCACTCTACTGGTTTTTTTTTTTAAATTGCTGGGGGGGGGGTGGGGGGGTTCCCCCTTTTTTCTTCCGCCCACGATATTTAATATGTAAAAGAATATGTGATTCTGTTCCATTCTGTTTGTAGTTTGTTTGGTTGTTTTGTTTTGTTTTTGCACAAAGTCCGCGAGCATTGCCACTTTTCATTTCACTGCACATCTCGTATGTGTATGTGACGAATAAACTTGACTTGACTTTGCCACTTGAGATGGAGGCAGTGATCTAGAAAAGGGAGAGAAGTGCCAGAAATGGTCCAAGTGAATTTGAAAACAGGGTAAATGTTAGTGATGAAGATTATATAATTGATGTGTACTGCACGGGTGCAGAACGCAGCACTGATATAGTCATTAGTGTAATAGAGAAAAGGTTAGGGAGTGGTACCGCAAAACATTTGGAACAGAACTGTTCCACTTAGACAATGAAATGGACCCTGTGGAAGTGTCCATGGGTATACCTTTGATTGGTAGAAAATGAAAGGAATCAAAGTTGTTCAAGATAAGAGACAGATTAAAATGTTGGCAGAGGGGCACTGGTTGGATCTTTACTGCAGAAATGAATCAGAGGGTTTTATGACTTCCCTGATCGTGGACGGAGGTATATAGACTGAATTATCCACAGTGAAGATGAGCTGAGGATTAAAGAGCTGTCAAAATTGTGGAGGGCATGAGAGGTGCCCTGGGTGGGAAGGTACTGGATAAGGAGGGACTGAATAAACTCAACATATGAGATGACAAGTTCACTGGGACAAGAACAAACAGAAACAATGGGGCCCATCAGTTTGTGGATCTTGGGTAATAGATACATTCCCTTTACACTCATGATCACGCTGACAAATTCTACTTTAACATCCTTTACAAGTTTGCAGATGACATTATCATAGTGGGCCAGATGATAATCACAGTCAAACAGTGATGAGATGGAGTACAGGAAAAGGATAGAGAACTTATTAGTATGGTAGCAGTACAACAACCTCTCCCTCAATTTCAGCAAAGCAAAGGAACTGGTCATTGACAACAGAAAGAAGGGTGGAGTACATACCCCTGTATCAATGGTGCTGATGTGGAAATGGTCGAGTGTTCCACATTTCGAGATGTAAATACAGACATCCCCAACTTGCGTAAGGGTTACAGAGAGTCATAGAGTGATACAGCATGGAAACAGGCCCTTCGGCCCAACTATATTCAGTGACTGAGGTTCATAGTCCTCTTGGGTAGAGAATTTCAAAGATTCGCCACTCTTTGGGCAAATAAATTAATTTTCATATCGGCTCGGAATATCTAACCCCTTATTCTGAGTGTGGCCTCTAGTTCCAAACATTTTGTAACGGTAGTACTGTATCCAATTCTTGGTATTGTACTTCAAGAAGGGCATGAAACCTTTGGAGAAGTTCCAGGAATAAGGAAATATAGGGGATAGAGGGTACAGTAAATAGGAGAAGCTGGATTTGTTTTTAGAGCAGTGAAGGCCAAGAGGAATCAAAGAATTATATAGCACAGGAGGTCTTTTCCCATCAGGACTGTGCCAGCTCTTTCGAAGAGCAAGCCAGTCAGCCGAGACTAAAATGAAACTTGAAGGAGATGTTTAAAATAATTTGTTGACGTCTTTGACCCTACACCAGTTTCTCAACAGGAAATGTATCAACAGGAAATGTTTCTCAGCAGGAAATCTCAACAATTCCTGTACCCCAATAGATGAAACCCGACCTATAGAGTTTGTCAAGCAGTTTGTTTTTTACTCTAGATTCCAGCATCTGCAGTCCCTTGTGTCTCCATATTTAAAATCATGAAGGATTTTCATAGAATAAATGATTCCATTCAAAAGACGATTAGAAAAATAACCAAGAGAAATGCAATTTTCTATGCAACAAATATTTACGGTTTTCCTAATGGACGATTGGAACATATTCAACAGTAGTTTTCAAAAGGGAATTAGACTATTAAAATAATATATAGCAGGAATTAAAATATATAGCAGGAATGAAAAAATCATAAACATTGAGTATAGAGGTTGGGACGTTATGTTGCAGGACATTGGTGAGGCCGCATTTGGAGTACCGTGTTCTGTTTTCATCACCCTGCTACAGGAAGGATGTCATTAAGCTGGAAATAGTCATGAGAGGATTTACGAGGATGTTGCCAGGACTCAAAGGCCTGAGCTCAAGGGAGTTTGGGCAAGCTATGACTTTATTCCATGGAAATTTGCTTTCTCGCTTGCATTATCTTCCTCAAAAGCCATATCTAATTTCCTAAATATTACATATGCTTCCTTTTTGTGGCCAGATTGTTAACCTCTCTGGTCATCTAAGGTCCCTTTACCTTACCACCTTTATCCCTCCTCCATACTGGAACATGTCAGTCCTGAATTCTAATCAACTTGTCTTAAAACAACTACAATATCCAATAACAGCTGCTCCCAATGCACTTTCCCAGCCTCCGACCTATCAAAGCTGAGAGTAGGACTAACTGGAATTTCAAAGACACTATGCAGACTCAAGGGACTGAATGGGTTCTTTTTATGCTGCATATTATGCGATTTGTGGTTAAATCGTTTTGTGGCCTTAGCCTAGTGACTCCGACAACTTCATCAAGCTCATTGCTCCTCTGCCTATGGCCTCTTATGAATCCCTCCTTTGGCACACTTTCCATTGCTGACACAATTTTTGCTCATTTGCTCCTGTAATCTAAGGTCCCTTTACCTTACCACCTTTACCTTACCACCTTACCACCAAAGATGGGATAGCAGCACATTTGGAAAGTGGTGAAATCATTGCACAAAGTCAGCATGGATTTACGAAAGGTAAATCATGTCTGACGAATCTTATAGAATTTTTCGAGGATGTAACTAGTAGCGTGGATAGGGGAGAACCAGTGGATGTGGTGTATCTGGACTTCCAGAAGGCTTTCGACAAGGTCCCACATAAGAGATTAGTATACAAACTTAAAGCACATGGCATTGGGGGTTCAGTATTGATGTGGATAGAGAACTGGCTGGCAAACAGGAAGCAAAGAGTAGGAGTAAACGGGTCCTTTTCACAATGGCAGGCAGTGACTAGTGGGGTACCGCAAGGCTCAGTGCTGGGACCCCAGCTATTTACAATATATATTAATGATCTGGATGAGGGAATTGAAGGCAATATCTCCAAGTTTGCGGATAACACTAAGCTGGGGGGCAGTGTTAGCTGTGAGGAGGATGCTAGGAGACTGCAAGGTGACTTGGATAGGCTGGGTGTGTGGGCAAATGTTTGGCAGATGCAGTATAATGTGGATAAATGTGAGGTTATCCATTTTGGTGGCAAAAACAGGAAAGCAGACTATTATCTGAATGGTGGCCGACTAGGAAAAGGGGAGATGCAGCGAGACCTGGGTGTCATGGTACACCAGTCTTTGAAAGTAGGCATGCAGGTGCAGCAGGCAGTGAAGAAAGCGAATGGTATGTTAGCTTTCATAGCAAACGGATTTGAGTATAGGAGCAGGGAGGTTCTACTGCAGTTGTACAGGGTCTTGGTGAGACCACACCTGGAGTATTGCGTACAGTTTTGGTCTCAAAATCTGAGGAAGGACATTATTGCCATAGAGGGAGTGCAGAGAACGTTCACCAGACTGATTCGTGGGATGTCAGGACTGTCTTATGAAGAAAGACTGGATAGACTTGGTTTATACTCTCTAGAATTTAGGAGATTGAGAGGGGATCTTATAGAAACTTACAAAATTCTTAAGGGGTTGGACAGGCTAGATGCAGGAAGATTGCTCCCGATGTTGGGGAAGTCCAGGACAAGGGGTCACAGCTTAAGGATAAGGGGGAAATCCTTTAAAACCGAGATGAGAAGAACTTTTTTCACACAGAGAGTAGTGAATCTCTGGAACTCTCTGCCACAGAGGGTAGTCGAGGCCAGTTCATTGGCTATATTTAAGAGGGAGTTAGATGTGGCCCTTGTGGCTAAAGGGATCAGAGGGTATGGAGAGAAGTCAGGTACGGGATACTGAGTTGGATGATCAGCCATGATCATATTGAATGGCGGTGCAGGCTCGAAGGGCCGAATGGCCTACTCCTGCACCTAATTTCTATGTTTCTATGTTTCTATGTTTCTACAATTACAAATCGCAACTTTGATTTTTAAATGATAAGATAAATTCCTTACTGAGATAAATCCATCCCTAATTGAAAGGCTACATTTATGGCCCCAGAAACGGGAATTAGACTATTAAAATAATAGTCATAATTGATCAGCCATGATCATATTGAATGGCGGTGCAGGCTCGAAGGGCGAAATGGCCTACTCCTGCACCTATTTTCGATGTATCTATGTATCTATGAAAAGAAACCCATGACAATGCCTTAAATGACACACACTACCTCGTCAATTCAAGCAGAATTCTTAATGGTTATTTCCATTTCATTTATTTGCTCTTGTGATATTTCTTGTGTTTCCAATTAATGCTCAGTGGTATATTCTATATATCTGATCTTTTTGAGTCGAGCATCAGTATTTTCCCGAATTATGGAGGCAGATGTAGAATCTGGAGAATCTTAGCAAATCATACAGTATCTGTTTTGCGAAAAGGACAGGCGGTGTTTAGGGTCAGGAACATTCAGCAGACTGAAGAAGTGTCCCATCCCAAAACATCATCTGACCATTTCCTTCCACAGATGCTGCTTGACCTGCTAAACTCCTCCACTAATCTGTTTGTTTTCCCCATAAATGATATGGCATTAAGGATAAGAAGGTCACAGAGCTGAATGAAATATAGATGCATTGACATGAAGTGTTTTTGTTTGCAATCCTATTTCTGGTGCTGATCAACCAAACCATCCATGTCAGAGGGAATTTTTCATCTTGCTTCCACAGCAAAGTATACGTGGCCACAGTACCTCATCGTGTTCCTGTTCAAGCCAATGTTAAAAGCACCTTGGCACTGCACTAAGCTAACCAGGAATTCTCCTAGAATCCTATTCCATACTTCTCCCTTGTCCCACCACCACCATCAAAAAACTGAACAACATATCATTCCTCTCAAAGCTGATGATCGGGCTGTGATGCTCAAAATTGTGTAACCTGTGCCCTTCATTTTATAATTAATTAGTTTCATAAAACATAGAGGTGATTCCATGTGAAAAGTACAAGTATTATATATCCCAACTTTGGATAAATGCAGATATAAAAGAACACAGGATCACTGATGTGCCAGAAATCTTGAGAGATGTTAACTGAGAATGAAGCTACACACTTCTGCAGAGAAGTTTTGGGCTATCAAGGTTTCAAACCCAAAGCCAGGGATAATAGGTTCTGGAGTGCATTTCCCTCTGTGGACTATCTTGGCAAGAAATAATTTAGTAGCATTACTTTAAATTTGCTTTGAAGTTTTTTGCTAAAAATAGTCAAGGAAAATGTACCCTACCATGTTTGCTTTCTTTCAGGAAAAGAAAGATAATGGTCCAGGCACATGTTTTCTCTATTGAAGAAACTCGAGCAAACACCATGGTGTGCACTAGACTTAAAGCAAAAAAAAATCTGGCACTAAATTATTTACATTGGCAACTATATAGAAATATAAAGCAGCCAAAAAATTATTGCAAAAGCTACAATTCATAACTTTTCTTCATTCTATCCCTCTTGATAGATAACTCATCAGTGCAGAAATATTGCTTTTGGTTTAATTTCAGATTTAATTTCAGATTTTTTTTAATATAAAGCAAGAAGTCTGATCAATACACTAATCTGCTCATATTAAACTTATTAAACATAAACATTGTACAAACAGCAAAAGGATACAGGAATAGAAGTCATTCACTGCAGAGAGGCAACTGATCTCCTGGGTGCCAGCCATCTTAAACTTGCCAACCATTCTGCTCTTGCTCTTCTTTTTATAACTAAATAAAAGGTTTGATAATAAAAAGTTGTTACATTTACAACAATTTAAAAAAACTGGAATTCAGCACCCATACCTCTATAAGATTGTACTGCCAGTGTCTCCTCGGTCAATGGTGGAATGGAGAAGGGAGGAAAAGAAAGGGTCTGAAAAAAAACAGTACCAGCCCCAAGGATGCTACAGAAGTGGAACTGACGTCCCTCGTGTTTTTCACCTGTCAGTTAGTGGCCACATGGCGTGGTGCGAGCATGCCATTCATTAACATTGTGGCAGCTTAAAGCAGCAGCCTAGACTACCAATAGTCACCCAGCATCATTATGACAATAGACCTATTGGAAGTGACTTGGGACAAAGCCCAATAAATTAGTCTGTTTTGCTTATATTTTCCACCTGCCAATTAAGTCAACTTATATTCAGCACCTGTTAGAAATAAACTAAAGCAATTAATGATATGACCAGTAACACACACTACATAACATATTGACATATTTGGCTACATTGCCTAATCTAAGTCATTAAACCACATCAAGACAGCAGAAAAAGGAGATTCTTAAATTATCTGAAATTAAAAAACCTTGAGATCAGCCGATTGGTCCTCTCGCCTGTCAATCACCATGATGAAGGTAAAGCCACTTCCGGGGGGGGCGGGGGGCAGGACTATAAAACCCCGGATGCCTGGACGTGAGTCAGTCACTCTGCAAGAACGCGAGAGAGAGGCCACGACTGTCATTCTAAGCTGTGAATCAACTGAACTGTGAGTCTGCAATGTACTTGCAATAAATGACAATGCCATGAGTTGTTTGGCCTGCTGCCCTGCCTGTGCTTGAAACTGCAATGCTTTATTAGGTCCGATTGTGTTTGGAAGGAATAAATGCTTTATTAGGTCCAACTGTGTTTGGAAGGAATAAATGCTTTATTAGGTCCGACTGTGTTTGGAGGGAATAAATGCTTTACTAGGTCCGACTGCGTTTGGAAGGAATAAATGCTTTATTAGGTCCGACTGTTTGGAAGGAATAAATTCTTTATTAGGTCCGACTGTGTTTGGAAGGAATAAATGCTTTATTAGGTTCGACTGTGTTTGGAAGGAATAAATGCTTTATTAGGTTCGATTGTGTTTGGAAGGAATAAATGCTTTATTAGGTCCAATTGTGTTTAGTCCAAAAGTCCCGCTCATTTCGTGGACAGGTCGCGCTGATTTGCGTAATTTCCGGTGAGTGCAGAGGTCGCGCTGATTGCGTATTTTCGGGTAAGTGCAGAGGTCATGCTGATTGCGGAGGTGCCGCTGACTGTGGATGCCCCACAGTGGAGAGGCCGCACTCACCCGTGTGAGATTTACTGTCATATATATGGTGTGTGAGTGAGTGTGTATGTGTGTGTGAATGTTTATGTGAGTGTGTATGTGTGTGTGAGAGTGTATGTGTGAGTCTGTGTGTGTGAGAGTGTGTGTGTGTGTGTGTGTGTATGAGTGTGTGTGTGAGTGTGTCTGTGTGTGTGTATGAGTGAGTGTGTGTAAGTGTGTGTGTGTGAGTGAGTGTATGTGTGAGTGAGTGTGCGTGTGAGTGTGTATGTGTGTGAGTGTATGTGTGTTTGTGTGAGTGTGTGTGTGTGTATGTGAGTGTATGTGAGTGTGTGAGTCTGTGTGTGTGTGAGTATGTGTGTGTGTGTGTGTGTGTATGTGTGTGAGAGTCTGTGTGTGAGTGTGTGTGAGTGTGTGTGAGTGTGAGTGTGAGTGTGAGTGTGAGTGTGAGTGTGAGTGTGAGTGTGAGTGTGAGTGTGAGTGTGAGTGTGAGTGTGAGTGTGAGTGTGAGTGTGAGTGTGAGTGTGAGTGTGAGTGTGAGTGTGAGTGTGAGTGTGTGTGAGTGTGAGTGTGAGTGTGAGTGTGAGTGTGAGTGTGAGTGTGAGTGTGAGTGTGAGTGTGAGTGTGAGTGTGAGTGTGAGTGTGAGTGTGAGTGTGAGTGTGAGTGTGAGTGTGAGTGTGAGTGTGTGTGTGAGTGTGTGTGAGTGTGTGTGAGTGTGTGTGAGTGTGTGTGTGTATATTGGAATTGGTGGAGAGGTGGAATATTGCATTGGGGGACCAGCCCTCCCATGTGAAGCTGGGACCCAACGGGTCCCACTTAGTCTAGTAAAATGGTAAAATTTGCCAGGTCAAAGACATTTCCCTCATTTAATTTCTTCACTGGTTGCTTCAAATTCTGAACATAATTCTAGTGAATCTGCACTAAAGGCTCAAGGACAATAAAATGTTCCTGGATACAGTATTCCAGGTACGATTGAGCGAAATACCTGTTGCTGCTACCCAACTCCCAAACCACTATGAGCTTAACCACCTACTGATCGACTGACTCCATACTCCAGCTCCAAGAACCAACCAGAAGCAGCCATCCTCTGAGAAAACGTAGAAGGCGAGCACCACTGCATTGAGACTGAAACAGGATGGTTTCAAGTCCCCGTTTCCCAGCAGTAAATGTCAAAACTATTGAAATAAAGTTGGGTGGCCTTAAAGCTGGACGCATCTGCCTTAGAGAACTGAGAGACTGTTGTGTGTTATGTTTTACAGAGACATGGCTCACCACTGCTTCACACAATTGTGCAATACACCCTGAGGGCTTCTCACAACACTGTATGGACCGCACAGCATCCCTGGGCAAGGTAAAGGAAGGGGCTGCTTCCTAACTACCTCTGCATGGTGTTCGGACGTAATGGCCCTGGCGAACTCCGGCATCCCAGACCTGAAATATCTTATGGTGAAGTGTCGGCCCAACTACCAGCTTATGTAATTCACTTTGGCTACCCTGACAGAAGTCTACATCCCACCCAGCTGATGCTAAGCTTGCACTTGCCACTGCCACCAGTAGCCTTGAACTGAAGTACTCCGAGTGCTTGTTCATAATGGCTGGGGACTTAATCGCGTCAACCACAAGAGAGTGCTATTAAAATTCTAACACGTCTCCTGACTAACCAGAGGCCAAACACCCTTGACCACTGCTACATTGCCATCAAAGACGCCTCCTGCTCCATCTGCTGACCGCACTTTGGTAAATCTGACCACATGGCTGTTTTTCTACTCTCTGCTTAAAAGTAGAAACAGAAGTGGGAGGATCTGGTACAGAAAGTCATGCAGTGCTGGTATGAGGAAACAGATCCATTGTGATTGCTAAGAGTAGTGAACTGGTCCATATTCAAGGAGAACCTAGATGAATATGCCACATCTGTCACAGACTTCAGCAAATGTGTAGAGGACTGCTACCAAAGAAGACATACGTGTGTTCCCCAACCAGAAACCATAGATGAACCGTTAGATCTACTCCTAGCTGAAGCCCAAGGTTGCGGTGTTCAAATCAAACGATCCCAAGCGATATAAGAAATCCATCGACAACCGTCACAGAGCCATTAATGATGCCAAGAAGGAATTCTGGGCCAAGCTGGAGTCCTGACGCAATGGCACAGATATCCATAGATTGTGGCAAGGCTTGCTTGTTACAATAGGTGACAAAGCAAAGTCAGGCAGTATAGATGGCGCAACACATCCCTTTCCATGGAGCTCAATGTATTCTACACTCGCTTTGAACAGAAGATCGGTGGAGGAACATTACCCACCCTGTCAGTCTTGGGTGCGTCAGTACCAACAGTTCTGTGGTATATGTAAGATTTGCTTTCCTGAGCGTTGATCTGGGGAAAGCAACTGGCCTGGATGGAGTCCCAGACTGTGTTCTCAGGACCTGTGTGGACCAGCTGGCAAATATTCACGGACATCTCTAATCTCTCCCTACTCCATTCTGAGCTCCCCATCTGCTTCAAGACCATTATTATCCCTGAACCAAAAAATGTAACATAATGTGCCTTAATGACCACTGTCCTCTGATGTTATGAAGTTCTGAAGCTCATTAAGTTATTTGAGACGGGCGATGACACACTAACTCCAGCCTCCCATGGAGCTTTGATCCACTCAGCCTACTGCTGCAGCATCCAGACAAAGGCTTCTTCATCTGACACTTATATTGACTATAGCTCTGCCTTGAACAGAATCCCATCCAAACCCATCTCCAAATTCCTACACCTAGGGAACAGCAACTCTGTAACTAATAGACCACAATCAGTGTGAGGATAGATGACAACAAATCCTCCACAATAATTCTCAACACCAATGCAAGGATACATTCTCAGTCCCCTTCCATGCACACTATATACTCATGACTGTGTGGCTAAATTTGGCTCTAACTCCATCTACAGGTTTTCAGGTAACAACACTATGGTGGGATGAATCATGAACAATGACGAGATGGAGGACAGGAAAGAGATAGAGAACTTAGTAACATAGTCTGAGGACAACCTCTCCCTCAATATCAGCAAGACGAAGGAGCTAGTTATCGACCTCAGGAAGTGCGGTGGGGTACATGCACCCATTAGCATCAATGGTGCCGAAGTGGAAATGGTTGAGAACTTCAAGTTCCTTGACGTAAATATTACCAACTATCTGTCATGGTCCAACCACATTGATGCGACACACAAGAAGACATACCAGTGCTCTACTTCTCAGGAGACTGAGCAAATTATGCATGTCCAGATGAATACACATTTTTACAGATGCACCATAGAAAGCATAATGTCGGGTTGCATTGCAGCTTGGTTTAGGAATAAATCTGGCCAAGACAGCAAGAAATTGCAGAGAATTGTGGATGTAGCCGAGTCCATCACACAGACTTTCACCGTTGACTCAATCTACATTTCACACTGTTATGTCTATATAGCCTGGGAACTATAGACCAATAAGCCTAACATATGTAGTGGGTAAGTAACTGGAGAGTATTCTGAGAAGCAAGATATATATGTATTTGGATAAATAGGGGCTGGTCATGGATAATCAGCATGGTTTTGTACGTGGGAGATAATACCTTACAAATCTCATCGTTTTTTTAAGTAACCAAAAAGGTTGATGAGGACAAAGTCATAGACGTTGTCTTTATGGACTTCAGCAAGGCGTTTGACAAGGTTTGTCATGGTAGGCTGCTCTGGAATATTAGATTGCATGGGAACTGGAAAGAGCTAGCCAACTGGATAGAGAATTAGCTTTGTGGATGAAAGCAGAGGTGATGGTGCAAGGTTGTTTTTCAGACTGGAGGCCTGTGACTAGTGGTGTGCTTTAGAGTGTGCTGGGTCTTTTGCTGTTGGTGGTTTATTTGGATGAGAGTTAGGAAGGCTTGTTTAGTAAGTTTTCAAATAAGGCTAAAGTGGGTAATATCGTAGATAGCGAAGATGGTTATCAAAAATGATTAAAGAAGTTTAATGCAGATAAGTGCGAGGTGTTACATTTTGGAAAGGCAAAGTGAATGGCAGGGTTCTGGGGAGTGTTGTGGAGCAGAGGGATCTAGGAGTGCAGGAACATTGTACCTTGAAAGTGGCATCACAGGTAGATAGGATGATCAAGAAGGCTTTTGTTATATTGGCCTTCATCAGTCGGGGTGTGGAGTATAGAAATTGAGATGTTATGCTGCAGTTGTACAAGTCGTTGGTGAGAATGCTTTCGGAGTATTGTGTTCAGTTTTGTTCACTCTGCTATAGGAAGGATGTTGTTAAGTTGAAAAGAATGCAAAGGGGATTTATGAAGGTTTACGATGACGTTGCCAGGACTTGAGTGCCTAAGCAATAGGGGGAGGTTGGGCAGACTAGGACTTTATTCCTTGGAGCGCAGGAGGATGAGTGGTGATCTTATGGAGGTGCATAAGATCATGAGGGAAACAGATAGGGGAAATGCTCGACCCAGAGTTACAGGTTGACACTGCTGTTGTTGTGGCCCACATTGTTTCAGGCCGCCACCACCGATAGGATGCACTCAGTCACCGTAGAGCTCCCTCTTACCGCACCAGCTTCCACTTCTTCCTCTCAGTCGACGCTTGGTCCACCTCCCGCTCCACTGCCTCCAGCTTCTGACTGTTAAGTACAGTAATACTACCTGATTCTACCACATTCTCGGGCAGCATGTTGCAGATAACTACCACCTTCAATGCATAATTGTACTCCTCAGAATCTCCTTTAAATTTCTCCCAATTCATTTTAGACAATAGACAATAGACAATAGACAATAGGTGTAGGAGCAGGCCATTTGGCCCTTCGAGCCAGCACCACCATTCAATGTGATCATGGCCGATCATCCCCAATCAGTACCCCGTTCCTGCCTTCTCCCCATATCCCCTGACTCCGCTATTTTTAAGAGCCCTATCTAGCTCTCTCTTGAAAGCATCCAGAGAACCTGCCTCCACTGCCCTCTGAGGCAGAGAATTCCACAGACGTTTTATAACTACACCCTTTAAATCTAAATTCACCTGCGCTGGAAAAAACACTCTGCCTATGCTATTTATGCTCCTATGATGCTCCCTAGATCAAGAGATGCAGGTGAACATTTGCAAGATTCTAAAATGAATTCAGGTACACTCTCTAAAGGGATAATATTTAATGTATGCATTTTTAGAATCTTCCCAAAGAAAAGTATACACAACTGGGGGGAAATGCTGAGAGAGGAAAAGTAATCTGGCCCTTGTGGCTAAGGGGATCAGGGGGTATGGAGAGAAGGCAGGTACGGGATACTGAGTTGGATGATCAGCCATGATCATATTGAATGGCGGTGCAGGCTGAAAGGGCCGAATGGCCTACTCCTGCACCTATTTTCTATGTATCTATGTATCTATGTAATCTCAGTAACATTTATTCAGCATTGAGAATAGACCCTGAAATAAAACTATAGCCCAAATCAAAGAAGCATTGAATGAATATGAAAAGACTCAATCAATGTACAGATCGCACCTTTGTCCTTTCAGGTGACATCTGATATAAATGTCCACTGTCCTACTCAAGATGGATAAAATATAAAAGGCTAATATCAAATACCCAAATCATTGTGTTTAATCCTGCGATCAAGTTTCAAGAAAACAATGAGCAGTAAATAATAAGAACTTCCCCTCTTTTGTAATAGTCATAAAGAAGCTTTCCTGATTCCTTACCCTCCGTATTTGGATTAATTATGAATGAATGAATGAAAGTTTATTGGCCAAGTATTCACATACAAGGAATTTGCCTTAGTGCTCCGCCCGCAAGTAACAACATAACATACAGTGACAGTTAGGAATGACACATAAAACATTCAATTTTGTTATAATTATAACAACAAATATTTAAATTAGGTACCTTACAACAAACTGACTACCTGGTTTACATCTCTTTCTCATATTCACTTTGTTGGCATCCTATTTTATTTGTATTTACTTTATTGAAAATAGAATCAGGAAAAATCCAGTTGCTAAACAAGATGCAGAGTGTCCTTCAATTATTCCTTCTGAGAAGACTAACAGAGGGTGTGTATACTGTGAACATATCCTGACTCTCCGCAGCTGCATTTAGTTTGCAAATCACCCAATTCTAATTAATTTCTTCTCTTGTAAGCACTAAAATTAAATCAATTCAAGTCCATAGTCAGAAGTATATTTTTGGCAATCAAGTTTAACTATTGAGCCAATAAACACTCATGGTGTCACAATGTGTACCATTAGATAAACTAATCATGAAATACTTAGCCACTACTAAGAGTAAGACAGCACTGGCAGCTTGTTCCATACACCCACCATATTTTGTGTGAAAAGGTTACCCCTCAGATTCCTATTAATTTTCCCCTTCACCTTGAACCTATGTCCTCTGGTCCTCGTTTCCCAACTCTGGGCAAGAGATTCTGTGCATCCACCCGATCTATTCCTAATAATTTTACACCCCTCAATGAGATCACCCCTCATCCTCCTGCGCTCCAAGGAATAGAGATCCAGTCTACTCAACCTCTCCCTATAGCTCAGACCCTCTAGTCCTGGCAACATCCTTGTAAATCTTCTCTGAACCTTTTCAAGCTTGACAATATCTTTCCTATAACATGGTGCCCAGAACAATACTCTAAATGCGGTCTCACCAACGTCTTATACAACTGCAACATGACCTCCCAACTTCTATACTCAATACTCTGACCGATGAAGGCCAATGTGCCAAAAGCTTTTTTGACCACCTTATCTACCTGCGACTCGACCTTCAAGGAACCATGCACTTGCACTCCTAGATCCCTCTGCTCTACCATTCACTGTGTAGGTCTTGCCCTTGTTAGACATCCCAAAATGCAACACCTCACATTTCTCTGCATTAAGTTCCATCAACCATTCCTCAGCCCACCTGGCCAATCGATCAAGATCCTGCTGCAATCTTTCACAACCATCTTCACTATCTGCAAAACTACCCACTTTTGTATCATCAGCAAACTTGCTAATCTTGCCCTGGATGTTCTCATCCAAATCATTGATGGAGATGACAAACAGTAACGGGCCCAGCACCAAACCCTGAGGCACACCACTAGTCACGGGCCTACAATCCAAGAAGCAACCTTCCACCATCACCCTCTGTTTCCTTCCATGAAGCGAATTTGGTATCCATTCAGTTATTTATTCTTGGATCCCATGCGATCTAACCTTCCAGAGCAGTCTACCATGCGGATCCTTGTCGAACGCCTTACTGAAATCCATGTACACATCTACAGCTCTGCCCTCATCAACCTTTTTGTCACGTCTTCAAAATACTCAATCAGATTTGTGAGACACGACCTCCCACGTACAAAACCATGCTGACTATCCCTAATCAGCCCTTGCTAATCCAAATGCCTATACAACCTATCCCTCAGAATACTCTCTCGTAACTTTCCAACTACAGATGTTAAGCTCTATAGTTCCGAGCATTTTCCCTTCTGCCCTTCTTGAAGAGAGGCACAACATTTGCAACAACCTTTCCATGGAGGTCAAAGTTATATCGACTTCCAATTTCTTCACCATAGGAAATTTCCAAGAGGTCATCAAAAAACAATACTCACGGATAAATAATTTAATCTACTTTGATTTCATTGAGCAATGAGTAGCATCTTGGGTTAGCATATGTTAGCATTGCTGGCCTCCCCTGAGGTGGGCAACCCAAACTACAATCAGGTGCCAAGGAGGCTTTTGCTGATAAGCAGCACAATGGCGTAGCTGGTAGAGTTGCTGTCCTACAGTGCCAGACAACCAGGCTCGATCCTGACCTTGCGTTGCTGACTATATGGAGTCTGCACATTCTCCCTGTGACCGTGTCGGTTTTCTCCGGGTGCTCCGGTTTACTCCCACATCCCAAAGATATGCGGGTTTGTAACCAGGTTAATTGACCTCTGTAAATTGTCCCTTGTGTGTAGGGAGTGAATGCGAACGTGGGCCAGGTTCAGCTCCAACTCGATCATCAAGTTTGCTGATGACACTGTGGTTGTGGGCCTGATCTCAGACAACGATGAGGAGGTGGCTGATCTGGCACTCTGGTGTCAGGACAACAGCCTCCTCTTGAACATCAAAAAAACTAAGGAGCTGATCGTGGACTTTTGGAGGGCACATCATCCGAGGACGTAAACACCATTGAGGATAAATGGGGATACTGTGGATAGGGTGAGCTGTTTTAAATACCTGGGAGTCCACATCTCTGAGGATATGACATGGACATCACACGCTGCAGCACTCGTGAGTAAGGCAAGGCAGCGCCTTTACCACCTCAGGCAATTGAGGAAATTCAGAGTGTCTCTGAAGATCCTCCAGTGCTTTTACTCAGTGGCTGTGGAAAGCATCTTGACCGGAAATATTACAATCTGGTTTGGGAATTGCTCTGCCCAGGACAAGAAGGCTCTGCAGAGAGTAGTGTGTTCGGCCGAACGCACAATGGAAACTACACTCGCCCCTCTGCAGGAACTATACATCAGGAGGTGCAACTCCAGAGCCAATAAGATCATGGGAGACCCCTTCCACCCCTGCAATGGATTGTTCCAGCTGCTACGGTTGGGCAAATGCCTCCGTTGCCATGCTGTGAGAACAGAGAGGTTGAGAAGGAGTTTCTTCCCAGAGGCCATTAGGACTGTAAACTCCTATCTCACCAGGGACTAACTTTACTGTATCACTCTACTGTTTTTTAAAAATTGCTGTTTTTTTCCCCGTTTTCCCCTTTTTCCTTCCGCCCATAATATTTAATATGTAAAAGAATATGTGATTCTATTCTTCCATTCTGTTTGTAGTTTGTTTGTTTGTTTGGTTTTTTTGCACAAAGTCCGTGAGCATTGCCACTTTTCATTTCACTGCACATCTCGTATGTGTATGTGACAAATAAACTTGACTTGAATAACATTGGAACTAGTGTGAACGGATGATCGATGGTTGGCATGTACTACGTGGGCCAAAGGGCCTATTGCCATGCTACATTTTGAAATTAAACTAATCCAAACCTGAATGTTTTTTATTAGCCACACCTTGAGCCTTGATGTGGTTCTGAATCATCAGAAGAATATCACATGTTAGGAAGCACTCATGACATCCACAGCCGCAAAGAGACTCCATATATAGACATTTTCTGTAGCATGTGTTGCCGATAGGGCTGGATTTTGGGGAATAGAGCTTGCATTCTTGTTCTTCACAACAGTTAGCACTGATTCACAGCAGCTAAGTTCAACTAGACGTGACCCACAATCGATATGGCAAACTCCATTAGTCTTCTAACAATTAGATTGTTGTCAGCTTAATTCCAGATCCAGCCTCATTGCAATATACGTTATACATGTGGAGAGACATCATCATGTGCTGTATGCTGCACAATTTACTAATTGAAGACAACAGTCAAAGCAGTAAGAAGCCTTCAGAATCACGAGGCAAAGCCAGAGCATCAGGAGAAAGCAGAGGTATTGTCCGCACAGAGTACAAGGGACTTCCTGGTAGGGGCACTTTAAGAATTTGTCAATTCATAATCTTCAAAGCACATCAAATGACTGCCTTGACATTCTAACAATATATCTCACCCTAGACCCTTCACATGCTGCTTTGAAAGTCCACCTCCACTGATTATAATTAATAAACAAATGATGTAGTGGTATTGGTATTGGTTTGTTATTTCATGTGTACCACGCGACAGTGAAAAACTTTCTCTTCTGTGCTATTCATGCAGATCACCCCAAACACGAGTACTACAGGTTGCGCAAAAGAAAAAATAAACAGAGTGCTGAATATAGAGTAGTATCCTCCCATGAGGGAGCTCAGAAAAGATTGATTGCTTTAGGATTCAGTTGACAGGCTTGTGTGTGATGTGGCCTGCTCACAGAAGTGCACTGAATATAACTGGGACCTTAATACTCAGGATGTTGGCCTGGGAAGACGACACAGATAGACACAAAATGCTGGAGTAACTCCATCTATCTATCTATATACTATTCAAACTCATACTATTAAAACTCTGTGTGTGTGTGTGTGTGTGTGTGTTTGTGGGTGTCAGATTTGGCCTTTGATTCCTCGCTCCGCCAAAACCACGCGCGAAAACTCCGAGATTTTTTCCACGCCGTCAAGACGCTGAAGCACGTTCGGGAACCAGATCCCGGGGTCTGAAGCACGTTCGGGGTCCAGACCCAACGGGTCTGCACTTGGTCTAGTATACTTCTAAAACTCTGTGTGTGTGTGGGCGGGCGGGTGTGTGTGTTTGTGTCAGATTTGGCCTTTGATTCCTCGGTCCGCCAAAACCACAGGCAAAATCTCCGAGATTTTTTCCATTTCACTAGACATTACACTTTTACATCCCCTAACACACTCCTCATTAAATTTCGTCGTTTTTATGAACACATTTTAAAATAAAATCCATCTCCCCCCCCTCCACTAATTTTTTTGAATCCTGCTAAACAGCGAGCTGCTGCATGACTCACAGTGCCATCACAGATGTCCAATCACAATGGATCTCATTTACCTATGATATGGCATCACAATGGGTCAGGGCTAGGAGATTGGAACCTTCACGCGAGCCCACTAAAATCAAACAGCTGCATGACTCACAGAGCCATTTCACAGATGTACAATCACAATGGATCCCACGAATGCAATCAACCTGGCATGCACAATCAAATAGAGCAATGTCCTACCCCCTCCCTATCTACCCCCTCCCTATATACCCCCCTCCCTATCTACCGCCCTCCACTCCCCCCTCCACCTCTACCCCTCCTATCCTCCCCCCTCTCCACTCCTCCATCCCCTCCTGTTCTCCCCCCTCCACCTCTCCCCCTCCTCATCTCACTCCCCTCCACCTCTCCCCTCCTTTTCTCTCCCCCCTTCAACTCCCCCTCTTCTCTCCCCCTCCCATCTCCTCCAACCCCCTCACTCACCCCTCCTCTCTCCTCCCCTCCCTCCCCCTCTCCCCTGTACTCTCTCTCCCCTCTATTCTCTCTCTTCTCCTCCCTCCCTCCCGTGCCTTCCCCCCTCTCCCCTTCTCGCTCCCCCCCACCTCTACCACCCTCTCCTCCCTCCTTTCTCCCTCCCCTTCCCTTTTATCCCCCTCCCCTCTACCCCCTCCACATCGTATTCTCCTCTCCACCACCCTCTCCTCCCCCCTCTCCACCCTCCCCATCACCTCTCCCCCTCCTCTTCTCTCCCCCACCTCCCCCCTCCACCTCTCCCCCTCCACCTCTCCCTCTCCTCTTCTCTTCACCCTCCAACTCTCCCCCTCCAAGTCTCCCCCTCACCTCTCCTCTCACCTCCTCACTCACCCCTCCTCTCTCTCCCCTACCTCCTCCCTACCTCCCCCTCTCCCATCTACTCGCTCTCTCCCCTCTAATCTCTCTGTCTCCCCTCTAATCTATTTCTCCCCATCCGTCCCTCCCTTCCACCCCATACCTTTCTCCCACTCCCCCTTCTCTCTCCCACTCCCCCTTCTCTCTCTCCCCGCCTCTCTCCCCATCCACTCTCTCTCCCTCCTCTCTCTCCCCCTCTTCTCTCTCCCCATCCTCTCTCTCTCTCTCTCCCTCCTCTCTTTCCCTCCACTCCCTCCTTCTCCTCTCTCCCCCTCCAATCTCTCTCCACCAACCCCTCTCCCCTCCCCTCTCCCCCAACCTCTACCACCCTCTCTCCTCCCTCCTCCACTCTGCCGCCCTCCCTTCTATCCCCCTCCACTCCCCCTCCACTCTCCTCCTCTTATTCTCCTCCCCCTCTCCACCCTACCCTCTCCTCCCCCCTCTTCCCCCTCCACCTCTCCCCCTCCTCTTCCCTCCCCCCTCCACCTCTCCCCCCTCCACCTACCCCCTCCAACTCTCCCTGTCCTCTTCTCTCCCCTCCAACTCACCCCTCCCCTCTCCTCCTTCCCCTCACACCCCCTCCTCTCTCTCCCCCTCCCTCCCCCCTCTACTCTCTCTCTCTCCCCTCTAATCTCCCTCTCCTCCCCTCCCCCTCTTCCCCTCTCCTCTCCCCTCCTCTGTCTGCCACTGGGAAAGTGATTGCCAGGGTTCTTCTTAACCACCTCCTCACTAATACAACAAATGATTAAAAGTTGCCTTGTTTGCAGGCTTCTCCATCAAAATCGTAGACAGCCATTTGCACCAATGTGAATTTTTGCTGCCAAAAGCAGTTTCACTAATCAGTTTTGCTTCAAAATACCCAAACAAATGTAGTTTATTTGCATGAGATGTACACTAATATTTAAGGGTATTGCACCCATAATTGCTGTCTAGCAAATTTTCTGACACTAAAACATGAATTTTATGGTGTTGTTATTTCCTAACATGAATACTGTTATAAAATATTATTTAATTCATTTCTGAAAAGTTTGTGATATATATTTCAACTTTAACCTTAATGCACTCTCATTCTTATTCTACTCTCTACAACATAATACTTAAAAAGTTAGTTACAAATTCTGCATTTTACTTCCTGGTCCTACATCTGATGAACTTAGTCATGTTGATAATATCTACCAGAGAGTCCATCATTTTTTCCATCTGTTTTGTAGGCCCTTTGCTCTTCAGTAAGTTCATATACAAGCTTTTGGTGCCACATAGGGCTTCACCATTTTAAATCAAGATTTCAGGATGTTGAATCTTTAGCATAGGTTAGGGAAGTGCACAATCAATACACACCTCAGTACAAGTGATGGCGGTGGTGTGCTGCACTCAGCAGGTACCAGGTCACATATTTTCAGCAGATTCTGTAATAGCCAGGATGTTCTCTTTTATTCCAGGCTGAAATCTGAGATTCACTGATGAATCTAACACAAAGCTCCAAACTTTTGGTCAATAGACAATAGACAATAGACAATAGGTGCAGGAGTAGGCCATTTGGCCCTTCGAGCCAGCACCGCCATTCAATGTGATCATGGCTGATCATCCCCAATCAGTACCCCGTTCCTGCGTTCTCCCCACATCCCCTGACTCCGCTATCTTTAAGAGCCCTATCTAGCTCTCTCTTGAAAGTATCCAGAGAACCAGCCTCCACTGCCCTCTGAGGCAGAGAATTCCACAGATTCACAACTCTCTGTGAGAAAAGGTATTTCCTCGTCTCCGTTCTAAATGGCTTACCCCTTATTCTTAAACTGTGACCCCTGGTTCTGGACTCCCCCAACATTGGGAACATGTTTCCTGCCTCTAGCGTGGCCAAACCCTTCACAATCTTATATGTTTTAATAAGATCCCCTCTGATCCTTCTAAACTCCAGAGTGTACAAGCCCAGTCGCTCCATTCTCTCAGCATATGACAGTCCCGCCATCCCGGGAATTAATCTTGTAAACCTACGCTGCACTCCCTCAATAGCAAGAATAGCAATAACTTCCTCAAATTGAGGTCATTCCTCAAAGTTTGAGATGCAAACTCTCCTCATGGATCCTCTACATGATCTGATCTAGCAGAGAATCTGAGAGTCGATTCATTTATAACTGGAGATTTTACAGCCTCAAGGAAATAAAGTAGAAACAAATATGTATTTTAATTATTTGTGCTTGCTGTCTGCATTTTAATTTCTTAATGTTTCTGTTTAAATTCATTTGATGGTTTGAAAGATTCTGAATGTGAAGGATATGTAGACTGAGAACATAACAACCATGAGAATTAATACCAAATTTAACAATTTCAGGTAACTATCATTTTCCTTCTCCCTCCACAAATGCCACTCCCTCCACTAACTGCAATTTTTTAAATTAAGTTGACAGCTTTGATCTTCACCCTATCAGTCATTCCCTCTTCTTTCCACCCTCCTCTCTCTGCAACTGAAAACACATTGGGTTTCACACTTTTTCGATTCTGATGATGAATCTTTGACCTGAAATGTCAATTCTGTTTCTCTCCCCACTGTTGCTGCTTGAATTGCTGACTGCATACAGGATTCTCCGTTTCTGATTCAGATTTCCAACGTTGCACTTTTTTGATCCAATATTATGCTTGTTCCATTTACCCATATCTCCAGCCCTTCTCTAGCTGCTACCTCTCATCCCCTTTCATTTGCAACCTTCTGCATCTGTGCACCCTGTTCTCCCTGCTTCTTTTCACTGTCATGGGATTTAGAAAGTTACTGAGGCCGTGACATTGATGGATATGATGACAGTAAGATAGACCTGGGGTCAATAAAAATCCAGATAGAAAAAAAAAGAGGTAGATAGTAGTTCCACTAAAATTTCAATGCGAAAAACAAAATGAAACTGCTATTCCAAGGAGAGAATACATACAAAGAGCCACATACACATTTTCTGAAATAGGAATATGCTGTCCAGGAATGCAGAATATGCTCCATCAACTAACACCTATTATTTTGATAAATTCATAAGGGGTATAAATGTCAAGGTAAACTTGCCTTTTAATATCATCCCTGCTTGTATCCAAATGGTATCTGTGCAATTGAAACTCTGATCCTGAAGAGAACAACAGAAATTTGTCCATATAATAGAACTGAGCTGATCGTGCTGGCTTTGAAAGTGTCTCAGGTCCCTAAAAGAGAAAAAAAACAAGCAGTTACTTTTATATAATTGAGATTCAGAATTAAGAAAAACATTCAGCATAGTTTAAACAACTAAGATGATTTAGTTAAGATATTCTAAAGATGGAATGGGTAATCTTTAAATGAAGCACACATTGGGAAGGATACACATATCCAGTAGCTCCTGCTCTGTTTTTCATCATTTAGGTGTGAATAGTGGAAGCGATGAGCTGTTCTGTGGGAAGTGCTAGAAGTAATTTCCCTAAGAAATTGGGGACAAGGGAAGAGAGTTGCCTTAATGGGCCATAATGGGCCTGTCCCACTTAGGTTATTTTTAGGCGACTGCCGGTGACTGTCATAGTCGTGGCAGGTCGCCGAAAAAACGGCGACTGGACCCCCCTTCGACATAAAATTTGAAATAAAATCATTACTTTAACAACCAAAAAAAACGAAGTCAGCGCTGGCAACAACCTACGTTAACCTGGCGACAACCTACGTTAAACTGGCGACAACTACGACAGCACCTACATCAGGAGAAGTCAAGCAACGCTCATTGGTGTCAAACCCACTGTCGCCAACTGTGTCCGAAAAATGTTCAACATGTTGAAAATCCAGCGGCGACCAGAAAGACGCTACGACTCTTTGGGCAACTGAGGAGACTACTCACGACCATACAGGCGACACCCCAGCGACCATGTGGCGACAGCCTAGTCGCCTGTAGTCACCTAAAAAACCACCTAAGTGGGACAGGCCCATTACAATTTTTGCAGGGCTATAAAGAACCAAAAAGAATTATGGTAACAAAGCTTTTGGCGCCATTTGCCAAGCTAGCTCTCATACACCTTATAACAAGGCTACCCAATAACTAATACCCATGGACATATCTAACAAAAACTCATTGATCTGTTCGTACACAAACAAGTAATTCAGATTGCACATAAGATAAAACATTTCACTCTGTTTTTCCAAAGAAAAGGTGCATTGATTGGTGCATTGATTGAAACCTTTGGGGAAAAAAGTAGGATCAAGCTGCAACCAAAACAAATTCTGCACCAATCAATTCTCATGTCACGTTAGAGTTGAACTTGATAAATGAAGCATAACTGGTGAAATGTTAAATAGATACTACACTACACATGTAATGTTGATTCATATTTTAAGATTTGGACATTCTTTTGTTATACAATTTTGTTCAATCAGAAAAATAAGGGGGGTATATATATCTGGTTAGGATCACAATTGACCTAATCAACAGTCAAATCCATAAATATGACAATTCCTGCACTCCAGAACCACAAAAAGTGAATTGAATTGAATTTCCTTTATTGTCATTCAAACAAGTTTGAATGAGATTTCGTACCATGGAGTCATGACAGAAAAAATGCAACAAAACACACAATGAACACAATTTAACACAAACATCCATCACAGTGAATCTCCAGGCACCTCCTCACTGTGATGGAAGGCAAAAAGTCTTATCTCTTCCTTGCTTGTTCTCCCGATGCGTCGAGGCAATCGAGGCTTACGATGTTGAAACCCCCGCCGGGTGATGGTAAATCCCACGGCCGATTTTAAGCTTCGCGAACGGGCCGGTTCAAACTCCAAAACCACTAAATGTCATCTCTAAAGTGAACAATTCTGACATCCCATATTATTTAATACTACAAATGGTGCATTGATGTCCTGGAATTTAGTGAATCTTGGATGATGGGAAATATGGTGATAGGAAATATGAAGTTTGAGACTTATCTCTTTGGTATTTTTCCGTACGCCTGGTTCAATCCCTCAGGAGATTAAGTAGACAACATACAGCATATTTATAGACTGTGATAGAACAGGCACAGTGAAGTTTTCTTTTCTTTTATGTTATTAAATCCATGTGAATTAAAATTCTCCATTTGTGATAGAGCTTTTTGAACTACAAATGTTAATTAAGTACAAACAAATAAAAATGCTTTTCACTAACTGAATATTATCAAGACCCACGATTCAGAGTGAGTTATTAGGTTGTTCTGTCAACACAAGGCCAAACCTTGAAACATTCTTAATGAATTACATATGCTTTTAAAGGGGAAACTTTCATTTTTACATATTTTGATGATATAACTGAAAATAATTTTATTAATGGAGATTTGTGAATTTCAACATTCAGCAAATCAATCATTGTGGATTTCAACATGAATGTTGCATCTGCTTTGAATAAATATACACTTAGCAGGTCGGGCCAATTGTTTTCCAGGTCTTATGAAGTACTTGGGTTGCATTATCAATTAGGAGAAATGTTTTAGCTTTACCTCAGCAATTACATCGATAGTTCTACTTTTACTTACTGGATATAACCTTTAGGATCAAATTGAACTCTGTTTAATTCAGTAATTCAGTGAGACTCCTAATGAAGCAATTCAGAAATAACATGATGAATAAATATGAAATTGTGCAAATGTTGCTATGTTGTGAGTAACTCACTGCTGCCAGATTATAGGGCCCAAGAGTCATATTATTTTGCACAGATGCTGATTCAATGCACCACGTTCATTTTTAGAAGTTACCTCACTATCATATTGGTCGGTTTGATTGGTCAAAAATGATGTAATGGAACTAATATTCAGCTGGAAGGATGCATGCAGCTGACAACAGGAAAGTTGTAATAATTCATTCATGCACATCATTTTATTGATTTTATATTTGGTAAAATTATCATTTAATACCGAAATAAGACTTTTCCTTTATTCACATTTAAAAAAATCAATCTCGTAGATGTTATAAAAGTCAATGATTTTTTTCTCTACCTTAAATCTTTCTGGAAATAAGGAAGTTTAGAATTTTTGACATCAGCAGTGTCAAACATTCCCAAATCAGCTCTTCCAAAGTTAAGTTCAAAACAAAATTGTTTCTACTTCTTTATAGCATGGTAATGAAACCTGAAGCACACAACAGCAATTTATGCTTGATTTTTCAAGCCTAGGTGAAGATTACTAATTAATCACAAATTAAGGGGTATTTTTTATCTCTTAGACATTCAGTCATGTGACTCAACTCCTTAACTCACTCATCCCTTCCCACCCAAATACCCCTTCCCCAGATACTTTCCACTGCAACTCCTGTCCCTGCACTTCCTCCCTCACATCCACCCAGCGATCCCAGCCATCCTTCCAACCTCATCTACTACATCCGGTGTTCCCAATGTATACATTGGTGAGTCAAAGCTTAGACTCATTGACTATTTCGCCAAACACTTACGCTCGGTCAAGAGTGTTTTATTGTCATATGTCCCGAATAGAAATTCTTATTTACAGCAGTACAACAGATATGTAAACATAGTACTCTGTAAAACCCATAATAAACAACAACAAAAAACACTCAGTATGTATATTTAACAAAGACAAATAAATTGATAATAATAGTGCAAAGTCAAAAAGAATGTCCCTAAGTCTGTATTTCAGAGCCTATTTGGAGGTTGCAATGTTTAATAGTCTCTTGGTTGTAGAGAAGAAGCTGCTCCTGAATCTGGATGTTACAGTTTTCAGGCTCCTTTTTCCCGATAGCAAGAGTGAAATGAGAGTGTGGCCAGGGTGGTGTGGGTCTCTGATGAAGCTGACTGCCTTTTTAAGGCAGCGAATCTTGTAGATCTCTTCGATTGTGGCAGGTCAATACTCGGACTGGGCAGTGTTCACCATTTTTTGCAATCTTCTTTGTTCCAGGGCATTCGAGTTCCCGAACCAGCCATAATACAACCAATCAAGATGCTCTCTACTGTACACCTGTAGAAGATCAAGAGAGAATTCGATTACATACCAAATCTCCTCAATCTTCCAAGGAAATAGAGGCATTGATTTCTTTCTTTATGATTGCATCAATGTGCTGGGTTCAGGACAGATCTTTGGAGATGTGCATGCCCATGAATTTGAAGCTTTTGACTCTCTCCACCGTCCCTTCGATGAAGACAGGTTTGTGGATCCACATTCTTCCTCTTCCAAAGTCTACAAGTAGGTCTTACTGATGTTGAGAGCAAGGTTGTTGTTCTGTCATCATTTGATCAGTCGATCGATCTCCCTCCTATACTCTGACTCATCGTCAACTATAGTTTGTCCAACAAGGGTGGTATCATTGAAAACTTAAAGATGGAGTTTGAACTGTGTCTGGCTATGCAGTCGTGAGTATAGAGTGAATAGAGCAGGGTGCTGAGCAAGCAGCTGTGAGATGCTCCCGTACTGATGGTTATCGAGGTGGAAGTATTGCTGCCAATTTGTTCAGATTGTGGCCTGTTGATGAGGAAGTCAAGGATCCATTGTAGAGGGATGCGCAGGGACTCGGTTTCGTGAGCTTGGTAACTAACTGGGAGGGGATGATAATGTTAAACTCCGAGCTGTAGTCTGTGAACAGCAGCCTAACATATGTATTGTTATTGTCCAAGTGGTGCAGTGCAGAGTGGAGAGCCAGTGAGATCGCATCCTGTTGACATCTTGTGGTGGTAGGCAAATTGTAGTGGATCCAGCTTCTTGTTGATTTGTGTCACACCCAACCTCTCAAAGTACTTCATCACCACGGACATTAGTGCCACTGGTCGGTAGTCATTGAGGCATGTCACCTTTGCCATATTGAGAGGCCTACGAATCTCCCTGTTTTAACTCCACTTTCCATTCATCTACTGATCTTTCTATCCTGAGCCTCCTCCATTGCTTGAGTGAGGCCACATGCAAACTGGAGGAACAGCACCTCATATTCCGCTTGACTAGCTAATAACTCAACGGTATGAAATTTGAATCCGTGATTTTTTTTTTTTTTTTTTTTTTTTTTTTTTAATTTTTTATTTTTTAGAAGTACGGTAGATTACAGTAATGTACAACACGTATATATTAATACATTTTTTGTACCGCTTCATAGAGAAGGAACTACCAACCAAGTCTATTTTTATTTTACCTCCCATTACCAGGTCCAGATACCTTTTATTTATTTATTTGTTTTTCTAAATTACTAATGCACCTCATGCTTGTAATAGGTCCAAAAACGTAGACCACGTCTTTTGAAATTGATCTGCTTTGCCTACTAGGAGGAATCTCATCTCTTCCAGATGTAATGTTTCCAACATATTTGATGTCCACATTTTTATTGTTGGTGTGGGCGCATTTTTCCAGAATTTAAGTATAAGCTTTTTTCCCCATTATTAGCCCATAATTGAGTAAATTCTTCTGATACACGTTTAATTCAGGAATACCTTCCGATATTCCGAAAATAATCCATTCTGGTTTTGGTACCAGTTTCCGTGATTTTAAGTAACTTCAAACCTCCCCCCCCCAATTCTCCTTCTTACCCCACCAACCCCCCTTTCCCCCCCACTCGCTACCCTGTGCCCCACCTGGACTCGCAACTATTTCTCCCCTCCCCCACCACCTACATTCCTTCCACTAGCTTCACAATTCACAACTCTTCAATCCTTTTGTCGCACACCTTCTGTCTTTTCATCTCTAGCCTTTATCCAATCATCAGCCTATCAACAAAAAAACCCTCACGAGTATCGACTTATTACTTGCCAGGCTTTGTCATAATTATCTTACAAATGGGTGTATATTTACCAACATCAATGCAGGTGTTGAGCCTTGAACTGGCCAGATCCATAACGATCTATCTTCTGATGCTGTTAATAGCCACTTATTATTCTGTGCCCAACCCACACAGTTCACTGCTCCATCATGGCCTAATTGAAAGCACACAATATTTGTCAATCACTGTACAAGAAATCATCTGCATTGAAATTCTGGGGTGAATTTTAAAGACATGAGAAACAAAATGGTAACCTTATTAAATGTCATTGTGGATCATCTGATTGTCTTTAAATCTTATCAATGTCTCTTAAGTACTTTACAATTGCTACACCAAAAAATATATATAATCACCTACAGTGCCTTAATATCATATGAGACCAGGACAGATGTTTAATTTTTGAATACATTTAATAAGTATGTTACAATACTTACCCTCAGCGGCGCTGTAATTCTGCCACTGGCCGTGTGCGCGATTTTGGTGCCTTTAAGGGGGGGGGGGCGGGGTTAAAACGCGGGTTTCTCCTACCTTGTCCTGTATTATATTTCGTTGGAGTACAAGCGTTTGCTGAAAAATCGTTCCTACGGGCGTTTTGTGTATTTTTTATTTTTATTAAATCGACAATGTCAGCGCTGGAGTCATTTTAAAATCAGCTTCTGAAGCCGTCAACGCCGACAACGGGGACGGATTTCACACACGGGACAGGTAAACAAAAGTAGTTTATTTTAATGTATAAAAGTGCTTCTTAAGAAGCCTTTAATTCATATTTTTTCATGCGAAACGGTGATTTTTCCCCCCGAACTAACGGCAGAATTTTTCATGCTGATACGGGGTTAAATTCACCGCAAATCAACGTTCCAAATGATCGCGTTCCAGAAAACCTCACTCGCAAAATGATTGAAATGCCCATTAATTTACAGGTATTAAACATTCAATTCCTTCCATTTGGCCTGTAAATTCATGACAATGAGTTAAAAAAATTATGTTATATTGTGAATTCTTGTGTGAATGTTATTTGGACACTTAGGCTATTTTAAAATGTTAATCTATTCTTAAGAAATTGATAGATGTTTAGATCTAGTAATTGAATTTTGTAATTAGCTACAATTAGGTAACTAACTAATTATATGCTTTAATTTCATGTCATTTAAGTAAGATTGTTTCATATTTGTTTCAGAATGCTTCAATCTATAATAACTGAACATTTCTTTCAGTTCTCTTAATTTTTAAGAAAGTTATGGGCTTTTGACTATCCTCGATCACAGCTTTTGTGTTGTCAATGGAAAAGCAATAGGGAACAAGATGCTAATTTCCGAGTATGAAAATGGCCATAACTTTCTTAATACTGAAGATATGAAAGTGAATTAGGTGTCAAATTAAACTTATTTTAATGCTTTATCTGATGGGATAAATTGCAGACTTTATTTTTAAAATCTCAAAATTTTGTAACATTGCTACATTTAAGTCAATCAGTTTGAACCAAAAATACCCCAAGAACCAGAGATGTGTTGGTACTTTCTTGCAATTTTTTCAGTATTACACCCAAAATATGTGACTATGCGAATCTCGGTGGCAAAGTTTGTTGTTCAGAGTTGTCATGCAAATATTTGCTTGTCGTTTCTGAGACTGACAAGCAAATCAAGTTATAATTATAATCATCATTGTACTTTCAGAGAAAAAATAGGAGCAATGCACAAGTAAAAATAATCCATTAAAAATTAAGCAGATCTATACAAACATGCTTATACATTAATGTACACATTTTCACAATGTTAATAGCTATTTTGAATTTACATTAGAAAAATAATTGTATTTTTTAAATAAACTGGGCAGATTCATTTAGAAGAGGGTTGTTTGTGCTGCCCTCTTGTGTATAGCAAACTCTTATTGAAATAACAGAAATATGAAATGTTTGCTTCAGATTAATGCCAATCTGTGTCCATCATCAGAAACTCTCTGGAATAGTCTGCAAAGTCATTCACTATGTATTTTCTGGTACCATCATTACAATTTGATACACATGCACTGACATATTTACCTACAGAAGACCCTAAAAGGGTCACATTAGAGAAATTTTGGGAACAGTTTAAGAGTGCAAGTCTGAACTCATTACCCATCCTGTGCCACCATTTGGTAATGGGACTTCTCCTTCAACATTGCCATCTCTGCTTTCAGAAAATGATAGGTTCTGACCCAGCAATGATGGTGACTTTGCTTTAAATAGAGCAGAGAACAGAGTAGCACAGGACCAGGGTTTCAGCCCACCATATCTGTGCCAAATATGATGCAAATTAAACTAATCCCTTCTGCCTGCACATGATCCATATATTAATTCCTTGCAAGTTTGTGTCTATATGAAAGCCTCTTAAAAGCCACTAACATATCTGCCTTCAGCACTATCCCTGGCAGTACATACCAGGCAACTAACACTTTGTGCAAAAATAATTGCTCCACACATCTCCTTTAAGCCTTCCTCCTCTTACCTTAACGCTATGCCCGGTGGTATTTGGCATTTCCACTCTGGGAAAAAGATTTGGACTGTCTGCCCTATCTATGCCTCCCATAATTTTATCAACTTCTGTCAGATCTTCCCTCAGCCTCTGTCGCTCCAGAGAAAACAATCAAAGTTTATTCAACCTCTCCTTATAGCTAATGCCATCTAATTCCGGCAGCATTCTGGTAAACCTCTTCTGCATCTTCTCCAAAGCCTCCACATCCTTTCTGGAATAGGGTAATCAGAAGTGCACACAAAACTCCAAATATGGCCGAATAAAAGTTCTGTAAAGATGCAATGTGACTTCCCGACTCTTATTCTCAATGCCCTGACTGATGAAGGAAAGCATGCCATATGCCCTCTTCACTATTCTATTTACTTGAGCTGCCACTTTCATGGAGCTAAGGATATGAACCCCAAGATCCCTCTGTATGTCAGTGCTGTTAAGGGCTCTGCCATTAGCTGTATAGTTTGCTCTTACATTTGCTCTGCCAAAGTACAACACCTCACACATGATTGGATTAAACTCCATCTGTCATTTCTCTGCCCATATCTATAATTGATCTATATCCTACTATATCCGTTGACAGCTGCATTCACTGTCCACAACATAACCAATTTTGATAGCATCTGGAAACTTACTTGCCAACCTATCTACATTCTCAGTTAGTCATTTTTATATATCACACAAACATTAGAGGTCCCAACATTGTTCCCTCAGAACAACAGAGGTCCAGGCACAGATCCCTGTGGAACAACATACCTAGAGCATAGCATTGATCCCTGCAAAATCCAAACTAGAATTCAGATGGAAAACTGGGATTTGCAGGATTCTAATATCCATATCCTTGGTCACACAGGTTATTAATTTATGAAGAATGTTAACATAATCTCAATGGCTTACTTTAGGACATTATGTAGGCAACACTGGCTACTCACAAAATATAGCAATAGTGCCAATCAAGCCAACATCATGATCATGGAAACTACCTGTTTTCATGAGTGTTAATGCAACTCCTTCAATTTAGATTATATTAAAATGCAATGATTAATCTACTTCCACGTAATCACGTTAATAAATAAATAGGCGAAGAAACAATTAAGAAATTAGAAGGAAGTAAAAAAATCTATTTTTTGCAAATAAATTGATTATCCTTCATGCATGATTTGCAACAGCATCTCAGGAACATTTCATTGCCACATAAAAGCATACACGTTGCTACCCATTTCCAATATTTCATTACTAGAGATCTATTGATTTATTTTCTAACAAAGCTCTTTTCCTTTTGATATTGCGACCGAGTCTTTCTAACTAGCATTATGCAGAATAGCTTAATGTTGATCAGAATGTTAAACATACTCATTTACCAGAAAAACAAATTTTCAATCAATAAACTTTCTGGACAGAAGGAATTTCACCTCCACCAATCAAAATATCCAAGCATAAAATGGTTCACTGGGAAGTTAGTTCAGAAAGGAATGATCAGTCGTAAGGTTTTAAACTTAGCAGTGTCTCAGGTAGAATAAAGGAAGTAAAATGAAATTGCTTAAGTATCAAGTACTTTGGGATGATTTTGTTATGTTAATCATAATCATAATCATAATCATACTTTATTAGCCAAGTACGTTTTGCACCATACGAGGAATTTGATTTGCCATACAGTCATACCAATAAAGAGCAACAAGACACCCAAATACATTTTTAACATGAACATCCACCACAGCGACTCCCCACATTCCTCACTGTGATGGAAGGCAAAAAAAAATCAATCTTCTTCTCTCCATTGTTCTCCCGCGCGCGGTCGGGGCATTATTTTATAAATGGATGTCAGTTGTCGGTTCTCAACAACAATGTCCAGCAGCTTTCAGTTTGAACATAAAGTATATATCTTGTATTAAATTAAATTTGGGAAGGCAGCAAAATACATTTTTTTGAGAAAGTGTCCAAGATAATCAATGAGATTAGGGTGGTGGATGTTGTCTATGTGGAATTTAGTAAGACATTTGTAAAGTCCCTCGTGATAGGCTGATCCAAAAGAGTAAGATGCACAAGATTAACAGTGACTTGGTTGTATGCATTTAGAACTGGTTTATTGATAGAAGACAGAGGGTCATAGTGAAGGACAATATTTAGGCTGGAGGTCTGTGACCAGTAGAGTTCCGCAGAGATCTGTGCTGGGACTCTGATGTTTCTGATATATTTCAATGACTTGGACGTAAACGTAGATAGGTTAGTTAGGTTTGCAAATGACACCAAGATTGCTGACGTTACAATCTGTGAGGAAGACTGCAAAGGTATACAACAGGATATAGATCAGGTACAGAAATGGGCAGAGAAATGGCAGACAGAGAGTTTAATCTGAGCAAGTGAGATGTTGCATTTTAGAAGATCAAATGTAAGGGGAAAATATATGCAATTAATGGTATGACCCTTGACAGCATTGATGTACAGAGATATCTTGGGGTCTGAGTCCACAACTCCCTGAAATTGGCAGCACAGTAGATAGAGTGGTAAAGAAGGCATATCGTATGCTTGCTTTCATAGTCAGGGCATTGAGCATAAGCGTCAGGAAGTCATGATGCAGCTTTATAGGACTTTAGTTAGGCCGCATTTGGGGCATTCTGTGCAGTTCTGGTTGACCCATTACTGGATGGATTGAAGGCTTCGGAAAGGGTGCAGAGAAAGTTTACCAAAATGATGCCTGGATTAGAAGGTGTTAGCTACAGCAAGAGGGTGGACAGACTTGGATTATTTTCTCTGGAATGCCGGAGGTTGCAGAGAGACCTGATAGAAGCAAATAACATTATGAAAGGCATAGATGGGGTAAATAGTCAGAACCTTTTCCAAAGATGGAAAAAATTAAATACGGGAGAGCATAGCTTTAGGGTGAGAGGGGAAAAGTTTAGGGCAGATGAACGGAGCAACCATTTTAAACAGTGGGTTGTGAATACCTTGAACGTGCTGCTGGGGTTAGTGGTTGAGGCAGATACAATACTGACATTTCAGAGATTTTGGGATAAACATATGGATATGCGGGGAATAGAGGCATATGTATTAAGTGCAGCTCGATAAGAGATGGTCTAGGCATCATGTTCGGCTCAGACATTGTGCTGAACTGTTCTATATGTCTGTCACCTTGAAATAATGCCAACCATATAGTAACATTCAAATGCTGAAAACATTTGTCTGTTTTCTATTTTCTGCAATTTTAGCAAAGGCATTAACTCTTGACATTTTTGCAGAAACAGCTGAGGGTGAAGTTAGGATTAAATGTAGGACTGTCTTCTAAATAACTGTACCCAAAACGGTCTGGTACCCATGAGGCCTTATGAGACCAGTTTAACTGGGTCACATTGATGCTACATTATAATGAAGTTTTACGCTTCATCTTGGCACTGATATGCTGGAGAAGGTGAATCAAGTGATCTAATGTAGAAGTGTGTCTGTGTGTACAACAGATGTCAACTGGAGTGTCGGCATAGTTTGGCAACCATTACAGTACAAGGCTCAAAAGGTTTACTCACATTTCATTGTCAAATTAATAGATGACAGGTTTAAAAAAAAAATCTTAACATATGCATCATTGTTACCTTTAAACACTGCTGGGGATCCACTAAGTGAAGCATTATAAACTAGCATGGATTTGTCAGCTAATCCAACAGCAAGTAACTTTCCATCCCCTGTAAATAAAAGCAAAATAAGTTTCATTCCTTTATTACTTGATAACGTTTCTAAATGTCCAACATAATCATAGCATTAAAAATTATGTACTTCATCACGTTTACAAGAAATACTGAGCCTAGATTCTAGCCACCTACAGTGGCTTGCAAAAGTATTCACACCCCTTGAACTTTTCCACATTTTGTCACGTTACAACCACAAACGTAAATGTATTTTATTGGAATTTTATGTGATAGACCAACACAAAGTGGCGCATAATTGTGAAGTTGAAGGAAAATGCTAGATGGTTTAAAAAAAAATGTACAAATAAAAAACTGAAAAGTGTCGCGTGCAAAAGTATTCAGCCCCCTTTACTCTGATAACCCTAAATAAAATCCAGTGCAACCAATTGCCTTCAGAAGTCACCTAATTAGTAAATAGAGTCCACTTGTGTGTAATCTAATCTCAGTATAAATACAGCTGTTCTGTGAAGGCCTCAGAGGTTTGTTAGAGAACATTAGTGAACAAACAGCATCATGAAGCCCAAGGAACACACCAGACAGATCAGGGATAAAGTTGTGGAGAAGTTTAAAGCAGGGTTAGGTTATAAACAAATATCCCAAGCTTTGAACATCTCACGGAGCACTGTTCAATCCATCATCCGAAAATGGAAAGAGTATGGCATAACTGCAAACCTACCAAGACATGGCCGTCCACCTAAACTGACAGGCCGGGCAAGGAGAGCATTGATCAGAGAAGCAGCCAAGAGGCCCATGGTAACTCTGGAGGAGCTGCAGAGATCCACAGCTCAGGTGGGAGAATCTGTCCACAGGACAACTATTAGTCGTGCACTCCACAAATCGGGCCTTTATGGAAGAGTGGCAAGAACAAAGCCATTGTTGAAAAAAAGCCATAAGAGGTCCCGTTTGCAGTTTGCCACAAGCCATGTGGGGGACACAGCAAACATGTGGAGGAAGGTGCTCTGGTCAGATGAGACCAAAATTGAAGTTTTGGGCCTAAATGCAAAACGCTATGTGTGGCGGAAACCTAACACTGCACATCAACCTGAACACACCATCCCCACTGTGAAACATGGTGGTGGCAGCATCATGCTGTGGGGATGCTTTTCTTCAGCAGGGACAGGGAAGCTGGTCAGAGTTGATGGGAAGATGGATGGAGCCAAATACAGGGCAATCTTGGAAGAAAACCTGTTAGAGTCTGCAAAAGACTTGAGACTGGGGCGAAGGTTCACCTTCCAGCAGGACAACGAACCTAAACATACAGCCAGAGCTACAATGGAATGGTTTAGATCAAAGCATATTCATGTGTTAGAATGGCCCAGTCAAAGTCCAGACCTAAATCCAATTGAGAATCTCTGGCAAGACTTTAAAATTGCTGTTCACAGACGCTCTCCATCCAATCTGACTGAGCTTGAGCTATTTTGCAAAGAAGAATGGGCAAAAATGTCAGTCTCTAGATGTGCAAAGCTGGTAGAGACATACCCCAAAAGACTTGCAGCTGTAATTGCAGCGAAAGGTGGTTCTACAAAGTATTGACTCAGGGGGGCTGAATACTTTTGCACGCGACACTTTTCAGTTTTTTATTTGTAAAAAAATTTGAAAACCATGTATCATTTTCCTTCCACTTCACAATTATGCACCGCTTTGTGTTGGTCTATCACATAAAATCCCAATAAAATACATTTACGTTTGTGGTTGTAACGTGACAAAATGTGGAAAAGTTCAAGGGGTATGAAAACTTTTGCAAGCCTCTGTATATGCTCAAACTATAAAAAGAGCCTCTGCGCTTAACCTTTCCTATTCAACCAACACCAATCCATATAACGTCAGCCTCTATCTAGGTTGTCTGTGCAGAACCTTCCAATGCATACATGGTTCTAAATACAATAAATAAATTAAAACAAAATAACTGGATAATAACTGAACAGCATTTTGATTGCGTTTGGAAGATTGTCCTTCTTTCAGGCAAGTAAGTATGCAGTAACTGTACCACGGCACATGTGACAATAAACTAAACAAGTCAACAATGACCTGGAGTTCAGTCTCCATGTACGTGCAAATAGAAAAGTTGCCTGCATGCTGAAGCTTGACTACTGCATGCTGCATGCTGCAGCTTGACCACTGAGGTAAAACATTTTTATATATAGACAGTCTTTACTCAGTTTTGGGGTTGTTGTACAAGTGTCATATCCATGCCAAATTAGTTATGCTTGGGCAGAAATCCCAGGGGGGGGGGGGACACATCCCCTCCATGTTTTCAGAGGTGGGGGTCAACCCCCCCCCCCCCTCCCAGGTTTTGTAATCCGGATTTTGAAATTCGGTGAAAAAAAATCTATTAAAAATCTCCGCTTTCCGCAAGACAGTGGACTGATGATCGAGGGTGCCGATGGGACGAGAGAGACGTCGGTCAGCAGGCAATGGGGGGGCGGGACATGATGATTCAGGGTGATGATTGGAGGTGGGAGGTGTCGGTCAAAGGCGGAAGTAGGTGGGTGAGACTGAATATAGAGCACGGTGATTGGAGGAAAGAGACGTCCTGGTGGAGCAATGATCATAGAGCGGAGCTTGAATCGGCCCTTCCGTGGGGCCTTTCATCGCCCGGACCGGCGCGGCTTAAAATCGGCCGCCGGATCTTCCACCACACTGCGGTCAAAGGTCACTGCAATCGAGGCGATCGAGGTTCCCGATGTTGAAGCCCCCGCCGGGCTATGGAAGATCCCGCGGCCGGTTTTAAGCCGCGCCGGGCAATGAAAGGCCCCGCGAACGGGCTGATTGAAGCCCCACGATTCGGGGTGGATGACGCTGTTGTTGCTGGAGTTCGGAGTCGGTCACCAACCAGGTCAGTTCACGATGTTACCGTCCACTGGGCCCCACGGCCGAAGGGGGGGGGGGTACTATGACTGGGCATAAAGCAGTTAAGAAAACCCAACTGGACAGCAAAGTAAAGCCTTATTTCCATTTGCTTCTCTTCAAGCAGCACAGAACGAAAATGAATAATTTTGGTGCACCTTCTCTGTATACTAGTTCTGTTTATTTCACTAAATCCAAAATCTGACAGCTCCAAAATATCCAAGTTCCAAAGAAGAATGAGGTTAGGAATATTTTCCATGCAGAAAGTAACATCAGCATATTCAAATGACCCAATATTTTGGAAATGCCACAGGAAACACACTGATTTTAATCTGGCTGACAGAATCAATTTGCATTTCTCCCACACTTTGTTCATTTAACAGGATAAATATACAACTTTATGTTAGTTCAAATATAGACACAAAAAGCTGGAGTAACTCAGCGGGACAGGCAGCATCTCTGGAGAGAAGGAATGGGAGACCCTTCTTCAGACGTATGTTAGTATGTCAGATGGAAGAGTACAGCGAGAATTTACTAGTAATTATACTTTGTAATCTTTCAGAAATCCAAAGTGCAGAGCAGAGAGTATGCGGTTCCACTTTTAAGTATTAGTAGTTCAGGATTAGTAAGTCAACAAAAATCCAGTTTGATTAAGTCAATGGTTTAGTATACAGCCCTCATAAAATCCAAAGATCTTTCTCTTTAGATTTTATGTTCCTTCATGGCACATGTACAGTAGTTCAGTTTTCCACTGAAATTTTCTGCGTACTTCAGACAAGGAACTCGTAAATAATAAATAACTACACATTGCAATTACTTTAATGTTGTTGCAGCAGCCTCATTCTGAAGGATGGATTTCAGAAGGTGAATTCTATTACTATGTTTTCATTTCAGTGTTGGAGGACAACATCTAAGCAGTATTTAATTAATGTTCATTATTTTAAATTGGAGCAAATATTGACATACTTAAAATCAAAAGCAAAACAGAATTCTGAACGTGCTTAAGCCATTTTATTTTATATTTGTTATTTTGCAACAATAATCATCTCTTTCTCACTGGAAAAGCTAATTCATGTAGTTTAGCTTGTGAATGAATTGCAGTTTTGGTCTCCTAAATTGAGGAAGGACATTCTTGCCATTGAGGGAGTGCAGTGTAGGTTCACCAGGTCAATTAATTTCCGGGATGGTAGGACTGACATATGATGAAAGAATGGGTCCACTGGGCTTGTATTCACTGGAATTTAGAAAGATGAGAGGGGATTTTATAGAAACATATACAATTCTTAAGGGATTGGACAGGCTAGATACAAGAAAAATGTTCCCGATGTTGGGGGAATCCAGAACCAGGGGTCATAGATACATAGAAAATAGGTGCAGGAGTAGGCCATTCGGCCCTTCGAGCCTGCACCGCCATTCAATATGATCATGGCTGATCATCCAACTCAGTATCCCGTACCTGCCTTCTCTCCATACCCCCTGATCCCTTTAGCCACAAGGGCCACATCTAACTCCCTCTTAAATATAGCAAATGAACTGGCCTCAACTACCCTCTGTGGCAGAGAGTTCCAGAGATTCACCACTCTCTGTGTGAAAAAGTTTTTCCTCATCTCGGTCTTAAAGGATTTCCCCCTTATCCTTAAGCTGTGACCCCTTGTCCTGGACTTCCCCAACATCGGGAACAATCTTCCTGCATCTAGCCTGTCCAACCCCATAAGAATTTTGTACGTTTCTATAAGATCCCCTCTCAATCTCCTAAATTCTAGCGAGTATAAGCCAAGTCTATCCAGTCTTTCTTCATATGAAAGTCCTGACATCCCAGGAATCAGTCTGGTGAACCTTCTCTGCACTCCCTCTATGGCTATAATGTCCTTCCTCAGATTTGGATGAAATCTGAGGGTCATATTTAAGAATAAGGGGTAGGCCATTTAGACCGAGATGAGGAAAAACATTTTCACCTAGAGGGTTGCAAATCTGTGGAATTCTCTGCCACAGAGGCAGTGGAAGCCAATTCACTGGATGGTTTCAAGAGAGAGTTAGATATAGCTCTCAGGGCTAATGGAATCAAGGGATATGGGGAAAAAGCAGGAACGGGGTACTGATTTTGGATGATCAGCCATGATCATGCAATAAAACATTAAGTAATCGACCAAACTGAAATTTTGAGTACAATGAGCTCATGCAACATTGGTAGGCACCACGGACACAAATGAAAAACAATACTTTTGCATGAATCAGATGGAACAATACAGCGAGAATTTACTGGTAATTATACTTTGTAAGCTTTCAGAAATCCAAAGCGCAGAGCAGAGAGTATGCTGTTCCACGTTTAAGTATTACTAGACTAACTGGAACACGTTGGGTCCCTGTCACACAGGAGGCTTGGTCCCCAATGCAATATTCCACCACTCACCCATTGCCCCCAACTCCACAGGCACAGCTCATTTCCCCTCATCTCTATCACTCTCTCCCCCTCCTCTTCATCCTTCCTCTTCTTTCCCCTCTCCTCCTCCCTTCCCCCAATCCCTCCCTCACCACTCTCTCCCTCTCCCTTTCCCTACCCTCAGTCACTCCTTCCCTCCATAAACTCTCCCTTCCCTACTCGCCTCCTCTCCCTCTATCCCCTCTCCTCTCCCACACTCCCTCCTGGGGGAGGGGGTGGGGGGGGGAAGGGAGGGGGTGTGGGGAAAGGGGGAGTGTGGGGGAAGGGGGGATGTGGGGGAAGGGGGGATGTGGGGGAAGGGGGGGTGTGGGGGAAAGGGGGGTGGGGGAAGGGGGGGTGGGGAAGGGGGGGTGGGGGAAGGGGGGTGTGGGGAAAGGGGGGTGTGGGGAAAGGGGGAGTGTGGGGAAAGGGGGAGTGTGGGGAAAGAGGGGGTGTGTGGGGAGGGGGGGGGCTCGCACTCCGCTCACCCCGTACCTTCAGCTTTCGGCCTCAAGTAGCAGATCCCGGTCCCACTCCGGCTTCACTCAGAGGCTTCCGGTTCAACTCAGCAGCTTCCTGTTGGTCGTGCCGGTCACCGCAGAAGCAGCCCGCGAGCTGCTGACTCTCAGCGAGCCACTGACTCTCCGCGAGCCGCTGACTCTCCGCGAGCCACTGACTCTCCGCAAGCTGCTCAACACACTGCGCCCCTTCAGCTTTTTATTCTCCTCGTCGCGTTATTGACAGCGGGTTCCGGAAGGGGCGTTTTCTACGATTTTTAAACCTTCATAACTTTTGTACTATTTCACCGATCGGACAAAACTTATTTGACTTCCAGCAGAGGAGAATGGTAAGGTGGCGAAAAATCATAGCGCTATGGGGGATCGTTTTTGCGCACATTTAATTACAACGCAGACCGGAAGTGGTCAAGATGAGAGTTTTAGTAATGGGATAGATAGTAGTTCAGGTTCGGTGAAGGGCCTGTCCCACTTAGGCGACTTTTTAGGCGAGTGCAGGAGACTCTGCGCTTGCCACATGATCGCCACATGGTTGCCACATGTTCGCTGGTGGTCTCTGATGAGTCTCCTTCATGGTCACGAGGAGTTCCCGCATTCTGGGAACTAGTCGTGGCCTCAGTATGGTCCCCACAAATTTTTTAACACGTTGAAAAAATTTTTGCGAGCAAAAATTGGTCGCCATGGAGAAAATCGATATTTTTGTAGTCGTAGGTGTAGTTGTAGTGGGGTCGCCATGTAAATATAAGTAGTCAAGCTAGTCCTAGGTAGTTTTAGTTAATCTCCTTTGCTGACTTGGGCATTTTCATTAGCTCATTAGGGGGAAAAAACGTAAGCACGAGTTTTCAGAACCAAGGAGAACCGACCGGTAATGTTAAATGCCTGCCGAACTTCACAGCTATGTATCTCTGGCTTATTAAAAGTTGTCTCCCCCCACATCTAGTCATGCATGTTCTTGGACAATTAAACAGCGAACAGGAGGAGCGGCTCCAAGATAATCCCCATCATCAATGATGGTGGGGCCCAGTAAGCGAGCGCTAAGGCAATCATATCTATGTTGAGCCATAAGTGCCAAAAGATGATCCATCTTGGTTTCCTGCTGATATCCGCCCACCATAGAAGCCACTCATGTGGTATCAAAAAACAGCTTTGGGACCAGACATCTCAGCTGCAAGTCTGGAGACTCCTGACTAGGTATGCCTCTAGCTTAGCTGTCCCAGTATAGTTGAACACTGGTGGACATTTGCTCAGTTATGTCCCATAATAGAGACAAGACTTTGCCTTCCATCACAGTGAGGAGGTGCTTGGAGATTCACTGTGATGGATGTCTGTGTAAATTGTGTTAATTGTGTGTCTTGGTATTTTTCTTGTTCATATGACTGCAGAAACGAAATTTCATTTGAACTTAGGTTCAAATGACAATAAACGGTATTGTATTGTATATATTCACAAAAAGCAAGATAAATCGAATCTGTCTAATTACAACCTAATAATTCTATTGTCATTCACCAGTAAAGGATTTGAAGCTGTCATCAACAGTGCTTTAATGTTGCAGTTATTCAGTAATAACCGATTAACTGATGCCCAGTTGGATTTGGTCAGGACCACTTGGTTCCAGATCTTATCACAGTCTGGGTCCAGACATGGGATAAAACCACAAATTCCAGAGGTGAGAGTGGTTTTTCTCCAATTTCAAAGCAACATTTGGTCAAGAGTGGTTGGAGTTGTTAGATGTCAGCCATCGCAAAAGACTGAATGACGTAAAAGGATTGGTATAAGCTGTTATCTATGAGTACTGTGTTTACAGACCTATTTAAAGCTGCTGCAAGTAAGAATTTCATTATTCCGTTTATGTACATATGAGAATTAAACACTCTAGACATAAAACACTACTTGTGGGAAACCTGAAATAAAGGAGAATGCTGGAAATACCCAGTTAGCAGGTAGACAGAGAACAAAAATTAGCATTACAGGTTGATGACCTTTCACCAGATAGTGTGCACATATGTGTGTGTCTGTGTCTGCATCTGAGTGTGCTTGTGTGTGTGCGTATGTGCGTATGTGCATATACATGGTATTGCATGCATCAGATAGCACCCAGTATCAATCACAATAAATTCTAATTGTTTAAGAATACAGCTATATGGCGATATAAATCCACTCTGCCTCAATCAAAACGGATATAAAATAAACTCATGCAGTAATTATTTCCACTTCCCATACTCAGGCATCTGAGATCATCTATATACTATTAAAACTCTGTGTGTGTGTGTGGGTGTGTGTGTGTGTTTGTGGGTGTCAGATTTGGCCTTTGATTCGTTGGTCCACCAAAACCACACGCGAAAACTCCGAGATTTTTTCCATTTCGCTAGACATTACACTTTTACATACCCTAACACACTCCTTATTAGATTTAGACATTTTTATGTACACATTTTTAAAATAAAATCCATCCCCCCCCACACTCACTCATTTTGTCGCCTCCTGCTGGCCAGCCACCATAACGGCTGCTGCCGCCCAGCTCTGCTCCAAAAACGTCGACATTTTAATTTTTTCGCTGGCGATTTTCGCTGCTGCCGCCTGGCTCTACTCCACTACCCCCCCCCCCCCCGGGCCGGCTCTCTCACGCTGGCTCAAGCCAAACATCGGCTCTTCCCCCTCTGCTTTTCGCCGTCCTCTGTCCAAGGACGCCAAAAAGCAGCGGCGGAACAACCCATATTTGCCTTCAGCCAGCGTGACAGAGCCAGCGCGTCAACGGCCTGTCGGCCCGCAGCCACATTGAGGGCGTACGCAGCGTCTCGACGGCCGTACGCAGCGTCTCGACGTCGTACGCACCGTCTTGACGGCGTACGCCGCCTACGCCGTCAACACTCTGCGTACACCATCAAGACGCTGCGTACGACGTCGAGACGCTGCGTACGGCCGTCCAGACACTGCCTGCGCCGTCAAGACGCTGAAGCACGTTCGGGAACCAGACCCCGGGGTCTGAAGCACGTTCGGGGACCAGACCCAACGGGTCTGCACTTGGTCTAGTAATAGTTTAAAACTCAGAGAATCGAAACTTGTTGTACATAAACTCTTAATAGCCACCCAATATACTACATGTCGATTCAGTATAGGAAACTTTTAATTCACAGCTTTAAGAAAATATGTCTCATCATTCTCCAATCAGGTGGCTTACCCGAGTATTGGATGCAGCAAACAGGTGTTGATTGGTTTGAAACAACAACTCGTGCACTGGGCCTGCTTGGTGCCAGACTGTCAAGTGGGTATTCTTTGGTAATTCCCCTAAAGCAAATGAATGAATGAATGAATGAATGATTGAATGAATGAATGAATGAATGAAAAGTTTATTGGCCAAGTATGTACACATACAAGGAATTTGCCTTGGTGCTCCACTCGCAAGTAACAACACGACATACAGTAAACAATTAAGAATAAAACGTAAAACATCAAAACATTAAGAATAAAACATTATGGTTTAAACATGTGAATGAAATAAAATACCAGAGTAAAAGGAGGCTACAGACTTTTGGTTATTGAGTAGAGCTACTACTCGTGGAAAATGAATGAATGAAATCATAATACAATCACTACTGATTTTCAATTAGAGTAATTAAAGTCAGAGTAATACAGCACAAAAGCAGCCCCACCGACCCAACTCATCCATGCCAACCAAGATGCCCATCTAAGCTAGTCCCATTTGCCCCTATTTGGCTCATATCCCTCTGAACATTTCCTATCCATGTACCTGTCCACATGCCTTTAAAATGTTGATATTGTACATAATCCAACCACTTTCTCTGGCAACTCCTTCCATAAACCCATCATCATCTGTGTGAAAAAGTTGTTCTTCTGGTCTTTTTCTGTCCCAAGATATTTTCAGTGCATATTGCAACTCTTACTGGACATTAACACCATAAAGCATTGGAGTGAATTTGAGCAAGGACTGGGACAGAAAAAACAATAATGGGCATTGCCTATAATATGATTTAACTAATGCTCAATTTAACATTAGGTTAGGCGTATAATAGTTAGCAAAAACAAATCCACCTGTTTGCATTTCCATCCATGAACATTTTCACCCCTTACGCATTGTAGCAAAAGATCTTTGAGCATCATCAACTTTTAATCTGGCATGCTCCAGATTCCTATCAGTGGAATTTCTCAATTACTGTCTTAAAATTGTATAGTGATTGGTGGAGCAACAGAATTTGTTTGTTTTTTCACTTAGGGATATTATCATGTTCGTTTCCAGTAGAAATTTAAATACAAATAAACTTCCATATTTATGAATTCTATGTAGAATATTTAAAGGATGGCTGGAAACAAACAGCGACAATTCAAACACTAATATTCTTTAAATGACATGACAGCTCCAATTACCTTGTAGCCAAGTTCTAAAAAGGGAGGAGATTTATTTGAAATTGTATTTCTTACTTGAGACCGCTATTTTTCTCCTTCGGGATTGAGTTGGCACGTTTTTGAGAATTTAACTTTGGTGTAAACATGTTGACGCTGCAAAAAAAATCATTAACATTACAATTTTGGCATCAATAAATGAAATAGAACTATGACTCAACATTTAATTAATATAGAAATTAAGCTATTAAACATGATGCAGTAATTGATCTTGATGAATTATACAATTAGAACCAGGTTTTCATCTGAAATGTATAAGCAGCAGAAGGAACTGGAATGGAACCATTTATACTATATGTTGTTGAGGTTCATGCTCCTAGTTTTAAGACTAACTAGACTAAGTGAGTTCTGTTGGGTCCCTGTCACACGGAAGGCCAGGTCCCCCAATGCAACCCAACGCAATATTCCACCACTCACCCGTTCCCCCAACGCAACCCATTCCCCCAACGCAATATTCCACCACTCATGCCTATCCCCCTCCCATCAAATCCACCCCTCCCTGCGCACTCTCCCTTCTACTCCCCTCCCTACCGCCCTGCACTCCACTATCCCTCTACCCCACTTCCTCCGTCTCTTTCCTCCCTCCCTCCCTCCCTCTCCCCACCCTCATCCTTCTCTCCCCTCTCCCTCCCTCCCCCTCCCTCTCACCCCATCCCTCTCTTCCCACTCTCCCCCCTTCCTCCCTCATCCCTCTCCCCCCTCCCTCCCTCATCCCTCTCTCCCCTCCCTTCATCACCCCCCCCCCCATGCTGTGGGCCGGGCTGCGGCACTCCCTCTCTCCGTGTAATGCTGCGGTGCGTTAGGGCCGCTCCTGGTGTCCGTGCCTGTGGGCAGGAGTCGCTGCCCGTCCCGGGATCTGCTGTGTCCCTTGCCAGCGGGTAGACAGCGGGGCTCGACGCTGCCCCCCCCCCCCATCTCCCTCCATTACCCCTTCTCCCTCCTCCCCATTTCCCTCATCCTCCTCTCCTCACTCCAATTCCATGCCCCAGCACCTACCCAGGTCGTAGAGCAGCGGCGGCCCTGGCTGTTGCCGGCCGAAGCACTCGCGGACCTGGCCCTCGATGGAGCTGGGCTTGCTGTGCCGGGGGCGGGGTGAGGGTGGCGGGCGGACGAGCCAGAGCTGCCCGCAGAGCAGGAGGCGGAGGCTGTGCACCAGGATGGTGGCGTCCGGGTGGGCCTCGAGGCACTGGTACATCTTGACCCAGGCCCCAGGCTTGGGCACGACACCAGCCGTCAGCTCAGCCGCCGCCTGGGATCCAGTCCAGGCCCCGACAGCGGACGCGGCCAATCAGAGCAGCGATGGTGACGCCCCTTCCTGACTGACAGGAGAGGAGACCAATCTGCGTGGCGGTGACTGACAGCAATCTGCGCATGCGCGGTTTTTTACGATTTTTAAACCTTAATAACTTTTACAATATACCATCGATCGGAACAAAACTTGTTGCACCCGTAGCACAGGTGAACGGTGAGTAAGGCAGGCAAAAAAATCGGAGAGCTTTCATGCACCGTTTATGCGCAAATAGAAGAACCTCGCAAACGGAAGAGCACAAGATCAGAGTTTTTGGTTATGCATAGAAGATTTAGGAAAACAGCCGCACAAAGTCAGGATCTGGTTAATGCAGATCCTGGCCTTGGGTTAGAATTAACTGGAGCTGGGCCATTATCTAGTACTGAAGTGTTTACAATGGATCTGTGAAACATATGCCAAGGGATGAGCTACTCAACTATCAGAGGTACCAAGCAATGCTTAGAATTTGTACAGAGAACTATTATAATATTCTACACTAATTTTCTAACATCGGTTTGATTAAGATTTTCTCCTTGGTCATTCTGCTACATATTGAACCACTTAACCTCCTATTTTGAATAAGGAATGCGACCCATATTCAGGAGAACGATTTTACCTAATGGCCCTAATGACCCTGCTCTCTTGCTGGTTGGGTAAAGGGACAATTACTTTCAGGATGGATATTCTACAAATGCTACATCTTATCCTTATGTCTGAAAAAGCAACAGGTGATGAAGATATCTTTGCAGTTACTTGCTCGAAACCTAGCCGGATTCCCTAATGCACAAAGCTGTCTCACTAGGGATTAGAGAACACCAAATCTTATGCCACAACCAAAGTGTTCTATAAAAGTGGAAAAAAAAAACCTTAGCTTGATTTAAACATTGTTCAAGCTTTCAGATGACATCAACATTAACTCTTACCCTTGGTGCCGAGGTGTAGCCAGAAGATCTTACTTTGGTATGAAACACCACCGGCTTGTCTTTGACACTGCTGACTATTGGTTCCACAAATCAAAAAAGAAACAACCATGACTTTTTACAAGATATTCAGCTTAAAACGTCAACATTATAATTCACAAAGTCGATAAGGAGCATTGTCATTTTCAGTAAGCACAAATCTGAAAAAATCTGGTTCTCTAGATTGGCATATAACAGCATCACTGACATTTAATAACCACATAATCCCGCATCATTTAATATTCAGATAAGTGAACAGCCGCAGAGTCAATAGTACTGCCAGCCAGCGTGGAAATAATTGAATAATTCGACCATCAATAAAGCTTGGTGCCCACTGCTACAAAATAGCCATGATTGATTGATTTATATATCATTATATTGCAATGTCTGGAGAGATTACTCTTCTTTTATTAGAAGTTACTATAGTTTCAGATTCCTTCACTCTTAAACGGGTACTATTTTCTGAGCAAATCATTTCCATTGCACAAAGTATCTGATTCATTACCTGGTATGGCAATTCCAATGCTCAGGAATGCCTGAGGCTGCAGAGAGTGGTGGTCTCAAACCCAGTCCATAATAGGCACTGCCCTCCCCACCATCGAAAGCATATACATGAGGTGCTGTGTCGAGAAGATGGCATCTTGCCTCAAGGATCCCCACTATCCAGGCCATGCCCTCTTCTAGCTGCGGAACAGGAACAGCTTCTTTCCTGCAACTGTTAGATTCTTGAACTAATCTGCACAACCCCTAATTCTACTTCGGCAACAAAAAACATTACAAAACCATCATTGCACTACCATTAACTTGTTTTGTAATTGTGTATTTTTGAGATAATGCCTTATTTTTTCTTTTCACTGTCTTTTTCTTCAAATTCTTGAAGAATTTGTGTTATATATGTGAAATTTATGGATTCAGCTCAATGTGCCTGTGATATTGTTGCACATAAGATTTGCATTGTACCTAGACTCATTGCACATGCACATGACAATAAATTCAACTTCCCTTGGCTTGACTCTCTGTTGTACAGTGCAGTGCTTGCAGCTTCAGCCTATCTCCTCCAATTCACAATCTAATAAACTGTTGTCAGGAAATAAAATAATAAATAATATTAAAATATATTGTGTCACATTAAATAAACCGAATTCGTATACATTTATGGAAAACTCTTTGGGATTCAATTAGATCAGAATTTATCAGTTGAAGATAGTATTAGTGTAGTATGGCCTAGGATGCTGCTGCATGAAGCTCACAGCGCCAGATAGCCAGGTTCAATCCTGACTATGGGTGCTGTCTGTATGGACTTTGTATTTTCTCTCCTTTTCTCCAGGTGCTTTAGTTTTCTCCTACATTCCAAAGACATGCAGGTTTGTAAGTTAATTGGCTTTTGAAAAAAAAAATCCCCAGTGTGATGGATGCAAAAGTGGTATAACATGGAATTAGTGTATGGGTGATTGATGATCAGTGTGGAATGGTGGGCCGAAGGACCTGTTTCCACGCTGTATCTGTATCTTTAAACTATCTTATTTGAATTGATTAATTTTATAATATTACAAGACCAAGTGGGACCCGTTGGGACCCTGTTACACGGGAGGCCTGGTCCCCCAATGTAACCCGTTCCCCCAACGCAATATTCCAGCACTCACCCACAGCCCCCACGCGAGGCCTGGACCCCCAACGCAACCCGTTCCCCAAGGCAATATTCCACCACTCTCCGTTCCCCCAACACAACCTGTTCCCCAACACAATATTCCACCACTCACCCATAACCCCCAACTGCGTAGGGCTGCTCATTTCCCCTTATTCACCCTCCCTCATTTTAACTTGAAAAAATGCTTGCTAGGGCTGGCAGGACTCAGTGTCCTGGGATGGCAACATGTAGCGAGCAGGGCTACAATCCCATTTTGACGTCATAGCTGTAAGTGCCAGTGCAGAGGGAAGAAATCTTTCTCAAATTGGTGTTTTGTAAAGTTTATTTAAAAAATATATATTTTTATTTATTAGAAGCAAATGTACAAAAATAGAACCAATGGCATATAAATTATGCCCCTGTCCCACTTAGGAAACCTGAACGGAAACCTCTGGAGGACTTTGCGCCCCACCCAAGGTTTCCGTGCGGTTCCCGGAGGTTTTTGTCAGTCTCCCTACCTGCTTCTACTACCTGCAACCTCCGGGAACCGCACGGAAACCTTGGGTGGGGTGCAAAGTCTCCAGAGGTTTCCGTTCAGGTTTCCTAAGTGGGACAGGGGCATTATTTATTGCACAGCTTCATTTTAACTTTTTAGCTATAGTTGGAAGAAAAGAAGGAGAAAAAGCAAAAAAGCAAGGAAGAGAAAAAGTGAGATGTGCAAAGATAGAACCCCTAGACTACCAAATTGGTGTAGACAAAGAGTGAATAAATGAAAGAAAGAAGAGAGGCATAAAAAACAAATTAGATAAATAAAAGGACAAAAAGAGAAAGAAAAGAAAAAAGTGGTGATATACCTGCCTCACATCCCTCCCTCACCCACCTCCCCCAACCCGTAATTAGATTTAAATCCAAAGTTGTGTTGTGCCATACTATCCTTGTAATAAATCAATGAATGGTGTCCATGTCTTTGAAAAATGATCTGGTTTATTCTGCCAAGACAAGTCTAATATTTTCAAGATGTAGCGTTTCGGACATGTTTATAATCCACATCTTAAGAGTAGGGACTAATGTATGTTTCCAAAATTTGAGTATTAGTTTTATCGCTGTTATCAGGACATAATTAAGGAAACGTCTTTGAAATAATGATAGCTCAGAGCAGACCTTCTGAAGTACCTAGAATGATCAGTTCCGTGTCGGGATCCAATTTTATTTTAGTGTTTTTGAAAAAAAAATGTAAATTCCTCTCCAGAAATTATGTAACTTTATACAAGAGACAAAGGAATGGGTTATAGTTGCTTCCTGAAGAAGACATTTATCGCAAATAGGAGATACATTTGGAAAGATCTTATTCAGTTTAGACTTTGAAAATAGAGTCTGTGCAGTATTTTAAATTGGATTAACGAATGTCTAACGTTGATCGAACAATTGTGTATATATAGAAGGTTTTCCTCCCATTTGTCTTTTAAATTTTTTAGGCCAAGTTCATCTTCCCAAAGCTCTTCTAAATACTTCTGACGATGGGATTTCTATATTTAAAAGGGTGTTATACAGATATGATATTAACTTATTTGACTCCGAGTTTCTATTCATACATTTGTCTAGTGTGTCTGGCAACAAAGATTGATAGTCTTGGGTATATGATTTCAGATAGTCTCGAATTTGAAGGTATCTAAAATATTGACTACCTTTCAGGTGATATTTCAACTGTAATTCTTGAAATGAGAGAAGAGTTCCCATCTCATAAAGATCTCCGAATTTTTTTATTCCTGATCTTTCCCAATGTGTGAACGTTTTGTCTAAAATAGATGGCTTGACCGAAGGATTGTTGGCAATTGGTGAGAGAAGAGATACATTTCTCAGTTTAAGAGTTGACTTCACTTGCCTCCAGATTCGTAAGGTACTGTGGATAATCGGATTTTTCTCATATAGTGCTTTCTTCAAATTTATTGGAGAGAGAAGAATCGCGCCTATATTAAAAGTCAAGCAATCCTCTCTCTCCATTATTAACCATTTTACCTGTTGGCATGTGTTGTCCAACCAATAGATTACGTTTTAAATATTTGTTGCCCAATAATAGTATAAAAAATTGGGGAGAGCCAGTCCACCAATTTCTTTGGTTTACATAGATGCCGTTTGTAACGTTTTGTAAAGTAAAAAATGTGAATAACTGCTAAAATATAACATCAATCTGAACAAAACTTGAGTTACCACACCACAGGACAATTGTGAGTAAAACTATAGTGCTATCGTGTACTGTTTTGGCATAAGTGGGACTTGTTGAGTCCCAGTCACACGGGAGGCCTGGTCCCCTAACAAAACCTATTCCCCAATGCAATATTCCACTTCTCACCCGTTTCCCCAATGCAACCCATTCCCCAAACGCAATATTCCATAGCCCCTAACTGCGCAGGCGCGGCTCATTACCCCTCATCCCCGAGCACTCCCTCCCCTCCTCTTCATGTGTGGGAGGGGAGGAGGGGAGGGGGGAGGAAAGTGGGATGTGTGGCGGGGGGGTGGGAGGGGAGGAGGGGTGTGTGTGGATGGGGAGGTGGAGGGGGGAGAGGGTGGTGTGGGGGGAGGGGGGGGGGGGGGTGGGGAGGGGGAGGGGGAGGGGGGTGGCATGGGGTGGAGGGGAGGTGTGTATGTTGGCGGGAGGGGTGTGGGAGGGGTAGGAGGAGGGATGTGGGAAGGGTGTGTGGGAGAGGGGGGTGTGGGAGAGGGGGTGTGTGGGGGAAGGGGGTGTGTGTGTGGGACGGGGGGTGTGTGTGGGGGTGTGTGTGGGCGGGGGAGGTGTGCGGGCAGACGGTTTGTGGGGAAGGGGTGTGAGCAGGGGAGGGGTGTGTGAGCAGGGGGGGGTGTGTGGGGGCAGGGGGTGGTTTTGGGGTGCGGGGGTTGAGTGGGCTCGTGGGGACGGGGGGGTCATGGGGGCAGGGGGTTTCTGGGGGCAGGGGATTCTGGGGGTAGGGGGTGGTTCTGGAGGTGGGGGGTTGTGGGGGCAGGGGGGGTTGTGGGGGCAGGGGGGGTTGTGGGGGATGGGGGGTGTGTGGGGAGGGGGGATTGTGGGGGGGAGCTCGGAGAAAAGACGGGGGAAGAGCCATGGGGGAGAGGGGGGCATCACGGGGAGGGGGGAGGAGCCAGCGAGGGGGACCAGAGGGGTAGTGGCTGGAATTGGCGGTGTGTTGGGGACTCACAGCGGGCGCTGGGCGCTGGTCGTTCTCCTCCCGCCGGGATCAGAGTCTCCGCTCTCCGTTTGGCGACATTGGCGACATCTCCTACTCTGGGCTGGGTCGGGTCTACGACGGTGGGGCTGCTGCTTGGGGCGGGGCGGGGCTGCTGCTTGGGGCGGGGCTGGGCTGCTTGGGGCTGGGCTGCTGCTTGCAGCTGGGCTGTTTGGGGCTGGGCTGCTTCCGGTCCCTCCGAAGGTCCGGTTAGAACCTCCGCCAGCCACCCTCACTCCAGTAAAGATGCGATGGGGCAGGAAGGGGCGGACCATCCTGGGGAGTGACAGGAAAAGAGAATAATCCACGCGGCGCTGACTGGCAGGAGAAGAGATCCATCTGCGCACGTGCGGTTTTTTAACATTTTTAAACCTCGCTAACTTTTACGACATTCAACCAATAGGAACGAAACTTGGTGCAAACGCAGCGCAGGAGAATGGTGAGTGAACTGGAGAAAAATCGCAACGCCATTGCGAAACTGTATTTGCGCAAATAGAATGACCGCCAAACCGGAAGATAACAAGATCAAAGTTTTAGTTATGTATAGATAGATACTGCATTAATAATATGATAGAGTAGTTATTGGAGTGAATTACATGGTAATGTGTTATCATACGGTAATCTATTCACTTTATGGTGTCACACTGTTAGAGTGACCAGACAGGAGATGGACAATTCCAATCTTCTGGGATGACAAACCAGAAGGGAGAGAGACATTGTTTTCAGGGAATGAACGTCACCATCAAAAAAGAGTTATTCTAGCATCTCAGCGACAGCTCTTGCAGAATTGGTGAATGTCTTTTGTCTCTTTGACTTATTATAAAATGGAACCGGCGCACTACAATCGTCAGTTCATACTTCCCTCTGTGGATAAGACTATGAAGGATTTATCCAAGAATCATGGAGTCACAATGCACAGAAATAGATCCTTCAATTCACCTCGTCCACATCGCCCATCAAGCACCCATTTGCACAATTGCTATTTTATTTTCTACTTCTACCCCAACCTCGAAAACATCCTGGTTCACATCCCAGATGAAAATAAACTGATGCTCATGAGCAACTTCAGTGCCAATGTGGGACAAGATGTGACCCTCTGACAATACATGACCAGCCAATATCTGCAGCACCTGTGCCGTGACAGGTACCAATGACTGCGAGATGGACCACTGCCTAAGCTGCTCTATTACTCCACCAACCTGACCTCAAAATATCAGCATCAAATATTGCTACTTGAAGATTAATGGGAAATCTCTCCAGGATCCCCCAGAGAGAACCCTTCTCAGGCTACCCTTCAAAGATAACCCATCAATCAGCCAACAGCAGCCACAGAGAGCCCCTGAATTCTAACATAATTGACATTTATGAAGGGACTCTGGGTTTCTCTACCAAGAGGAATCTTAACTGGTTTATTGAGAATGACCAGTAGATCAAAGAACTAATTAATTGCATTTGTAAGGGACTACTGTATTGAAAGCTTCATCATTCCTCAAAGGAAAAGAGCTCCACAGGAACATACAGGGAAACGTCCAGCAGAAAACCTGTGAACTATGGGAAAATGATGGATGGAATAGTTCAGGAGATTCAGCAAGGACAGAGTTCTTCAGCAATGTCAAGATCCAAAGCAGCTGGAGCCTTTGGTCAATTGAGAAAAAAGATGTTTGAGGACTTCAAACATGAACCCTTCTCCATTACACATTTAGAGCTAGCATAGCTACAGCAAGCACCTCAAGGCAATGGCAAGACACCACCAATACAATTCACACAAAATCCTCCAAATCAACTGGAAGGCTGAGTGAATAAATGTCACCATTCTCTCTTGCCAATATTTAGAGCACTGAGACCCTAATCACACTTAGTCAGCTCTGTTGGGTTATATTACATCAATTGTATGTCTGATATCAGGTTCCTGAAACACACTATTGGTATTGGTATTAGGTGCATCATGAGAATGAGTTACCAGACAGGCAATAGAAATGATTCAGGGATATACTCAAAGCCTTTTGGATAAAATGCAACATTTTCACTGACTCTTGGGAACCTCTGGCCCTTAACTACTCCAAACATATCATCACCACTGAAGACGTATCATCAGTTTTGAATTCTGAATTCTTCCCTTTGCAGACGCTAGCTGAGATAAAGAATATATTCAGCATTTTCAGTTTTAACTGAACCAACTGGGACCCGTTGGGTCCTTGTCACACGGGGGGCCTGGTCCCCCAATTCAATCCGTCCCCGAACATAAAATTCCAGCACTCCTCTGCCTCCCTCAGCAGTGGACTTTAAAAAAAATTCCAATTGCACTTCCCCTGCCTGCCGCAGCATTTCCAATTGCAGGACCAATTCACCCTCCCCCTCCTGTTGAAACACTTGCTGTGATATCACATTGAGGTGAAAAGTTCAGAGTGTTCCTGTCTTGCAACTTTGTATCGAAGTGTGTTAGAAGCTGGCAGGGAAGGGTTTTAACTAAAAATCGTGTTAAATTTGGCTTTTTTAATGCTTTAATCAACAATATCTTGAAATATAGCATCAAATCTTAAGTGAACCTGATTACGGCGTGGAGGGCAAAAATGAGTCAGAAAATGTAAAAATGTAAGCTCTGGCGTTTTGAGGAAGATACAAAACATACATACAGACATACATACAAGATGAGACTTTTATCGGTATATATACCAGACTAAGTGGGACCCGTTGGGTCCGTGTCACACGGGAGGCCTGGTCCCCCAACGCAACCCGTTCCCAATGCAATATTTCACCACGCACCCGTTCCCCCAATGCAACCCGTACCGTCAACGCAATATTGCACCACTCATGCATAAACCCCAACTGCGCAGGTACGGCTCATTTCCCCTCATCCCCCAGCACTCCCTTCTCCTCCTCTTCATCCTCCCTCTTCTTTCCCTCTCCTCCTCCCCTCCCCAATCCCTCCCTCACCTTTCCCTCCCTCTTCATTCACCTACCCTGTCACTCCCTCCCTCCATAACTCTCTCTCTCCGCTCCCTATCCCTCTACCCCCCACTCCTCACCTCCCCCTATCCCCTCCACTATCCTCCTGACTTCCCCACTGCCCTCCTCTCCCTCTATTCCCCACACCCTACCTCCTCACTCCCCACCTCCCCCACTCCCCCCTCCTCTACCTCTATTCCCCCTCCACCCCCCACTCTTCACACCTCCCCCCACTTTCCCCCTCTCCCTCCCTACCCCTTCCTCTCCCTCAATCCATCCACTCTCCCTCCTCACCTCCCCAGGATCTTTCCCCTCTCCTCCTCCCCTCCCTCCCTCACCCTCTTACCTACCCTCACTCCCTCCCTCCCTCCCATCCATAAAAAGCAGCATCTGCAGTTCCTTCCTTCACAGGTCATTCATTGTTAGCTGTGGTTTAGATCCCGTTGACTTGACAATTGGATCAGTTTGCATCGTGTGTCTGTGCATGTGTGTAAGTTACTCAAACTCCGCGCAAACTCCTCGGCCACCCTGCAACCCGACTCGCCCTCCCTCCCTCTGCCCACTCCGGCTCAGCCGCCACTCGGCCCGTCCCCGTCCGTTCCGTCCGCCAGCTGTTGCCGCTCGGCCCGTCCCTGCCCTGCCCACCTGCCTACCTGCCTGCCTGCTGCCACTGCTGGGCCGTGAGGGGGGGGGGGCGGATGGAGTCGGTGTTCATCATGGTGGGCACCATGAGTTTCGATGAGCTGGTGGAGAAGATCTCCTCCGAGAAGGCTGTGAGGGTGAGTTACCGCAATGGCGGTGGCAGAGGAGATGGACCCGGGGGAGGTGGGTAGAAGATGGACCACCATTGCCGCAGAGGGCAGGCGGGGGAGAGGGGTGACTGATGAGGGAGAGAGAGACGGGACCAGGGCCTCCACTGGGCCTCCACTGAACCCCCCGCGGCCGCCGCCGGTGGTGGGGAAGACAATAGACAATAGGTGCAGGAGTAGGCCATTTGGCCCTTCGAGCCAGCACCACCATTCAATGTGATCATGGCTGATCATCCCCAATCAGTACCCCGTTCCGGCCTTCTCCCCATATCCCCTGACTCCGCTATCTTTAAGAGCCCTATCTAGCTCTCCCTTGAAAGTGTCGAGAACCGGCCTCCACTGCCCTCTGAGACAGAGAATTCCACAGACTCACAACTCTCTGTGTGAAAAAGCGTTTCCTCATCTCAGTTCCAAATGGCTTACCCCTTATCCTTAAACAGTGGCCCCTGGTTCTGGACTCCCCCAACATCGGGAACATGTTTCCTGCCTCTAGCGTGTCCAAACCCTTAATAATCTTATATGTTTCAATATGATACCCTCTCATCCTTCTAAACTCCAGACTATACAAGCTCAGCCGCTCCATTCTCGACAATAGATGATAGACAAGTTACTGTGAGGAGGGGAGAGAGGAGTTTGTGAGTGAGGCGGGACAGGCTGCCGCCGGTGTGGCAGGAAGGGGCATCGCCATCCCAGCCGTGGCATTGGCTGACAGGAGAAGAGACCAATCTGCGTGGCGCTGACTGAAGGAATCTGCGCCCGCGTGTTTTTTAAGATTTTTAAACCTCGATAACCTTTACAATATACCATCGATCGGAATGAAAATTGTTGCACTCACAGCACAGGAGAAGGGTGAGTAACCTGGCAAATATTTGTAGCGTTATCGCGTACCGTTTTTGCACAAATAGAAAAACCCCGCAAACCAGAAGAGCACAAGATCAGAGTTTTAGTTCAGTCACATGAGTATTTTATACTCATAATGTGTAAAATAATACAACATTGACCATAATTATCAATTGTAATTATGAAATAATGAAAGACTGGGACAAAAATTTGATTTTATATTCTTTTTTTTTATTTTTTTATTTTTATTATTTTTTTATATTTTTATTTTATTAGAAGTTAATACAATACAAAACAATACAGTGGCACCTAATTTTAGGTGCCAACTATGTCATAACGTAATGCATTCTATGTACAACCTCTAGTTTTATGATTTTGAAAAGGAGGTAAAAAATAAAAAATAAAAAATAAAAAAATAGAGAAAAGAAAGAGGAAAAATAAATAGTAGAAAATAGAAAAACGTGAAGTGTGTATATAAGAAAAGAAAAAATAGAAAGTAGAAATAGTAGAAAAAGACCCTTAAAAAAGAAATTTTCAAATCTTTGTTTGGAGATGTAAATCTATCCACGACCTGACCTGAAATCAGTAATCTTTACGGTACTGCTGCATCACATGATTCCAAAAAGTCGATGAAAGGGGAACAACTACTTAAGAATTGGTCATATTTATCTATTAGGCGGAGTCTCATTTCTTCAAGGTGTGCTATGTCCGTCATATTCCTAATCCACATTTTAATAGTTGGTATAGCTGTATTTTTCCAAAATTTAAGTATCAATTTCTTTCCAATTATTAACCCATAATTAAAGAATACATTTTGGTCTTTGTTTAAATTGATATCTTCTAATATTATTCCAAATATAATCCATTCCATATTAGGTTCTATTCTTGACTTGAAGAGCTTTGTAAATATATCAAATATATCGCTCCAAAATGTATTCAACTTTGTACATCCTACAAATGAATGTGTTATATTGGCATTTTGAAACAAACATTTATCGCATCTGGGAGAGACATTTGGGTAAAATTTATTCAACCTCGTTTTTGAATAATATAGTGTATGTAATAATTTAAATTGAATTAAATTATGTCTTGCATTAATGGAACAATTATGTGTATTCATCAGATACTTTTCCCATCTATCTTTCGGGATCTTTATCATTAGTTCATGTTCCCAATCTTCTCTTAGTGCCTCTGTTGAGGGTAATTCTCTATTTAATATACTATTATAAAAATATGATATTAGTTTTTGTGAATCAGCCTTAATATTCATTGCTTCTTCTAAAGGGTCTAAAAATATAGTTTGAAATCTATGTATATATTTCTTCATAAAGTCACATATCTGTATATATTTAAAATATTGATTATCATTCAGTTTAAATTTTAATTTTAATTGTTGAAATGATAACAATTTGCCCAGTTCATACATATCTCCTACTTTCCTAATCCCCAATCTATCCCATTGTTTATATGTTTTGTCGATAAGAGATGGTTTGAATGCAGGATTATTCAGAATTGGGGTTAATACTGATAGATTATTTAATTTCAAGGATAATTTTATTTGTTTCCAAATTCTTATTGTATTGTGAATAATTGGGTTCTTCTTATATATTATACTATTCAATTTTATTGGTGAGAACAAGATCGTTCCTATATCGTACGGGAAACACTCCTCTTTTTCCATTCTTATCCACTCCGACTGGTGAGTTGAACTATCCAACCAGTACATTATGTTCTTAATATGCACTGCCCAGTAGTAATACGTAAAGTTTAGGTAGTGATAAACCCCCAGCTTCTTTAGGTTTACACAAATGCTTTCGTTGAATTCTGTGTGCTCTATAATCCCATATAAAATTAGTGATATTAGAATCTAGTTTTTTGAAAAAATATTTCGGCATATATATTGGGATCGCTTGAAACAAATATATTAATTGTGGTAAGAAAGTCATTTTTATAGCGTTAATTCTACCTATCAATGAGAGTGGGAGCGTTTTCCAAAATTTAATCATAACATTCAATTTATTTAATAGTGGCATAAAATTGGTGCTAAATAATGATTTATGTCTTCTCGTAATTTGAATACCTAAATACTAGAATTTTTCTGTTGCAATTTTTTTTTTTTTTTTTTGAATTTTTTTTTATTATTGGAGATAAGTACACAATTTATTTACATCATTACAGTCTGACATTTTTAAATTGATAATATTATCAATTATTATTACATTGTCTCCAATACCTTTTGCCTTTTTTTTTTTTAAACTAGATAGAGCTAAAGAGATAGATGAAGTAAAGAAAGAAAAGAAAGAGAAGAAGAATAAAAAAAATTAAAAAAAGAGAAAATAGTTAAAGAAGAATGGAAAAATTTATTGAAATAAAAAACTTCATTCGAGATATGTTCGTACATTTCAGAGTATAGCATTTCATCCATTCTTTAGACCGAGTGCTAGTCAGGTTCCTGTGCTGAACTATTCTGACCCTTTAAGTAATCAATAAAAGGAGACCATGTTCCTACGAATAATTCCTGTTTGTCCAACAGGGAAAATCTGATTCTTTCCACGTTTAAGGTCTCCGTCATTTCTATAATCCAACTTTTGATTGTGGGGGCCGTAGGGCCTTTCCAAAATTTTAGAATTAATTTTTTTCCTGTTATTAAACTATAATCAATAAAGTTTCTTTGTGTTGTTCTAAATGTTTGATTTAATTCTAATATTCCGAGTATTATTAATTTTGGATCTGGGTCCATTTGTGTGCCGGTTACTTTAGATATTATACTGAAAATATTTACCCAGAATTTTTTAATTTTTATACAGTTTGCAAACATATGAGATAATGAAGCTTCTAAATGTTGACATTTATCACATATAGGTGAGATATGTTGAAAAATTTTATGTAGTTTTGTTTTTGAATAATGTAACCTATGTATTACTTTAAATTGTATTAGAGAATGTCTGGCGTTTAGTGAGCACTGATGTACACAAATGCTTTCGTTGAATTCTGTGTGCTCTATAATCCCATATAAAATTAGTGATATTAGAATCTAGTTTTTTGAAAAAATATTTCGGCATATATATTGGGATCGCTTGAAACAAATATATTAATTGTGGTAAGAAAGTCGTTTTTATAGCGTTAATTCTACCTATCAATGAGAGTGAGAGCGTTTTCCAAAATTTAATCATAACATTCAATTTATTTAATAGTGGCATAAAATTGGTGCTAAATAATGATTTATGTCTTCTCGTAATTTGAATACCTAAATACTAGAATTTTTCTGTTGCAATTTTGAAAGGGAATTTTAATAAGTGTCTTGCATCCTGTGGTTTTAAAGACATGATTTTGCTTTTATTCCAATTTATTCTATATCCTGAAAAAGAACCAAATTCCTCAATTAGTGTTAATAAGGTAGGAATACTCGTTTGTGTATTAGTAATATATAAAAGAATATCATCAGCATATAATGAAATTTAATTCTTTGAGTCCTTGGTATTATATCCGTGAATATTCGGATGATTTCTAATCCTTTCAGCCAGCGGTTCTATCATAAGGGCAAATAGCAATGGTGATAAGGCACAACCCCGCCTATTACCCCTTGATAAATAAAATTTTGAAGATAACATATTGTTAGTTAATATTCTTGCCGTAGGTTTATCATAAAGTAGTTTAACCCATCTAATAAAATTCTCTCCCGTATTAAATTTTTCGAGTACCTTATATAAATACTGCCATTCTACCTGATCAAATGCCTTCTCTGCATCCAGCGTAACGACTGAAATATCTTCAATGTCCTCTTTGTGAGAGTACATTATATTGAAAAGCCTTCTCAAGTTATTAAATGATTGTCTTTTGGGTATAAATCCCGTTTGATCCGGGTTTACCAATTTATTAATATAATTATTCAGTCTTCTTGCTAGAATCTTTGCTAAAATTTTCTGATCCGTATTTAAAAGTGATATAGCTCTGTAAGAACCCGGTTCATCTAAATCTTTATCTTTTTTTGGTATAAGCGTTATTGTTGATTCTGCTAAAGTTTCTGGTAGTTTATTTTCGGTATAAGCCTGCGTGTATAAGTTGAGTAATCTTGGTACAAGTGACTCCTGAAAGCGTTTATAAAATTCATTACTAAAACCATCTGGTCCTGGGGTCTTCCCAATTTTCAATGAGTTTATTATTTGTTTTATTTCTTCACTAGTAATCCGTGCTCCTAATTCCTCTTGTTCTAAACTATCCAATTTAGGGAGGTTGCAAATATCTAAAAAATTTGTAATTTTACTATCATCTGTATTTATTTTAGTTGTGTATAAATTATGATAAAATTGGGCAAACCTTTTATTAATATCCTTTGGTAATGTTAGAAGCTCACCCTTATCAGATTTAATTTTAGTGATAGTATTTTCCTTTTCTTGTTGCTTCAGTTGCCTCGCTAATAATTTATGTGGCTTATCCCCAAATTCGAAGTGTGCCTGTTTTGTAATTTGGAATAGTCTTATTACTCTACCCGATAATATTCTATTGAGTTTATATTTCAATAAGGTTATCTTATTATGTTTATCTATAGTTGGGTCACTTGCATTGTCCAGTTCTAGTAATTTTATTTCCTGTTCTATCCTCTGAAGTTCTCTTTTATTTTCTTTATTTTGATAACTTTGATAAGAGATTATAACACCGCGAATGTATGCCTTAAAGGTTTCCCATAATAGCGATACAGAAATACCCAGCGTATCATTTGTCTCGAAAAAAATTGTTGTTTGTTCTTTTATATACTCATAACCCTACGGGTTATTTAATATTTGTGCGTTGAATTTCCAAAAAAGATTTTATACCCGGCATTCCCTCGATTTTAAGTATAAAAGTCAGTGGTGAATGATCGGAAATAATACTATTATGATATGATGGTTTAATTATATACGGGATTAATTTTGTATCCACTAAGAAATAGTCAATTCGTGAATAAGTTTTATGAGGCGACGAGTAAAACGAATATTCCCTTCCAATTGGGTTTGCTATTCTCCAAACGTCAGTTATGTTATTATTTTTTATATAAGTATTTAAAAATTCACAGGTCTTAGTTTTAACCAGACGCTTCCCACCCTTTATTGATTTATCTAAGTATGGGTCTATAACACAATTAAAATCTCCCCCCATTATAATATTTTGATAATTATGCTCTGCAATTATATCTAGTATTTTCTTTAAAAATTGGGGATTATCAAAATTAGGCGCATAAATATTTATCATAGTTAATGGTGTATTGTAAATTTCTCCCGTGACTATAACGTATCTTCCCTCTTTATCAGATATAGACTTCTTTAATTTAAAAGGTATACCTTTCCGAATTATAATGATCGTGCCTCTTGCTTTAGAAGTGAATGAGGAGTAGTAGGTTTGACCTATCCAGTTTGCCCTTAATCTGATCTGCGTTTGTTGTTTCAAATGCGTTTCTTGTAGGAAAGCAATATCAATGTTTAATGATTTTAATTGTGCCAGAATTTTACCCCTCTTAATTGGCTCATTCGCACCTCTAATGTTCCAACTACAAAAAGTGAGACCTCCGGTGTTTATTCGACTATTATCTTGCATTGGCTATTATTACCAGATTGTATAATTCATGTGATGCAGCCAAGTACCTCGAAATCCCGAGTCCAGGGTTGTCCTTCATAATTTCTGCACTAGTTTTACATCTCCTGACACTATTAAACATAATTAAGGGAAAAAGAAAAACATAAAATGAAGTGTTCATAAAGATTGTTAAATCATACAACGCATAATAGTGAATAAACAAAAAAAGTGAATGTAAGTTATCAAAAAAGCGATATATTACAAAAAAGCCACCTATGGTGGCTAAGATTTGTTTTAAATTGACCTCCGTCGATGGAATTATGCACTGGGCTTTGTCCCCCTAGTAAAATATCATCCAACATTAGTTGGTTTCCTCCACTTATAACCAAAATTATCATGTCAGGTCGATTAATAGCCAAAAAATTTAAAATAAAATAGAAGAAAAGCTAGAAGATTTACAATAAAATAAAATAGAATTATTATCGTCATTAATCAGACTTTTCATTAGCCTGTATGTTAGTTGATTCGTAATTAGTATTTAGAATATCTGTCTAACCTCCCCCATCCTTCCTACTATATAGTTAGTCATGTTAGTATAATACATTAAACCTTTAGGGTTAATTGAGTTTATTGCGTATATATAATTAATTAGTTAGTTAGTTATATGCTGTATATCTAAATAATAGATCATATAGTACTAAGACAAAGGCAGACCAACAAGACTGTTATAAATTCAAAAAACAGTCAATAATTCTCAGGGCTGAAAAACTTGGCGCAGAGCCTGCGACCTTGAACATTCCATCTGTTGAGCCTCAGTTTTTCAATTCAAGATAAAGTTAGGACTCTGTTATTAAAAAACACATTCTGGCCAAATAAGTATGTCTGAAAACCGTCTAAACAAAGTAAAAAACAAGTTCAGCCGGCGTAGTGTCGTTATTCTTTACCTTGAATTTTATTTAAAATCTCCTGGGCATATTTGCAAGCTGAATCCGGATCCGTGAATGAACGTTGCTTAGCATTGTACATGATTAACATTTTAGCAGGGTAGATAACACCGTAACGAACTTCAGAATGTCCTTGTAAGATACTGCTTGCACTTTTAAACTGGCGTCTTTTTGCCAGTATTTCCCGAGGGTAGTCTCTGTAAAATCTAACAATATTATCAGCGAATGTAAGATTTTCTCCATAAGATATCTTCTTTAATAAATTTTCCAAAGTCGAAATGTCTAAGAACTTTACGATAATTTGACGTGGTGGAGCATTCGCTCCTTTTTGGAAGCGATCAACACGATGAGCCACATTTATCTTTGGTTTTTCTGGCAGTTTGAAAACATCTTTAAGTAAATTAGTGATAAAATCACCCATTTCAGAGCCGTGCTCTGCCCCCTCTTTAACTCCTATTATTCTCAAATTCTGCCTCCTTGACCTGGCTTCCAAATCTTGACATTTCTCATTCAGTTTATTCGTCAGCTCCCAATTCGCGTCGTGTTCTTTTTTCAAACCTGTTATTTCCTGGCCCATCTGCTGCATTTCACCCTCCATCTCTTCCATCAATTTTTCCGTCTTTGTTAATTGCTTCAGCAGGGAGTCATGTTTATTGTTATAATCTCTCTGCATTCTTTCCAATTCCTTAGCAGTCATCAACTCCAAATCTTTGAACTGCTGGTTCAGGGATACGTAAAGTTCCTTTAATTCTCCACAGCTAGTGTCAATTTTCTTAGAGAGATTATCCTCCAATGAAGAAAAATTGTTCTGCATTGTAGAATTCATTTTAGCAAATTGCTTCTGAAGATCTTTAGTAATGTCTTTAGTAATATTAACTCTTACCGATTCTTCCCAGCTTTTCATTTCTTTCTCCCTTTCTTTTAACTTTTTTGTTTCAGCTCTTGCAGCCATTTCGACTGTTGGTTGTTGAGATTCCAGCTCCTCTTCCAAACTTTCAAAAGTAGTTTCAGGAGTGGTTTCAAGCTCATCCAGAGCTTTTTGGAGCTGGAGCTGGAGACTGATTGTAGTCTTCTTGGGTCCTCTCTGACCTCTTCCCTTTTTCATCCGATTTTTACCGGTAAAATCGTTTTAAATCCCGATTCCACCGGCACCGTCTGATGACATCAGTACCCACGAGGTTCAGCAATCCCGGTAAGAGTTTTTAAATCGATCCTGGCGTAGGAACCGAGTTTATACACGATTTGTCGGGAGCAGAGCTCTGTGCAGCTGTCTTACTGCTTCATAGCAGCCACCGGAGGTCTGATTTTATATTCTTAAATCAGTTATATTGTATAGTGTTGTTCATCATAAAAATCTATATCTATCTATATATTCTATCTATCTATACTATTACTAAAACTCTCAAGTTGTCCTCTTCCGGTTTGCGTTGTTTTAAAATTTGCGCAAAAACGGTACCCTATATCGCTAGGATTGTTTCGCCACCTTTCTCACCGTTCTCCTCTGCACCAAGCGCATCAAGTTTAGTTCCGATCGGTGAAATATTACAAAAGTTATTGGTCTGTTATTCGCTGGGACAGTAACGCCCCTTCCGGCATCCGCTGTCAATCACTGGCGCCGAGAATAAAGCTGAAAGAGCGGAGTGTGGGCTGTGCTCCGCGGGCGGGGGCTGGCTGTGTCCGCGGGCGGGGGCTGGCTGTGTCCGCGGGCAGGGGCTGGCTTTGTTCATGGGAGGGGGCTGGCTGTGTCCACGGGCAGGGGCTGGCTGTGTTCGCGGGCGCGGGTTGGCTGTGTTCGCGGGCGGGGGCTGGCTGTGTTCCCGGGCGGGGGCTGGCTGTGTTCGCGGGCAGGGGCGGGCTATGTTCGCGGGCGGGGGCGGGCTGTGTTCGCGGGGGCTGGCTGTTTGAGCAGGCGAGGGGCGGGCTGTTTTCACGGGCGGGGCAGGCTGTGTTCGCGGACAGGGGCGGGCTGTGTTGACGGGCGAGGACTGTGAGCGCGACAGGCGCTGGGGCCGGGAGCCGGTGAATGCGGTCGGAGTCGGAGCCTGGAACAGTTGAGCCCACCCCCCCTCCCCCACACACCCCTCCTTCCCCCACATCCCCCCCTCCCCCACACCCCCTTGGGTTGCGTTGGGGGACCAGGCCTCCCGTGTGACTGGGACCCAATGGGCCCCACATAGTCTAGTGCGACAGATATGACTAAATGCAATGGTCAAAGAAGAGGAAAAAATGATTTAAATTCTCTAAAAGATTGTGCCAAACATATTTTTCCCATAATAGATGTCCATGTATGTGAAACACCATTCAAAGTTGCAAAAAATTAAGTTTTATAATCGGGTTTCCAGAAACTTTAAAAGTAGACACTTATTGAAGAATCACCCATAGATAGATTTCAGGTGTCAAACATTTGCAACAGTTTTCTTTATAAAGAAGTTGACCAGATACAATATCTGCTTCTACATTTCTCAATAGGAATCCATAATTATTGAAAGGCCTTATAAGCAGCATACCAAAAAACAGCTCTGATGGGTGGCACACTACCTGTCCAACCAGCACTATCCTACCCACTGAAGCTTTGGTTTATACTGTAAGATTATCATGTTATAAAATTTCCTCAATAACATAAACGCATAGAAAGTAATTCTGTATTCCTTACAAAAAGTCCGGCCTCGAGAAAAGAGGGTCAGGTCGCGTGAGTGAAGCGGACCGCCCGAGCGAAGAGAGGGTCCGACCGCGAGAGAAGCGGACTCGACCGCGACAGAAGCGGGACACAGCATTTTCCCACACAGTCCCGGAGCAGCGGGGCCTAGCAGCAGCCAGGTGGGCCGTGGAGACAGTGACAAGCGGAGCAGCGGGGTCCAGCAGCAACCAGGCGGGCTATGGAGCCAGCAACGGGCGGAGCAGCGGGAGTCAGCGACAGCCAGGACAACCGCGAGGCAGGTAAGTAAGCAGGCAGGCCGGCGGGCGAGGCAGCGAAGGCCAGCAACGGCTAGGCCAGCTGTGAAGCCAGCGGCGGCCCGGTGAGGCCAGCAACGGCAGTAACAGTGGGGACAGCCCGAGAGGTCACGGAGGCACTGGAGTCCATGGGCAGACAAGCCCGACTGGTGAATTCCTTCACAGTAAAAGCGGGACTGTTTGAATGTAATGCATTGTTCACTGTTATTAATAGTAAATCTGTGTGCGTAGCAGGAATATGGTTTAAAATGTTCTAGTTGGCTATTAACATGAAATGTTGGTTTATTAGTATAAATCTATTATTATAAGAATTAGTAATAGTCAGTGGTCTGGATAATTTCTTAGAATGTAAAAGGATTAAGTCGAGGGCAGAAAACACAGTGAGAGAACAGAATATAGTGCACCTGAATAGCAACAGGGTAGCATGGCCTTTCAAATTGTAGGAAAGTTACCCCAGTTAGATTCTGGGTGTAATTTTGAGAAATGGACTGACGTCTTGGAGGCTTCTTTCATTTCCAATGATATCACTGCAGAGGAGAAGAGAGCATGGTTCATATTAGGCTTAAGAGAGGGTTATCACATCTTACGTACGTTGCTGCGGCCAGCAAAGCCCACGGATAAAACGTACGAGGAATGTAAGGAGGCATTAATGGCTCATTTCTCGCCAAAACCTCCAAGGGCATCCAAAGGCAAGGAACCTGAACTAAAGAGGGCAGGGAGTCCCTTAAAGGACAAAAGTCAAGTGCAAAAGAACAAAAGTCAAGTGCAAAAGGACATGTCAAGTGCAAAGGGACATAAGTCAAGTGCAAAGGGACAAAAGTCAAGTGCAAAGGGACAAAAGTCAAGTGCAAAGGGACAAAAGTCAAGTGCAAAGGGACAAAAGTCAAGTGCAAAGTGACAAAAGTCAAATGCAAAGGGACATTGCCTTCCAGAGGGCAACCCTAACTATTCAAGCTGCATTCAGGGGTATGAAGGTACGGAGAGAGATCCGGAACAAACAGAAGGCAGCAACGGTAATACAAGCAGAATTTAGAATGCACAGAGTATACCGTCCATACAGGGCAATGAGATTGGCCGCTATAATAGTACAAACCCATTATAGAGCACACCTTCAAAGGAAAACTGATCGCAAAACTTACGTGAAGGTACGCAGCAGCATTGTGCTGATTCAGGCTGCCTACCGAGGAATGGTTGTTCAAAAACAATTGCGGTGCATGCACAAATCTGCCAAGGTCATACAGACTTATTATCAAATGCATAAACAGTGTCAGTATTTCAAGAAACTACGCTGGTCCGCCACTGCTGTACAGCAACGATACAGTGCTTGCCAGATAAGAGATGTCCACGTGAGACATTATAATAGTTTGAGAAAAGCAGTGGTTTGTATTCAGGCCTTCTACCGCGGGATTAAAGCCGGAGAATTGTTTGAGAAAATCAAGGCAGCATGCCATATTAAGTCATTCTTAATGATGTGCATTACAAGAAAACATTTCTTGATGCAAAGGGCGGCTGTAGTCACTCTGCAAGCTTCATTCCGTGGGTACTGATCAAGGGTGTGCTACAGAGCTATGCGACAAGCAGTCATTTCGATCCAGAGATGGTACAAAGCTTGCAAAATAGGGCATTCCCAGTTTGTGCAATATCAGCCAATGAAGTATGCAACCATTACCATTCAGGCAGCTTACAAGAGTATGGTGGTTAGGCAGTGGGTTAAGCAAAAGAGGGCTACTGTAAAAGTTCAGTCAGTACTCCGTATGAGTTGGTATAGGAAAGACTTCCTCAAACGGAAATATACAGCAGTTGTAGTGCAGTCTCACTACCGTGCTTATGAAGCAAAAAAACTATACAGAGCACAAATCAAAGCCACTGTTGTATTGCAAAGACAATATAGATCCTACTTCTTGATGAAGAACCAGAGATGTGACTTAAGACAAAAAGATGAACAACAGAAAAGGCTTAAACGATACAAAAGGCTTAAACGATATAGGAAAGACTTCCTCAAACTGAAATATACAGCAATTGTAGTGCAGTCTCACTACCTTGCTTATGAAGCAAGAAAACTATACAGAGCGCAAATCAAAGCCACTGTTGTATTGCAAAGACAATATAGATCCTATTTCTTGATGAATAACCAGAAATGTGACTTAAGAAGACAAATAGATGAACAACAGAAAAGGCTTAAACGATACAAAGAACGGTTAAATAAATGTGTGACAAGGAGTAAAAAGCTGTTAATAGAAAAGTCTAAAGAAGAGAGGCTTGCTGGTCGAGACAAAAGTATGCAGGACCGATTGCGACTAGGACACTTCACTACAGTCCAGCATGGAGCCTCCTTCACTGAGCAATGGACAGATGGTTAAGCATTGCAGAATCTCATTAAACAACAAGAGCAGATAAATATGCAGCGCCAGGAAATTGAGCGACAGAGGAAGCTGCTAGAAAACAAAAACCTGCAGCCACCTACAAATAATAAACAGAAACAGAGGAAAACAGCAAATATATGAAGCAGAAAATGAAACGTTAACTTTAGCAGAACAGGAAGAACTCTTCAAAATTAGATTAGGACGTTTAAAAAGGGAAGAGGCAGAGATACAGGCAGAGCTAGAGCGATTAGAAAGAGTGCGCAATTGACACATAAGGGAACGGAAAATGATAACACATAAATCAAGGGGTAATGTATTTGGTTTAAGGAAGATGGGTGGAATGAAAAAAGTAAAGGCTCTGTCTTACGGTGTTGCGGTCATCGGCGGTGAAGCGCGGCTTCGCCTGTAGAGTGGACCGCACGGCAATGGGCCGCACGGATGCTGCGCGGGGGCCGAGTGATTTAAATACGGCTGGTCCCACGTGCTTGCGGTAAGTAAAAAAAAGGGCGGTCCGACTGCGATGACATCATTTTGGATCTGCGGGGCTGTGGCGGCGGCCGTCCTGATCGCGGCGCTGTAGCGGTGGCTGTGGCAGCGGCCGTGCCGCACACGTGACTCACTAGCGGCGGCTGTGGCGGCAGCCGTCCTGATTGCGGCGCTGTAGCGGTGGCTGTGGCGGCGGCCGTGCCGCACACGTGCCTCACTGGCGGAGGCTGTGGCGGTGCAAGTTCGATGCACGGCGCTCGAGCCACACTGGCGGCAGCTGTGGCGGCGGCCGTGCCGCACTCGTGCCTCACTGGCGGAGGCTGTGCGGTAGGGACATATTTTTGAACAGTGTTGGTTTTATTTTAGCACCGTGCGGTGTTGGGAACAACGCCGCACGGCCCCGGAATTGTGCGTTTGACCGAGTGCGCGGTCTATGGCGGCCCAGGAGCGGTAGATTCTTCCCGTTTTGCCGCCAATGACCGCAGACCCGTGAGACAGGCCTTTAATAGTGCTAAGTTTAGATATGATTATTACAGTTATGAGGATGTATTGTAAGATGACAGTAATAATAATACAATTTTGCAACAGTGTATTAATCAATTATATTTTTGGTAAAGAGCATATACCGTGGTTTAGATATGATTATTACAGTTATGAGGATGTATTGTAAGATGACTTTAATAATACAATTTTGCAACAGTGTATTAATCAATTATATGTTAGGTACGGAGCATATACCGTGAAGGTGAAATTGAGTTAAAAAGGGGAGGAGTGCTGTGTATGTAACAGAAATGGTGCTACCTGCCTCCAAGTTGAAGGGGGAGGAGTGTGGTGTATGTAATAGAAATGGTGCTACCTGCCTCCGAGTTAAAGGGGGAGGAGTGTGATGTATGAGATAGAATTAACATATGTGATGTCTTGCGCAATGGTACGCATGCGCAGGGGAGACTCAAGGTGGCATCCTGGAATAAAGAAGCTTGTTAGTTTTACTCCCGTGTCTGAGTGTTATTTCCGTTCCAAGTGTTATTTCAGTTCCAAGCACCAAATACACAACACTTTCCATTTTATATTATGTTTGAAGTATTCACTTTAAAGAAACGTTTCTACTGACCGACAATGAAAATTAAATTCTACAACCTGTTCTTTTTTCAAAGCACAGGAACAGGCCATTCAGCTATCATGTCTGTGCCGACCATGGTGCCAATGTAACTAATAACATTTATCTGGACAAGATCTGCATCTCTCCATCCCCTTCCTACTGATTTGTCTAAATGCCAATTAAACATTGCTATCTTATCTGCTTCTTCCACCTTCCTTGGCAGTGCATTCCAGGCACCTACCACTCTCTGCAAAATATTTGTCTCAAATCTCTCTTAAATTTCGCTCAAATTTTCCCCCTTTCTCCTTCAAGCCATAACCTCTAGCATTTAGCATTTTTGCCTTGGGGAAAATAACTATCCATCCAATGTTTCCTGTGATTTTATGTTTTATCAGATTGCCCCTCAACCTCGATGCTCCAGAGAAAACAATCACAATCCAAAATCTCTCCTTTTATTTAATACTCTCCGATCCAGGCAACATCCTGGTGGACTATCCTCTCCAAAGCCTCTACATCCTTCCTGTAGTGAGGCACCAGAACTGTACAGAATACTCTAAATATGGCCTAACTAAAATTTTGTACAGCTGCAACATGACTTCCCAACTTGCGTACTCAATGCCCCGACTGATAAAGCAAGCATGCTGTATGTACGCTTTACCATCCTATTATCTTTCGGGGGCAAGCACTTAGACGCTCAAGAACTATTTGCACATCAATGCTCCAAAGGATTCTACCATTTACAGTAAACTTTCCTCTTGCATTTGAGCACCCAAAAATAGTAGTGATGAAGAAGGCTGAAAACAATTTTGAGATCCCTCTGATAAATTTGGGAATTAAATCTTCATCATACTTGAATTCCTCATAGTTGAATTCCTCATTGAAACTTACATTTTTTGACTATATAAGTGACATATTCATGTTTTAAAATATTTACAAGACAAAAATGATAATACCAAATACACTTTCATCAGTTAACAGCATTTTATTGAGAAGAAACAATGGCTAATTTCATTCTGCAGCCCCCACAAAGTTTAGGACAGGCAGTACTTGTACATCTTTTTATTTATTTATTTTTAATTTATTTTTTTATTATTTATTTTTATTAGAAGTAAGTACAATTGTATACAATCATATTTTCATAATACATTTTATGTACAGCTCCTTATTTTTTTAATTTTGTAATAAAGAAGAAAAAGAAAAAGAAATTAGATAATGAAGAATAGAAAAATGTGAGATATATAGTGTGTGAAAAAGAAAAATAGAGAGTGAAAGAAGAAAGTTAAGAAATAGAAAATAGAAGAAAAAGAGTAAAAGAAGAAAAGAGAAGAAAAAGAAAAGAGAAGTAAGGAGATCGTATTTATAATCTTGACCATTCCTCACCCAGTCACGGATTAGCTTTTACACTTGTGTTGCACCATATGTTTCCAAAAAGACGATAAATGGAGACCAACTCGTTATGAATTGGTCAAATTTATCTATTAGGAGGAATCGCATTTCCTCAAAATGTGCGGTATCCAACATACTTGCAATCCACATTTTGAGCGTTGGTATTGGTGTATTTTTCCAAAATTTCAAAATTATTTTTTTTGCTATTATTAAACCATAATTTAAAAATAATTTTTGAGATGGGTTCAATTTGTTCCCATCTTCCATTACCCCAAATATAATCAATTCATTATTGGGTTCCATTTTTGTCTTAAATAATTTTGTGAATATTTTGAAAATATCACTCCAAAATCCATGACGTTTTATACAAGAAACAAAAGAGTGTGTTATAGTTGCGTCTTGGGTTAAACATTTATCACAAATGGGGGATATATTTGGATACAATTTATTTAATCTTATTTTTGAGTAATATAATCTATGTAAAATTTTAAATTGGATTAGATTATGTCTTGCGTTAATCGAACATTTGTGAATGTATGTCAAATACTTTTCCCATGTAGCCTTCGTAATTTTTATCAATAATTTCCGTTCCCACTCTTCTCTAATTACCTCGGTCGCAGGTAAATCTATATTTAAGATACTATTATATAAATATGATATTAATTTTTGTGTGTCAGCTTTAATATTCATTACTTCTTCTAGTAAATCAGGAGTTATTTTTTGATATCCCTGTATGTATGTCTTCAAGAAATTGCAAATCTGAAAATATTTAAAATAATGAGTGTTTTTCAATTTAAATTTTAATTGTAATTGTTGAAATGATAGTAAATCTCCCATTTCATACATATCCCCGATCCTTTTAATTCCTAAACTTTCCCATTGATTATATATTTTATCCATCATAGATGGTTTAAATAAAGGATTATTAGCTATCGGTGTTAACAATGATAGGTTTCTTAGTTTTAAGGATAATTTTATTTGTTTCCATATTCTTATTGTATCTTGTATAATTGGGTTTTTCTTATATATTGTACTGTTCATTTTTTTCGGGGAGAAGAGGATTGTTCCTATATTACAAGGATAACAATCCTCTTTCTCCATTTTTATCCATTCTGTCTGTTGGGTTGAACTATCCAACCAGTAAATTATATTCTTAATATGTATTGCCCAATAGTAATACAAAAAATTTGGGAGTGAAAGTCCCCCGACATATTTTGGTTTACATAAATGTTCTTTTTTAATTCTATGTGATTTATAGTCCCAAACAAAATTAGTAATGTTAGCATTCAATTTAGAAAAAAAATATTTTGGTACATATACTGGTATAGATTGAAATAGGTATAATAACTGTGGTAGAAAGCTCATTTTAATAGCATTTATTCTGCCTATTAATGATAAAGGAAGTGTTTTCCAAAATTTAATCGTTATATTAAGTTTATTTATTAAGGGTATAAAATTGGCGTTGAATAAAGCTTTATGTTTTCTAGTAATCTGAATACCCAGATATTTAAATTTTTCTGTTGCTATTTTAAAGGGGAATTTCAATAAGTGTGTAGATTCTTGAGGTTTTAACGTCATAATTTCACTTTTGTTCCAATTTATTCTATATCCAGAAAAGGACCCGAATTCCTCTATTAAATTTAATAAATTTGGTATGCTCGTTTGTGAATTTGTTATATATAACAGAATATCGTCTGCATACAATGAAATTTTATTATTTGAGTCCCTAGTATTATAACCCTGAATATTCGGATGGCTTCTTATACTTTCAGCCAGAGGTTCTATCATAAGGGCAAATAGCAGGGGTGATAAAGCACATCCCTGCCTATTACCCCTTGATAATTGAAAATGTTGAGACAACATGCTGTTAGTTAATATTCTTGCCATCGGTTTATCATAAAATAATTTCAACCATGCAATAAAGTTCTCTCCCATATTAAATTTTTGTAATACTTTGTATAAATACTGCCATTCTACCTGATCAAATGCTTTCTCTGCGTCCAAAGAAATAATTGATAAGTCTTCTTCCTCCACTTTATGTGAGTACATTATATTAAACAGGTGTCTCAAATTATTAAATGAATATCTTTTGGGTATAAACCCCGTTTGATCAGGGTTTATCAATTTACTAATATATTTGCTTAGTCTTCTGGCTAAAGTCTTTGCTAGGATTTTCTGATCTGTATTTAATAGTGATATAGCTCTATATGAGCCCGGTTCCTCTAGGTCTTTATCTTTCTTTGGAATAAGCGTAATAGTTGATTCTGCTAATGTTTCAGGTAATTTATTTTCTTTAAAAACGTAAGTATATAAATTAAATAGATAGGGGTCGTTATCTCATGAAATTTTTTATAAAATTCATTACTAAAACAATCTGGTCACGGTGTCTTACCATTTTTCAACGATTTTATTGTTTCACCTAATTCTTCGATTGTAATTTGCGCTCCTAGTTCTTCTTGTTCCAAAAGGTCAAGTTTTGGTAGATTACAGTTATCTAAAAATTTTTTAATTTTACTATCTTCTGTTTTGGTTTTGGATGTGTATAAATTTTGATAAAATTGAACAAATCTTTTATTAATATCTTTAGGTAGTGTTAGTAATTCACCATTATCGGATTTAATTTTATTTATAGTATTTTCCTTTTCCTGTTTTTTCAGTTGACGCGCTAACAGCTTATGTGGTTTGTCACCAAACTCAAAATGTTCCTGTTTTGTAATTTGGAATAATCTTATTACTCTTGCCGAGAGAATTCGGTTAAGTTTAAATTTCAGTAGTATTATCTTATTATGTTTATCTATAGTGGGATCTTTAGCATTGTCTAACTCTAACTCTAGAGTCAGTTATTAAAGATGGGATAGCAGCACATTTGGAAAGTGGTGAAATCATTGGACAAAGTCAGCATGGATTTACGAAAGGTAAATCGTGTCTGACGAATCTTATAGAATTTTTCGAGGATGTAACTAGTAGAGTGGATAGGGGAGAACCAGTGGATGTGTTGTATCTGGACTTTCAGAAGGCTTTCGACAAGGTACCACATAAGAGATTAGGATACAAACTTAAATCACACGGTATTGGGGGTTCAGTATTGATGTGGATAGAGAACTGGCTGGCAAACAGGAAGCAAAGAGTAGGAGTAAACGGGTCCTTTTCACAATGGCAGGCAGTGACTAGTGGGGTACCGCAAGGCTCAGTGCTGGGACCCCAGCTATTTACAATTTATATTAATGATCTGGACGAGGGAATTGAAAGCAACATCTCCAAGTTTGCGGATGACACTAAGCTGGGGGGCAGTGTTAGCTGTGAGGAGGATGCTAGGAGACTGCAAGGTGACTTGGATAGGCTGGGTGAGAGGGCAAATGTTTGGCAGATGCAGTATAATGTGGATAAATGTGAGGTTATCCACTTTGGTGGCAAAAACGGGAAGGCAGACTATTATCTAAATGGTGGCCGATTAGGAAATGGGGAGGTGCAGCGAGACCTGGGTGTCATGGTACACCAGTCATTGAAAGTAGGCATGCAGGTGCAGCAGGCAGTGAAGAAAGCGAATGGTATGTTGGCCTTCATAGCAAGAGGATTTGAGTATAGGAGCAGGGAGGTTCTACTGCAGTTGTACAGGGTCTTGGTGAGACCACACCTGGAGTATTGCGTACAGTTTTGGTCTCCAAATCTGAGGAAGGACATTATAGCCATAGAGGGAGTGCAGAGAAGGTTCACCAGACTGATTCCTGGGATGTCAGGACTTTCATATGAAGAAAGACTGGATAGACTTGGCTTATACTCGCTAGAATTTAGGAGATTGAGAGGGGATCTTATAGAAACGTACAAAATTCTTATGGGGTTGGACAGGCTAGATGCAGGAAGATTGTTCCCGATGTTGGGGAAGTCCAGGACAAGGGGTCACAGCTTAAGGATAAGGGGGAAATCCTTTAAGACCGAGATGAGGAAAAACTTTTTCACACAGAGAGTGGTGAATCTCTGGAACTCTCTGCCACAGAGGGTAGTTGAGGCCAGTTCATTGGCTATATTTAAGAGGGAGTTAGATGTGGCCCTTGTGGCTAAAGGGATCAGGAGGTATGGAGAGAAGGCAGGTACGGGATACTGAGTTGGATGATCAGCCATGATCATATTGAATGGCGGTGCAGGCTCGAAGGGCCGAATGGCCTACTCCTGCACCTATTTTCTATGTATCTATGTATCTAACTGTCTTATTTCTTGTTCTAACCACATTTGTTCTGTTTTATTCTTCTTATTTTGAAAAATTTCATATGAAATTATAATTCCTCTAATAAATGCTTTAAAAGTTTCCCATAGTAAAGAAGGTGAGGTACCTGGTGTATCATTTATCTCAAAAAATAATTTCATTTGTTGTTTCAAGTATTGATAACCCTGTAAGTCATTTAATATATGTGTATTAAACCTCCAAAAAAATTTTTTTACCCGGCATTCCCTCAAATTTTACTGAAAAAGTCAACGGAGAGTGATCAGAAATATTACTAATATGATATGTTGGGTTAATTGTATATGGCATTAATTTCCTATCCACTAAAAAATAATCAATTCTTGAATATGTTTTATGTACCGAAGAGTAAAACGAATATTCCCTTCCTGCTGGATTAGCAGATCTCCATACATCTGTTATGTTAGTATTTTTTATATATGTATTTAGAAGTTCACTAGTCTTGGATTTTATATTACTCCTTCTTTGTTTTGCTGATTTGTCTAAATATGGATCTAAAACACAGTTGAAATCCCCTCCTATTATCACATTTTGATAATTAAACTCCAGTATTATATCTATAATTTTCTCAAAAAATTGAGGGTTATCAAAATTCGGAGCGTAAATATTTACCATAGTTATTGGGGTAGCATAAATTTCTCCCGAAACTATGATATACCTTCCCTCTTTATCTGATATAGTATTCTTTAATTTGAACGGTATACCTTTCCGAATAAGAATAGCCGTACCTCTAGATTTAGAAGTAAATGATGAATAATATGTTTGGCCTATCCACTTTGCCTTTAATCTCATTTGTGTTTCCTGTTTCATGTGAGTTTCTTGCAAGTAAATTATGTTGCTTTTCAAAGATTTTAAGTGAGCAAAAATTTTACCCCTCTTTATTGGTTCGTGTACTTGTACATCTAACCTGCAAAATAGTTTGTTGAATTTGATTACACAGTTTAAATAAGGTCTTGGTTTGGACTTTCTATTTCCTCTCTTTTGTGATTGTTCTTACTTGCCAAAGTCAATAAATTATAACACCAGCCAAACTATCAGGGCAAACAATGGCAAAAATAGCAATGTCTGAAACATGATGAATGAAAACATGTGCAACTTTTGACAGCTAACACTCAAGGGATGACAAAGGGTCTCAACTCTATGAACCTGGCACTCAGACACCTAACTACTATAAAACTATTTCAGTCCCTTCCAAAAACTTTTATGTTGCCTTTGTTTCTTAAAGTCTCTGACATTGAGCTTAATACTAATAAATTTGCATACACAGAATCTTTCAACAATGTACCATTGCACTACATACTATATGATCGCGATCTATCACTATAATCTCTTACATTTCATCATATTTTCTGAAGTTGTTTTTTACTTATTAATATGAACTCATATTCCTGAAGGTGTTGCTTAAAAGTTGCAAAGTGTTCCTCAATAAGATGTAAATGCAAATGAGCACTAACCTGAAACTGAAAATGCAATTGCACAAAAACTTGCCTAAAATTTATTTTTGAATTTCTATTGTTTTATTTTAAATTTTAAGCTTCAGTGATGAACCAATTTCACAAGAATGATAACCATGAAAATGTTCATGAAAATAACTAATTTATTTAAAAACAAATCAACAAACAAGATGTTAAATTGCAGAAGTCAGCACCAGAGGTATGCAGTTTAAACACTAATCCATGTACTAAAATTCAGTGACGCACATAGAAATAACATAACATCTTCAAAGAAGGTATTAACCTTGTGGTGATATGTCCACCTACCTGATTTCAAGGGTTTAAAAAGTAGACATATTTGGGGGACAGCAATGCAGCATAAACAAGCTTCAAAAATAGCACTGCATAATCAAAGATACCCTTCACATAAATAATCATATTTGATTAAGAATATTTTTTACATTATGCCTAACTACTACAATGAATTTTATTAACAGCCACCGATTCAGTTGTAGCATAATCATTGTGCTTCTCTTCATATAATGAAGATATAAAAAACAGCACTTACCTGTCTTTGATGGAAGTGTTGTCTTCTCATTCTGCTTTGTATCACAGTTCAAAGGGGAAGTGGGAAGCAAAGGTGCTCTGAAAAAAATATTGCTGATCAATGCAGGCTGCCAACCATAACTTCTGCATCATGTTATCAAATTATTCAAAATTAAAATAATGATTAGTTGGAACGATGTAACAAGCAGTAAAAAAAAAGCCAAACTAAATACAATTGAAAAGGAAACGAAAAGAAGAAATAAGAGCCAATTTTAAAAGTTAGTAAAGAACATTTGGTTCTTTAAGAATGCAAACCAGATGCAATATACCTGATAAATAGGGAAATGACAAGTAACAAATTGAAGAGGCATAGTTGGTTGGCAATTTAAATGCTATATTTATTTTAATCTTGTAATATTAGCTATATCCTTCTTAATGGTTGAAATAAACTGAATCTCTTACCCCCAAAGGAAGTCCTGAAAAATGCTGCATTCATTCTCCACTAAGATCATTAGCATTTCTTGCCCAAGGACAAGGATATTCACCCACCCAATCCAATCTAGACTTTCTCTGGCAAGATCCAGCCCTGGCAGCAAGACCAGGAAAATCAGGGACAGCCCAGGCTTCTAGCAAGCAACAGCCCTAAAATTCCTTTAATACTTTAGGATGCTGGGAGTGTTGCGACTTTGTTATGTGAGGGAAGTCATAACTTTTTGCAGTTGGCTAACTAAAGATTTTTATTGTACCCTTAGGCCTGCTGGAAATCATCTACTGGCAGTGATTTGGGCACATGCCATATTTTCTAACAACCCCCCAACAAGTTCTGCAGACAAGACTTGGAGACAGTAAATAAATATTCAAAATTAATACAAGTGCCTCATTTAGATTAATTGGTCATGATGATGAATGCTATAGAAATATACTAAATCGCTAGCTTGCTAGTGCAATTGTAATTAGTAAGTTCTATTCTACAGTTATGCTGTATTAAAATGTATTTCTCCCATAAAGAAACATAATAATTGTTGATACATACATTTTGTAAGTTTTATAAACTTAAGATCTTTTTAAAATCTCTAGTAAGGGACAAGTTTTACCTGGCAATGATAGAGAGTGGTTCCGCTTCATTTATATACTGTGGACACATTCTTGCAAGCTCACGCAGATCAATTTCCAGCAGAGCAATATGCTTTCCAAACAAAGAAGAAAGAAGACAGAAAATCTGTAGGAGTGAAAAAGATTGAATCACAATGAATTTTTGAAACAAATGCATGAGCAAAAATTCTGGTAAAATATTTTGCTTAAAGTAATTTTCATCTCTTGTAAAATGTTGGACATTTTTATCAACAGCAAATAAGTTATTAAAAAATGCAAAATTGGGGAAAATATATATAAATTGTTTTTGAAGAGATATTTCCCAGACCTTGCATATTTGAGTACTACATTCAACACAACAATGCTTCTATAAACCAAATCTGTCTAATGGATTCACCAGCCTCACAGAAAATCTACCGAAGGACTCCATAGATACATAGATACATAGAAAAAAGGTGCAGGAGTAGGCCATTCGGCCCTTCGAGCCTGCACCGCCATTCAATATGATCATGGCTGATCATCCAATTCAGTATCCCGTACCTGCCTTCTCTCCATACCCCCTGATCCCTTTAGCCACAAGGGCCACATCTAACTCCCTCTTAAATATAGCCAATGAACTGGCCTCAACTACCCTCTGTGGCAGAGTTCCAGAGATTCACCACTCTCTGTGTGAAAAAGTTTGGTGAACCTTCTCTGCACTCACTCTATGGCTATAATGTCCTTCCTCAGATTTGGAGACCAAAACTGTACGCAATACTCCAGGTGTGGTCTCACCAAGACCCTGTACAACTGCAGTAGAACCTCCCTGCTCCTATACTCAAATCCTCTTGCTATGAAGGCCAACACACCATTCGCTTTCTTCACTGCCTGCTGCACCTGCATGCCTACTTTCAATGACTGGTGTACCATGACACCCAGGTCTCGCTGCATCTCCCCATTTCCTAATCGGCCACCATTTAGATAATAGTCTGCCTTCCCGTTTTTGCCACCAAAGTGGATAACCTCACATTTATCCACATTATACTGCATCTGCCAAACATTTGCCCACTCACCCAGCCTATCCAAGTCACCTTGCAGTCTCTAGCATCCTCCTCACAGCTAACACTGCCCCCCAGCTTAGTGTCATCCGCAAACTTGGAGATGTTGCTTTCAATTCCCTCGTCCATATCATTAATATAAATTGTAAATAGCTGGGGTCCCAGCACTGAGCCTTGCGGTACCCCACTAGTCACTGCCTGCCATTGTGAAAAGGACCCGTTTACTCCTACTCTTTGCTTCCTGTTTGCCAGCCAGTTCTCTATCCACATCAATACTGAACCCCCAATACCGTGTGATTTAAGTTTGTATCCTAATCTCTTATGTGGTACCTTGTCGAAAGCCTTCTGAAAGTCCAGATACAACACATCCACTGGTTCTCCCCTATCCACTCTACTAGTTACATCCTCGAAAAATTCTATAAGATTCGTCAGACACGATTTACCTTTCGTAAATCCATGCTGACTTTGTCCAATGATTTCACCACTTTCCAAATGTGCTGCTATCCCATCTTTAATAACTGACTCTAGCAGTTTCCCCACTACCGATGTTAGACTAACTGGTCTGTAATTCCCCGTTTTCTCTCTCTCTCCCTTCTTAAAAAGTGGGGTTACGTTAACCCTTAACCCTAATAGGGGAAAACTGTTTAATGCAGACCCAATGATTGTGCAGGATACACATTTTTCTAGTCCCCCTCCAAACTTACTAGGTTACCCAATTGGTTTTATGAAAAATGTATTACACTACTATGTTAAAATGTATAACTTATAAGTGGGTTGAGGTATTAATTTGAGTAACATCCAATAGCTCATAAGATTTATCAGTCCAACACCATTAAAAGTCTTGTGGGTGCTAAGTGGGTGCCGCAATCCCTCTCAACATCGATTGGCTCCGACTCTTGTATATACACAAACCTTCCCACAGGCATCACAGGTACACCTTCTTCATTTGTCCCATACCTCAAATCTTTCATCAAGAAAATATATAGGTCCAGAGTGAAGTGATCGGATGAACAACACTTTCTTATTGTTAAGGATAGCAATAGAAGAATCATACATATCAAAGTCAGATTCCATTGGTTCTCATGCAAAGGCACATAACTTACCTTTCAATAGTAATGCAGATTGGGTTATGTATTAATGTATCTTTATCATTCACAAAGCAATTAGTATCTATGCAACATTAAAACTAGTTTGTGCATTTCCAATGAAACATTTTCTAAGTTACCTTGTCAGTGCCTCTACTTCCTATTGCATAAGATCCTGCTGTCTGAATGCTTAATCCAAGATGATCTGAAATATGATATTTTACGTTATTACTACCTGGACTTCCATGTACCTTTAACCATACAAAGTATTATGAAAGAAATTTAAAATACTTAATTTATTTAATTAAAACTGGTACTTTTAATCCTCATGAAACACAATAACTAACAAGGCAGTGATGGGGGCTGTTACTATGGCAATGCCATTATTTGAGGTGCCAAATTTGGAAGAACTGTGTCTCAGTTTAGTCTAAATACAGGATCTTAGAGTTAGAGTGGCACATACAGGACATATTCTGAGGCCAATCTCCACAGGTATGGTAATACAGACGTAGATGTGGGTGTGGAGGGAGGGTTAGCAGCGTTGTTTAGACAGGGTAAGTGGCTCAGGAAGTCTCCTCAGTACTGACCCCTGATCCCATAGCTCTTGCAATTGCCAAATATTGACAAGGAAATCTCCACTCTCATTACCATCCCTCAAATTATAAATCAGTACTTTTCCATGTTGAAAACATCCACTGAAGACCACAAGAGCATAGAATGTACATCCTAACCAAGAATGCTTCAGTAGTTCCAAGTACTGATGGAAATAGCTGCTAGCTTGAGCACATGCTGAGAGGTGAAGGTACCAACGTGGGGTGGTGGTGAGAGAGGGACAGAATGGGAGAAATGTATTAATACTTGCCACACTAATCTACAAGGCAGGTGCATCAGAAAACAATTCACCAGATCCTTCTCAAAGGCAAACAGGATGAGTAGTAATGCTTGGCTTGCAATCAACACCCACGTCCCATGCTTGAGTATTTGTTTTAATTACTGAATGGCATGAGTAAGGTACATGTGTGGCACAAAATTTACCTTCAAATTGCAGAGCAGCGTCAACTTCACCAGTGGCAAGATTCAAATTGAACATGCCATGTATCATCCCTATCCATAGGCTACTTGAATTTTCTGGTATATCACTGAAACAAAAAGCAACATTTTGTGTAAACAATTAAAAAAATGTAAAGTGTAAAACAACTGTAACATACCACTGTAGTCCAGTACAGAAGACTACCCCCAATCTATAATTGAACTTCTGCAATTGGTCCCATTTCACTTAGTTTGTGGTAAAATGGCAGTATTATTTTGGGATAATACAGTGACACAATTATTAACCTGCTGCTTCACACCTACAATGACCCAGGTTCAATTCTGACATGTAGTGCTGGTTCTGTGGAGTTGGTATGTTCTCCTTGTGACCCTCACATGGGTTTTCCCTGAGTTTTCTACATTATTCCAACATCCCAAGAAGTGCAGGTTGGTCAGTTAATGGGCCACTGCAAATCAGTGTAAGGGTGAATGGTAGAATTTGGGGGGGTATTGATGGAAATACGGGGAGCATGAAAGGGGATTCATGTAAACGGGACCTTGATAATCAACATGTTCTCGTTGGGCCAAGGGGCCTGTTTCTGTGCTGCAAGATTCATTAATTTATCATCAGGCCTTCATTGTAGACATTGATTACATAACAGTTATGTTAGGATTTTTACACGTTAACCCCCTGTCTCTGGCTGGAAGAAATGGATGAGCAACCAGATTGGCTAAGGATGGAAAAGGAAGACTGTTTGCCTTTTGAAATTGGTGCGATTATGTTTGCTCCCACAAAATTGCACAAAAAAACCTATAGCAAAAACCCTATAATATATAGTGGTATACGAATCTGGAAACAATTAAAAAAGGCTTTAAAATTGGATAATATATCACTTTATTTTCCCATTGTAAACAATCCTTTATTTAAACCTTCCATATTGGATAAAGGTTTCACACAGTGGAAAAATTATGGAATTAAAAAGATGGGACATCTTTATAGGAAAGGCACTTTTCTTTCATTTCAGGAGTTACAACAGATCTACGGTCTACACTCAAATAATTTTTTCAGATATCTACAAGTTAGAGATTATGTTAAATCCAATACACAAAATTATAGGACTAGGGAACCAGAAATTCTTGACGAATGTTTGAATAAACATCCTAATACAGAAAAATTAATAACTTATATTTATAACACCCTCTTAGATAATGAGGTCCCATCGATGGAATCATATAGACACACATGGGAAAATGAATTAGGCCAACCTATAACGAAACATATTTGGGACGAAAGTCTACAATATATACCAATGCTCGTTAAATGCCAGACATGCTTTAATACAATTTAAAGTATTACACAGATTACATTATTCTAAAGCAAAACTAAATATAATTTCCCCACATATCTCTCCTATTTATGATAAATGTCAGCATCTAGAGGCTAACTTAACACATACTTTTGCAAATTGTATAAAAATTAAAAATTTCTGGATTGATATTTTTAGAATAATTTCTGAAGTTGTCAATACTAAATTGGATCCCGACTCAAAACTAATAATACTTGGAATATCAGAACAAAGTCTAACACTCACAACAAGCCAAAGAAACTTCCTAGACTACAGTATAATAACTGGGAAAAAATTAATATTACAATTTTGGAAAGGTGCTATAACCCCCACAATTAAAATGTGGATTATGGAAATGTCGGAGACCCCTACACCTGGAAAGAATCAGACTTGTCTTAATGGACAAACAAGAACTTTTTGTTAAGAATATGGTCTCCATTCATTGATTATTTGAGGGGTAGATCGGTTCGGCACGGGAACCTAACTGAAGCTTGAACTTAGGGTTAGATGAAAAGTTATACTTTATAACCTACAAACCTATCTCCAATGATGTATTATTAGTAAATTATTCCACTCTTTTATTTTTTATCTTGACTTGTGTTTTTTTCTTTTTTTTCTCTATTTCTTTCTCACTTTCTATCTATAAAAAAAAACTAGAAGCAGAATCAATCCACAATTGATAATATTAATAATGTATGATTGATAAACATGAAATGTTTTTACCATAATATGTCTTTGCTTCTAATAAAAAATATTATTTTTATTTTTTTATTTTTTTAAACCTGTCTCACGGTGCGAGTCCACCCACGAGTGATCCCGAGTTTAAAACAAATCAAACTCGTGGTAATCACGTGGAATTAACGTAGCGGGAACGTCGAAACTCGTGGACGTAACTTAGTGACTCGTAACGCTAACGGCAGGTACTCGGGAAACTTGTTAACTCGTGAAAATCTTTCAACATGATGAAAGATTTCCACGAGTCAAATTTACACTTGAAGTAAAAATTTTAAACTTTTAAACTCGTTGTAAGAACGTAGTAGCCCGTGAGTTTACTGTAGTGACTCGTGAGTCTACCGTGGGCACTTTTTAACTCAGCGGGACAGGCAGCATCTCTGGAGTGAAGGAATGGCTGATGGGATCACGTTTCCAAAATTCTGCTGCGTCTTTGTGTTACTCCAGCACTGTGTGTTCACTTTTTGTCAACCAGCATCTGCCCTTTATTGTGTAGGACATTATTTGTATCCGTGGCAGTTGATTGTCGCTCCCTTCAGTTTCCCAGGGGGTCGGGAAGGGACTGGAGTTGGGAGGGAAGTGGGGGGGGGGGGTTGGGGTGACTTAGTACGGGAAACAAGTGTAGGAGAGGTGTACTGACTGTGTGGGCAGACACTTTGGTAGTGATTGCCCATGGGGTTCACTGTCGAAGACTTCATAATGCAGAGAGCATTATAAACAGTGGAGCGATTAACCCTGGAAAGGGGGGAGACTTCTCTCTGAGTTGGACCCAGGAAACTGAAGCAGACTCACGTAGACTTAATATTTTCTTGAGGTTATTAACGACAGATAAATGGATGGAAAGGGTTTAGAGGGCTATGGGCCACATGCAGACAAATAGGACTACCCCAAGACGCCAACTTGGACGGCACGGCCAAGCTGGGCCGAAGGACCTGTTTCCGTGTTGTACAGCACCATGACTAAAGCCTATCCAGTGGGATTGACATGTTTTGTATTTTTCCTTTCTAAAGATGCAGTGTATTTTGGTGACTATTGCACACTGCAGACCAGAAGCGCCTTCAATACCCAGATATACCAGATCCACACAAAATCTTTTTTTGCGGCAACTTTTTATAATGTTGAAGTCCTCGACAGTGAACCCCATGGGCAATCACTACCAAAGTGTCCGCCCACACAGTCAGTACACCTCTCCTACACTTGTCTCCCATACTAAGTCACCCCAAACCCCCCCTCCCCTCCCCCCTCCCCCCACCTTTCCCTCCCAACTCCAGTTTCCTCCCGACCCCCTGGGAAACTGAAGGGAGCGACAATCAACTGCCACGGATACAAATAATGTCATACACAAGAAAGGACAGATGCTAGTTGACAAAAAGTGAACACACAGTGCTGGAGTAACACAAAGACGCAGCAGAATTTTGGAAACGTCATCCCGTCACCCATTCCTTCTCTCCAGAGATGCTGCCTGTCCCGCTGAGTTCTAAACTAAACTAAACTAACAGGGGAGAACACTGGACCTTCTTGGTCAGTTTATTATTTTATACTTATATACATTACACAGATCAAGGAGTGTGAAATAAAGCTGGCAAGCCGAGGTCATGCAAGAAACGGAGGAAAAGGGGAGACGATTTTATTCAGCAACTCCGTTCTGGCAGAACATCTATCCTGTGTTAAGAAACCTAACTTTCAGGGGATTTAAATCTTGAGTTCAACTTCTACCTGAATTTAATCGATTTACAAAAGCTTTGAAGTTCTCGCTGCAGCGTTTCTTAAACACCTTTACGTTTTGTGCTTTTTTTGACAGCCGAGTACTTTAAATGCCATTTATTGCATTGTAGCAATGATAGGCAACGATTTGATAAAAAGTTAACCCTGTTTTTTTTGTTTGCAAACACACAGCGGTTAATTACATGACAAGAGAAGCATGCAGCTACATAAGAGACACGGAGAAGCTGATCATCGGGGCAGTTCTGTCCATGGTCATGGGAGGCTTTTTATTGTTAAAAAAACTGCATATCATCATTTTTATCCATGTGATGATTTTTCCACACGTCGGTAGTCGTTCTTGGCTCAAGAGTAACTCGGGAGAGGAACTTGGTATCTCGGGAGAGGAACTTGGTACATCGCAGAAATGAGAAGTAAACGGCAAACTTAGACATACACTTGGGAACTCGTTTAAACTCGTGAACATAAACTTGGAATCATGTAGACAACCACGAGTTTGATTTTTTCTTTCACTCGGCATCACTCGTGGGTGGACTCGCACCGTGAGACAGGGCCATTAACCTTCGTATTGTTGAGGAGAGTCAACATCTTAAAACACGTTTATAGAATAACCTTTACTTCCACTGTTTCAGGCTGTACTTTTACTTTACCCCAAAAGCATAATACAATAAAGCCAGAAATTTGAAATTAAACGGGAAATGTTGGAAATATTGAGCATGTCAGTCAGTATCTGTGAAGGGAGAAACATATTTCCACATCTCCACCCATATGTTTGGCACACTGCCCACAATCTCACCTTCTCCCTCCATGGCCTTCCAAAGATTGCAATTTTGTGCAACCCTTCTTGGTCTGGCAACATTGATATGGGTGGTTATTTTTTAAATCACAAAGGCTGTACTTTCTCACTTAAATCAGCATGCGCTTTGCAATTTACAATGAATTATGAATGCATACCTTGAATCCTTTTTCAACAAGCTACTCAATAAATATTCACAATGAATCATTTTGAGGATTGGAAATTCCACACATGCACGTGATTCACTTTCCGAATCATTGTCATTGAAATTGTGTGAAGAGTAAGGCAGATTCCCACTATTACTGAAACTATTTCTACACTCAACATCTGTAAACAGAAAACAGATATATAATTGCATCAAAAGAGGAAAAAACATGAAATTATCAACATCAGAAACAATAATGTAAAATGGTGGTGTCGCAAACAAAACATTAAAATCTGTTTCCGTTTGAAATTAGCTCCCCGGTTAATCCCTGGCTTCATGCAAATAATATTATATTTATCACGAAAAGACTCGATAGGGTAAATGCAATATTAGCATTCTTCTCAGGCTCTCACTGTCATGAAGCAATATCAAGAAATGACTTGCACAAACGCACTGGAGTCTGCATAGAATGTGGGTGTTGACAAATTCCCGGCTGTGGCACATGTGCTTCAGAACTGCCGATGCCTCAAAGTTGTTCTATAAAAGTGATAAAATTGGCATCTAACCAAGACAATGAAAAATTACACCTCCAGGGCATGTTCACAAAATCCAGGACAAAGCCAAGCTGATCAATTACTGCTCCGTTAGCCTAGTGTCATTGTTCCGCAAATCAATTTTCAACAAAGGTATCAAGCAGCACCAATGCCAATAACCTGCTCACTGATATTCAGTTTGAGTTTTGCCAGGATAATTAGCTCCAGATTTCATCACAGACTTGATCCAAACATAGCTCAAAGTTCTAGGTTTCAGAGATGAGGTGAGGTGAGAGTGACTGCCTTGGACATCATTAGCATTTGACTGAGTCAAGCATCAAGATGTCTTGGTAAAACTGAAGTCAATAGAAAGCAAAGGGAAAATTTCCATTCATTTGAAGTCACATTGAACAGTTAAACAGTTGGAATTGTTGAAGGCCACTGCCCTAGATATTACTACAAGAGCTACTCAGCACGTTTCATCATATGATCAGAAGTTGATATTCTCTGATGACTCATAGAGTCAGTCATGGAGTGATATAGTGTGAAAACAGGCCCATTCGGCCAATCAAGTCTACTCCTCCATTCATGGCTGATGTACAGTGCGTTCAGAAAGTATTCAGACCCCTTCACTTTTTCCACATTTTGTTACGTTACAGCCTTATTCTAAAATGAATCAAATTCATTTTTTTATCATCAATCTGCACACAATACCCCATCATAAAAAAGCAAAAATAGGTGTTTAAAAAATAAAACAAAATAACAAATATCACATTTACATAAGTATTCAGACCCTATACTCAGTACTTTGTTGAGGCACCTTTGGCATCGATTACAGCCTCAAGCCTTCTTGGGTATGACGCCACAAACTTGGCATACCTGTATTTGGGTAATTTCTCCCATTCTTTTCTACATGTCCTCTCAAGCTCTGTCAGGTTGGATGGGAAGCGTCAATGCACAGCTATTTTCAGGTCCATCCAGAGATGTTCGATCGGGTTCAAGTCCGGGCCACTCAAGGACATTCACAGACCTGTCACGAAGCCACTCCTGCGCTGTCTTGGCTGTTTGCTTAGGATCATTGTCCTGTTGGAAGGTGAACCTCCGCCCCGGTCTGAGGTCCAGAACGCTCTGGAGCAGGTTTTCATCAAGGATCTCTCTGTACTTTGCTCCATTCATCTTTCCCTCGATCCTGACTAGTCTCCCAGTTCCTGCCACCGGAAAACATCCCCACAACATGATGCTGCCACCACCATGCTTCACCAAAAGTATGGTATTATCAGGTGATGAGTGGTGCCTGGTTTCCCCCAGATGTGACGCTTGGCATTCAGGCCAAAGGGTTCAATCTTGGTTTCATCAGACCAGAGAATCTTGTTTCTCATGCCCTTTGGCAAACTCCAAGCTGGCTGTCATGTGCCTTTTACTGAGGAATGACTTCCGTCTGGCCACTCTACCATAAAGGGCTGATTGGTGGAGTGCTGCAGATACAGTTGTCCTTCTGGAAGGTTCTCCCATCTCCACAGAGGAATGCTGGAGCTCTGTCAGAGTGACAATCGGGTTCTTGGTCACCTCCCTGACCAAGGCCCTTCTCACCCGATTGCTCAGTTTGGCCGGGCAGCCAACTCGATGAAGAGTCCTGGTGGTTCCAAAGTTCTTCCATTTAAGAATGACGGAGGTAACTGTGCTCTTCGGGACCTACAATGCTGCAGAAATTGTTTTATACCCTTCCCCAGATCTGTGTCTCGACACAATCCTGTATCGGAGGTCTACGGACAATTCCTTCATCTTCATGGCTTGGTTTTTGCTCTGACGTGCACTGTCAACTGTGGGACCTTATATAGACAGGTGTGTGCCTTTCCAAATCATGTCCATCAATTTAAATTTACCACTGGTGGACTCCAATCAAGTTGTAGAAACATTACAAGGATAATCAATTGAAACAGGATGAACCTAAGCTCAATTTTGAGTGTCATAGCAAAGGGTCTGAATACTTATGTAAATGTGATATTTCTTTTTAATTACTTTGCAAACATTTCTAAACACCTGTTTTCACTTCTTCATTCTGGGTATTGTGTGTAGATTGATGATTAAAAAAATGAATTTAATCCATTTTAAAATAAGGCTGTAGCGTAACAAAATGTGGAAAAAGTGAAGGGGTCTGAATACTTTCTGAATGCACTGTATCTCTCCCTCCTAACACCATTCTCCTGCCTTCTCCCCATGACCTCTGACACCTGTACTAATCAAGAATTTTGGCCCATATCCCTCCAAACATGTCCTATCCATGTACCTATCTAACTGTTTCTTAAACGTCGGGATAGTCCCTGCCTCAACTACCTCCTCTGGCAGCTTGTTCTATACACCCACCACCCTTTGTGTGAAAAAGATACCCCCACAATTCCCATTAAATCTTTTCCCCTTCACCTTAAACCCATGTCCTCTGGTCCTCGATTCACCTACTCTGGAGACTGTGTGCATCTACCCGATCAATTCCTCTCATGATTTTATATACCTCTATAAGATCACTCCTCATCCTCCTGCGCTCCAAGGAATGGAGTCCCAGCCCATTCAACCTCTCCCTATCGTTCAGACCTTCGTAAATCTTCTCTGTACCCTTTCCAGCTCGACAACATTTTTCTTATCACTTGGTGCCCAGAACTGAACACAATACTCTAAATGTGGTCACAGATAATAGAGTAAACCCTCGTTATAATGGATCATTGGTGGGGGAATGGTGTCCATTATTGCCGGTTGTCATTCACAGCGGAGTAAGGGGGATAAATATTAAGTAGTTTAACCCAAGGCCAGGTGGGAAGAAGCAGTGCCAGGAAAGGGGAGTTTACAGGCCAAGGAGCTTGGCCTGCTACTCACTCTCTCTGCTCCCGCAACAGGGAGCACGCCACATGGAGCGGAGCAACGGAGCCTTGTGCCATTACCAGATGACCAATAAACGCATTCCTGGAGCAACTCAGGTGCAGCAGTGTGCGCTGCGTCTGCATCCAACACTCCGGGCCCTCGTTTTGTTGCAGCCGCTGCAAACCTATGCTCAATGCAATGCTCTACAAGGGTGTTTTGCTGCCGTTCTCTCCCTGCTGCCACCTTTCTGTTGCCCAGCACTGCATGATGCCCGCCAACCACCACCACGAACGGACGCCTCGGTCTGCTATAACAAAATATCAACATTTTGCTTTCTCTGCAGGGACATTTAGCCTGCCACTGGTCAGCCCATACTCAACTATATTCACTTCCTGTAACTTGTGCTGTTCAGCTTTTCTCTAATGGAGATTTAGCCAGTGTGCTGATGGCACATAGTTTAAAATTATTTATAGACAGTAAATAAAATAATAAGGCCTAAATGATAAAGCTCAGTACCTGAATTCTCTGCTAATCTGACTTTTTGCTGGATCTTATAGTTGTATTTTTGCTGTTCTTTCTGGAGGTCGATATGAAGCACACGGCGGCACTGCTGCCCATTCAGTGTTGTGAAAACATCAAGCTGCAAGAAGTCACTTGGAATTATTTTCCCATTAGTGAAGTTGGCAAAACATGAATTACGAATAAAGCAGTTGGATCAATAAAAATGCTGACAGGCATATTTCAAAATATTAAAATATTAATATTCCGTTAAGTAAAATAAAATACAAGCCATACACGAATGTCTATATAATGAAATAGCTACAATTTCCAGTTAAATATTTCTCAGTATATCAAGTGTTTCAAGAGCAGGCTTATTGGAAATTTAATTTTCTGCTGTGGTCATCTCCTCTGTGATTTGTGGCAATATTTTCCATTTAGGGAATACTGCCTGGCATGTCATATTTATATAAATGGAATTTATGCTAGACATTTAGATATCATTTTTATAAATAAAGAGATCAAGGGATATGGTAAGAAAGCAGGAAAGGGCACTGAACTTGAATGGTCAGTCATGATCTTACAGTTAGGGAGGGACACCTCAAGGGGCCAAATGCATTATTTCAATTTTCTATGTTTCTGTTGAAAACAAGTTTAACACAGCTAAAATATATTACATACAAAAAACAGCTAATATTTAACATTAAATATTCCATCAAACAAAAGATTTGAAGTTTTTCCTGCCCTTTTAACAATATCACAAACCTACTTGTCCATTTGCAGATCCAGTGATAAATTGCTTGGTTGTGTTATCCATACACAAGCTCAACAGAGAACAGCCTGGTGTAAAAATGAAATACTTCAGATTTGTATAAATCAGACAAACATCTTACAAATGGTCATGTTAAACAATCTGTAGATTTTCAATTTAAATCTTTAAATAATATAAATACAACTTACTTGATAACACTGCTGACTGACATAGCAGTAATTTATTGGTGAGATTCCAAATCTAAATAAAAACACAGAAATGTCACAGCTACAGAATCTATATATATATATATATATATATATATATATATATATATATATATATATATATATATATCAGAGTTTTATAACTATAGATATATATATATATACATATATGTATATCATATCATATCTCTATAATTATAAATCTCTGATCTTGGATGTGTGGGTGTTTGTTTATAATCATATCATCTCAAAAAACAACGCGCTAATGGTGAAATTTTTAACATATTCTGGTAGAGATTTATCCCGTGGACTCCGAAATCGTCTTATCTGAACAATTCATGCATTATTTCTTGAGTTATTAATCAAAATGTTCACAAATCTGAAATAACTTTGAATCTAAACGAGATGGTCTCGTTGATGACGTCACAATGGGTCTGCTGCCCGCGGCCTGCGCTATGTTTCATGCGCTGCGAGTAACGTCACACCCCTCACCCGGAATCATTTGGTCGCGGCTCGCCGTGCGCCCAGCCCGCTCGCCATTTGCCCAGCCCGCTCAGCGTCAGTCCCCGCCGCTCACCGTCCGCCCTGCTCGCCGAGTTCAAGTCCGCCCTCTCCCTCTCACTGCCCCCTCCCTCTCTGCCCACTCCCCCTCTCTCTCCCCTCCCCTCCCCTTCCTCCTCCCTCCCCCCTCTCCTCCCCCCCCCCTCCCCTTTCCCCCCTCCAACCCTCTCCTCTACCCCCCCCCTCTCCCCTACTAAAGATGTCCTTCTGCAGTTGTACAGAGCCCTAGTGAGACCACACCTGGAGTATTGTGTACAGTTTTGGTCCCCTGATTTGAGGAAGGACATTCTTAATATTGAGGAGTGAAGCGTAGGTTTACAAGGTTAATTGCTGTGTGTGTCTGTGTGTGTCTGTGTCTGTGTCTGTGTCTGTGTCTGTGTGTGTGTGTGTGTGTGTGCGTGCGTGCGTGCGTGTGTGCGTGCGTGCGTGCGGGGGGGTTGACATTTTTCCTGTTGAGTCCGAAATCTACTTATCTGAAAATCTCATGCTTTATTTCTCGACTTATCACTGAAAATGTTTCAAGATATCCACATCTAAATGAGCTAAATGAGAGGGAGAGGGAGAGGGAGAGAGAAACCATCTACCAATGAATATATATATATGGTAGGGAGGTCAGAGCCGATAATGGACTGGGCCAGTGCTTACAACTTTTTGCAGTCTTTTCCGCTCCTGGGCGCTCAAGTTGCCGAACCAAGCCATGATGCAACCGGTCAGCATGCTCTCTACTGTGCACTGTAGAAGTTCGAGAGAGTCCTCCTTGACATACTGACTCTCCGTAATCTTCTCAGGTAGTAGAGGTGCTGATGTGCTTGCTTTATAATTGCATCCGTGTTCTCGGACCAGGAGAGATCTTCAAAGATATGAATGCCCAGGAATGTGAAGCTCTTGACCCTCTCCACCATCGACCCGTTGATATAAACGGGACTATGGGTCCCCATCCTACCCCTTCCAAAGTTCACAATAAGTTCCTTGGTTTTGCTGGTGTTGAGAGCCAGGTTATTGTGCTGGCACCATTTGGTCAAACGGTCGATCTCACCTATACTCTGACTCATCTCCATCAGTGATACGTCCCACAACAGTGGTGTTGTCAGCGAACCTGATGATGGAGTTCGCACTATGACCAGCTACGCAGTCATGAGTATAGAGTGAGTACAGCAGGGGGCTGAGCACGCTGCCTTGAGGTGCTCCCATGCTGATTGTTATCGAGGCTGACACATTTTCACCAATACGGACAGACTGTGGTCTGTGAATGAGGAAGTCGAGGATCCAATTGCAGAGGGATGCGCAGAGACCCAGTTCTGAGAGTTTGGTAACCAGCTTGGAGGGGATGACTGTGTTAAATGCCGAGCTGTGGTCAATGAATAAAAGCCTGACATATGAGTTTTTGTTGTCCAAGATGTCCAGAGCAGAGTGGAGAGCCAGTGAGATCGCATCGACCGTTGTATGTTGTGGCGGTAAGCGAACTGCAGGGGGTCCAGGTTTTTGTCGAGGTAGGAGTTGATTTGCGCCATGATCAACCTCTCAAAGCACTTCATCACCACCGATGCCCTTTTAAAGCCGGTGGGAACCTCAGACCTCAGAAGTGAGAGGTTGAAAATGTCCGTAAAAACTCCAGCCAGTTGGTCCGCAGAGGTTTTTAGAACACGACCGGGTATGCCATCAGGTCAAGGCGCTTTCCGAGGGTTCACCCCTCTGAAGGATTTCCTGACGTCGACCTCAGTGACCGTTACCAAAATACCATCACAGCGAATGGGGCCTCGAGAAGGCACATCAGTGTTCTCCCTATCAAAGCGTGCGTAAAACGCATTGAGCTCGTCAGGGAGTGAAGTTTCACTGACATGTGTGCTGCCTCCTGATTTCACCTTGTAGGAGGTGATTGCATTCAGGCCCCGCCACAGCTGCTGAACATCCGTCTTTATCCTCCAGCTTGGAGCAGAAGTCCCTTTTCGCCTTTTTGATGGCTTTAGTAAGGTCTTAACTGGTCTTCTTGTAGTCCTCAGTATCTTCAGAC
>CM075978.1:108740344-108780357 GCA_038087875.1 Malacoraja senta
AATGGAATTTGCTGGCCTGCACTTTGCTTGAAATGCTATGAAATTGAATTTGCTGGCCTGCACTCTGCTTGAAATGCTATGAAATTCAATTTGCTGGTCTGCACTCTGCTTGAAATGCTATGAAATTGAATTTGCAGGCCTGCACTTTGCTTGAAATGCTATTAAATTGAATTTGCTGGCCTGCTTGAAATGCTATGAAATTGAATTTGGTGGCCTGCACTCTGGCTGAAATGCTATGAAATTGAATTTGAATTTGGTGGCCTGCACTCTGCTTGAAATGGTATGAAATTGAATTTGCTGGCCTGCACTCTGCTTGAAATGCTATGAAATTGAATTTGCTGGCCTGCACTCAGCTTGAAATGCTATGAAATTGAATTTGCTGGCCTGCACTCTGCTTGAAATGCTATGAAATTGAATTTGCTGGCATGCACCGCTTGAAATGCTATGAAATTGAATTTGCTGGCCTTCACTTTGCTTGAAATGCTATGAAATTGAATTTGCTAGCCTGCACTCTGCTAGAAACGCTATGAAATTGAATTTGCCGGCATGCACTCAGCTTGAAATGCTATCAAATTGAATTTGCTGGCCTGCACTCTGCTTGAAATGTTATGAAATTAAATTTGCTGGCCTGCACTGCTTGAAATGCTATGAAATTGAATTTGCTGGCCTGCACTTTGCTTGAAATGCTATAAAATTGAATTTGCTGGCCTGCACTCTGCTTGTAACACTATGAAATTGAATTTGCTGGCCTGCACTCAACTTGAAATGCTATGAAATTGAATTTGCTGGCCAGCACTCTGCTTGAAACGTTATGAAATTGAATTTGCTGGCCTGCACTCTGCTTGAAATGATATGAAACTGAATTTGCAGGCCTGCACTTTGCTTGAAATGCTATTAAATTGAATTTGCTGGCCTGCTTGAAATGCTATGAAATTGAATTTGCTGGCCTGCACTGCTTGTAACGCTATGAAATGGAATTTGCTGGCCTGCACTTTGCTTGAAATGCTATGAAATTGAATTTGCTGGCCTGCACTCTGCTTGAAATGCTATGAAATTCAATTTGCTGGTCTGCACTCTGCTTGAAATGCTATGAAATTGAATTTGCAGGCCTGCACTTTGCTTGAAATGCTATTAAATTGAATTTCCTGGCCTGCTTGAAATGCTATGAAATTGAATTTGGTGGCCTGCACTCTGGCTGAAATGCTATGAAATTGAATTTGAATTTGGTGGCCTGCACGCTGCTTGAAATGCTATGAAATTGAATTTGCTGGCCTGCACTCTGCTTGAAATGCTATGAAATTGAATTTGCTGGCCTGCACTCAGCATGAAATTGAATTTGCTGGCCTGCACTCTGCTTGAAATGCTATGAAATTGAATTTGCTGGCATGGACCGCTTGAAATGCTATGAAATTGAATTTGCTGGCCTTCACTTTGCTTGAAATGCTATGAAATTGAATTTGCTAGCCTGCACTCTGCTAGAAACGCTATGAAATTGAATTTGCCGGCCTGCACTCAGCTTGAAATGCTATGAAATTGAATTTGCTGGCCTGCACTCTGCTTGAAATGTTATGAAATTAAATTTGCTGGCCTGCACTGCTTGAAATGCTATGAAATTGAATTTGCTGGCCTGCACTTTGCTTGAAATGCTATGAAATTGAATTTGCTGGCCTGCACTCTGCTTGTAACACTATGAAATTGAATGTGCTGGCCTGCACTCAACTTGAAATGCTATGAAATTGAATTTGCTGGCCTGCACTCTGCTTGAAATGTTACGAAATTGAATTTGGTGGCCTGCACTCTGCTTGAAATGGTATGAAATAGAATTTGGTGGCCTGCACTCTGCTTGAAATGGTATGAAATTGAATTTGCTGGCTTGCACTCTGCTTGAAATGCCATAAAATTGAATTTACTGGCCTGCACGCTGCTGAAATGCTATGAAATTAAATTTTCTGGCCTGCACGCTGCTTGAAATGCTATGAAATTGAATTTTCCGGCCTGCACTCTGCATGAAATGCTATGAAATTGAATTTGCTGGCCAGCACTCTGCATGAAATGCTGTGAAATTGAATTTGCTGGTCTGCACTCAGCTTGCAATGCTATGAAATTGAATTTGCTGGCCTGCACTCTGCTTGATATGCTATGAAATTGAATTTGGTGGCCTGCACTCTGCTTGAAATGCTATGAAATGGAATTTGGTGGCCTGTACGCTGCTTGAAATGCTATGAAATTGAATTTGCTGGCCTGCACACTGCTTAAAATGCTATTAAATTGAATTTGGTGGCCTGCACTCTGCCTGAAATGCTATGAAATTGAATTTGCTGGCCTGCACTCTGCTTGAAACGCTATGAAATTAAATTTGCTGGCCTGCACTGCTTGAAACGCTATGAAATAGAATTTGCTGGCCTGCACTTTGCCTGAAATGCTATGAAATTGAATTTGCTGGCCTGCACTCTGCTTGAAATGCTATGAAATTGAATTTGCTGGCCTGCACTCTGCTTGAAATGCTATGAAATTGAATTTGCAGGCCTGCACTCAGCTTGCAATGCTATGAAATTGAATTTGCTGGCCTGCACTCTGCTTGATATGCTATGAAATTGAATTTCGTCGCCTGCACTCTGCTTGAAATGTTATGAAATGGAATTTGGTGGCCTGTACGCTGCTCGAAATGCTATGAAATTGAATTTGCTGGCCTGCACACTGCTTAAAATGCTATTAAATTGAATTTGGTGGCCTGCACTCTGCCTGAAATGCTATGAAATTGAATTTGCTGGCCTGCACTCTGCTTGAAACGCTATGAAATTGAATTTGATGGCCTGCACTGCTTGAAACGCTATGAAATGGAATTTGCTGGCCTGCACTTTGCCTGAAATGCTATGAAATTGAATTTGCTGGCCTGCACTCTGCTTGAAATGCTATGAAATTGAATTTGCTGGCCTGCAATCAGCTTGAAATGCTATGAAATTGAATTTGCTGGCCTGCATTGCTAGAAATGCTATGAAATTGAATTTGGTGGCCAGCACTCCGCTTGAAATGCTATGAAATTGAATTTGGTGGCCTGCACTCTGCTTGAAATGCTATGAAATTGAATTTGGTGGCCTGTACTCTGCTTGAAATGCTATGAAATTGAATTTGCTGGCCTGCACTGCTTGAAATGCTATTAAATTGAATTTGGTGGCCTGCACTCTGGCTGAAATGCTATGAAATTGAATTTGGTGGCCTGCACTCTGCTTGAAATGCTATGAAATTGAATTTTCTGGCCTGCACTCTGCTTGAAATGCTATGAAAATGAATTTGCTGGCCTGCACTGCTTGTAACGCTATGAAATGGAATTTGCTGGCCTGCACTTTGCCTGAAATGCTATGAAATTGAATTTGCTGGCCTGCACTCAGCTTGCAATGCTATGAAATTGAATTTGCTGGCCTGCACTCTGCTTGATATGCTATGAAATTGAATTTCGTCGCCTGCACTCTGCTTGAAATGTTATGAAATGGAATTTGGTGGCCTGTACGCTGCTCGAAATGCTATGAAATTGAATTTGCTGGCCTGCACACTGCTTAAAATGCTATTAAATTGAATTTGGTGGCCTGCACTCTGCCTGAAATGCTATGAAATTGAATTTGCTGGCCTGCACTCTGCTTGAAACGCTATGAAATTGAATTTGATGGCCTGCACTGCTTGAAACGCTATGAAATGGAATTTGCTGGCCTGCACTTTGCCTGAAATGCTATGAAATTGAATTTGCTGGCCTGCACTCTGCTTGAAATGCTATGAAATTGAATTTGCTGGCCTGCAATCAGCTTGAAATGCTATGAAATTGAATTTGCTGGCCTGCATTGCTAGAAATGCTATGAAATTGAATTTGGTGGCCAGCACTCCGCTTGAAATGCTATGAAATTGAATTTGGTGGCCTGCACTCTGCTTGAAATGCTATGAAATTGAATTTGGTGGCCTGTACTCTGCTTGAAATGCTATGAAATTGAATTTGCTGGCCTGCACTGCTTGAAATGCTATTAAATTGAATTTGGTGGCCTGCACTCTGGCTGAAATGCTATGAAATTGAATTTGGTGGCCTGCACTCTGCTTGAAATGCTATGAAATTGAATTTTCTGGCCTGCACTCTGCTTGAAATGCTATGAAAATGAATTTGCTGGCCTGCACTGCTTGTAACGCTATGAAATGGAATTTGCTGGCCTGCACTTTGCCTGAAATGCTATGAAATTGAATTTGCTGGCCTGCACTCTGCTTGAAATGCTATGAAATTCAATTTGCTGGTCTGCACTCTGCTTGAAATGCTATGAAATTGAATTTGCAGGCCTGCACTTTGCTTGAAATGCTATTAAATTGAATTTTCTGGCCTGCTTGAAATGCTATGAAATTGAATTTGGTGGCCTGCACTCTGCCTGAAATGCTATGAAATTGAATTTGAATTTGGTGGCCTGCACTCTGCTTGAAATGCTATGAAATTGAATTTGCTGGCCTGCACTCAGCTTGAAATGTTATGAAATTGAATTTGCTGGCCTGCACTCTGTTTGAAATGCTATGAAATTGAATTTGCTGGCATGCACCGCTTGAAATGCTATGAAATTGAATTTGCTGGCCTTCACTTTGCTTGAAATGCTATGAAATTGAATTTGCTAGCCTGCACTCTGCTAGAAACGCTATGAAATTGAATTTGCCGGCCTGCACTCAGCTTGAAATGCTATGAAATTGAATTTGCTGGCCTGCACTGCTTGTAACGCTATGAAATGGAATTTGCTGGCCTGCACTCTGCTTGAAATGCTATGAAATTGAATTTGCTGGCCTGCACTCAGCTTGAAATGCTATGAAATTGAATTTGCTGGCCTGCACTCTGTTTGAAATGCTATGAAATTGAATTTGCTGGCATGCACCGCTTGAAATGCTATGAAATTGAATTTGCTGGCCTTCACTTTGCTTGAAATGCTATGAAATTGAATTTGCTAGCCTGCACTCTGCTAGAAACGCTATGAAATTGAATTTGCCGGCCTGCACTCAGCTTGAAATGCTATGAAATTGAATTTGCTGGCCTGCACTCTGCTTGAAATGTTATGAAATTAAATTTGCTGGCCTGCACTGCTTGAAATGCTATGAAATTGAATTTGCTGGCCTGCACTTTACTTGAAATGCTATGAAATTGAATTTGCTGGCCTGCACTCTGCTTGTAACACTATGAAATTGAATTTGCTGGCCTGCACTCAACTTGAAATGCTATGAAATTGAATTTGGTGGCCTGCACTCTGCTTGAAATGCTATGAAATTGAATTTGCTGGCCTGCACTTTGCTTGAAATGCTATGAAATTGAATTTGCTGGCCTGCACTCTGCTTGTAACACTATGAAATAGAATTTGCTGGCCTGCACTCTGCTTGAAATGCTATGAAATTGAATTTGGTGGCCTGCACTCTGCTTGAAATGCTATGAAATTGAATTTGGTGGCCTGCACTCTGCTTGAAATGCTATGAAATTGAATTTGGTGGCCTGTACTCTGCTTGAAATGCTATGAAATTGAATTTGCTGGCCTGCACTGCTTGAAATGCTTTGAAATTGAATTTGGTGGCCTGTACTCTGCTTGAAATGCTATGAAATTGAATTTGCTGGCCTGCACTGCTTGAAATGCTTTGAAATTGAATTTGGTGGCGGGCACTCTGCCTGAAATGCTATGAAATTGAATTTGGTGGCCTGCACTCTGCTTGAAATGCTATGAAATTGAATTTGCTGGCCTGCACTGTGCTTGAAACGCTATGAAATTGAATTTGCTGGCCTGCACTGCTTGTAACGCTATGAAATGGAATTTGATGGACTGCACTTTGCTTGAAATGCTATGAAATTGAATTTGCTGGCCTGCACTCTGCTTGAAATGCTATGAAATTGAATTTGCAGGCCTGCACTCAGCTTGCAATGCTATGAAATTGAATTTGCTGGCCTGCACTCTGCTTGATATGCTATGAAATTGAATTTGCTGGCCTGCACACTGCTTAAAATGCTATTAAATTGAATTTGGTGGCCTGCACTCTGCCTGAAATGCTATGAAATTGAATTTGCTGGCCTGCACTCTGCTTGAAACGCTATGAAATTGAATTTGCTGGCCTGCACTGCTTGAAACGCTATGAAATGGAATTTGCTGGCCTGCACTTTGCCTGAAATGCTATGAAATTGAATTTGCTGGCCTGCACTCTGCTTGAAATGCTATGGTAAATTGAATTTGCTGGCCTGCACTCAGCTTGAAATGCTATGAAATTGAATTTGCTGGCCTGCACTGCTAGAAATGCTATGAAATTGAATTTGGTGGCCAGCACTCCGCTTGAAATGCTATGAAATTGAATTTGGTGGCGGGCACTCTGCCTGAAATGCTATGAAATTGAATTTGGTGACCTGCGCTGCTTGTAACGCTATGAAATGGAATTTGCTGGCCTGCACTTTGCTTGAAATTCTATGAAATTGAATTTGCTGGCCTGCACTCTGCTTGAAATGCTATGAAATTCAATTTGCTGGTCTGCACTCTGCTTGAAATGCTATGAAATTGAATTTGCAGGCCTGCACTTTGCTTGAAATGCTATTAAATTGAATTTGCTGGCCTGCTTGAAATGCTATGAAATTGAATTTGGTGGCCTGCACTCTGGCTGAAATGCTATGAAATTGAATTTGAATTTGCAGGCCTGCACTCAGCTTGCAATGCTATGAAATTGAATTTGCTGGCCTGCACTCTGCTTGATATGCTATGAAATTGAATTTGGTCGCCTGCACTCTGCTTGAAATGCTATGAAATGGAATTTGGTGGCCTGTACGCTGCTCGAAATGCTATGAAATTGAATTTGCTGGCCTGCACACTGCTTAAAATGCTATTAAATTGAATTTGGTGGCCTGCACTCTGCCTGAAATGCTATGAAATTGAATTTGCTGGCCTGCACTCTGCTTGAAACGCTATGAAATTGAATTTGCTGGCCTGCACTGCTTGAAACGCTATGAAATGGAATTTGCTGGCCTGCACTTTGCCTGAAATGCTATGAAATTGAATTTGCTGGCCTGCACTCTGCTTGAAATGCTATGAAAATGAATTTGCTGGCCTGCACTCAGCTTGAAATGCTATGAAATTGAATTTGCTGGCCTGCACTGCTAGAAATGCTATGAAATTGAATTTGGTGGCCAGCACTCCGCTTGAAATGCTATGAAATTGAATTTGGTGGCCTGCACTCTGCTTGAAATGCTATGAAATTGAATTTGGTGGCCTGTACTCTGCTTGAAATGCTATGAAATTGAATTTGCTGGCCTGCACTGCTTGAAATGCTATTAAATTGAATTTGGTGGCCTGCACTCTGCCTGAAATGCTATGAAATTGAATTTGGTGGCCTGCACTCTGCTTGAAATGCTATGAAATTGAATTTTCTGGCCTGCACTCTGCTTGAAACGCTATGAAATTGAATTTGCTGGCCTGCACTGCTTGTAACGCTATGAAATGGAATTTGCTGGCCTGCACTTTGCCTGAAATGCTATGAAATTGAATTTGCTGGCCTGCTTGAAATGCTATGAAATTGAATTTGGTGGCCTGCACTCTGCCTGAAATGCTATGAAATTGAATTTGAATTTGGTGGCCTGCACTCTGCTTGAAATGCTATGAAATTTAATTTGCTGGCCTGCACTGAGCTTGAAATGCTATGAAATTGAATTTGCTGGCCTGCACTCTGTTTGAAATGCTATGAAATTGAATTTGCTGGCATGCACCGCTTGAAATGCTATGAAATTGAATTTGCAGGCCTGCACTTTGCTTGAAATGCTATTAAATTGAATTTGCTGGCCTGCTTGAAATGCTATGAAATTGAATTTGGTGGCCTGCACTCTGCCTGAAATGCTATGAAATTGAATTTGAATTTGGTGGCCTGCACTCTGCTTGAAATGCTATGAAATTGAATTTGCTGGCCTGCACTCTGCTTGAAATGCTATGAAATTGAATTTGCTGGCCTGAACTCAGCTTGAAATGCTATGAAATTGAATTTGCTGGCCTGCACTCTGCTTGAAATGCTATGAAATTGAATTTGCTGGCATGCACCGCTTGAAATGCTATGAAATTGAATTTGCTGGCCTTCACTTTGCTTGAAATGCTATGAAATTGAATTTGCTAGCCTGCACTCTGCTAGAAACGCTATGAAATTGAATTTGCCGGCCTGCACTCAGCTTGAAATGCTATGAAATTGAATTTGGTGGCCTGCACTCTGCTTGAAATGCTATGAAATTGAATTTGGTGGCCTGTACTCTGCTTGAAATGCTATGAAATTGAATTTGCTGGCCTGCACTGCTTGAAATGCTATGAAATTGAATTTGGTGGCGGGCACTCTGCCTGAAATGCTATGAAATTGAATTTGGTGGCCTGCACTCTGCTTGAAATGCTATGAAATTGAATTTGCTGGCCTGCACTCTGCTTGAAACGCTATGAAATTGAATTTGCTGGCCTGCACTGCTTGTAACGCTATGAAATGGAATTTGCTGGCCAGCACTTTGCTTGAAATGCTATGAAATTGAATTTGCTGGCCTGCACTCTGCTTGAAATGCTATGAAATTGAATTTGCAGGCCTGCACTCAGCTTGCAATGCTATGAAATTGAATTTGCTGGCCTGCACTCTGCTTGATATGCTATGAAATTGAATTTGGTGGCCTGCACTCTGCTTGAAATGCTATGAAATGGAATTTGGTGGCCTGTACGCTGCTTGAAATGCTATGAAATTGAATTTGCTGGCCTGCACACTGCTTAAAATGCTATTAAATTGAATTTGGTGGCCTGCACTCTGCCTGAAATGCTATGAAATTGAATTTGCTGGCCTGCACTCTGCTTGAAATGCTATGAAATTGAATTTGCTGGCCTGCACTGCTTGAAACGCTATGAAATGGAATTTGCTGGCGTGCACTTTGCCTGAAATGCTATGAAATTGAATTTGCTGGCCTGCACTCTGCTTGAAATGCTATGAAATTGAATTTGCTGGCCTGCACTCAGCTTGAAATGCTATGAAATTGAATTTGCTGGCCTGCACTGCTAGAAATGCTATGAAATTGAATTTGGTGGCCAGCACTCCGCTTGAAATGCTATGAAATTGAATTTGGTGGCCTGCACTCTGCTTGAAATGCTATGAAATTGAATTTGGTGGCCTGTACTCTGCTTGAAATGCTATGAAATTGAATTTGCTGGCCTGCACTGCTTGAAATGCTATTAAATTGAATTTGGTGGCCTGCACTCTGCCTGAAATGCTATGAAATTGAATTTGGTGGCCTGCACTCTGCTTGAAATGCTATGAAATTGAATTTGCTGGCCTGCACTCTGCTTGAAATGCTATGAAATTGAATTTGCTGGCCTGAACTCAGCTTGAAATGCTATGAAATTGAATTTGCTGGCCTGCACTCTGCTTGAAATGCTATGAAATTGAATTTGCTGGCATGCACCGCTTGAAATGCTATGAAATTGAATTTGCTGGCCTTCACTTTGCTTGAAATGCTATGAAATTGAATTTGCTAGCCTGCACTCTGCTAGAAACGCTATGAAATTGAATTTGCCGGCCTGCACTCAGCTTGAAATGCTATGAAATTGAATTTGGTGGCCTGCACTCTGCTTGAAATGCTATGAAATTGAATTTGGTGGCCTGTACTCTGCTTGAAATGCTATGAAATTGAATTTGCTGGCCTGCACTGCTTGAAATGCTATGAAATTGAATTTGGTGGCGGGCACTCTGCCTGAAATGCTATGAAATTGAATTTGGTGGCCTGCACTCTGCTTGAAATGCTATGAAATTGAATTTGCTGGCCTGCACTCTGCTTGAAACGCTATGAAATTGAATTTGCTGGCCTGCACTGCTTGTAACGCTATGAAATGGAATTTGCTGGCCAGCACTTTGCTTGAAATGCTATGAAATTGAATTTGCTGGCCTGCACTCTGCTTGAAATGCTATGAAATTGAATTTGCAGGCCTGCACTCAGCTTGCAATGCTATGAAATTGAATTTGCTGGCCTGCACTCTGCTTGATATGCTATGAAATTGAATTTGGTGGCCTGCACTCTGCTTGAAATGCTATGAAATGGAATTTGGTGGCCTGTACACTGCTTGAAATGCTATGAAATTGAATTTGCTGGCCTGCACGCTGCTTAAAATGCTATTAAATTGAATTTGGTGGCCTGCACTCTGCCTGAAATGCTATGAAATTGAATTTGCTGGCCTGCACTCTGCTTGAAATGCTATGAAATTGAATTTGCTGGCCTGCACTGCTTGAAACGCTATGAAATGGAATTTGCTGGCGTGCACTTTGCCTGAAATGCTATGAAATTGAATTTGCTGGCCTGCACTCTGCTTGAAATGCTATGAAATTGAATTTGCTGGCCTGCACTCAGCTTGAAATGCTATGAAATTGAATTTGCTGGCCTGCACTGCTAGAAATGCTATGAAATTGAATTTGGTGGCCAGCACTCCGCTTGAAATGCTATGAAATTGAATTTGGTGGCCTGCACTCTGCTTGAAATGCTATGAAATTGAATTTGGTGGCCTGTACTCTGCTTGAAATGCTATGAAATTGAATTTGCTGGCCTGCACTGCTTGAAATGCTATTAAATTGAATTTGGTGGCCTGCACTCTGCCTGAAATGCTATGAAATTGAATTTGGTGGCCTGCACTCTGCTTGAAATGCTATGAAATTGAATTTTCTGGCCTGCACTCTGCTTGAAACGCTATGAAATTGAATTTTCTGGCCTGCACTGCTTGTAACGCTATGAAATGGAATTTGCTGGCCTGCACTTTGCTTGAAATGCTATGAAATTGAATTTGCTGGCCTGCACTCTGCTTGAAATGTTATGAAATTCAATTTGCTGGTCTGCACTCTGCTTGAAATGCTATGAAATTGAATTTGCAGGCCTGCACTTTGCTTGAAATGCTATTAAATTCGATTTGCTGGCCTGCTTGAAATGCTATGAAATTGAATTTGGTGGCCTGCACTCTGCCTGAAATGCTATGAAATTGAATTTGCTGGTCTGCACTCTGCTTGAAATGCTATGAAATTGAATTTGCAGGCCTGCACTTTGCTTGAAATGCTATTAAATTAAATTTGCTGGCCTGCTTGAAATGCTATGAAATTGAATTTGGTGGCCTGCACTCTGCCTGAAATGCTATGAAATTGAATTTGGTGGCCTGCACTCTGCTTGAAATGCTATGAAATTGAATTTGCTGGCATGCACCGCTTGAAATGCTATGAAATTGAATTTGCAGGCCTGCACTTTGCTTGAAATGCTATTAAATTGAATTTGCTGGCCTGCTTGAAATGCTATGAAATTGAATTTGGTGGCCTGCACTCTGCCTGAAATGCTATGAAATTGAATTTGAATTTGGTGGCCTGCACTCTGCTTGAAATGCTATGAAATTGAATTTGCTGGCCTGCACTCTGCTTGAAATGCTATGAAATTGAATTTGCTGGCCTGAACTCAGCTTGAAATGCTATGAAATTGAATTTGCTGGCCTGCACTCTGCTTGAAATGCTATGAAATTGAATTTGCTGGCATGCACCGCTTGAAATGCTACGAAATTGAATTTGCTGGCCTTCACTTTGCTTGAAATGCTATGAAATTGAATTTGCTAGCCTGCACTCTGCTAGAAACGCTATGAAATTGAATTTGCCGGCCTGCACTCAGCTTGAAATGCTATGAAATTGAATTTGGTGGCCTGCACTCTGCTTGAAATGCTATGAAATTGAATTTGGTGGCCTGTACTCTGCTTGAAATGCTATGAAATTGAATTTGCTGGCCTGCACTGCTTGAAATGCTATGAAATTGAATTTGGTGGCGGGCACTCTGCCTGAAATGCTATGAAATTGAATTTGGTGGCCTGCACTCTGCTTGAAATGCTATGAAATTGAATTTGCTGGCCTGCACTCTGCTTGAAACGCTATGAAATTGAATTTGCTGGCCTGCACTGCTTGTAACGCTATGAAATGGAATTTGCTGGCCAGCACTTTGCTTGAAATGCTATGAAATTGAATTTGCTGGCCTGCACTCTGCTTGAAATGCTATGAAATTGAATTTGCAGGCCTGCACTCAGCTTGCAATGCTATGAAATTGAATTTGCTGGCCTGCACTCTGCTTGATATGCTATGAAATTGAATTTGGTGGCCTGCACTCTGCTTGAAATGCTATGAAATGGAATTTGGTGGCCTGTACGCTGCTTGAAATGCTATGAAATTGAATTTGCTGGCCTGCACACTGCTTAAAATGCTATTAAATTGAATTTGGTGGCCTGCACTCTGCCTGAAATGCTATGAAATTGAATTTGCTGGCCTGCACTCTGCTTGAAATGCTATGAAATTGAATTTGCTGGCCTGCACTGCTTGAAACGCTATGAAATGGAATTTGCTGGCGTGCACTTTGCCTGAAATGCTATGAAATTGAATTTGCTGGCCTGCACTCTGCTTGAAATGCTATGAAATTGAATTTGCTGGCCTGCACTCAGCTTGAAATGCTATGAAATTGAATTTGCTGGCCTGCACTGCTAGAAATGCTATGAAATTGAATTTGGTGGCCAGCACTCCGCTTGAAATGCTATGAAATTGAATTTGGTGGCCTGCACTCTGCTTGAAATGCTATGAAATTGAATTTGGTGGCCTGTACTCTGCTTGAAATGCTATGAAATTGAATTTGCTGGCCTGCACTGCTTGAAATGCTATTAAATTGAATTTGGTGGCCTGCACTCTGCCTGAAATGCTATGAAATTGAATTTGGTGGCCTGCACTCTGCTTGAAATGCTATGAAATTGAATTTTCTGGCCTGCACTCTGCTTGAAACGCTATGAAATTGAATTTTCTGGCCTGCACTGCTTGTAACGCTATGAAATGGAATTTGCTGGCCTGCACTTTGCTTGAAATGCTATGAAATTGAATTTGCTGGCCTGCACTCTGCTTGAAATGTTATGAAATTCAATTTGCTGGTCTGCACTCTGCTTGAAATGCTATGAAATTGAATTTGCAGGCCTGCACTTTGCTTGAAATGCTATTAAATTCGATTTGCTGGCCTGCTTGAAATGCTATGAAATTGAATTTGGTGGCCTGCACTCTGCCTGAAATGCTATGAAATTGAATTTGCTGGTCTGCACTCTGCTTGAAATGCTATGAAATTGAATTTGCAGGCCTGCACTTTGCTTGAAATGCTATTAAATTAAATTTGCTGGCCTGCTTGAAATGCTATGAAATTGAATTTGGTGGCCTGCACTCTGCCTGAAATGCTATGAAATTGAATTTGAATTTGGTGGCCTGCACTCTGCTTGAAATGCTATGAAATTGAATTTGCTGGCCTGCACTCTGCTTGAAATGCTATGAAATTGAATTTGCTGGCCTGCACTCAGCTTGAAATGCTATGAAATTGAATTTGCTGGCCTGCACTCTGCTTGAAATGCTATGAAATTGAATTTGCTGGCATGCACCGCTTGAAATGCTATGAAATTGAATTTGCTGGCCTTCACTTTGCTTGAAATGCTATGAAATTGAATTTGCTAGCCTGCACTCTGCTAGAAACGCTATGAAATTGAATTTGCCGGCCTGTACTCAGCTTGAAATGCTATGAAATTGAATTTGCTGGCCTGCACTCTGCTTGAAATGTTATGAAATTAAATTTGCTGGCCTGCACTGCTTGAAATGCTATGAAATTGAATTTGCTGGCCTGCACTTTGCTTGAAATGCTATGAAATTGAATTTGCTGGCCTGCACTCTGCTTGAAATGCTATGAAATTGAATTTGCTGGCCTGCACTCTGCTTGAAATGCTATGAAATTGAATTTGCTGGCATGCACCGCTTGAAATGCTATGAAATTGAATTTGCTGGCCTTCACTTTGTTTGAAATGCTATGAAATTGAATTTGCTAGCCTGCACTCTGCTAGAAACGCTATGAAATTGAATTTGACGGCCTGCACTCAGCTTGAAATGCTATGAAATTGAATTTGCTGGCCTGCACTCTGCTTGAAATGCTATGAAATTGAATTTGCTGGCCTGCACTCAGCTTGAAATGCTATGAAATTGAATTTGCTGGCCTGCACTCTGCTTGAAATGCTATGAAATTGAATTTGCTGGCATGCACCGCTTGAAATGTTATGAAATTGAATTTGCTGGCCTTCACTTTGCTTGAAATGCTATGAAATTGAATTTGCTGGCCTGCACTCTGCTTGAAACGCTATGAAATTGAATTTGCTGGCCTGCACTGCTTGTAACGCTATGAAATGGAATTTGCTGGCCTGCACTTTGCCTGAAATGCTATGAAATTGAATTTGCTGGCCTGCACTCTGCTTGAAATGCTATGAAATTCAATTTGCTGGTCTGCACTCTGCTTGAAATGCTATGAAATTCAATTTGCTGGTCTGCACTCTGCTTGAAATGCTATGAAATTGAATTTGCAGGCCTGCACTTTGCTTGAAATGCTATTAAATTAAATTTGCTGGCCTGCTTGAAATGCTATGAAATTGAATTTGGTGGCCTGCACTCTGCCTGAAATGCTATGAAATTGAATTTGAATTTGGTGGCCTGCACTCTGCTTGAAATGCTATGAAATTGAATTTGCTGGCCTGCACTCTGCTTGAAATGCTATGAAATTGAATTTGCTGGCCTGCACTCAGCTTGAAATGCTATGAAATTGAATTTGCTGGCCTGCACTCTGCTTGAAATGCTATGAAATTGAATTTGCTGGCATGCACCGCTTGAAATGCTATGAAATTGAATTTGCAGGCCTGCACTTTGCTTGAAATGCTATTAAATTCGATTTGCTGGCCTGCTTGAAATGCTATGAAATTGAATTTGGTGGCCTGCACTCTGCCTGAAATGCTATGAAATTGAATTTGCTGGTCTGCACTCTGCTTGAAATGCTATGAAATTGAATTTGCAGGCCTGCACTTTGCTTGAAATGCTATTAAATTAAATTTGCTGGCCTGCTTGAAATGCTATGAAATTGAATTTGGTGGCCTGCACTCTGCCTGAAATGCTATGAAATTGAATTTGAATTTGGTGGCCTGCACTCTGCTTGAAATGCTATGAAATTGAATTTGCTGGCCTGCACTCTGCTTGAAATGCTATGAAATTGAATTTGCTGGCCTGCACTCAGCTTGAAATGCTATGAAATTGAATTTGCTGGCCTGCACTCTGCTTGAAATGCTATGAAATTGAATTTGCTGGCATGCACCGCTTGAAATGCTATGAAATTGAATTTGCTGGCCTTCACTTTGCTTGAAATGCTATGAAATTGAATTTGCTAGCCTGCACTCTGCTAGAAACGCTATGAAATTGAATTTGCCGGCCTGTACTCAGCTTGAAATGCTATGAAATTGAATTTGCTGGCCTGCACTCTGCTTGAAATGTTATGAAATTAAATTTGCTGGCCTGCACTGCTTGAAATGCTATGAAATTGAATTTGCTGGCCTGCACTTTGCTTGAAATGCTATGAAATTGAATTTGCTGGCCTGCACTCTGCTTGAAATGCTATGAAATTGAATTTGCTGGCCTGCACTCTGCTTGAAATGCTATGAAATTGAATTTGCTGGCATGCACCGCTTGAAATGCTATGAAATTGAATTTGCTGGCCTTCACTTTGTTTGAAATGCTATGAAATTGAATTTGCTAGCCTGCACTCTGCTAGAAACGCTATGAAATTGAATTTGACGGCCTGCACTCAGCTTGAAATGCTATGAAATTGAATTTGCTGGCCTGCACTCTGCTTGAAATGCTATGAAATTGAATTTGCTGGCCTGCACTCAGCTTGAAATGCTATGAAATTGAATTTGCTGGCCTGCACTCTGCTTGAAATGCTATGAAATTGAATTTGCTGGCATGCACCACTTGAAATGCTATGAAATTGAATTTGCTGGCCTTCACTTTGCTTGAAATGCTATGAAATTGAATTTGCTGGCCTGCACTCTGCTTGAAACGCTATGAAATTGAATTTGCTGGCCTGCACAGCTTGTAACGCTATGAAATGGAATATGCTGGCCTGCACTTTGCCTGAAATGCTATGAAATTGAATTTGCTGGCCTGCACTCTGCTTGAAATGCTATGAAATTCAATTTGCTGGTCTGCACTCTGCTTGAAATGCTATGAAATTCAATTTGCTGGTCTGCACTCTGCTTGAAATGCTATGAAATTGAATTTGCAGGCCTGCACTTTGCTTGAAATGCTATTAAATTAAATTTGCTGGCCTGCTTGAAATGCTATGAAATTGAATTTGGTGGCCTGCACTCTGCCTGAAATGCTATGAAATTGAATTTGAATTTGGTGGCCTGCACTCTGCTTGAAATGCTATGAAATTGAATTTGCTGGCCTGCACTCTGCTTGAAATGCTATGAAATTGAATTTGCTGGCCTGCACTCAGCTTGAAATGCTATGAAATTGAATTTGCTGGCCTGCACTCTGCTTGAAATGCTATGAAATTGAATTTGCTGGCATGCACCGCTTGAAATGCTATGAAATTGAATTTGCTGGCCTTCACTTTGCTTGAAATGCTATGAAATTGAATTTGCTAGCCTGCACTCTGCTAGAAACGCTATGAAATTGAATTTGCCGGCCTGTACTCAGCTTGAAATGCTATGAAATTGAATTTGCTGGCCTGCACTCTGCTTGAAATGTTATGAAATTAAATTTGCTGGCCTGCACTGCTTGAAATGCTATGAAATTGAATTTGCTGGCCTGCACTTTGCTTGAAATGCTATGAAATTGAATTTGCTGGCCTGCACTCTGCTTGAAATGCTATGAAATTGAATTTGCAGGCCTGCACTCAGCTTGCAATGCTATGAAATTGAATTTGCTGGCCTGCACTCTGCTTGATATGCTATGAAATTGAATTTGGTGGCCTGCACTCTGCTTGAAATGCTATGAAATGGAATTTGGTGGCCTGTACACTGCTTGAAATGCTATGAAATTGAATTTGCTGGCCTGCACACTGCTTAAAATGCTATTAAATTGAATTTGGTGGCCTGCACTCTGCCTGAAATGCTATGAAATTGAATTTGCTGGCCTGCACTCTGCTTGAAATGCTATGAAATTGAATTTGCTGGCCTGCACTGCTTGAAACGCTATGAAATGGAATTTGCTGGCGTGCACTTTGCCTGAAATGCTATGAAATTGAATTTGCTGGCCTGCACTCTGCTTGAAATGCTATGAAATTAAATTTGCTGGCCTGCACTCAGCTTGAAATGCTATGAAATTGAATTTGCTGGCCTGCACTGCTAGAAATGCTATGAAATTGAATTTGGTGGCCAGCACTCCGCTTGAAATGCTATGAAATTGAATTTGGTGGCCTGCACTCTGCTTGAAATGCTATGAAATTGAATTTGGTGGCCTGTACTCTGCTTGAAATGCTATGAAATTGAATTTGCTGGCCTGCACTGCTTGAAATGCTATTAAATTGAATTTGGTGGCCTGCACTCTGCCTGAAATGCTATGAAATTGAATTTGGTGGCCTGCACTCTGCTTGAAATGCTATGAAATTGAATTTTCTGGCCTGCACTCTGCTTGAAACGCTGAATTTTCTGGCCTGCACTGCTTGTAACGCTATGAAATGGAATTTGCTGGCCTGCACTTTGCTTGAAATGCTATGAAATTGAATTTGCAGGCCTGCACTTTGCTTGAAATGCTATTAAATTCGATTTGCTGGCCTGCTTGAAATGCTATGAAATTGAATTTGGTGGCCTGCACTCTGCCTGAAATGCTATGAAATTGAATTTGCTGGTCTGCACTCTGCTTGAAATGCTATGAAATTGAATTTGCAGGCCTGCACTTTGCTTGAAATGCTATTAAATTAAATTTTCTGGCCTGCTTGAAATGCTATGAAATTGAATTTGGTGGCCTGCACGCTGCCTGAAATGCTATGAAATTGAATTTGAATTTGGTGGCCTGCACTCTGCTTGAAATGCTATGAAATTGAATTTGCTGGCATGCACCGCTTGAAATGCTATGAAATTGAATTTGCAGGCCTGCACTTTGCTTGAAATGCTATTAAATTGAATTTGCTGGCCTGCTTGAAATGCTATGAAATTGAATTTGGTGGCCTGCACTCTGCCTGAAATGCTATGAAATTGAATTTGAATTTGGTGGCCTGCACTCTGCTTGAAATGCTATGAAATTGAATTTGCTGGCCTGCACTCTGCTTGAAATGCTATGAAATTGAATTTGCTGGCCTGAACTCAGCTTGAAATGCTATGAAATTGAATTTGCTGGCCTGCACTCTGCTTGAAATGCTATGAAATTGAATTTGCTGGCATGCACCGCTTGAAATGCTACGAAATTGAATTTGCTGGCCTTCACTTTGCTTGAAATGCTATGAAATTGAATTTGCTAGCCTGCACTCTGCTAGAAACGCTATGAAATTGAATTTGCCGGCCTGCACTCAGCTTGAAATGCTATGAAATTGAATTTGGTGGCCTGCACTCTGCTTGAAATGCTATGAAATTGAATTTGGTGGCCTGTACTCTGCTTGAAATGCTATGAAATTGAATTTGCTGGCCTGCACTGCTTGAAATGCTATGAAATTGAATTTGGTGCGGGCACTCTGCCTGAAATGCTATGAAATTGAATTTGGTGGCCTGCACTCTGCTTGAAATGCTATGAAATTGAATTTGCTGGCCTGCACTCTGCTTGAAACGCTATGAAATTGAATTTGCTGGCCTGCACTGCTTGTAACGCTATGAAATGGAATTTGCTGGCCAGCACTTTGCTTGAAATGCTATGAAATTGAATTTGCTGGCCTGCACTCTGCTTGAAATGCTATGAAATTGAATTTGCAGGCCTGCACTCAGCTTGCAATGCTATGAAATTGAATTTGCTGGCCTGCACTCTGCTTGATATGCTATGAAATTGAATTTGGTGGCCTGCACTCTGCTTGAAATGCTATGAAATGGAATTTGGTGGCCTGTACGCTGCTTGAAATGCTATGAAATTGAATTTGCTGGCCTGCACACTGCTTAAAATGCTATTAAAATTGAATTTGGTGGCCTGCACTCTGCCTGAAATGCTATGAAATTGAATTTGCTGGCCTGCACTCTGCTTGAAATGCTATGAAATTGAATTTTGCTGGCCTGCACTGCTTGAAACGCTATGAAATGGAATTTGCTGGCGTGCACTTTGCCTGAAATGCTATGAAATTGAATTTGCTGGCCTGCACTCTGCTTGAAATGCTATGAAATTGAATTTGCTGGCCTGCACTCAGCTTGAAATGCTATGAAATTGAATTTGCTGGCCTGCACTGCTAGAAATGCTATGAAATTGAATTTGGTGGCCAGCACTCCGCTTGAAATGCTATGAAATTGAATTTGGTGGCCTGCACTCTGCTTGAAATGCTATGAAATTGAATTTGGTGGCCTGTACTCTGCTTGAAATGCTATGAAATTGAATTTGCTGGCCTGCACTGCTTGAAATGCTATTAAATTGAATTTGGTGGCCTGCACTCTGCCTGAAATGCTATGAAATTGAATTTGGTGGCCTGCACTCTGCTTGAAATGCTATGAAATTGAATTTTCTGGCCTGCACTCTGCTTGAAACGCTATGAAATTGAATTTTCTGGCCTGCACTGCTTGTAACGCTATGAAATGGAATTTGCTGGCCTGCACTTTGCTTGAAATGCTATGAAATTGAATTTGCTGGCCTGCACTCTGCTTGAAATGTTATGAAATTCAATTTGCTGGTCTGCACTCTGCTTGAAATGCTATGAAATTGAATTTGCAGGCCTGCACTTTGCTTGAAATGCTATTAAATTCGATTTGCTGGCCTGCTTGAAATGCTACGAAATTGAATTTGGTGGCCTGCACTCTGCCTGAAATGCTATGAAATTGAATTTGCTGGTCTGCACTCTGCTTGAAATGCTATGAAATTGAATTTGCAGGCCTGCACTTTGCTTGAAATGCTATTAAATTAAATTTGCTGGCCTGCTTGAAATGCTATGAAATTGAATTTGGTGGCCTGCACTCTGCCTGAAATGCTATGAAATTGAATTTGAATTTGGTGGCCTGCACTCTGCTTGAAATGCTATGAAATTGAATTTGCTGGCCTGCACTCTGCTTGAAATGCTATGAAATTGAATTTGCTGGCCTGCACTCAGCTTGAAATGCTATGAAATTGAATTTGCTGGCCTGCACTCTGCTTGAAATGCTATGAAATTGAATTTGCTGGCATGCACCGCTTGAAATGCTATGAAATTGAATTTGCTGGCCTTCACTTTGCTTGAAATGCTATGAAATTGAATTTGCTAGCCTGCACTCTGCTAGAAACGCTATGAAATTGAATTTGCCGGCCTGTACTCAGCTTGAAATGCTATGAAATTGAATTTGCTGGCCTGCACTCTGCTTGAAATGTTATGAAATTAAATTTGCTGGCCTGCACTGCTTGAAATGCTATGAAATTGAATTTGCTGGCCTGCACTTTGCTTGAAATGCTATGAAATTGAATTTGCTGGCCTGCACTCTGCTTGAAATGCTATGAAATTGAATTTGCTGGCCTGCACTCTGCTTGAAATGCTATGAAATTGAATTTGCTGGCATGCACCGCTTGAAATGCTATGAAATTGAATTTGCTGGCCTTCACTTTGTTTGAAATGCTATGAAATTGAATTTGCTAGCCTGCACTCTGCTAGAAACGCTATGAAATTGAATTTGACGGCCTGCACTCAGCTTGAAATGCTATGAAATTGAATTTGCTGGCCTACACTCTGCTTGAAATGCTATGAAATTGAATTTGCTGGCCTGCACTCAGCTTGAAATGCTATGAAATTGAATTTGCTGGCCTGCACTCTGCTTGAAATGCTATGAAATTGAATTTGCTGGCATGCACCGCTTGAAATGCTATGAAATTGAATTTGCTGGCCTTCACTTTGCTTGAAATGCTATGAAATTGAATTTGCTGGCCTGCACTCTGCTTGAAACGCTATGAAATTGAATTTGCTGGCCTGCACTGCTTGTAACGCTATGAAATGGAATTTGCTGGCCTGCACTTTGCCTGAAATGCTATGAAATTGAATTTGCTGGCCTGCACTCTGCTTGAAATGCTATGAAATTCAATTTGCTGGTCTGCACTCTGCTTGAAATGCTATGAAATTCAATTTGCTGGTCTGCACTCTGCTTGAAATGCTATGAAATTGAATTTGCAGGCCTGCACTTTGCTTGAAATGCTATTAAATTAAATTTGCTGGCCTGCTTGAAATGCTATGAAATTGAATTTGGTGGCCTGCACTCTGCCTGAAATGCTATGAAATTGAATTTGAATTTGGTGGCCTGCACTCTGCTTGAAATGCTATGAAATTGAATTTGCTGGCTGCACTCTGCTTGAAATGCTATGAAATTGAATTTGCTGGCCTGCACTCAGCTTGAAATGCTATGAAATTGAATTTGCTGGCCTGCACTCTGCTTGAAATGCTATGAAATTGAATTTGCTGGCATGCACCGCTTGAAATGCTATGAAATTGAATTTGCAGGCCTGCACTTTGCTTGAAATGCTATTAAATTCGATTTGCTGGCCTGCTTGAAATGCTATGAAATTGAATTTGGTGGCCTGCACTCTGCCTGAAATGCTATGAAATTGAATTTGCTGGTCTGCACTCTGCTTGAAATGCTATGAAATTGAATTTGCAGGCCTGCACTTTGCTTGAAATGCTATTAAATTAAATTTGCTGGCCTGCTTGAAATGCTATGAAATTGAATTTGGTGGCCTGCACTCTGCCTGAAATGCTATGAAATTGAATTTGAATTTGGTGGCCTGCACTCTGCTTGAAAATGCTATGAAATTGAATTTGCTGGCCTGCACTCTGCTTGAAATGCTATGAAATTGAATTTGCTGGCCTGCACTCAGCTTGAAATGCTATGAAATTGAATTTGCTGGCCTGCACTCTGCTTGAAATGCTATGAAATTGAATTTGCTGGCATGCACCGCTTGAAATGCTATGAAATTGAATTTGCTGGCCTTCACTTTGCTTGAAATGCTATGAAATTGAATTTGCTAGCCTGCACTCTGCTAGAAACGCTATGAAATTGAATTTGCCGGCCTGTACTCAGCTTGAAATGCTATGAAATTGAATTTGCTGGCCTGCACTCTGCTTGAAATGTTATGAAATTAAATTTGCTGGCCTGCACTGCTTGAAATGCTATGAAATTGAATTTGCTGGCCTGCACTTTGCTTGAAATGCTATGAAATTGAATTTGCTGGCCTGCACTCTGCTTGAAATGCTATGAAATTGAATTTGCTGGCCTGCACTCTGCTTGAAATGCTATGAAATTGAATTTGCTGGCATGCACCGCTTGAAATGCTATGAAATTGAATTTGCTGGCCTTCACTTTGTTTGAAATGCTATGAAATTGAATTTGCTAGCCTGCACTCTGCTAGAAACGCTATGAAATTGAATTTGACGGCCTGCACTCAGCTTGAAATGCTATGAAATTGAATTTGCTGGCCTGCACTCTGCTTGAAATGCTATGAAATTGAATTTGCTGGCCTGCACTCAGCTTGAAATGCTATGAAATTGAATTTGCTGGCCTGCACTCTGCTTGAAATGCTATGAAATTGAATTTGCTGGCATGCACCGCTTGAAATGCTATGAAATTGAATTTGCTGGCCTTCACTTTGCTTGAAATGCTATGAAATTGAATTTGCTGGCCTGCACTCTGCTTGAAACGCTATGAAATTGAATTTGCTGGCCTGCACTGCTTGTAACGCTATGAAATGGAATTTGCTGGCCTGCACTTTGCCTGAAATGCTATGAAATTGAATTTGCTGGCCTGCACTCTGCTTGAAATGCTATGAAATTCAATTTGCTGGTCTGCACTCTGCTTGAAATGCTATGAAATTCAATTTGCTGGTCTGCACTCTGCTTGAAATGCTATGAAATTGAATTTGCAGGCCTGCACTTTGCTTGAAATGCTATTAAATTAAATTTGCTGGCCTGCTTGAAATGCTATGAAATTGAATTTGGTGGCCTGCACTCTGCCTGAAATGCTATGAAATTGAATTTGAATTTGGTGGCCTGCACTCTGCTTGAAATGCTATGAAATTGAATTTGCTGGCCTGCACTCTGCTTGAAATGCTATGAAATTGAATTTGCTGGCCTGCACTCAGCTTGAAATGCTATGAAATTGAATTTGCTGGCCTGCACTCTGCTTGAAATGCTATGAAATTGAATTTGCTGGCATGCACCGCTTGAAATGCTATGAAATTGAATTTGCTGGCCTTCACTTTGCTTGAAATGCTATGAAATTGAATTTGCTAGCCTGCACTCTGCTAGAAACGCTATGAAATTGAATTTGCCGGCCTGTACTCAGCTTGAAATGCTATGAAATTGAATTTGCTGCCCTGCACTCTGCTTGAAATGTTATGAAATTAAATTTGCTGGCCTGCACTGCTTGAAATGCTATGAAATTGAATTTGCTGGCCTGCACTTTGCTTGAAATGCTATGAAATTGAATTTGCTGGCCTGCACTCTGCTTGAAATGCTATGAAATTGAATTTGCTGGCCTGCACTCTGCTTGAAATGCTATGAAATTGAATTTGCTGGCATGCACCGCTTGAAATGCTATGAAATTGAATTTGCTGGCCTTCACTTTGCTTGAAATGCTATGAAATTGAATTTGCTAGCCTGCACTCTGCTAGAAACGCTATGAAATTGAATTTGACGGCCTGCACTCAGCTTGAAATGCTATGAAATTGAATTTGCTGGCCTGCACTCTGCTTGAAATGTTATGAAATTAAATTTGCTGGCCTGCACTGCTTGAAATGCTATGAAATTGAATTTGCTGGCCTGCACTTTGCTTGAAATGCTATGAAATTTAATTTGCTGGCCTGCACTCTGCTTGAAACGCTATGAAATTGAATTTGCTGGCCTGCACTGCTTGTAACGCTATGAAATGGAATTTGCTGGCCTGCACTTTGCTTGAAATGCTATGAAATTGAATTTGCTGGCCGGCACTCTGCTTGAAATGCTATGAAATTCAATTTGCTGGTCTGCACTCTGCTTGAAATGCTATGAAATTGAATTTTTGAGGCCTGCACTCTGCTTGAAATGCTATGAAATTGAATTTGCAGGCCTGCTTGAAATGCTATGAAATTGAATTTGGTGGCCTGCACTCTGGCTGAAATGCTATGAAATTGAATTTGAATTTGGTGGCCTGCACTCTGCTTGAAATGCTATGAAATTGAATTTGCTGGCCTGCACTCTGCTTGAAATGCTATGAAATTGAATTTGCTGGCCTGCACTCAGCTTGAAATGCTATGAAATTGAATTTGCTGGCCTGCACTCTGCTTGAAATGCTATGAAATTGAATTTGCTGGCATGCACCGCTTGAAATGCTATGAAATTGAATTTGCTGGCCTTCACTTTGCTTGAAATGCTATGAAATTGAATTTGCTAGCCTGCACTCTGCTAGAAACGCTATGAAATTGAATTTGCCGGCCTGCACTCACCTTGAAATGCTATGAAATTGAATTTGCTGGCCTGCACTCTGCTTGAAATGTTATGAAATTAAATTTGCTGGCCTGCACTGCTTGAAATGCTATGAAATTGAATTTGCTGGCCTGCACTTTGCTTGAAATGCTATGAAATTGAATTTGCTGGCCTGCACTCTGCTTGTAACACTATGAAATTGAATTTGCTGGCCTGCACTCAACTTGAAATGCTATGAAATTGAATTTGCTGGCCTGCACTCTGCTTGAAACATTATGAAATTGAATTTGCTGGCCTGCACTCTGCTTGAAATGATATGAAACTGAATTTGCAGGCCTGCACTTTGCTTGAAATGCTATTAAATTGAATTTGCTGGCCTGCTTGATATGCTATGAAATTGAATTTGGTGGCCTGCACTCTGGTTTCAAATGCTATGAAATTGAATTTGGTGGCCTGCACTATGCTTGAAATGCTCTGAAATTGAATTTGAATTTGGTGGCCTGCACTCTGCTTGAAATGGAATGAAATTGAAATTGAATTTGGTGGCCTGCACTCTGCTGGAAATGGTATGAAATGGTATGAAATTGAATTTGGTGGCCTGCACTCTGCTTGAAATGGTATGAAATTGAATTTGGTGGCCTGCACTCTGCTTGAAATGGAATTTCAAGGAATAGCCATGAGTGAACTGCCAGTCCACCAGCCGTGTCAATCAACTGCCAGCCCACCAGCCGTGAGTCAATCAACTGCCAGCCCACCAGCCGTGTGTCAACTGCAAGCCCAACAGCCGTGAGTCAGTCAACTGCCAGCCCACCAGCCGTGAGTGAGTGAACTGCCAGCCCACCAGCCGTGAGTGTGAGTGAACTGCCAGCCCACCAGCCGTGAGTGAGTGAGTGAATTGCCAGCCCACCTTTGGCCTACTTGAAACCACTCATTTCGGCCGACAAGGCCCCTATTAGCCCAGAAACAAGTCCCTTTTGCCCAAAATGCCCGTATTAGCCCAGGAGGAGCATTTTGGCCCAAAAGTCCCATGCCAGGCCAAGAAAAGTCCACAAATAGTGCCTTTCACTGAGATTTCACTCTTTTTTTTTTTAAGTCCCTTCGGCCCGTCAGGCATGTACCAGTCCAGGAGGAGTCCCTTCGGCCCATCAGTAAGTATTCCCCCTGTAAGTATTAAACCTCACCCCAGTATTTTACTCCCTCCCTTCATTGTCTCCCTGTGAGATCCAGGCCAGGATAGACTTTCCTCCTTCATTGCTGTGATCTGTACAAAAAGATGAAAAAATTCTAAAATTGATTCTCCACCCTCTCCCCCTTCTCTCTCACAGAGTCTCTCACCTGTTTTGGGCAGAATTTCTGGCAGTTTCTGAGCTGCCAGCCCACCAGCCCTGAGTGACTGATTTGCCAGCCCACCAGCCCTGAGTAACTGAGCTGCCCGCCCACCAGGCCTGAGTGACTGAGCTGCCAGCCCACCAGGCCTGAGTGACGGAGCTGCCAGCCCAAGAATCCATTCGGCCCACAATGTCCATACTAGCCCTCTGGAAACTAGCAATCCAGAACCCCCCCCCCCACCCCCACTGGCCAGCAATATTGGAATTGGTGGAGAGGTGGAATATTGCGTTGGGGATCAGCCCTCCCGTGTGAAGCTGGGACCCAACGGGTCCCACTTGGTCTAGTAAAGGAACTGTAGGGATATGAGGCTAGGACAGAAAAATGGTGTTGATCTTTTATCACCAAGTTTAAAAATCACTTGCACAATAACTGCTGTTGTTTAAACTTACCTTACAGTTCAACACATAGATTTTGTTGCCGGCACAAGTAGCCACTATCTGATCATCTGGACTGAAGCATAAATATAGCACCATTCCCAAAAGAGTTCCTACAACAGTTCCTCTCGGTACAAAGCCTGAAAGTATCAAGTTGAACAGTATCAATCATATCCAAACAACTAAAAGTAAACATTATGTGAAGTTATTCATAAGGACTGGATATTTATTTCTATTGTTTGAAAACAGCAGTAGGAAATCTTTGACCAGGATTCACACAGAAGATTATTTGACAAGCTTAAGGAGAATGTTAACAAACTGGAGTAATATTAGATGAAGGGAAAAACATGAAATACTGTCTGAGCAGTTTCTCAGAGCAGTTGTGAGTGATTAACACTGTTCCACTGGGACAATTCTGGGGCTGATTTTGCTTTGATGTACATTGATAAATTCGATTTAGGACTGGGAATAGTAGTCTATATTTAAAAGGGAAACACTGTCAATCTTTCTGAGGACAAAAGCAAGGTGCAATGTATATGAATAGAGGGACAAGGAACAGCAGATGCAGGAATCTTGAGCAAAATACAAAGTGTAGAGTAACTCAGCAGTTCAACAGCATCTCTAGAAGATAGGGATAGGTGATATTTTGATTTAGGACTCTTCTTCAGTGCTAGGGGGGAGAAAGCTAGAAAAGAGGCAAGGGCAGGGCAACGCCTAGCAAGTGATAGGGGAAAACAGGTGAAGAGAATTTTGATTGGAAGATGTGTCAGCAAAGACTAGAGATGAAAAGGAGGCAAAAGGGTGTCAGATAAGGAGAGAAGAGGAGGGAAATGTGAAGCCAGAAGAAGGGATATAGGTGGGGGTAGGGAAAGGGGTGAGGGGGTGGGATAGTGGGAGAATTGGTTGCACACCCGGGTGTGGCACAGGGGAGGAAAAAAAGGGGGGGAATTGTTACCTAAAATTGGAGAATTCAATATTCATACCATTGGGTTGCAAGCTACCCAAGCGGAATTAAGATGCTGTTCATCCAGTTTGCATGTGGCCTCACTCTGGCACTAGAGCAGGCTGAGGACAGAAAGGTTGTTTTGGGAATGGAAAGGAGAGTTGAAATGGTTAGCAATCTGGAGGCCCATCAAGGTGGACCGAGCGTAAGTGTTTGGTGAAACAGTTGCCTAGTCAACACTTGGTCTCAACGATGTAAAGAAGGCCATATCTAAAGCACCGAATGCAGTAGACGAGGTTAGCGGAAGTGCATTGAACCTCTGTCTACCTGAAAGAACTGCTGGGGTCTCTGGATGGATGCAGGGGGGGAGGTGAACGGACATCTCTTGAGGTTGCAGGGGAAAGCAGGAGGGTGATTTGGATGGGAAGGAATGAGTGAACCAAGGAGTTGTGGAGGGAGTGGTCTCTGCAGAAAGCAGAAAGGGGTGGGGATGGGAAGATTTGACTGGTTGTGGAATTATGATGAAGGTGCAGGAAATGTCAGAGAATGGTGTGCTGGATGCAGAAGCTGATGGAGTGAAAGGTAAAGACGAGGGAACTATCTTTGTTCTGTCTGGGGGAGGGGGTGAGGAAAATGAATAGAACTATGGGACACAGAGGAGACACTGATGAGGAATCCATCTACAACAACAGAGGGAAACCACAATTACAAAAAAAAGGATACCTTGGATGTCATAGAGTGGGAAACCCCATCTTGGGGACAGATGTGGCGGACTCTGAGAAATTGAGAGCAGGGGATGGCGTCCTTGCAAATGTCAGGGTGTGAGGAGGTGTCGTCCAGATAAGTGTGGGAGTCAATGAGTTTATAGTTGACATCACTTGATTGACTGTCCCCTGTTATGGAGACAGAGAAATTGAGAAAGGGGAGAGAGAGATAGTCTAAGGGTGGAAGTTAGAGATAAAGTTGATGAAATCAATGACTTCTGCATGAGTGCCAGAGGCAGCCCCAATGCAGCAGAGAGTTGGGGCTGCCAACTCTCCGCTGCAAATGTGTATTCCACATTTGAAAAGATCAGCATTGCTGATCGCTCTGTCTTCTAACATTTTAATGCTGTATGGTTTCTTGTTACTACTTCTAAGCAAATCGTACATAACCATCAAATGAAAATCCCAAAACTGTAGACATTCAAAGTCTTATAACAACAGAAAATGCTAGAAATAGGACATGCAGCATCTGTGGAAAGAGAAATAGTTTACATTTCAGATCAAAGCCCTTCAACAAAACGTTCTGATAAATGGTCTTTGCCCAGCTTGTTTTTCCACAAGTGTGCCTGACCTACAGGGTGTTACCACAACAATGTCCCAAATGTTTGTTCTTGTGATTGCACCTGAACTAACAAGTACAGGAGATCCTCCTGTTTTTGTTCATTATATTCCTATACAAAATGTTCAATAGAAATAAAATGGAAATTAAACTGGAAGGAAATGTACATACAGTAGGTAAGCCATTCACTATTATTTATTCGCCTACATCGAACAATCAAATTTATCCCAAAGTGTCATAACAGTCATTGGCATGGATACGTAGTTGTGCTAATTAAATTTCGCCAGAAATTTAACTACTGAGCAAGTTAAACCTAGAAACTGGAGGCTCAGCGCCTGTCACTTCAAACCAACAATTAACAGTATATCCTCATGTCAAAATCGCAATATAAAATGACATTTTTACTGTGTAAGTAAAAAAAATGCCCATGATTAACCCCACCACCCTCCCCACTAGTGATTATAAAGTAAAACTAGGTAGGTACAATCTGTCAAGCAACTAGAATTGGACACAAAGTGCTGGGGTAACTCAGCAGGTCAGGCAGCATCACTGGAGACTGGGGCGTTTGGAGACCCGACCCGAAACATCACCTATCCATGATCTCCAGAGTGGCTGCCTCACCCGCTGAGTTACTCCAGCAGTTTGTGTCCTTTTGTGTAAACCAGCATCTGCAGTTCTTTATTTCTACAAACAACTAGAATTATCTTAATGCTGTAAAATTAATCAGAAAAATTAGTACCTTGCTGTATCCTCATTCGGCATGCTTCTACATCCCATATAATTATATAATCTTCAGCTGCAGAACACAAAAGTGTTGGTTCACATTGGTGTCCAAATGCCAGAGCAGTAACTGACTGACGATGGCCTTTTAATTCCAGGCTCTACATTAAGCAAATAAATTAATTTGTCAATATTTTCACATTTGGGCACATGAGTGGTCAAATTAGGGACATACGTAATAAAAGACTAATTATAAAGGAACATTGTGATCTTGGAAAGCACATCTATGGTTCCCTGAAGGTAGACAAAGATAAAGCAGTTAAGACCTGCAAGATATCAGCATTTATCTGCCAAGGTGTAGAATTCAAGAGCAAGGGGAAATAGAGGGGAGTTGAGGAATTTGTTTTTATCTAGTGCACAGTTGTGGTCTGGAATTTACTGCCTTGAAAGAGTAGTTAAGGCAGAAATTCTCACCACATTTCAAAATTCCCTAAGCTATAAAGCTAAGGAGCAAGAGCTAGGAAGTAGGAATAAACTAGATGGCTTCTGTTTTGGTCATCAATGAGCTGAGTAACTTACACTAACTTAAATTTCCATGATTTTACATCCATGAATACCGTGTTGAATCATTTTATTCAAAATAATCTAATTGTACAATCTTGGATAAAATAGTACAATTAACCACTGTGGAAAGTTTCAGGGCTATTAATCATTTTGTGGCATTTTCTGTGTTTATGGCACAGTGCTACTTTAACTGGATTTCCTGCCAGATGAAGCAACTGAATAAACTCCATAACAATTAAATACACTAAGTGCTGGAGTAACTCAGCGGGTCAGGCAGCATAACTAAAGAACATGGAAGGATATTGATTCGGGTTGAAACCCTTCTTCAGACTGATGGTGGGGGGGGGGGGGGGGAGGATTGGATGAGAGATGGGGCAGGACAAAGCCTGTGGCAGGTAAAAGATTGTACAGGTGAGGGGTTTTTTGGGATAAAAGGATGGTGGACAAAAGCCAGATATGAAAATACATAAGGTGTAAGACAAAAGGATTGAAGAGTTATGATTCTATCCACACAGAAAAATAGTAGTCTTCTGCTAAGGTAGTCATTCCTTTTTCTCCTTCCCAACATTAAAAAAATAATATAAACATGGCAGTGGAATTTTGCATCAGCATAAAGCAAACAGGGCCAGGAAAATCTAGACATCATTAAAAGGCTAGACAATATTGTTGATAGAACTGGAGTTCAGATTAGACTAGAGAAACATCAGTCTTCATCCCGTGTCACCATTATTCCAGATAAGGAGATAATCGCTAGCCTCACCCTGTTATTATATAAAACTGGCACATTCCTCTAAAAAATACTGTATTTCCAATTGAACAATTATATTTATAACTCATAGTGATTTGAAAAACAAGATGAGATAAACAAGACACATATTACTCTTACTCCAAAGAACAGTTACCTGTAGTATAGGATTATGGATATTCCAAATGCACACATCTCGTCTGTTATGAGGGAAGGCACAATATTGCCAGCAACAAGCTATCTGAATGTGTGACAGTGGAGTATTGGACTCAATACAATGTACTTCTCTAACAGCTTCTTTCAAATAATCATTTTCCACAATTTGATGGACAGTACACATTCTAAAACAAAAGAATAAAAACTGTTACCCAACTTACAAAATTAAATAGCTAAAGGATCACTGGAAAACATTGTAAAGTTAATAGTTTCTGCACACTGTCATTACTTTAACACAATAATCTCTGCCCATTCACTCTGGAACACGCGACCAGGAACAGGGACAGTTGAAGTTAGGGAAGATTAACACAAAACACTTTCCCTCCTATCATTGCGGTCGAGGACAATCACTGATCAAAGGCTAGTCTTGATTGGAAATAGAGATTGGAACTCAATGTCGGCATGGACAAGGTGGGCCGAAGGGCCTGTTTCCATGCAGTATGTCTCTGTTCAGTGAACCCAATTACTGTCACAGTATAAAACATATACCAGTAGTTTGCAGTTCCCATAGTATAGGATAAATCTGAACGTCAATTCATCCACTGATTACTCTGAGGCCAATACACACTGGGCACAATGGTCTAATTTTTGTTTTCCATGACACACCTCTTCAAACCATAATTTTCCCTTTAAAATTTGAAAGGGTACAAACATTAAAATTTGCTGAATTCACAAATAGGAGTCAATTCTTTTAAGTTAACACTTAAGGGGAATAACTGCTTTGATAGACCCCTTGCTGGTCACTCAGGTCCTGGGGTTGCTATGGGTCAGAGATTGGAGCACGTGACCCAAGCACGTCAACCACCAGAATCGGACACTGGACACCAAAGATGCCGGACACGGCTGTGATGCGCGCGACCCCGGACAAGCGCACGGCTGTGATGCGCGCGACCCCGGCTTCGGCGGCGGTTGGAACTGGAGGTGGAAGTGCTCCCCGGCCCAGGGGAACCGTTCATGGAATCCCCCTCCAAAGTTCTACCCTTGCGCCATGTCCCCCGCCTCCTTGTCCCAAATGGCTGGGAAAACGCCTCACTTCGCTGAGCGCCCAGGTTGTGGCTTCTCATTGACTCCACCGTCTCCCATGGCAGCGAAACAACGCAACGGAACGCTCTGGAGGACAAAAGCTGCTGCCAAACATGAATCGAAATCAGGTTCAAAATTATATTGGATAGCCGCAGTACATCAGGTGGTTACATTTGGATGGGAGGGATTCAAACAACATGAACCAAAATATTATTGTCTTTCTCTTGGAGATGGGAAATGCAACATTCGGTCCCAAAACATTCTGAAAAATAAATTATATTTCACTCATACAAATGTATTAGAAGTAGCCAGTTTACAGTTTAGGTAGTAATGGAAAGATGAAATGGTTTTCAGTTGTCTTTCAGTTAGATAATCTTTATTCAATCTGGGCCAATAAGCGACTCCTGACCCACCTAACTCACTAACCTGACTGCTGGTTGACACTTAAATATCTCTTCAGTCCGATTAATTCAGAAAGGACAATAAATACCATCAATGTTCACATCAATTAATGCATTTTGAGCAAGGTGTTATATCATTAAACTCTCAGAACAAATTTAACCATGTTCACCATGCCATGTTCTGCTCAGAAATATATATTTTAAATAAATTATTTTCACCCACTCAACACCCAATGTGCTTCAAAACAAATTAATTACTTTTAGAGTTATAATGTGCAAGCCAGTTGGCACTTAAACAGCAATGATGGATTCATCTTTTTATTATCTTGTACAAGATTCATTTTGGCCAAGGCACTAGGAAAATTCACTCTATATATTGCAATGAGATTGTTTATATGTACCTAAGAAGGAAGACAGGATTTTAGCTTAATGTCTCATATAAAAAATGGCAACAATGACTGGCAGGCCAGTTTATGTTTTTAAATGTTGGAAACCATGCACCTCTGAGTCAGAGACAGGAAGGCTGCCAATGAGTGATGGCTGACATGAATTCGAAAGAAGTGAAAATTACATCCTAAAATTTTATTTGATAAATCGAGGCATGCATAGATTTGTTTTTCCCAGTAAAATGAAATTAATTTCCTTAAATGGGAATGTGTGTATTTAGAAACTCTATCTCCCAATAAACATTTTGCAGGTTCGTGAATTTGTATGTTTGCGGGAGTATGTGTGTATTATACGATACTAAAAGCAAACCTACTTTAATTTGGAGAATAGGAATTTACATCATGCCAAATAAAAGGAACATTTTGAGATTATCATGAATCCATTCATGTTGCCAAGAACACAATTAGTCACCAACTCATTTTTCATTCAATGTGATTTAAAAAACATTGCAACTCTTCTAAGAATTTCTTATCGATACAAAGCCAGGTTTTCAGGGGTCATCAATATTCTAAGTACAGTCAGTGTGCAATAATTATTTTACCACCTGGATAAAATATTTACAACTTTAGGTGCATGATAAACCGATTTCTCTCTCTGAAAAATATCAAATGGGCAGAAATTACAAGTACATGTAAATATACCAAAAACTGAAAATATTGGAAATAGAATAAGGAAATTCACATAGAATCTTATATGAACCCAGAGGTCTGTACCATTCTATTTATTTAAGCTTTAAAAAAAATGATGTTGGTGGAGTGGCCAGTCCTTATTGCCCATCCTTAACTGGCCACTCAAAAGTGGTAGTTCGATGACTTGAATTACTGTAGCTCTGATCAATGCAGACACAAGGGGGAGGGCAGCAGAAACTCAGTATTTGGCACCTCAATCCGTCTGAACTATACACAATGAGGATCTGAAGGAATACTTACCACATGTCTGGATGCATGCAACCTCAAAACTGTTCGATGTTCAACAGCATCCAGATCTGAGGGTGGCACAGTGATGCAGCTGGTAGGGTGACTGGCTCGCAGCTCCAGTAAGCTAGGTTCAATCCTGATCTCACGTGCTAAGCTTGCACATTCTCCTGTGACTTTAATTCAGATACTGTAGTCGAGAGGTGTTGCTTTTTGGGAAGGTAAACCAGGATAGGACTTACACAGTGAACAATAGGACCCCAAGGACTTTGTAGTAGATGAACCTAAGAGTACAAGTACTTAGTTCCCTGAAAGGGCCATCACAGGGAGAGAGGAGGGTGAAGATGTATTTTGGCACACTGGCCTTCAGAGCATTGGATATTGAAGTTAGGTTGTTACAGTTGTGAAAGACATTGGTGAGGTCGCATTTTGGGTATTATGTTCAGTTTTGATCAACATGCAATAGGAAAGATGCAATTAAGCTGGATAGGGTGCAAAACATATTGATGAGGATGATACCAGGTCTGGAGGGTTTGAGTTATAAGCGGAGGCAGGATCTATTTTCCATGAGTGTAGGAGGTTGAGTGGTCACCTTGCAGATATATTAAAATATGAGGGACATAGATAAGGTGAAGAGCTAGTCTTTTCCTCAGGGTAGAGGAGTATATAGTACAAGACTAAGGGGAATAGGTTTAAGGTGAGAAGGGAAAGATTTAAAAGACAATAGACAATAGGTGCAGGAGTAGGCCATTCGGCCCTTCGAGCCAGCACCGCCATTCAATGTGATCATGGCCGATCATCCACAATCAGTACACCGTTCCTGCCTTCTCCCATATCCCTTAACTCCGCTATCCCTAAGAGCTCTATCTAACTCTCTCTTGAAAGCATCCAGAGAACCAGCCTTCAGTCCCATCAGTCTACCCAGCACCATTTCCTGCCTAATGTGAATCTCCTTCAGTTCCTCTGCCACCCAAGACACTGGCCGCTAGTACATCAGGGAGATTGTTTCTGTTCTCCTTAGTGAAGACGGATCCAAAGTAGCTGTTCAACTCATCTGCCATTTCCTTGTTCCCCATAATAAATTCACCCTTTCCAGTCTTCAAGGGTCCAACTTTGGCCTTAACTAGTTTTTTTCCTCTTCACATACCTAAAGAGGCTTTTACTATCCTCCTTTATATTCATGGCTAGCTTACCTTCGTACCTCATCTTTTCTCCCTGTATTCCCTTTTTAGTTATCTTCTTTAAAATTTACCCAATTCTCTGGCTTCCCGCTCATCTTTGCTATGTTATATTTCTTCTCTTTTATTTTTATACTCTCCCTGACTTCCCTTGTCAGCCACGGTCGCCCCTTAATCCCATTGGAATCTTTCTTCCTCTTTGGAATGAACCGATCCTGCACCTTCTGTATTATTCCCAGAAATACCTGCCATTGTTGTTCCACTGTCAATCCTGCTAGGGTATCTTTCCAGTCAACTTTGGCCAACTTCTCCCTCATGGCTCCATAGTCCCTTTTGCTCAACTGTAATACCGACTCCTCCGATTTACCCTTCTCCCTCTCAAATTGTAGATTAAAACTTATCATATTATGGTCAACAACAACAATCAACAACAATCAGTTTTATTCGTCACTTGCACATAAAGTGCAAGTGAAATGAATTTGCCAGCAGCGGTACAATGAAAAAGAACACACAAAAACACAATCAAAATTTAACACAAACATCCACCACAGCATTCATCACTGTGGTGGAAGGCACAAAATTTGGCCAGTCCTCCATTTTCTCCCGTGGTCGGCACCTCCACCCTCTGCAGCCCCGCTGCGGGCATCCAGATGAGTGAAAGTCAAGGTAAGTCCTGAAACGGTGCCTCCCCCACCAGAGACCGCGGCTTCAGGTTGGTGTAGGCCGCAGGCTGGCGGTCAAAGATTTAAAGTTCCCACCGCGCCGCAGCCAGAAGCACCGCAGACCGCAGGGCCGGCGGTCGAAGCTCCCCTCCAGGGGTCCCCGGCGAGGGACCCCGCTCCTGATGGTAAGTCGCCGCCGCGCCCGCGGTAGAAGTAGGCTGCGGGCCAGCGATGGGAGCTTCTTCTTCTCCCGGGTCCCCAACGAGGGAGCCCAGGCTGCGGACGCCGCGCCAGCTGGAGCTCCGCTGACCGCGGCTTCAGGCTGCCGCGGGCCAGTGAAACGGAGCTCTCCCCTCCGGCGAGGGCTCGTCCGCTCCACGCCGAGAGTCCGCTCTGCGCCCGCGGCTGAAGCCCCAGGAGCGTCTCTGGGAAAGGCCGCACCGATCCTTGCTGTTAAGCCACGGGGGAGGCGACATGGAAAAAGTCGCCTCTCCGTGGAGGAGGCAACCGAAGCGGTTTCCCCCTTACCCCCCCACACCACCCCCCACACAAGACACACAAAGAAACATTAAAAACATACATTAAAACTTACTAAAAAAATTAGAAAAAACGGACACGCAGGGCTGCTGGCTTGCAGCGTCACTACCTCCTCATGGCTCCTTTACCTCGAGTTCACTTATCAAATCCGGTTCATTCAAGAAACCTGAAAGTGATGTGATTATGGAACTCGCTGTCAGATGAAGTGGTAGAAGTAGGTACAATTAAGAATTTTAAAAGACACTTAGACAAGTAGATGGATAAGAAAGATTTGGAGGGACATGGGTCACTTGCAGGCAAGCGGGGTCCAGTTTGGTTAAGCAACTTGATCAGAATTGATCATTTTCCCTTTCAGAATGGCAGGCAGTGACAAGTGGGGGTACCGCAAGGCTCGGTGCTGGGACCGCAGCTATTTACAATATACATCAATGATTTGGATGAAGGGATTCAAAGTAACATTAGCAAATTTGCAGGTGACACAAAGCTGGGTGGCAGTGTGAACTGTGAGGAGGATGCTATGAGAATGCAGGGTGACTTGGACAGGTTGGGGGAGTGGGCAGATGCATGACAGATGAAGTTTAATGCGGATAAATGTGAGGTTATCCACTTTGGTAGCAAAAACAGGAAGGCAGATTACTATCTAAATGGCGTCAAGTTGGGGAAAAAGGGAAGTACAACGGGATCTGGGGGCCCTTGTACATCAGTCTATGAAAGTAAGCATGCAGGTACAGCAGGCAGTGAAGAAAGCGAATGGCATGTTGTCCTTTATAACAAGAGGAATCGAATATAGGAGCAAAGAGGTCCTTCTGCAGTTGTACAGAGCCCTAGTGAGACCACACCTGGAGTATTGTGTGCAGTTTTGGTCCCCTAATTTGAGGAAGGACATTCTTGCTATTGAGGGAGTGCAGCGTAGGTTTACAAGGTTAATTCCCTGGATGGCGGGACTGTCATATGCTGAGAGAATGGAGCAGCTGGGCTTGTACACTCTGGAGTTTAGAAGGATGAGAGGGGATCTCATTGAAACGTATAAGACTGTTAAGGGTTTGGACACGCTAGAGGCAGGAAACATGTTCCCGATGTTGGGAGAGTCCAGAACCAGGGGCCACAGTTTAAGAATAAGGAGTAAGCCATTTAGAACGGAGACGAGGAAACACTTTTTCTCACAGAGAGTGGTGAGTCTGTGGAATTCTCTGCCTCAGAGGGCGGTGGAGGCAGGTTCTCTGGATGCTTTCAAGAGAGAGCTAGATAGGGCTCTTAAAAATAGCGGAGTCAGGGGATATGGGGAGAAGGCAGGAACGGGGTACTGATTGGGGATGATCAGCCATGATCAAATTGAATGGCGGTGCTGGCTCGAAGAGCCGAATGGCCTACTCCTGCACCTATTGTCTATTGTCTACTTGGGCCAACGAATCTGTTTCCAAGCTGTTTATCTCTATTTTATCTCTCTATGACTATGAGGGTGACCACCAAGTCAACAATCCTGCCATTTATTAAGAAGATATTTAAGACCAGGTAGGAATTGAGAGAGAGTAAAGCCAGATTCAATAACAAATGGCATAACTTGAAGATGAAAAATCAAACCACAACAAAATTATTTGATTTGAATGCAACAAGATAAGTTTATTTAATTTATTCTTTCATGTAGAATGTAGCATCAATAGCAATTCTAACATTTACTGTTTACGATTGATTGCCCTAGACTTGGTGGTAGATGTGACTCAACCGTGTGGTGGGCCTGCGGTCACATTTGGTCCAGACCAGATGCAGAGCTTTGAGCTGTGCGACTCTAGAACTGGATAAAAATGGTGGATTTCCTTCTGTGAAAGACACTGATGAACCAGATGTATTTATACAACAGTCGTGTCATTTTATAGTTACTGTTACTCAGACTTTGTTTTTAAAGTTCCAGATTAATAACTTGAATTTAAATTTCCCATCCGTCTTGGTGTCATTCAAAATCATGCCACTGAACAGCTAATCTAGTAATTAAGCATCCCTAAAAAACTATTTTTAATTTTAGTAGGAGAAAATGAAAACCAGGGGTAGTGGTAGGCTACTGATAGTTGGAGTTGCGGAGAAAAAAAATAGAAGCCTTCACTGTCGATAGCAGCTGATATAACTATCTAACCTGATCCCATTTCACTTTTCACCTTTTGGTCCATTGCCATTTGTTATGGCACAAGTACTTCTTCAAGATTGTTTTAGACACTAAGGATTTCTGCCTCCACTTCTTTTTCAGGCAATCGGTTCAAGATTCCACCACCCTCACCCACCAGGTGAAAATGAATTTTCTCAATTCCCTAATTATTTTACATCTATTCCAACCAGTTACCAACCTCTCTGCTGGGGAAAATCCTATTCACTAACAAGGTAAATTATTCAGCTTAATTAAACCACTCCTCAGTCCCACACACTGAGGGTGCTGCTTACATGGAACAAGCTGCATGAGGAAGTGGAAGATGCGGGTACAATTACAAAAGAGTACATGGATAGGAAAGAATTGGAGTGATATCAACCAGACACAGGCGAGTGGGATTAGCTCGGATAGGTAACTTGGTCAGCAAGGATTGCTGTCGTTTTAGTAAGTAATTAAGTAATTTTTATTTAAATAGCACTTACAAAATCAAATCACGTTGAAGCCAAAGTGCTTTACAGAGAAGAAATTAACATCCATATAAAAGAAAAAAGAAAAAAGACACAGTACACTATAGGAATCAACATGAATCGCCCCCCCACAGCAGAATCCATTGTGAGGGAAGGCACCAAAAAGTCCAGTTCTCCTCCTCCTCAAGTCTACCCGAGGTCGGGGCCTATTTGTGGCCTCCGCAGCCAGTTCGATGTTTCAGGCCCTCTTGCCGGGAAGCCGGAACTCTGGCGTCGGGTGAAACACTCCTCAGCGGCTTGGAATGTCTGAAGCGGCCGCTACCTCCCCGGAGACTGTGGAGCCCGTAGTCCTCGGGCCGCGCTGGTTGGAGCTCCGATTCTGGCGATCTCGGATCCCAGGCTCCGCGGTGTTTTAAATCCAGTGCCGCCCGCCCGCGGCTGTACGCCCGCAGTCACAGCTCCTCTGATGTTGGAGTCGGCGGTCACCGCACTCCGGAGCTTACCGCACGGCGACCCGGTAAGGCATCGCCCGCTCCGTGTTGGTGTCCCAGCGCTGTGCCGCCGCCGAAGCTGTGGTCCCGGCAGGAAACGCCGCTCCAGTTCGATGGTAGGCTGCACGGAGAGGACGAAGATGCGATTCAGAGGAAAACCGCATCTCCGACCAGGTAGGACTGGGATTAATAGTTTCCCCCTCCCCCTCCCCCCCCCCCCCCACTCCCCACCCCCCACATAAAAAGATTAGGCATCCAAAATAAAAGTTTTAGACACTAAAAAGGGTGAAAAGATGGACTGCAGGCAGACTGCCATACAAATGGTGCCCACTCCTGCACATCCGCCGTTTTATTGCTCTGTTACTTCAGAGTGCATTGAAATACAATTTAAAAAAATCTTGTTTCTTGGTCTAAATATGGGAATTCCCTTCCCAACAACATTGGTGTGAATGCCTTCACCAGAAGGAACGCAGCAAGTCACTACTACCTTTTCAGGGGCAAAAGCTATGGGCTACGAACATCAATGATATTCACATTTCTCAAAAGACTAAAGCAAAAAAGATAACTTTGATAGTGCAAAAGTATAAAAACAGTGAGCAATTTAACTATAATCTGTATAAAAATTGGAGGAACAGACAGCCTACCATCAATCATTTTCCACTATTGCAGAAAGCCAAAACCATGACATTGTGTCTGGAAATTCTATTTCATCTCGACAAAACTTTGAGATTAAAAACGTTCCCAATTATATTAACTATAATTTTGTCTAGATAATAAGTTTCTAACCATGAGTAATGTATCCCTAAAATGTCATCATATTACTATATATTTTTCTATAATTACGCAGCATGATTCAAAATATTATATTGCAGCATGAGGAAGATGTATGGATAATTGGAGCATTTATTAAGAAAACAGATGTCAACTCTTTTCAACGCTTAATCAGGAAGCCTTATATCTTAAATATGGTTCCAAGGCATGGTCAAAAGGAATATAACACCTTCAAAACTGACAGAAAATATGTTAGGCTTAAATCAACAAAGGAACTGTGCCTTTCCCTGCCGAAG
>CM075978.1:108780557-108877501 GCA_038087875.1 Malacoraja senta
AAATTGCCCCTAGTATGTGTAGGATAGTGTTAATGTGCGGGAATCGCTGGTCGGTGCGGACTCGGTGGGCCGAAGGGCCAGTTTCCATGCTGTATCTCTAAACTAAAACTAAACTACTCCACAAGCTACTCCTCCAGCTATGATCTATCTTGATGCAAGTGGATACTCTCAAACTATTTCCAGACAAGCATCGGTCAGTGTGCATCTGATATTTCAATTGGTGATAGTAGGGGAATCCCACTGTTGATTCACACAATGCATCATATTAACTATACCTATTTGAGCAGTGTGTCGGGAGTGTCCAGGCCAGCAGGCTCGGCTCGCTGCTGCGGGACTGGATGACGGAGGACCCGCCCGCCGCAAGTGGACCTGCCAGTTCACACGGCTCGCCCACCATGACTCCAAATTAGCCCTGAACCACTGCGTTCGATGGGAACTATGCCGCTGAGAGTAAGTGGACGTTGAAGGCGAGGTAGATCGGCGAAAACAATGGGGGGACCCAGCGAGGGTGGGGGGGGATGGGAACGAAGCGGGTCCTGGCGGTGAGCCACCAAGAAGAAATGTGAACCCAGGATGTTGGGGGGGGGGGGGGGGGGGGGGAAGGAGAGAAAGAGGCCCGCTGCCATGTGTGATGGCAGGCAGTAGATAGCCTGTTCGGTACTTTTGTAACTCTTGGCGTCAGTCGACACTTGTGTACTGCCTTCGTTGTATGCAAAACAAAGCATTTCACTGTACCCAGGTACATGTTACAATAAAGGATCATTCATCCATTCATTGAGAGCAAACTTAGGGACTGTCCACTACCACTAAAACATATCCTGGTTAGTGGAGTCTACTGTTTCTGACAGATCAGAAACATTCTTCAGGAGTCAGGTGTGGATTTGTCAATAACCACATGTGATTTTTTTCTATTACAAATCTCAAATTGTGGAGTACAGGGGCAAATAAATAAATGATGAGTCTTTGTCCCAAACATAATGGAGGGCACTGTATATAAATAAATGTATTGCCAATCTGTACCAAGGAATACACAAAATGTTTAAACAGCTCACTGCATGCATGAAATGAATATATTTACCTGTTCTGCTATCCCAATGTTTTAGGTAACTAGAGGTAGGATATTTTGACCAGATAAATACCCCATAAATTGTGATTACTTTTGGAAGCAAATTTCAAATCTTCTGTTCATTGATGCACCATCAGTTTTTTCTTAATTTAAACTATGAATGAATGAATGAATGAACGAATGAATGAATGAATGAATGAATGAATGAATAAGTTTATTGACCATCAAGTATTCACATGATTCAGTGACAGTTAAGAATGATATATAAAACATTAATCATTAATAATAAAACATTATTGATTAAACATGTGAATTAAATAACATACCAAAGCAAATGGAGGCTACAGATTTTTGGTTATTGAGTAGAGCTACTACTCGTGGAAAAAAGCTGTTTTTATGTCTGGCTGTGGCAGCTTTGACAGTCCGGCGTCGCCTTCCAGAGGGAAGTGATTCAAAGAGTTTGTGGCCAGTGCGAGAGGGGTCAGAGATGATCTTACCCACTCGCTTCCTGGCCCTTGCAGTGTACAGTTCGTCAATGGAGGGAAGGTTGCTGCCAATAACCTTCTCAGCTGATCGGACGATTCGCTGCAGCCTCTGGGTGTCGTGCTTGGTGGCTGAGCCAAACCAGACCATGATGGAGAAGGTGAGGACAGACTCTACGATGGCTGTATAGAATTGGACCATCATTGCCTGTGGTAGATTGTACTTCCTCAGCTGCCGCAGGAAGTACATCCTCTGTTGTGCCTTTTTGACTGTGGAGTCGATGGTAGCCCCCCACTTAAGGTCCTTGGAGATGATGGTTCCCAGGAACTTAAAGACTCCACAGATGTGACTGTGGTGTTGTTGATGATGAGTGGGGTGAGGGAGGGGGAGCTCTCCTAAAGTCTACAATCAATTCCACTGGTCTTAAAATCAGGTTGTTGCAATGGCACCAGGACACCAGCTGTGACACTTCCTGTCTGTAGGCAGATTCCTCCCCATCTTGGATCAGTCAATCAGGGTTGTGTCGTCCGCAAACTTGAGAAGCTTGACAGAGGAGTCAGTAGAGGTGCAGTCATTGGTGTAGAGAGAGTAGAGGAGAGGGGAGAGTACGCAGCCTTGCGGTGCTCCAATGCTGAGGGTTTGTGGGTCCAAGATGTGCTTTCCCAGCCTCACATGCTGCTTCCTGTTTGTCAGGAAGCTAGTGATCCACCGACAGAGGGATTCAGGCACAGTCAGCTCGGAAAGCAGCAAGTCATGATAAGCAGCAAAAATGTCATTTTTTATTGAGATATTTGACTGAAAATATGTTGTGTTATATGTAACATGATGGGTAAGCAACCACTGTGATAGATACATTACCATCTGATTGATCTATAGGAAATAAAAATGCTAGAAACACTAAACGGGTCATCTGTGTGAAGGGAAAGAAATATAAAGTTGCATGTTGCAGATCCTTTAACCTTCTGATCTGGTACATGGAGCTGTGGCGCTAAAATTAATGATTTACAAAATAAAAGCACATTTGCTGATCTTATCAAATATTTTTCATATTTTTTCTGCTGTAGTTGCAGTCTCCGCATGCAAGTCCCCCATTCCTGGATCGTCTCGTTTTTGCATTCTCTTAAAGCCATTCACATCATTCCTGACGTACCCAAAATTAGGCTGATGTACCCAAAATTAGACACAATAACTCCATTTGAGCCTGAACCAGTTTCCAGGTTCACATTTTTAAACCAGGCACTGCGGAGAAGAGGTCAACCCTGCAGATACCATTCTGTTGCGACCTTTTAAAAGTCTCGGAAGAAAGCATGCAGGAACATTTTGTGCTGTTAAAAGAACAACATTATATTGTTTTGGAATCAGTCATCCTGTACTAGATGTGGAGTTTGTTCAAAAACCGTTAGGAAATATAGCCAGAATGATCACACACTTGGTGATTCATCCAATCTACAGAGGGAGTTTGCAATATAGGAAAAAATACTCCCTCTGTAGATTGGATGAATCACCAAGCGTGTGATCATTCTGGTTGGGAAAATACTCAGCATTGTCAAGTAACCGTTGAAGTAAAATTTAGGAAATAAAGCTTTGGTTTGACAACCATGATGCTATATAGTTTTAATGTAATCAATTCAATGTGCATGAGAGAGACTATAGCAGTGCTAAATATTGTTAGTGTTGCTTCTAATGTCACTAAGGTCAGAAAGATCCTGAGTTATTTAAATCTAATCAGTTAGATAAAATCTCTTGACATTTCTCAGAATATAAAAGTGCATACTTAGAAAATGGAATTCATCCTTTTTACGTGCACTGAACAGGCGCTACAGGGTGTTGTAGTGCACAAATGGATGATCTGCAAAAAATAAGCACATTTACTGAAAAGGCAGATTAACAGATTATAGTGCAAAATCTTTACCTGTGCATTTCTGTATAGCAGCTGCTTGCAGAGCTCAAGTGGATGTCGGCGCTAATTAAGTATCTCGGCACCCCACTCACCTTGTTCACCAAGCTTCTGCAAGCTACAGGGTATGCAGGAAGCCAGTGGTCACTGAATTCAATTCACAGGTGTCTTTAGAAAAGTCTATGATTGGTTAAGAGACTCCTGAGAAGCATGGAACATAATTCTGACTTGCAAAATCAGGATAGGAGATTGTGATAAGTAAGTGACTATGCAATGGTATAAATTGGTATTGCATACCTGCCAACATTTAAAAATGAAAAATCTTACTCTGAGTGCGCGGGTTGACGGAGTCTGCCCATTACGGGTGGGATCCATGCCTTAGCTCCTGGATTTTTTTAGTAGTTTGCAGATATCGCGATATATTCAGAGCTGCCAAGTTTTGTCAGAGCATTTCAGTATTCTAGTACCTGAAAATCAGTATTTTGCTGAGGAAATCCGTATTTTTACGCGGTGCCATTTAGCTGAATTTTTAATTTTTTTTTAATGTGCGGTCATACCCATGTAAGAGTACAAGAATGCATAACTTGTTTATTGTGTATTATATGTCATAGCTGCTTTCTTGCATTTGTCCAGAGGTTTATCTGGGGAAACATTACGGGGCTGGATGGAAGAAGGAAGGAAGGAAGGAAAGAATCTCTCTCTCTCCATCTTTCACCCCCTCTTTCTCTCTCTCCCTCCCCCTCTCTCTCCCTCACCCCCGCTCTCTCCTTCTCTCTGGCTCCCCCCTCTCCCCGCGCTCCCTCTCTCCCTCCCTCCCCTCTCTCCCTTCCCCCTCTCTCTCTCCCCCTCCTATCCCCCTCTCCCCTCTCCCCTCTCTCTCTCCCCCCCCTCTCCCTCTCCCCCTCTCTCCCTTCTCCTCCTCTCCCCTTCTCAACCCCCCCTCTCCCTCTCTCTCTCTCTCCCTTTCCCTCTCCCTCCCTCTCTCTCCGTACACACACACACCTACACCTGAAATGTTTCTTTGCCTGGCACTATGTGCAAACAGCAGAGACAAAGTGTTGGGGGCAGCCATCTTCTGCTTCAGTAAGGGAAGCTGGTCGGTGATTGGCCACAACACCCTTCGGAGACAGCGTCTGATTGGCCGCCAAGTGACCAGCGCATTATGTGATTGGACACAATGCCCTTGGAGACAGCGGCTGATTGGACGGGAATTTTATGGGAAGCTGGTCGGTGATTGGACACAATCCCCTTCGAGACAGCGGTTGATTGGCCTTTTTTTGTTCCCTCATTTCAAAATCGTACTGTTCCAAGTTTTCACACTTTAACTTAAAAATCGGAACAAATATGATAAAATAGGACTAGTTGGCAGGTATGGTATTGATTTGATTCATTACTGTCAGGAGATGCAGTGAAATCCTTTTTTGCATGCCTTTGTCAAATCATACTGTATACGAGAGCAATCAAGCCATACACAAGTATAACAGGCCATGTAAAGAGAAAAATACCACAGTGCAGAATATAGTATTACAATGTTATACTTATAGCAAAAGTGTAGATTTTTAAAAGTGCAAAGGCCGCTATTAGGTAGGTTGGGGGATTGGGACTACACCCTTAGCTCCTGTAATCTGATAAATCCATATTATGTTTCTTGACTCTTTCAGTAATCTGATAACGGGGAAGAAGTTGTTCCTGAATTTAGCGGTATGTGCTTTCAATCTTTTGCATCTTCTGCCCAACTGTAGTCAGGAAAAGAGGGTATAAATGTTCCTATACTATGTTGGCTGCTTTCCCGAGGCAACATGAGAGTATAGATGGAGCTGAAGGAGAGGGGTGTGGTTTGTTTGCTTGAATGGGCTACACCCATAATTCTCTGCAATTCCTTCTGGTCCAGGGCAGGGAGCTAGAACTTTAAAAAATAGAACATGGAACAGTACAGCACAATAACAGGTCCTTCGGCCCATAATGTCTGTGCTGAACATAATGCGAAGACCAATTCTTATCTGCTTGCACAAAATCTATATGCCTCCAATGCCTGCATATCCATATACCTAACAAAATGTCACTATCGTTTGTGCCTTAATCACCCCCCTCCGGCAGCGTGTTCCCGGCAGCACGTCCATGCACTCACCACCCTCTATATTAAAAAAAACTGTCTCACGCATCTCCTTTAAACTTTGCCCCTCGCACCTTAAAGCTATGCAATTTAAAGTATTCAATGTTTTTTAAATGCCTGGAAATGTTAACAAAAGTGATCTCAAAATGGATCACTAGATTAATTTAAAAAAATCATGAATTTCCCGTAGGGAAGGAAATCTGCACTCACCCAAAATGCCAATATGTAACTCCAGTACCACATTAACCTGGTTGCTTACTAGTTGGCAAAGCCAAAAATACATATTAGGGAATAAAAAGAATATATTGATTTAGTGAATCGAAAGAAGATGGGAAGATGCTCATGCAGAATATACAGGCAATGACATGTCAGACATATATTATATTTCTGTGCTGTAAATTTTATACATTGCTAAGTTGCTCCAGCAAGCTACTCAGTGGCATCAAAACCTTTCTAAAGCCTACCACCACCACATACCTCAGAGGGAGAATCTATTAATAAAGGCTTTCTCTGCAATTACTACATCCAAAGTGCAATTTACAAATAAAACTTAACAATGGATGTAGGGTCCTTAAACTGTGCTAACAACAGTCATGTATCTGGAGATAGACACAAAATGCTGAAGTAACTCAACAGGACAGGCAGCATCTCTGGATAGAAGGAATGGGTGACGTTTCGGGTCGAGACCCTTCTTCAGACTGAGCATGAGGGGAGAGGGAGTTACAGAGATAAGTCAGTGTAGGCGATCAAAAGAGAAGCTCAAGGAAAATGTAGAATAGACCATTAGCTAGGAGGTAACAGCAAAGCAAACAGAGATTCAATGTAATCAGGGGGACAGTCAGACTGGTCAGAGAACTGGGAAGTGGGAGGGATGAAGAGAGGGAAAGCAAGGGTTACTTGAAGTTAGAGAAGTCAATATTCATACCGCTGGGCCTCACTCTGACAATGGAGGAGACCCAGGGCAGAAAGGTCAGTGTGGGAATGGGAGGGGGAGTTAAAATGTTTAGCAACCGGGAGATCAGGTAGGTTTAGGCGGACTGTATCTGGATCAGGTGTTGCTGGCACTATGGTACAATGAAAATCTTGCTTGCAGTAGCATCACAGGCACATAACACAAAAAGATAAATTGTAAATTGTCTTGGAATTATACAAAAAGCAGTAAGCTCCAAATTCTTCCACAATTGACCTGGAACCATATTCAGTGCAGCTTCCAGGAATCCCTTTAGACCCTTTTGGTCAGCCTATTCAAGAGCTGGCAATACCAGTCAAAGCCTTCACTTTAGGATATTAAAAAAACCGTGTATGTTCAGAAATGAACATAGAGCTTCATTTTGACAGTCCAAGCCTCTAAAATGCATAGCCAATCTAGATTTGCAATGTACTGATTACCTGTGTTAGCTTTTAAAAGTGGTTTTCATTTTGCCCCATAAAAAACTGCAACAATGTTAACTTAAGACCATTCCAGATGAAAGGTCTGATCAGCTCACAGATCTTCTGTGTCAGAAGGCCATAGGTGCAGGCCTCACACCTCAAGTCCTGAGCAAATAACCAAGTCTGTCACTTGGCATTGTATTCCTTGATAGAGTGCTGCAATTCAGAGATTGCATCATTCCAATACAATGTTAAGTTGAAGCTCTGTTCAAATTAATCTAATTTATAATGACAGCAACATACAAAAATAAGCAGGGATTTTTTCCCCCCAGACTTCTACTAATAGTTGGAAAATTGCAAATATTACCCGCTGTACTAAAAGGAAGCAAAGTAGAAGAGTGGAAACTATTCTGCTTTCAGAATAGCCTGACTTCAGTGGTTGGTAAGATTATAAAGGATGAGATTACAGAATACTTAGTAGTTCATGATAAAATAGACCAAAGTCAGCATACCTTTGTGAAGGGGAGGTCTTGCCTGACAAATCTGCTGGAATTCTTTGAGGAAGTAAATAGCAGGACAGACAAAGGAGAGTCAGTGGATGTTATTTACCTAGATTTTCAGAAAGCCTTTGATAAGGTGCTGCACGTGAGCCTGCTAAAGAAGATGGGAGCCCACGGTATCAAAGGGCAGATACTAGCATGGATAGTGGGTTGGCTGTATGGCAGAAGGCAAAAAGTGACCATAAAGGGGGCTTTTTTTGGATGGCTGCTAGTGACAAGTGGAGTTCCGCAGGGGTCGCAACTCTTGACGTTGTATATTAATGATTTGGATGAGGGGATTGGCGGTTTTGTGGCTAAGTTTGCAGATGATACGAAAATAGGTGGAGGGGCATATGGTGTAGAGGAAGCAGGGATTCTGCAGAAGGACTTGGACAAGTTGGGAGAGTGGGCAGAGAAGTGCCAGATGAAATACAGAATAACAAAGTGTGGAGTCATGCATTTTAGTAGTAGGAATATAGGCGTAGACTATATTCTAAATGGAGAGAGAATCCAGATATCGGAGGTGCAAAGGAACTTGGGAGTTCTGGTGCAGGATTCCCAAAAAGTTAATTTGCAAGTCGAATCGATAGAAAAGAAGGCAAACGCAATGCCAGCATTTATTTCAAGACGACTAGAATACAAAAACAGGAATGTAATGTGGAGGCTCTATAAGGCGCTGGTCAGGCTGCATTTGGATTATTGAGAGCAATGTTGGGCCCCATATCTGACTTTGCTGGCTTTGAAGGGGGTCCAGAGGAGGTTTACGAGAATGATCCCAAGTATGAGTGGGGTCACATATGATGATTGTTTGACAGCACTGGGCCTCTACTCGCTGGAGTTTAGAAGGATGAGGGTGACCTCATTGAAACTTACAAAATAATGAAAGGCCTGGATAGAGTGGATGTGGAGAGGATGTTTCCGCCAGTGGGAGAGTCTAGGACCAGAGGTCATAGCCTCAAAATTAAAGGATGTTCCTTTCGGGAGGAGATGAGGAGGAATTTCTTTAGTCAGAGGGTGGTGAATCTGTGGAATTCATTGTCACAGAAGGCTGTGGAGGCCAAGTCAATGGATATTTTTAAGGCACAGATAAATTCTTTATTAGTGTGGGTGTCAGGGTTTATGGGGAGAAGGCAGGAGAATAGAGTTAGGAAGGAGAGATAGATCAGCCATGAATGAATAGTGTATACTTGATGGGCTGAATTGCCTAATTCTGCTCCTATCACTTATGAACATGAATATTTACCAATGAACCAAAAACAAATTAGCCATTCATTTATCTCACATTATTGTTGAATCTTGTTTAATGTAAATTGTTGTTTACATGTAATCCTGTCTACTCCAGAACAGCCTACAATGGGCATTCTGGGTTGCAAAAGGGATTTAACAAAAAACTGCATTGATGTACTAGCTTTGAAGAACAAACACATCTCAAGCATTTCACCGAAATTTGTCACATGTCACAAAAGAAGATATTAAACCAGCTCAGTTGAAGAGGCAGGTTTTAAGGAGCCTCTTGATGGAGGAAAGGGAGATAGCGGCAGAAAGGTTTAGGGAGGGATACCATTAATTTTTATTTGAAAGGCATCCCACCTTTGAATTATGCTAAAATCTCCATACATTGGCAGCCGAAGGTACAGCACCAATTCTGGAGTGCTGCTGAATGTTTCCCTTACTAAAATAGTTCAAAACAATTGGTCACATTAAAAACTGAAAATATAAAATGCAGGTTTCATTAAACTTAAACTGGAATGGGAATGACACTTGCATAGGTTTTCATGGATGAATAGATTAGGATTTTAAAAAGTAGAGAAATCAAATCAGCCCATCCCTCAAATAAATGCAGAAGCCTTGTATCTGGATGTTGGTTTTAGCTTTTTTCCCCCAAATCTGCAGTCTCCATCATAATGGGTCCCAAAAACTGTACAAGGGAGCCCCCTTCAGATCAGTTTGATTTTATTATAAATGTATGCCTGTTGAAGTAAATGGTGGCAGCTTTAGGCAAGGCCCTGGAAAGGCAAGATTAAACTGCAATGTTTTGCCAGGTTTACATCTAAGCATTATTCCTATATGCAAGCTTCACAGAGGATTAGCCAAAACTATTAAATGAAAACACAGTTTAGAAACTCTAACAGTTACAGTGGAAAAACAAATAGCATTGGGATTTTAGGTCAATTAGCTTTCTGTGTGATGAAAGGTCGTCGACCAGAAACCCTAATTTCTCCACAGATGCTGCATGACCCGATGAATACCATCATTTTCAGTTTTTATTTCAGATTTTCAGTGTTGACAATGTTTTGCTTTTGAATAAGTAGAATTCTGTCAAAAGTTTATCTGCATTATTTATCTGATAGATAGGAGTACCCGTATAGAATCTGGATACTTAAAACATGATGGATTTCTATTTGTGTCAGATGCCAAGAGCACAATTTTGTCCTATCTATACATGCTTCAAAATTTAGTTCAATTTGTGGTTATCTTTCATAATAGCCCATGTCCAAATGCAATCAGGCTAATACTGTGCAAACACATTTATCTTAGATCATCAGTCATTAGAATGAACAGATTTTCATCCTGCTTATTCCAGCTGCGTCCTGACAAAATTAGTCTGGTATAAGTTGCCTTGCATCCAAGGAAGATGTTGCTCACAGGTTTATAATCAACAGATTATAAAATCTCACATTTTTAGGCAATTTGATTCTTCTGTCAGTATCATTTCTTATGTCATCCCTCTTGCTGACATATTATTGTAACTCAGTCATTCCCTTCCTTTGACTCCAGCAAGGGAATAACATACTTGGTGGCCAAGCATCAATGTTGATTTACTTCAGTGGAATAATCATTCCTTTGTTTTGTGTCATGCTTTCTTCTGCCATCTTCCAACTCTGCTGTTTGGGCTAATGCATTTGTCTTTATGAATAACGTTTGGTTTAATAGCATTGGACACCACTTCATTGCTCAAATTGTTAACATGTCCAAGCATTTTGTTTTAATTGTCGAAGGCAAAGAAGCTTTTGAGTCGGTTTTGTATAATGTCCAGGTTTTGCACCCATACAATAGACCTCTCAATGCAAGATCTGGTTTTCGAAGGAAAACCTCTTCCAAAAGTGCCCAGTGATAGTTTTCATAATCAGCATTGCCTAATTCGAGACAAACTTACATTTATATTGCATTATAATGCAGGAAAACAAAGCTTTCATGCTGCTTCAGAAGACTGCTCTCAGTATTAGAAACAAAAATAGGTTATTGAAGGGGTAGTAGGTTCAATAAATGTATTTAAAGTATAGCTATGTAGAGCAAGTCTGGCCATCTGAAATCAATGGCTGACAATGGCGATGCAATTTTTTTTTCTGTTTATTCACAGAAATATTATTATATTATTATTTCCTTGAAACCATTTTACTGCAACTGAAGTCACATTGAGACCAGACTAGGTAAGAAAAACAGATTTCCTTCCCAAATGTCTTGCATGAACCAAATGAATGTTTGCAAATAAATTTAATTAATTTAATTTAAATTCCCCAGATATCATGGGTCTCCAAGTCTTCATTTCAGGCAACTGGATTACAGGTCTTCATTCTCATAATCACAGTAAGTAACAGACTATACAAAGACAGGTCAAAAAGAAATTGTGCAATGGGTATAAAGAAGCCACAGAGGGAGACGCAAGAGACTGCAGATGCTGCAATCTTGAGAAGAAGAAAAAACAAAGTACTGGGGGATTCAGCTGATCAGGGGCTGAGGAGAGAATGGACAGATGACATTTTGGGTCGGGGCATTTTTTCGAGAGCTGAAATGTCATCTACCTATTTCCCTCCACAGATGCTGCCTGGCCTGCGGATATCTTCCAGGACAGTTTTTTGATCAAGCCACAGAGAGATATGGATAGGCTACATGAATGCGCAAAGATCTGGAAAACTGCTAATGTGAGAAAATATCAATTTTAACGGGAAAAAAACATGACCTAAATGATGAGAGATTGCAGATCTCCGAGATGTGCTTACACCACAATCTAGTGTTTGATTGGTAAAGGTTAAGTACATGGGGCACACGCAAGGTGAATAGACAGTCTTTTCCCGAGGGTAGGAGAGTCTAAAATTAGAAATCGTAGGTTTTAAAGTGAGAGAAGAAAGATTTTTAAAAGGGACCCGTGGTGCAACGTTTTCCACACAGGGTGATGCTAATATGGAAGAGGCTGCCGGTGGTGGTAGTAGAGTTGGGTACAATTACGACATTTAAAAGACAGTTGGACAGGTACATGGATAGAAAGGCATTGAAGGGATATGGGCCAAGTGCAGGCAAGTGCTATAACTCCGTTTGGCAACTTAATTGGCATGGGCAGGTTGGGATGCAGGGTCTGTTTTTGTGCTGTATTGACCTGTAGCTTTACAACAAATGTTTAGGAAAGCTAACAGAACATCATAAATGCTAGGGAAATGGATTGTAAATGTATAATTATGGTTGAATTACATAGGGCATTGGTGAGACACTCTAGCTTAATATGTAGAGAACAGAGCAGTGCTGGAACAGGCCCTTCAGCCCACCATATCTGTATTCATCATGATACCAATTTAATTATATCTGCCTGCACATGATCTATATCCTTCTATTCCCTGTATGTTCATGTGCCTATTACAGTGTCTCAAACTTAGCTGTCATATTCTCTTCCACCACTTCAACTGGAAGAACATTCCAGGCACTTACTGCTGTGCTTAAAAAAAATTGCCTCACAAAATCCCCTCTCCTAGCTTAAAGCTGTGCCCTTTGGTATTTGACATTTCCACCCTGGTAAATATCACATTTACATAAGTATTCAGACACTTTACTCAGTACTTTGTTGAGGCACCTTTGGCAGCGATTCAAGTCTTCTTGGGTATGACGTTACAAGCTTGGCACACCTGTATTTGGGTAATTTCTCACATTCTTCTCTGCAGATCCTCTCAAGTTCTGTCAGGTTGGATGGGGAGCGTCGATGCACAGCTATTTTCAGGTCCCTCCAGAGATGTTCTATTGGGTTCAAGTCCGGACTCTGGCTGGGCCACTCAAGGACATTCACAGATTTGTTATGAAGCCACTTCTGCGTTGTATTGGCTGTGTGCTTAGGGTCATTGTCCTTTTGGAAGGTCAAACCTCCGCCTCAGTCTGAGGTCCTGAAGGCTCTGGAGCAGGTTTTCATCAAGGATCTCCCTGTACTTTGCTCCGTTCATCTTTCCCTCGATCCTGACTAGTCTCCCAGTTCCTCCCACTGTAAAACATCCCCACAGCATGATGCTGCCACCACCATGCTTCACCATAGGTATGGTATTGGCCAGGTGATGAGCGGTGCCTGGTCTCCTCCAGACTTGTTGCTTGGAATTCAGGCCAAAGAGTTCAATCTTGGTTTCATCAGACCAAAGAATCTTGTTAGGTGCCTTTTTGGTAAACTCCAAGCGGGCTGTCATGTGCCTTTTCCTGAGGAGTGGCTTCCGTCTGGCCACTCTACCATAAATGCCTGATTGGTGAAGTGCTGCAGATATAGTTGTCCTTCTGGAAGGTTCTCCCATCACCACAGAGGAACCCTGGAGCTCTGTCAGAGTGACCATCGGGTTCTTGGTCATCTCCCTGACCAAGGCCCTTCTCCCCCGATTGCTCAGTTTGGCCGGACGGCCAGCTCTATGAAGAGTCCTGGTGGTTCCAAAGTTCTTCCATTTGAGAGTGATGGAGGCCACTGTGCTCTTCGGGACAATGCTGCAACGCTGCAGAAATTGTTTTATACCCTTCCCTAGATCTGTGTCTCGACACAATCCTGTTTCAGAGGTCTACGGACAATTCCTTCATCTTCATGGCTTGGTTTTTGCTCTGACATGCACTGTCAACAATGCGACCTTATATAGGCAGGTGTATGCATTTCCATATCATGTCCAATCAATTTAATTTACCACTGGTAGACTCCAATCAAGTTGTAGAAACATCTCAAGGATAATCAATGGAACCAGGATGCACCTAAACTCAATTTTGACTGTCATAACAAAGGGTCTGAATACTTATGTAAATATAATATTTCAGTTATTTCTAAACACCTGTTTTCGCTTCCTCATTCTAGGGTATTGTGTGTAGATTGATGATTAAAAAAAAGAATTTAATCAATTTTAGAATAAGGCTGTAGCGTAACAAAATGTGGAAAAAGTTATGAGGTCTGAATACTTTCTGAATGCACTGTAAAAGGCATGCTCAATTGGGTTAAGATCGGGTGTTGACTTGGCCACTCAAGAATTGATCATTTTTTATCTTTGAAAAACTCCTTTGCTGCTTTAGCAGTATGTTTGGGATCATTGTCTTGCTGTAGAATGAACCGCCGGCCAATGAGCTTTGAGGCATTTGTTTGAACTTGAGCAGATAGGTTGCGTTGGGCCCTTGAAGACTGAAACAGGTGAATTTATTATGGGGAACAAGGAAATGGCAGATGAGTTGAACAGGTACTTTGGATCCGTCTTCACAAAGGAAGACACAAACAATCTCCTTGATGTACTAGTGGCCAGAGGATCGAGGGTGACGGAGGAACTGAGGGAAATTCACATTAGGCAGGAAATGGTGTTGGGTAGATTGATGGGACTGAAGGCTCATGAATCCCCAGAGCCTGATTGCATCCCAGGAGTTCTTAAGGAAGTGTCTATAGAAATCGTGGACGCATTGGTGATCATTTTCCAATGTTCTGTAGATTCAGGATCAGTTCCTGTGGATTGGAGGGTAGCTAATGTCTTCACACTTTTTAAGAAAGGCAGGAGAGATAAAACAGGGAATTGTAGACCAGTTAGCCTGAAATCGGTGTTAAAGAAGGAACTGCAGATGCTGGAAAATCGAAGGTACACAAAAATGTTGGAGAAACTCAGCGGGTGCAGCAGCATCTATGGAGCGAAGGAAATAGGCAAAGTTTCGGGCCGAAACCCTTCTTCAGACTTCAGCCTGAAATCGGTGGTGGGGGAAGATGCTGGAGTCAAGTATAAAAGATGAAATAGCGGCATATTTGGATAGCGGTAACAGGATCGGTCCGAGTCAGCATGGATTTACGAAGGGGAAATCGAGCTTGACGAATCTTATGGAATTTTTTGAGGATGTAACTCAGAAAATGGACCAGGGAGAGCCAGTGGATGTAGTGTACCTGGACTTTCAGAAAACATTTGATAAGGTCCCACATAGGAGATTAGTGGGCAAAATTAGAGCACATGGTATTGGGGGTAGGGTACTGACATGGATATAAAATTGGTTGGCAGACAGGAAACAAAGAGTAGGGATTAACGGGTCCCTTTCAGAATGGCAGGCAGTGACTAGTGGGGTACCGCAAGGCTCGGTGCTGGGACTGCAGCTACTTACAATATATATTAATGATTTAGATGAAGTGATTAAAAGTAACTGTAGATTGGTTATTGCATGTGAACCAATCATAGAATAGCATCACTAACCCCACCTTACTGTATGATTCATACTAACACCCACTTCCCACACTGGTCAGTCTTGGAAGCGGTAACGATGAACTAACAACTAACGACCTGCTGTACTGCTATAATATGGGTACTGATTAAAGATGATCTTGAACTCCAGATTGTACAGTTTGCTTATTTACAGTAACATTAGCAAATTTGCTGATGACACAAAGCTGGGTGACAGTGTGAACTGTGAGGAGGATGCTATGAGGAGGATGCTATGAGGATGCAGGGTGACTTGGACAGGTTGGGTGAGTGGGCAGATGCATGGCAGCTGCAGTTTAATAATTTGGATAAATGTGAGGTTATCTACTTTGGTGGCAAAAATTGGAAGGCAGATTATTATCTGAATGGTGTCAAATTGGTAAAGGGGAACTACAACGAGATCTGGGGGCCCTTGTTCATCAGTCACTGAAAGTAAGCATGCAGGTACAGCAGTCAGTGAAGAAAGCAAATTACATGTTGGCCTTCATAACAAGAGGAGTTGAGTATAGGAGCAAAGAGGTCCTTCTGCAGTTGTACAGGGCCCCAGTGAGACCACACCTGGAGTATTGTGTGCAGTTTTGGTCTCCAAATTTGAGGAAGGACATTCTTGCTATTGACGGAGTGCAGCGTAGGTTCATGAGGTTAATTCCCGGGATGGCGGGACTGTCATATGTTGATAGAATGGAGCGCCTGGACAGGTGGGATATGCAGAATATGTTTTCTTTTGTGGGAAAATCTAGAATGTATATCACTGTTTAAAATGCAATGCACAGTCCGAGGGAGATGCAATGTTGGAGGAGGTTGCAGAGATTAAGACGGAATACGGTGGAGGAATTTGAATCGAGAATGAGGGTTTCAAAATTAAAGTGTTGTCAGCCCAGGTTCCAACACAAGACAAACAAGTAGCGAGATAAGGGGTATATGGGACTTACAATACTGGCAGCATGAAAAAACTGTGTGTAGAATATAACACAATACAAAACAGCACACAAACTCGGTCCTTACGTCTGCAATGTCTGTGCCAAACAGGATATCAAGTTAATCTCTCGCTGCGTGCGATCCATATTCTTGCATTCTCTACATATAAACCTCTTAAATACCACTATCATATCTGCTTCCTTCACCAACACTGGCAGCACATTCCTGGCACCCGCCACTAAAAACCTGTCCTGCATGTCTCCTTTAAAATAGGAGGTACTTCATTAAATAATAGAGCATGAATATGTATGTCAGACAAGCCAGTTTTTAAAAACAAAAAGGTATTACAATAATTTAGGTAAAATTGTATGTTCTTTCTCAACATAGACAAACTACAGAGCGGAGGTGCAGAACCTGGCGGACTGGTGCTCATGTAACAACTTGTCCCTAAACACCTCCAAGACCAAGGAGCTGATTATCGACTTCAGGAGGACACATAATGGGGAATACGCCCCAATCTCCATCAACGGGGACAGTGTGGAGAGAGTGTCCAGCTTTAGGTTTCTGGGCACACACATCTCAGAGGACCTCACATGGTCCACTAACACCACTGCGCTGGTCAAGAAGGCACAGCAATGACTGTTCTTCCTGAGAACATTGAAAAAGACTGGTCTGCCCCAACAGCTGCTGACAATCTTCTACCGCTGCACCAGAGAGCATACTAGATTCAAGATCAAGATTTCCTTTATTGTCATTCAGACCTTTTGGTCTGAACGAAATTGTGATGCCTGCAGTCATACACAGAACCAATAATAACAAAACATACAATAAACACAAATTAAACATCCACCACAGTGAGTTCGCCAAGCACATCCTCAAAGTCTTTGTCTCCGTCTCTTCTCTCCCTGTTCTCCCTCTGCGCTGAGGCGATCGATCCAGGCCGAAGATGCCGCCCTCCAGTCCAGCGGACCTCCGTGGTGATGTCGCCGCCGCCGAAAGCCGGAACGCCGTCTCCGCTCCGATACGGCCCGCCACGGCATCAGCTCCGGGTCCCGCAGTCCCCGCTCCGGACCGCTGCCCCAGCTCCAGACCGCTGCCCCCGCTCCGGGTCTAACATAGTTAGTTGGTACTAACATATGGCATCTCTGTGTGGTATCTCAGCTGCACGGAGGCGGAAAGATCTCTTCAGCGCGTCATCCACAGAGCGCAGAAGATTATTGGGACACAGCTACCAGCCTTGGAGGACATCTACTACACACGGTGCCTCAGGAAGGCCGTCAGCATCCACAAAGACTCCTCACACCCTTGTAATGGACTGTTCGAACTCCTACCTTCCGGCAGACGTTACAAGGCCTTCTACGCCCGCACCTCCAGACTCAGGAACAGCTTCATCTCCAGAGCTATCGCTGCTCTGAACCGGCCCTGCTGAGTGCCCCCCACCCCCATGAACTGTCTCCCTCGGATGGTCACGTCGCACATCGACCCGGCACAGACACATTTGCACTTTAGACTGTTTTACTGTTCTTTTTATAAATCATGTTTCTCGGGGTATCTAAATCTAAATTTTATTAGTTTAAGTTATGACATCGGATGGAAGCTGCATACCAAATCTCGTTGGTATTATTATCAGCTCTTTAAAAAGATAGTTCCATTTAACTATTTGAACATTTATGCAGTCACAAAAGGTAATGGAATACATCCAGAAATATTTGAGGAAATGATAGAATAGTGAAATCGTCTTCAAAATTCCTATTCCGAGTCAAATGCACAACAACTTAATTTGCATCACATCTTTAACAGAGGAAAGCAGCCAACATATTTATTTCAAGGGATAGTTAGAGTTTGCTCTTTGGGCTAAAGGAATCAAGGGATATGGGGGAAAAGCCAGAATGGGGTACTGATTTTAGATGATCAGCCATTATTATCTAATGGAATCATTTTGAATGGTAGTGGTGGCTCGAAAGGCCTACTCCTGCACCTATTTTTCTGTGTTTCATAGAAAGATCCATAAATAAAGGTTGATACTGAGTCATTAACAAAATAGTAGATCAAATATGTAGATTTTAAGCAACATCTTAAAAGGACAGAAAGAGATGTAGAGGTTTAGGCAGGTACAGAGCCAAAACAAGTGAATGTGCGAGTATCGTTGGTACCATGATTAAGTTGAAGAATTTCCAACAGTCAAATTGGAGGAGTGAATTGATCCTGGAGGACCTTAAAATGTGACAATTGGAAAGTGTGATATCACAACATTATTCTAAAATCAAAGCATTATTGGACTAGGAATAAAACTGACAAAGACTCCATAACAGCTGCAGGGAGAGATAGGCAAGAATAATGTCAGTGCCAATCTCAAGATTTATTGTTCCCCATCTATCTATCTATATCTATCTTCTATACAGTGGCTTGCAAAAGTATTCATACCCCTTGAACTTTTCCACATTTTGTCACGTTACAACCACAAACGTAAATGTATTTTATTGGGAATTTATGTGATAGACCAACACAAAGTGGCGCATAATTGTGAAGTGGAAGGAAAATGATACATGGTTTTCAAATTTTTTTACAAATAAAAAACTGAAAAGAGTCGCGTGCAAAATTATTCAGTCCCCTTTACTCTGATACCCCTAAATAAAATCCAGTGCAACCAATTGCCTTCAGAAGTCACCTAATTAGTAAATAGAGTCCACTTGTGTGTAATCTAATCTCAGTATAAATACAGCTGTTCTGTGAAGGCCTCAGAGGTTTGTTAGAGAACATTAGTGAACAAACAGCATCATGAAGCCCAAGGAACACAGCCAGAGCTACAATGGAATGGTTTAGATCAAAGCATATTCATGTGTTAGAATGGCCCAGTCAAAGTCCAGACCTAAATCCAATTGAGAATCTCTGGCAAGACTTGAAAATTGCTGTCCACAGATGCTCTCCATCCAATCTGACTGAGCTTGAGCTATTTTGCAAAGAAGAATGGGCAACAATTTCAGTCTCTAGATGTGCAAAGCTGGTAGAGACATACCCCAAAAGACTTGCAGCTGTAATTGCAGCTAAAGGTGGTTCTACAAAGTATTGACTCAGGGGGGCTGAATACTTTTGCACGCGACACTTTTCAGTTTTTTATTTGTAAAAAAATTTGACAACCATGTATCATTTTCCTTCCACAATTATGCACCACTTTGTGTTGGTCTATCACATAAAATCCCAATAAAATACATTTACGTTTGTGGTTGTAACGTGACAAAATGTGGAAAAGTTCAAGGGGTATGAAAACTTTTGCAAGCCACTGTATATTACTAAAACTCTCATTTTGTTTGTTTGTGAGCCTGTCTGTCTGTGTGTTTGCATGTGTAGTCATGCCCTGAATTACACCAAATTGGTATATGATAGCGCTACAATCTTTGGCCCACCTTACTCACCATTGTCTGTGGGAGGGGACCGGGGGTCAAATGAGATGGAGGAACTGAGTGAAATCCAGGTTAGCCGAGAAGTGGTGTTAGGTAAATTGAATGGATTAAAGGCCGATAAATCCCCAGGGCCAGATAGGCTGCATCCCAGAGTACTTAAGGAAGTAGCCCCAGAAATAATGGATGCATCAGTGATAATTTTTCAAAACTCTTTAGATTCTGGAGTAGTTCCTGAGGATTGGAGGGTAGCTAATGTAACCCCACTTTAAAAAAAAGGGAGGGAGAGAGAAAACGGGGAATTACAGACCAGTTAGTCTAACAGTGGGGAAACTGCTAGAGTCAGTTATTAAAGATGGGATAGCAGCACATTTGGAAAATGGTGAAATCATTGGACAGTCAGCATGGATTTATGAAAGGTAAATCATGTCTGACGAATCTTATAGAATTTTTCGAGGATGTAACTAGTAGAGTGGATAAGGGAGAACCAGTGGGTGTGTTATATCGACTTTCAGAAGGCTTTCAACAAGGTCCCACATAAGAGATTAATATACAAACTTTAAGCACACGGTTTTGGGGGTTCAGTATTGATGTGGATAGAGAACTGGCTGGCAGACAGGAAGCAAAGAGTAGGAGTAAACGGGTCCTTTTCAGAATGGCAGGCAGTGACTAGTGGGGTACCGCAAGGCTCAGTGCTGGGACCCCAGCTATTTACAATATATATTAATGATTTGGACGAGGGAATTGAATGCAACATCTCAAGTTTGCGGATGACACGAAGCTGGGGGGCAGTGTTAGCTGTGAAGAGGGTGCTAGGAGGCTGCAAGATGACTTGGGTAGGCTGGGTGAGTGGGCAAATGCATGGCAGATGCAGTATAATGTGGATAAATGTGAGGTTATCCACTTTGGTGCCAAAAACAGGAAAGTAGGCTATTACCTGAATGGTGGCCGATTAGGAAAAGGGGAGATGCAACGAGACCTGGGTGTCATGGTACACCAGTCATTGAAAGTAGGCATGCAGGTGCAGCAGGCAGTGAAGAAAGCGAATGGTATGTTCATAGCAAAAGGATTTGAGTATAGGAGCAGGGAGGTTCTACTGCAGTTGTACAGGGTCTTGGTGAGGCCACACCTGGAGTATTGCTAACAATTTTGGTCTCCAAATCTGAGGATAGACATTCTTGCCATAGAGGGAGTACAGAGAAGGTTCACCAGACTGATTCCTGGGATGTCAGGACTTTCATATGAAGAAAGACTGGATAGACTTGGCTTGTACTCGCTAGAATTTAGAAGATTGGGGGGATCTTATAGAAACTTACACAATTCTTAAGGGGTTGGACAGGCTAGATGCAGGAAGATTGTTCCCGATGTTGGGGAAGTCCAGGACAAGGGGTCACAGTTTAAGGATAAAGGGGAAATCCTTTAGGACCGAGATGAGAAAAACATTTTTCACACAGAGAGTGGTGAATCTCTGGAACTCTCTGCCACAGAAGGTAGTTGAGGCCAGTTCATTGGCTATATTTAAGAGGGAGTTAGATGTGGCCCTTGTGGCTAAAGGGATCAGGGGGTATGGCGAGAAGGCAAGTACAGGATACTGAGTTGGATGATCAGCCATGATCATATTGAATGGCGGTGCAGGCTCGAAGGGCTGAATGGCCTACTCCTGCACCTATTTTCTGTTTCCATGTTTCTATGTTAAGACTGAGGTGAGAAAAAACTTTTTCACCCAGAGAGTTGTGAATTTATGGAATTCCCTGCCACAGAGACAGAGGGCAGTGGATGCCAAGTCACTGGATGGATTTAAGAGAGAGTTAGATAGAGCTCTAGGGGCTAGTGGAGTCAAGGGATATGGGTAGAAGGCAGGCACGGGTTATTGACAGCGGACGATCAGCCATGATCACAATGAATGGCGGTGCTGGCTCGAAGGGCCGAATGGCTTCCTCCTGCACCTATTTTCTATGTTTCTATGAGAAAGCACCACCTTACTCACCATTGTCCTGTGGTTGTTTGTATCAAGTTTTGTTCAGCTTTGTGTTATATTTCACATGTTATTGACATTTAAAAGTTTTCAAAACCCCACTTTGAGAAAGAATCACTTCAACACTTCAGTGCCGGCAGTTAGAGCTATGACGTAACAATGGAATCTCATTTGCAACAATGTTCCAATCATAGAACACTTAGTCCTGACAGAGTGAGGCTGAACAAGAGGGGGAGGGGGCAGAGTGAGGCTGAACAGGAGGGGGAGGGAGTGCCTCACTTTTAATGTTTAAAAAGAGGGAGGATGAGGGGCTATGGGCGAGTGGTGGAATATTGCGTGGGGGAACGGGTTGCGTTGGTGGAATGGGTGAGTGGTGGAATATTACGTTGGGGACAAGACCTGTGTGACAGGGACCCATTGGGGGAAACGGGTGAGTGGCGGAATCTTATGTTGGGGAATGGGTTACGTGGTGGGACCAAGCCTCCTATGGGGGCTATGGGTGAGTGGTCGAATATTGCTTGGGAGAACGGGTTGCGTTGGGGGACCAGGCCCCCGTGTGACAGGGACCCAACGGATTCCACATGGCCTATATTACTAAAACTCACATCTTGTTTGTACGCGTGCGTGCTTGGATGTGATATCCCAAAACCCCGCCAAAACGGTACACGATAGGCGCTACAATTTTTAGCCCACCTTACTCACCATTGTTCCGGGATGTAAATGAAACATGTTTCATTCGAATTTATGTTATATTTTACAAGTTATTGACATTTATAAAAAACTTAAAACAGCACCCCCACCCACAAAAAACTTTTCAAACCACTTTTCCACTTGCCCTGCACGTCAGCAGCATTCGACATAACAATGGGATCCCGAATCTCATTTACATGAAAGATCGCGATTTAAAAAAAAAAAATCCGTTTTAATCAAATTCTTCCGTTTTCATTCACAATGGCGTCACACTGGGATCCCGTATTTTCAAAAAAACGCGATTTTCATTGAGAATCGACATAACTAAAACTCTGATCTTGTGCTCTTCTGGTTTGTGTGATTTTTCTATTCACGCAAAAACGGAACAGGATAGCGCTTTGATATTTAGCCACCTTACTCACCATTCTCCTGTGCTCAAGTGCAACAAGTTTGTTTCGATCGAGTCAAGTCAAGTCAAGTTTATTCGTCACATACACATACGAGATGTGCAGTGAAATGAAAAGTAGCAATGCTCGCGGATCTTGCAAAAAAAAAAAAAAAAAATACAAACAGAATGGAACGAAATCACATATTACATATTTGTGGGAGGAAAGAAAAAGGAAAAAAACAGCATTTAAAAAAACTGTAAAATGGTACAGTAAAGTTAGTCCCTGGTGAGATAGGAGTTTACAGTCCTAATGGCCTCTGGGAAGAAACTCCTTCTCATTCTCTCCGTTCTCACAGCATGGCAAGGGAGGCGTTTGCCTGACCGTTGCAGCTGGAACAGTCCGTTGCTGGGGTGGAAGGGGTCTCCCATGATCTTGTTGGCTCTGGAGTTGCACCTTCTGATGTATAGTTCCTGCAGAGGGGCGAGTGAAGTTGTCATAGTGCGTTCGGCCAAACGCACTACTCTCTGCAGAGTCTTCTTGTCCTGGGCAGAGCAGTTCCCAAACCAAATCATATTTCCGGACAAGATGCTTTCCACAGCCGCTGAGTAGCACTGGTGGATCCTCAGAGACACTTTGAATTTCCTCAATTGCCTGAGGTGGTAAAGGCGCTGCCTTGCCTTACTCAAGAGTGCTGCAGCGTGTGATGTCCATGTCATATCCTCAGAGATGTGGACTCCCAGGTATTTATATTATAAAAGTTATTAAGGTTTAAAAATCTTTTTTTTAAAGCGCATGCTCAGATTGGTCTCCTCTCCTGTCAGGAGATTGGTCTCCTCTCCTGTCAGTCACCTAGGACGGCGACACCCCTTCCGGCGCACCATCGCCGTACTGATTGGCCAGCTCCTCTGGCACAATATAGCTGAAGGAGCAGAGCGAGCAGTGTTTGTGCATCACCGCGGAGCGGCTGGAATGCAGAACGGCTGTAGTGTGGAGCGGCCCAGAGCCTGGCCGACTGCGAGGCCCACTGCTGCAAACTCGAGATCCTGGGGAAGCGAGGAGGGAGAGTGGGGGGGTTTGAGGGAGAATGGGAGGATTGAGGGAGCCGGGCGCTGGTGGGGCCGGGCGATAGTGGGGCCGGGCGCACTTCCCCCCAGCTCCAGCCCCTCTGGTCCTCCTCGCTGGCTCCTGCCCCCCACCCCTCATGATACCCCCCCCTCTCCCCCATTGCTCTTCCACCATCTTTTCTCCGAGCTCTCTCCCCGCCCACATCACCCCCGCCGACACTCCCCCTCGCGGCCCACACATCTCCACTCCCCCCCCCGCCCGAGAGGGAGGGAGAGGTGAGGGAGGGAGGGAGGGGAGGAGGAGTTGGGAAAGAAGAGGGAAGATGAAGTGGCCTGGTGTGAGCCGAGCCCCGGGGCTGTAGCCGTGTCTGGGCTTTGGGCGCTGGAGAGCGGACACAGACACGGACTGGGCCCAAAGCATGGCTCCGGGCCCTGGGCTGGGGTTCGAGCCGGTGCGGGGTCCTGACTGCTGCTCCGGGCCCACGGGGAGGGCGAGGAGTGGGACCCGGGGCAAGGATGAGGCCACAGCTTCGGCCTCTCCCTCCCCCTCCCGCAGCTCCAAGCTGCTCAGCCTGTCCCTCCCGACAGCCTCCGCCTCAAGTACAACTTCATCGCCCACATGGTAGAGCAAACGGGGCCGGTGGTGGTTTACACTGAAATCCTGGGGAGGTGAAGAGGGAGTAGGGGGGATGGGATAGGGGGGAGGTGAGGAGTGGGGGAAGAGGGTGGATAGAGGGAGAGGAGGGGGGGTAGGGAGGGGAGAGGGGTCATGGAGGGAGGGGGAGAGGAGAAAGAAGAGGAGGGGGAGGGAGTGCTGGGGATGAGTGGGAATGGAGGAGGATAGGGGTAGGAAGAGGGATGGTGAGGTAATGGAGGAGGGGAGGTGGAAGAGAGGAGGGGAGGGATGGGGTGAGGGGAGGAAGCAGGGGAAGGTTGGTGGAGGGTGGGGAAAGGGAGGATAATGGAGATGGGGAATAGGGGACTGAAGAGGGAGAATGAGATGCAATCACATTGATCTTATTTTTTACGTTATTGCCATTTAAAACTTTAAAAACATCAGCCGCGCCAGCGCAGTTGGGGGCTAGGGGTATTGGAATATTGCGTTTGGGGAAACGGGCAGAAACAGGTCTGCACTTGGTCTAGTATATATCTATCTATATATTTAACTAATTAACTATCTACGTGATTTAATGTGATCCGGGACCTACGCCAAAACTGTACTCGATAGCGTTAACATTTTTGCACCTCCTTACTCACCTTTGTCCCGTGGTCGTCCTGAAAAGATTCGTTCAGATTGATGTTATATTTCACAAGTTATTGACATTTAAGTTTAAAACCCCCCCACCTTGAGAACAATAACTTGACAGATGCTCTAACAGTTGATGGGAGATTCTAGCAGTTTGTACCTACGACATCACAATGGGATCTCACACTCCTCCAATCACAATGGCATCTTATTTACATGCTGCCATGTATGACAGCGCCATCTCAATGGGATCTCAGCTGCCAATCAAAAGTGTTGGGATAAGCTCTTACATTGTTGTGAGAAGAGGTAGGGAGTGGAGAAGAAATGTTATACATTGTGTTTAGTGGAGGAGTGTGAAAGTGGAGAGGTGAGGGACGGAGTGACTGAGGGTAGGGAAAAGGAAAGGGAGGGAGAGGTGAGGGAGGGAGAGGTGAGGGAGTGGAGGAGGGGAGGGGGTGAGGGGAGGAAGCAGAGGAGGGTTGGTGGAGGGTGGGGAGAGGGAGGATAATGGAGGAGGGGAATAGGGGACTGAAGAGGGGGAGTGAGATGCGTTCACATTGATCTTATATTTTACAGGTGATTGCCATTTTCAACTTTAAAAACGTTGCAGTCGTGCTCCCACTTGCCGGCCACGCCTGCGCAGTTGGGGGAGGGTTGCCGTCATTCGCGTCACAACGGGAATCTCTGGCGTCACAACGGGAACCCGTCAGCCTTGCCTGCGCAGTTGGGGACTAAGGGTCAGTGTTGGAATATTGCCTTGGGGGAACGGGGCCTAACGGGTCCCACTTAGTCTAGTCCGTTATAAAATTCACAATCCATTTGCTCAATAGCCTGTTCTTAGATTCATACCACTTACAGAGCCTGAGAGGGGTAGTGGAAAGTCAGAAGCTTTTTGTTGATGTCTGATGCAAACATACAGGATTGAGATGGCTTCGGTCTTCAGATTTGTGCTCAAGTTATGGATACATCTCTCTATTCAGCCTGCAATATTGACCCGATCTAAGTTTTCCTCATGTGGGCAATAACACTCTTAGGTCTTTCGATACCTTATATGTACAAAGCACATCTTGCCACAGGAAAAGGAATGGAGTGGAACAGAGAATAATCAAAGAGCATAATCCTGTCCCTTAAACTATTTATCTGCTATGCTTGTAGCTCTGGTTTTGGAATAATTGGGGATAACCACATTTACAACAGTAAATCTATTTGCAATTCACAGACAACAGTACCACCTTCAGGTGATTTGTAAATTGGAGGATCAAGCAATGAGTATTGAGCCTTTGAGCCAAGAGCTAGAATTTGAGGAGGATCATGAAGTTACCTCATGAACCAGTAAGTTCAAGAAGAATTGTCCAATATGGATGGGTGCATTCTGGTTTATCAGTGTGTCACCTATATTAGAGGGTATTACCTATAAGGAGGGGTTAGACAAGATTGGATTGTTTACTGTGGAGTATCAGAGGCTGATAAAAGTATATAAAATTATGGTAGGCATAGAGTGAACAGTCAGAATATTTTACCCAGGGTATAAATGTCACTTAAGGGCATGGCTAAGGTAGGAGGGGCAAAATTTAAATGAGATGTGTGGGGCAAGTTAGCGGCAAAATAGTGGTGGATGCCTGGACTGCGCTGCATGGGTGCTGTGGGGCAGGTACAATACTGATAAATGTATCTGCAGGAAATGGGGAAAAGGACCATGTGAAGGCAGAGGAGATTAGTTTAACCTGGAATCATGTCTGACATTGTGAATGAAGGACCTACTTCTGTGCTGTACTATTCTATGTTCTATTGTTTAAGAAGGAACTGCAGATGCTGGAAAAATTCTATGTTCTATGTCATTATTTCAGTTAAGATAGTTGAGATGTTTAAATCGATAACAGGTTGATAACATGGATACACAGTGGGGAAAAGTTACTTACTCTGTGAAAAAGTGGGTAGAGGTATAGGCAAGAATGGTAGAAACATACCTATCTTTCTGAGACATGAACATAGGACAGGAATAGGCCCTTCTTCCCACAAAGCCTGTGCCAAACAAGATGCCAAGACCAACCCTTATCTGTCTGCATCTCCCTCCATTCTCTGCATATCCATGTATTTATACAAAAGTATTTTAAATCACATTATCGTAACTGCCTCCACCACCAATCCCGGCAGTGCAATCCAGGCACTCACCAACTTGTAAAAAAAAACTTGCCTGAAACTTCCTCTCACCTTAAAGCTCTGCTCTCTTGTATTTGATACTTCCATCCTGGGAAATAGGATCTGACTGTCTACCCTATCTTGGCCTCTCATAATTTTATGTACTTCTATCAGGTCTCTCCTACAACCTCCAGTGTTCCAGAGAAAACAATCCAAGTATGTCCAACATTTTGTTGCCAAAACCCTTAATAGGCATCATTTTAGTAAACCACTTCTGCACCCTCTCCAGAACCTTCACATCCTTCCTATAATGGGGCAACCAGAACTGCATGCAATACTCCAATTGCAGCCCAGCCAAAGTCCTATAAAGTTGCATCATGATTTCCTTACTCTTGTACTCTCTGCCCTGACCAATGGTGAGAAGCATACTATATGCCTTAGATAATTGGAACTTCCAAGACTGAAAGATTAGCATGAAAAATATACAGGTGAAGTGGTGCTGAGGTAGAGATTGTCTACCGTCTTACTGATAGAGTAGATGCAAGAGAGCAAATGGCCTGCTTCAGATTTCCTATTATTGGGACCAATTCATCTAGTTCGTGGAGAATTGGGTTAAAAATCCAGTTAGCGCAATCACACACAAAATAAATTCAAAACTGCCTGGCATCATTTCAGCCAGCCATTTATTTAGTTCAAAATAATTTCCATACAAAGCACAATTTTATAAAACACACATTATGAAAGCTCCTTCCATTAATAGCTGACCAGTGCTGAATTGGGGACTTTAAGATGGCCAACATTCTTGAACTGACCCTATCCTTTAGCCTTCTTTGGTGCTCTTTCCTCTACGTGACCCTTTCTTGGTTGTGGAAGGGATATTTGAACAGCAATCACAGATCCAACGACCTGAAAATTGTTTGAAAGAATGTAAATTGGATAATGTTGACAATACAACACACTGACCCAGGAGTGCCGAGATCAGTGGGAGAAATCTGTAAACAAGTTACCAATAACAAGCTGAGACTATTCTATAGCCTGCGGTATGGCCTGCATTACTGCAGAACATCTAAAATATGCCAGCTATAAGCTCTGCCCTTTGCTTTCCATGTGCTTTAATGGTTGTCTGGTTCATGGTGTCCTGCCAAATGCTATTATGTCTGTAATGTTAGTGCCTGTGCTTAAAGATAAGGCTGGTAAGCTCAACAGTATTGATAATTACCGACCTATTGCATTAGCCAGTATCTTATCTAAAGTACTGGAGAGAATACTGTTGACAAAGCTAGAAATGTATGTCCTTACTACTGACAATCAGTTTGGGTTCAAAAGAAAACATGGAACTGACCTGTGTATCTATGCTCTTAAAGAGATTGTGTTCAGGTACACAAGCCTGAATTCATCTGAATTTTTATGTTTTATTGATGCGTCCAAGGCATTTGATAGAATTAATCATGAACAATTGTTTGTAAAATTGCTAGATAGAGGTGCCCCTAAATTCTTAGTGAGAATGTTACTGTTTGGTATGCCCATCAAACGTTTCAGGTTAAATGGGACAATGTTGTATCTGCTCCATTCTGTGTTAGTAACGGAGTGCGGCAAGGAGGAATTTTGTCTCCTATTTTATTTAATGTTTATATGGATGAATTGTCAAATCAGTTAAATAGGTTAAAAACTGGCTGTCTTGTGGGCAACACTATTGTTAATCATCTTATGTATGCAGACAACCTGGTCCTGCTCTGTCCATATAGTGTTGGGCTGCAGCAGATGCTGAAGGTGTGCTCTCAGTATGGCCTTGATTATGACATAAAGTATAACGCTAAGAAAAGCCGCATAATGATAGTTAGAAGCGCTGAGGACAGGAAATCAACTTTTCCGACTTTTTAATTTGTCAGACAGTCCTCTTGCTGTGTGTGAGGAAATTAAATACCTAGGTCATGTCATATCCGATGACTGGACGGATGACAAAGACCTCTACCGACAGCGCTGTCACATTTATCTTCAAGCTAACATGTTTATAAGGAAGTTTTCTATGTGCTCTGACTCTGTGAAGTGTTCACTGTTCAGAACCTACATCACACCATTATATACTGCTCAATTGTGGTCTAATTATAAGAAAAAGAGTATGCAGAGGCTCAAGGTAGCATACAATGATGCAATGAGGTTGCTACTTCGTGTCCCTAGATGGCATAGTGCCAGTCAATTGTTTGTGTCCACTAGAGTGCCAACCTGTGAGGCACTCTTAAGACAGCTGATGTTTAGTTTTATGTGTCGCCTGGATAAGTCAGAGAACCACATAATTGAAGCCCTAGTCAGCCCTCTGAAAATCTGCTATAGATTCACTTCTAGGCTAAGACGGCATTGGTGCAATAGCTTGTATATCTTATAGGCTAATATGCAATTTTATATGTATTTTTGTATCTCCTTATACTGTTTGATGTGTTCTATGGACCTGTGTCTGAAATAAAGCTTTTATTATTATTATTATTATTATTATTATATAACCACTCATACAATTCGGCTTCCATACAAATTATTGAATACTAGTATAGATACTAAATAAGAGGACAAATGCTAAATGTAAATCTTAAGTGGAATTTTTAAAAACACCAAAGTCTCTTCTGATATGTTGCTTATATTATTTAACAAATATCATTAGTTATTCGTAGTATAAGTGCACACAACAATCAAGACTAAGTTGTATAGACACAGGAATGGTGTATTCCACAATAAAACAATTCTGCCTTTGCTATAAAGCCACCATGAACAATGTTGTGGATATAGAAACATAGAAAATAGGTGCAGGAGTACACCATTCAGCCCTTCGAGCCAGCACCGCCATTCAATATGATCAAGGCTGATCATCCAAAATCAGCACCCCGTTCTGGCTTTTCCCCCATATCCCTTGATTCCCTTAGCCCTAAGAGCTAAATCTAACTCTCTCTTGAAAACATCCAGTGAATTGGCCTCCACTGCCTTTTGTGACAGAGAATTCCACAGATTCACAACTCCCTGGGTGAAAAAGTTTTTCTTCATCTCATTCCTAAATGGCCTAACCTTATTCTTAAACTGTGACCCCCGACTCTGGACTCCCCCAACATCAGAAACATTATTCCTGCATCTACCCTGTCCAATCCTCTAAGAATTGTATATGTTTCTATAAGATCCCCTCCCCTCCTTCTAAATTCCAGGGAATACAAGCCCAGTCGACCCCTTCTTTCATCATACGTCAGTCCCGGCATCCTGGGAATTAACCTGGTGAACCTACGCTGCACCCTCAATAGCAGCACCCTCAACATGCACCAATCAAAAATTTAAAGTAGGTTTCTCATATTGAACAATCGCATCTGTCATTTCTTCAGTCGGGCATTCACAATTATATAATTTGGAATAGAATGGAATACTTTATTGTCACATGTGACTAGGCACATTACAATAAAGTAATTTATAGCAATATATGCACATCGATAGTTGCTACACTCTGTTCCTAAAATACAATTTACCTGAGGGGATGGCAGAGACTCCCACACAGAAGGTATGATACCCACGGTCGCACTTATCGCAGAACATCATCTCCTCCTCATGATGTGGCTGGCCACACACAATGCACGTCTTGCATTCCATACACTGCCACGGATAGGTTTTTATTACAGCCACTAACTCGGAAAACATATCCAGACAGGATGGATGTCCTATGAGAAGCATCAGCAAGTTATCCATTCAAAAAGTAAATATCTTTCAAAAAACAAAATCAGCAAACATGCGACTTAAGTTAGAATGACCAAAGCTTTATGATTCTGATAGCTACAACTAGCAAGCTTATCTAGCACATTTTAAAATGTATGCAGGATTTAAGGAACAAAAGAGGCCATTCAACCCAACAAATCTATGCCAGGATCCATAAGGGTCTCCCAGAGTCACACAGCATGGAAATAGGCCTTCAGCCCACCCAATTTCCACCGGCCATCAAGCAAGCATTTGCACTGATCCTACACTAATCTTATTTTTAATCTGTCCACATTTCCATGAACTCACCCCAAGATTTACTAGTCAGACTAGGGACAATGCATACTGTCCAATTCACCTACCCCACAAACCTTTGGCATGTGGAAGAAAGCAGAGCACCTGGAGGAAATCCAATCAGTCACAGACATTACCAAGAGTTCACTTTTGACCTCAGTTCACTGGAACCATGAGAGCATTTACTGAGATACTTGTGCCAACTCTGATCTGCTACCTTGTTGCTGCCCAAGAATATCTTGCCTCAGGTGACATTAACTTTCTGTCACTCCTTTCAACTCACCTTGCCTTGTTAATGCTTTTTTTGCTCATATACACCACGAGTTCCATCTAATAGTATCTGTGCTGTTCACTTTAACCACCTTGTGGCAGGGGAGGGGTGTGGAGGTGGTCATTTAGTAAGATCCATATTTTAACTACTCTCCGAGATGAGGTCTCTCCCAAATTCAATGTAGGATTTAACAGCAAGATTTTCAGGGGACTTGGTAATGGACTTGTCACAAGTTAAAATATAATTTCCTGGAACTGCACTACAAAATATATTTGCAACATTAAAGACCTCTGGTAGTCTAATGATAGAGCGACCCGACAATACACTTAAGTTTATCAAAAGGATTGCGGTGCAATTATTATTTTGGAATGATCTGATCATCTTCAATGCAATACCAGTTTCTCAAGCAAATATACAAAATGCTAACACATCATCATGCCCACTCTCACAATTTCCCCAAATCTGGAAGCAAGATGATATTTGTGTGCATGTACTGATATAGGATAACAATGATTTATCAAGAGTAATCTTAAGTATCAATTTTCTGTTATCACAATGGTACCTATCCAATTCACTATCATGTCATTTCCCAACCACATAACATGTTACATTTAAGAAAAAAAAAATATTCAATGTTGCTTCAGGCCAACTTACCACTGTTGTCACACTGGGAGCAGTGTATCAGTGCTTCAGGTTTGTTTTTCTTGTTGGATTCTCTACCCTTTAGACAAATCCCACATATTGCATTTGGAATGATTTTAGGCTGGAAGGGCAATAGTTAGAACAGCACTGTAAAAATTATGTCACTTGAACCTAGGAGTCCAGAACATAGAGTAAGGGCTCAGCAGGTGCAAAGAGAATCCAGGCTTTAAAAGATTTTCTTTCTTCTGGATGCAAAATACAAACCAGCAATCTAACTTAAATCAGTGGATCCACCTTAAACATATTAATAACTACATCAAGGCACATACCAAAATACATAATAATAATAATAAATAGTATATGTATAGCATGCATAGATAGAATAATATGCATAACCCGCACAATCTTGGCAAGGATAAATTGAGGAAAGACTAAACAGCATGCGCTATAGCAAACTATAATTAATAAAACAAATGAACAACTGGAATTCAGATAATATGGGTTGATTTGGAATCAGAAAAATAAGGAATTTTTAGAAACATATTGAAAACAAATTCATATACCTGGAAGCAATTTGTTTCCAATCTACAATTTTCTAAAGGATGCAAATGTACATAAATATACAAATTTCATCAGTATACCAAATATCTTGCATCCTTCATGTTTGCATCGTTTTTACAATAAAAAGCAAGGCTTTTATTTACAACCATGAAACAAAAGCCTATATGCGTGTGTTTGTTCAACAAACGTCTCTCACCAACAGTAAATAAAGTGAAACTGTATCTATTTATAAGAATTCACGTGGTCTTACAGAGGTAGTTTATATAAAAGAAACAGTCTAATCACTTTAGCAGCAACAATATGTGATATAACATCTCTAATAAAACTGATCAAACAATTGTGAATGTAATCATTGGACAGTCTAACGTTCTTGAAGAACTTGATAAAATGCATACGGTTTATTCTCCTCCTTCCTCCAACAAATTGACCTATATTACAGATAATTTTATTACAAGTAGAATGATTAATCGTTACTTCTCCACATTTTATTATTCTTAATCCAGAACATTAAAGATTGTTACACAAGTTAAGTGTTCATGATTAATATGTTAGGTTATGCAGATGTTCAGGGATAAAAAAACAGTAGGAATGAACAGATTATATTCAGCATGGTAAGGAGTAACTGCCGTACTGTTACAAGAATCGGAGCTGAGTTTGCTGTTATTCACAGCCTATATCAACTAAAAACATGGGGTTAAGGGTAACCTATCTAAAGCTGGAAGGAGATAACAAGAGAAAGAAAAAAAGATGCAAAAGAGTTAATGGCAAGATGATGACAAAATGTATAGTGTATGGGGATGTACGAAAATATTCACTTTGGCAGGTATACAGGGAAAATCAGAAATGATATTATTTTTAAAGCACATGCAATGTGAGTAAGATTCATGTTTGGATAGTATTGTGGTTGTGTTGTGGTTGTGCACACAAATATTGTGGTTGGATCATGTGTTTTCCCCAACTGCAGCTAGAATGGCTGAGTGGTCTCCCATTCAAGTGCAAACAGGTCTCAAGTCTGCTTGACTAGGTACTCACCAGGGAAGCAACAGATTAATTGCTCCCATTAAAAAGTATGGGATTAAGAAATGCTAACATTCAGAGGGATTTTGGGCATCTTTATACACACGTTGCCAAGTCAAAAATGCAAACACCAAGCAATTAGTTAAACACATTGTGTTTTTTTCTCCAGAGATGCTGCCTGTCCCGCTGAGTTACTCCAGCATTGTATTTTAACATTTATTGCATAGGTTTGCAGAGCAAGAAATTGAAGCAATTTGAAAGGTTTTGATGAGAACACAAATGGAGCACTGTGCACATACTAAAAGCAGGATACACTAGTTTTAGATTAATTCCCAAGAGATATAGTGAAAATGTCTATATTCCCAAAAGCTTAGATGAGTAAGAAGCAATTGCATTAAAATTAAGAGAATTCAGTCAGGGACTCAGGGGAATATGTAGACAGTAGTAAGTTGAGCTTTGATATTGAATGATAGATTATGTGCGAGAGGTTGAATGGCCAACTCCTGCTTGTAACAAATGAAAAACAGTTGATGCTTGTTTTGTTAGATCATCTTTTTGAATTTTCAAGATTAGTTTTACTTTTTTTTTTAAAGTGTTTGATCATGCTGTTTCAATTCAGTCTACACGATTGGTAATCATGTCATCCATGAAGCTTGGTAATCCCATTGCTATGGGACTGAAAACTGAACATAATGTGTATAATTATCCTGCATTCATTGCTTCTGGAGAAAAATAACGTCCCACTCAGAAGTTGTGAGCATTTCATGTGTTCCTTCTAAACAATGGAAGTTTGCTGTCAGCTAGACATACAATCCATGATGCATCCAACTCATTGGCTAAGAGTTTTCAACAGCGACCTTTTAAAAAAAATTGCCTTTTGTCAACAGAAAATGTAAAGATACATAAAACAGAAATCATTAAACTAATTTCACAATAAACTCCAAGTAAATCAAATAACTTGCATTAAATAATTCACATACTAGTTCCCTCTAAGTGCTGCTGTCAACTCAGCACTAACATGTTGCCCAAAAGAATAGATTTTGGACTGCTGACAGTCTACGTTAGGCTTATTCACTATTCACTCTCTAAAAGATGACAAAGGCACTCTTAAAATCGGCTTCATAGTTTATTTTAAAAAAGTAATTCAGATGTTAAAAGTTTACATCAAAAATGTGGTAACATCTAGAGGCTGTGGAACTGAAACACAACACCTCTCAAATAACATACTATAAAATATTTCTACAGCTTAGAAACTATTCAAACAAAGAAGCATCTTAACTATTTTTACAGTTCTGATTACTCTTCCTCATTGTTTTTTCAGAAATCTAACATAAAAAAACAATGTCTGAACATTTAACATTGTACGATTAACTGCACTGATCCCTGGAGCAGAAGCCCTCAGAGATATTAGAAAGAACAGTTCAGATTGGTTTCAACCCTCTCAGTTTCTCTCCATGTTCTGCAATTTTAGGAGAAGGTGTGTATCATCCACTCAATAAATTACGATCATCCTACATCAATTAATAAAGTCACGAACAGCTACATATGTTAAAAAAAAGTGCTTATATGCATAGGATGCAAGATGTTAAAGTATTCTGTCTGTGTTGTTTATGTAGTCAGTTAAAAACTAGTTTGATGGTTGGCCATGAGAAATGTTATTTTGCGCCTATATTTTGTTTCAGAAAGTTAATGTCATCTTCTTGTAGCTTACTAATACTGCAGTTACAATGGCCACAAACTAAATGTTATGCTGTACATTTTAACACACTGGCACTTGATATATACAATGCCCTCCATAATGTTTGGGACAGAGACCCATCATTTATTTATTTCGCCCCAAGCAGAAGCGTCCACATCGCGGGGCTGGAAACTGGAAGTATTCCGAGCTAATTCTGCTCCCACCATCTATTGCGACAAGTGATGGCTTCCACTCATTGTTGCCGGAAGCCTGCGTCTTTTTCAATACGGATGATGACAGCGAGGTCAACATTTGTAACAAGATGGACACTAAAAGAAGATGATTTATTTGTTTGCCTCTGTACTCCACAATTTGAGATTTGTAATAGACAAGATCTCGTGGATAAAGCGCACATTGTCAGATTTTAATAAAAGCCATTTTTATACATTTTGGTTTCACCATGCAGAAATTACAGCAGTGTTTATACATAGCCCCCCATGTCAGGGCACCATAACGTTTGGGACACATGGCTTTACAGGTGTTTGTAATTGCTCAGGTGCGTAATAATTGCCTCCTTAATGCAGGTATAAGAGAGCTCTCAGCACCTAGTCTTTCCTCCTGTCTTTCTATCACCTTTGGAAACTTTTATTGCTGTTTAACAACATGAGGACCAAAGTTGTGCCAATGAAAGTCAAAGAAGCCATTATGAGACTGGGAAACAATAATAAAACTGTTAGAGACGTCAGCCAACCCTTAGGCTTACCAAAATCAACTGTTTGGAACATCATTAAGAAGAAAGAGAGCACTGGTGAGCTTACTAATCGCAAAGGGACTGGCAGGCCAAGGAAGACCTCCACAGCTGATGACAGAAGAATTCTCTCTATAATAAAGAAAATTCCCCAAACACCTGGCCAACAGATCTGAAACACTCTACAGGAGTCAGGTGTGGATTTATCAATGACCACTGTTGGCAGAAGACTTCATGAACAGAAGATGCACTGCAAGATGCAAACCACTGGTTAGCCGCAAGAATAGGATGGCCAGGTTACAGTTTACCAAATAGTACTTAAAAGAGCAACCACAGTTCTGAAAAAAGGTCTTGTGGACAGATGAGATGAAGATTAACTTATATATCAGAGTGATGGCAAGAGCAAAGTATGGAGGAGAGAAGGAACTGCCCAAGATCTAAAATATCACCTCATCTGTGAAACACAGTGGAGGGGGTGTTATGGCTTGGGCATGTATTGCTGCTGAAGGTACTGGCTCACTTATCTTCAGTGATGATACAACTGCTGATGGTCGTAGCATAATGAATTCTGAAGTGTATAGACACATCCTATCTGGTCAAGTTCAAACAAATGCCACAATACTCATTGGCCGGCAGTTCATTCTACAGCAAGACAATGATCTCAAACATATTGCTAAAGCAATTTTTCAAAGAGTTTTTCAAAGCTAAAAAATGGTCAATTCTTGAGTGGCCAAGTCAATCACCTGATCTGAACCCAATTGAGCATTCCATTTATATGCTGAAGAGAAAATTGAAGGGGACTAGCCCCCAAAATAAGCATAAGCTAAAGATGGCTGCAATACAGGCCTGGCAGAGCATTACCAGAGAAGATACCCAGCAACTGATGATGTCCATGAATAGCAGACTTCAAGCAGTCATTGCATGCAACGGATATGCAACAAAATACTAAACCCGACTACTTTCATTTACATGACATTGCTGTGTCCCAAACATTATGGTGCCCTGAAATGGGGGGGACAGGGCTAGAGAAGCGACTGCAACAACTACAGAGGCATCTCCCTCCTCAACATCGTCGGCAAGGTCTTTGCTCGGGTCATCTTGATCCGCCTGCAGAAGCTGGCAGAAAGTGTCTACCTAGAGTCACAGTGCGGTTTCCGAGCTGGAAGGTCAACAGTAGACATGGTCTTCTCCCTTCGCCAGCTCCAGGAGGTGCAGAGAACAGCGGATGCCCCTGTATGTTGCTTTGATTGACCACACCAAGGCGTTCGACCTCGTCAGCAGAGATGGCCTATTTAAGGCCATGCCAAAGATTGGTTGCCCACCAAAACTGCAGAGCATGATGTAATCCTTCCACATCAACACAAAGGGGGCAGTACAGTTCAATGGCAGTTTCTCTGAGCCCTTCGACATCCGCAGTGGCGTCAAACAAGGGTGCGTCCTTGCCCCCACACTCTTTTGGATTTTCTATGCTCTGCTCCTGAAACATGCCTTCGGCACTGCAACAGAGGGGATCTACCCACGTACTAGATCAGATGGCAGGCTCTACAACATCACCCGCCTCAGAGCAAAGACAAAAGTACGTGAAGCTCTCATCAGAGACATGTGGTTTGCCGACGACGCCGCAGTTAGGTCCCACACCCAGCAGGAACTACAGTCACTGATGGACCGCTTCTATCAGGCATGCAAGGACTTCGGGCTGACCATCAGCCAGAAGAAAATAAACATCTTGGGGCAGGATACAGAGGTGCCACCTACGAACTTGATGCTGTCCATCAGTTCACGTACCTCGGCTCCACCATCACCGACATCCTCTCCTTGGACACAGAGATTGCTAAGAGGATCGGGAAGGCAGCTCCAACTCTCGTTCGCCTCACAACTCGAGTGTGGACCAACCCAAAGCTGACAGTGAAGACAAAGATAGCAGTCTACAACGCCTGTGTCATCAGCACGCTGCTGTACGGCAGTGAGACATGGACTACATGTGCCAGGCAGGAGTGAAGACTCAACACCTTCCAACTGAGAAGCATCTGCTGTATCCTGGGCATATCCTGGCAAGACAGTGTCCAACGCCGAGATCCTGTCTCACGCTGGCCTTCCCAGTATGGACACTCTACTCAGGCAGCGCAGACTGCGGTGGCTGGGCCATGTCCACCGCATGGAGGATGGCCGTATTCCAAAAGACATCCTCTATGGGGAGCTGACATCTGGGAGGAGAACCATCGGTCGCCCCCAGCTACGTTACAAGGATGTCTGCAAGAGAAATATGAAGGCGCTCGACATCGATGTGGAGTCCTGGGAGAGCCTTGCAGCTGACCGCACGAGGTGGAGAGGTACCCTGAACCAACATCTCAAAACGGGGGAAGAGAAACTGTTGAATGCAGCGGCAGACAAGCGGGCACGCAGAAAGGAGCCCAGCAACTTCAACAAACCAGAGGCCACACACAAATGTGACCTTTGACACAGAGACCGTCACTCCCACATTGGTCTCTTCAGCCACAAGTGACGCTGCACCAGCCGAGGTTTGGAGCAAGCTGCCAACAACTAGGATGCATCACCCATGGTCAGTCATGATCGAGGGGGGCCTATGATGTATAAACACTGCTGTAATTTCTACATGGTGAAACCAAAATGTATATAAATGGCCTTTTTAAAATCTGACAATGTGCACTTTAACCACATGTGATTTTTTCTATTACAAATCTCAAATTGTGGAGTAAAGAGGCAAATAATTAAATAAAGGGTCTTTGTCCCAAACTTTATGGAGGGCATGGTATATGTAATTGAAATTCTCAAACACCTCTGTCAAAACTTAACAAGCAAGAGCAACAGGATTTTCCCATTTGGCTCAGGACTTGGAGTTTAAGAAATTTTCCACCTACGGTTAAAGTGTGTCAGGGCAAACTGGTTAATGTCCAGCTATTTGTCAACCATTTTTCAAATGCATTAATTCACAAGATTAAGGTGTTGCTATCTGGGTCATTGTTTATTACCCATTCCTAACTATCTCTGAATTAGGCCATTTCAGAGGGTCGCAAGGACTCCACACCGCTGTGGATCTGGCAACACACACACAGAACAGACTCTGTAAAGGTGGCAGTTTTACTTCCATGAAGAATGTTGGAGAGTACTCAGATGTGTCCCTTACTCAGTTGCACAACAACAACAACTCAGACTGTACATGAGCATGGAGAAACTACACATTCGGATAGGAAGGAGAGTAGAAAAAGAACGGCCTGGGAAATCAGCAGGGGATTGAAGTGAAGTTATGTAGTGAAGTTAATTTTGTTTGTTGAAGTTAATGTAGTGATTGAGTATCCGGAGCCAAAGGCAATTGACTTGGAGATACAAGCTGAAATCCCAGCATGGCAGCTGGGGAATTAAAGTTCAATTTAGTAAACAATAAATCTGTTTTTACAACAATCTAGTAGTTTCAGGGTCCACTCATATCTCCAAATCAGTTTTGGATATTTAATCACTACATTATGCTTTAAGCCTCAATCTATTGTTGACTTCCCAACGTCTGTTCTGTTTCCACTCTCCATCCAGTCGTAATGTGTGGTTTTTCCAAATCTTCATACATCCAAACTTGTTATTAATACTAAGAGACATACCAGTACTCTCTGACATGTCAATGAGATGTTAATATATTTAAAACATAAATTTTATGTGGAAAACAATACTGCAGCATAGGATACCATTTTATGCATCTCAGACAGTACAGCACTCCTCTACAATGACCCAAGTTATGCATTCCAGCCCAAGCAGGGATCTGGAAGCTATGACCTTATGAAAGTAGTGAGAAGTAAACCACCAAATTAAAGTGATAACTTAGGTGCTGTTAGTGGAAGAAAAAGCCACATCTCCTTACAGGTTTTACTTATTCAAAACTACAGAACAATAGAAACTATTCCATATATAGTATACCATATTGGTATACAATACTATACCAATTATTTGGTAGTTGAAATGTCCAGAATTTCCAACCATCTATCTGGATTAGTGAAGAGATCTGTTGTTGGGATTTCTTTGCTTCAAGAACAGCAGCATGCAACATTAACTAGAACTCACTAGTAGGAGCATGAGGATGTAAAGTCCAATAACCATTTCCTGTGTCAAAGTGGAATGATTCTGAGAAAATTAATTTTAACTGAATCCTCAAATTCCTGAATTTAGCCATTCTATAATGAAGGCTGCCAAAGACCTACGCTTTGGAATTTGTTCCCCAAACCTCTATGTCCCTTTGCTGCAAAGGTTGGAATAAACTACCATCTGACCAACTTAGGTCATCAGTACTTATTTTACATGAATCCTTCTTTATTGGATCGTGTTGCAGAGAAGTGCCTTTGAATATTTTTTGTTACATTAAAGATGCCATTTAAATTTAACTTATTCTTGTTGATTGCATTTCATAAGCAACTGGTAAAATAGGTTAAGTAAACCTAATAAATAGGTTAAACAATTTCAAAATATTGCTTATAATATCATCGAGATACCATTAATATGGTATTCCTTCACTTCTCAGCCAAAGGGGAAATGGTATGGTTTACTCAGTTAAGTTCCTATTTCTATTTCCAATTCAGAGAGAGAAAAATAAATTGTTGTTGGCTGGTCGCATGAAATGCACTGATGAGTTTTGGTTAGTGTTATACTCATTTCCACACATTCACTTTCACTGAACTCAAGAATTTAGTGTCAGTGATCAAAAAGGCATAATATCCAACACTTAAATTCACATTTGCAACATTCTATTCTGCACAGGACATTAAGGCTTAAATATAAAACGTGTATAAAATCTGGACACCCAAGTTTAGGCAAATGCTACACTCATAAAAAAAATCGTCCCCTCAGACAGACGGCGATGTCAGTAGCAGGCTTCTTGGCTGTGGAGCAATGGTGATGAATGAGAATGAACAGAGTGATGCAAAACTGTGATAACGCCTTCAAATTAGTAACACAAGGCATCATTTCAAACCATTTCCTGCCATAGTTTTGAGGCAGGCAATTCTAATTCCAAGGCATTTTGATAATTGAAAGTTATCACCTTTAGAAGAAGTGAAATGGCTCAAAAGAAAAAGCAATAAAGATAATCTTGGGCTCAAAGTCGGTAGCAAATTTGTCACGCACTATTAAACAGACCCAAGCTAAATATCAGAACAATGAACGAGCTTTAACAATGTCAGAATTACTATGAAGTTGTTCTATTGTGCAATATGCTTAATCAGGAGTGAAATTATCTCAGTATTGGACAGCTTTGCTTAAACACAGCATCTTGTTAACAGTTTTATATTAAAAACAAACATTTAAGCACCGAAAACAACATTTCACACTGAGCTTAACAGGAAAAAAAATCATAGATTATTGTAGTAAAAATAAAACACTTCTAGAGTAAAATACTAAACTATATCAAAACAAAAATAAATATTAACTTTCATTCCTCTTCAAAAGTAATGGATAGGAAACTGCTTAATTCTTGTGCCAAATTGTGACAATTATCGTTTGGATTTTGGCAAAAAAAAAGCACAGCAAATGTCTGAAATTTCCCCACCCTCCCTTCTCATCACTCAAAAATATTATCTTATTCTGCATGAAGCAAAGGTTGACTGGGAGAGGCTGAAAGCGGGTAAAGGGACATTCCATGTAGGAAGGAACTGCAGATGCTGGTTTAAACTCAAGATACACAAAATGCTGGACTCAGTGGGACAGGCAGCATCTCTGGAGAGAAGGAATGGGTGTCGTTTCAGATCAAGACCTTTCTTTCCAGAGATGCTGCCTGTTCCGCTGAGTTACTCAGGCATTTTGTGTCTGTAAAGGGACATTTCGCTCGGAAGACTGTTAAAAGTGAGATAGGGAGAGTTCAGGGCCAGCATTGTCCTATTAAAGTTAAGGGCAAGGCTGGCAATAATAGGGAACCCTGGTTGTTGATGTATATTGAGGCTCTGGTCAGGAAAAATGAGGCATAGTATAGGTCGGGTATAGTCATCTCTGATCAAATACATTGGACATAGGAGTAATGTTAAAAAGGACATTAAGGGGGCAAAAGGAGAGAAGATATCCCTGGCACAGAAGGTAAAATAAAACCCAAAATATTCTGGATGCAAAGAGCAAAAGGGTAACTAGGGAGAGAGCAAGTTATTTTAAGGGTCAGTGTGGTAATTATGTGTGGAGCCCTGAGAGAAAAGCAAGGTCCTAAATGAATACTTTGCATCTGCATTTACAGTAAAGAAGGATAGAAGCTTGGGATTCAGAGGAAAGGACAAGATATTCTGAAGCACAAAGACATTATGAAGAGAGGTAGTAGTGGTCTTGGAGCTCAAAAAGGTGGATAAATGCAGATCCTGACAAAGTGTATCCTGGGACATTGGGGGAAGAAAGGAGAAGATTTCGAGAACCCTGGTAGAAATTTTTGTATCTTCTTTTCAGATAGCAAATTGGATATAAAATTGGCTTGTTCGTAAGAGTCAGAAGGTGATAGTGTAGGATTGTTATTCCAGATTGGAGACGTGTAACCATTGGTGATCTGTGCTAAACCCTCTTTTGTTTGTCATGCATCAATGATTTGGAAAGGAATGTAAGTGGCACAATTAGTAAGTCTGCAGATGACACCAAAATTGGTGGTATATAGGACAGTGGAGAAGGTTGGGTAACGTTACTATCGGATCTAAATCAACTTGGAAACGGGGCAAGTGAACAGCTGGTGGAATTTAACTCAGACAGCGATCTGTTTTTTGAATTTAAACCAGGATGGGATATAAACAGTGCATGTCAGTGCCCTGGAGAGTGCTACTGAACAGCAAGACCTTGGTATACAAGTACATCGTTTCCTGAAAGTGATAACACAGGGTGAACATGTATGGTACATTTGCCTTAATTGACCAAGGCACTGATTACAGGGGTTGGGATGTCATGTTACAGTCGTACAAATGACTGGGCCAGGCTAATTGTTAGGCTAGAATCTAAAGCCCAGGTTTAGGGCTCCTCTGGCCACATCATACTCCCTGGATTAGCTCGTCCCCCCGTTCTCCTCTCTCACTCCCACCAACGTATAGGGAGCTACGTATAACTCAGTAAGATGCTGACGTGGTCAATTTCACCATGACAGAGATCCAGCTGTATTTAAGATAAAATCCAGGTTAAATATTATCAGATTCACATAATCTTTTCTTGAAAAGAAATGATGTTCCAGAGTTTGTTGTAATATATGCACTTTTTGATAATCCTTTTCCATTAATAAACACAGTAATGTTAAAAGCAGTTAACCATCCATTGCAAATCACTGATGTTACTCTTGGCACCGTCAAAAAAGATAATACTCCTTGGATTTCCAGGAAGTAGCCTTTTTCTGGACGGTAGATAATGGGTACATTTTAAAAAAAATCTGGATGCAGCAATGAAATTATCTGGTGACCATTCCTGGGCTCATTCATTGTCTTCCATTTTATGTCCAACACTTAATATGCTGCAATGTAACAAAAATCCACTAAAGCAGCATCCAACACTGATACCAAAACATTTGAAGTGCTTGGTAATTTGCTTCACTTTAAAATGGCTTTCAGCACCTACAAAGTGATCAACCTGCACAGATATAATTGTTGCTTTTCTCTGTGAACCTCAAAGTTGATGTGATGTTCAATCTTCTGTAAAGTTTTCAGGGATATCACACCAACTTTCCAAATTAAACCTGCCTTTAAGTAAGAGATATTAACATATGAAGTAGATTTAATTTCAGGCATTGCAACAGACCAAAATCAATCTCAATGACTTCAGTGAACAATTAAATTTGAGCACAAATTTGTTCCTCACTTAAAGTACTACAATGCATGTCGTAATTACAATGCACAATTCTTCTTTTGAGATATAATGGCCTGTAATGTTTCAAAAGTATGATTTTAATGTAACATTTTAGTAAGGAGGTTCAAACCATTATTGTTTCACCATAACATAAGCTGAATTAGAATTTATGGCCATTGGACTCTCCAGTGGGCAACGTGCTTTAGTCTTTGTCCAAGTACCATTCAATCTGAATTGTACAACCTGACAGTGCCAAAAGTCTAGGTTTTGCAATTTCACTCTATGTTCTAAGCGAACACCATCCTAAAAGCCCCAAGGGAAAATAGTGAAGCCAGAAAAACATATAATACTGCCAGGCTAACAATGTAAAAACATTTGAATTTCAAAAATTGTCAAAAAAAACATCTTTGACCTTTGAGATAAAGGACCTTCTTTAGCAACAGAATCATTAAAAATTAAGATAGTGAATAAGTGTCAAATAGTACATGTGAACTAAGAAAGCAGCGGCTTCAGCAGAGAGAGTATAAGCAAGCTCCAAGGGGATAAAACACAAGCCTACTACAGTTCCAGTAGGAGGAAGAATCCAGGCAGCTTCACGAGTAAGCCTCAGGTTGAATAAAATAGTGCAAGATAAGGAAGCAGAGGGTGATAAATGCAGGAGATGCATTAGTGGACGCTGGCTAGTACAGGCTGACCAATTCTACTCAGAACAAAATAAAAATTAGCAAGAGGTTCATCAGAAAGGATGTCTCAGGGGCTTTTATCTTCTACCTTGTACCCAGTCACTGATTTGGGTGTTACACTGCGTTTTGCATCTTTCAATGCTCGTGGTCCTCTTTCTTTTGGTGTCTGCTTTCCCTGTGATGAGTCATCTTGATGTTCAGTAGGACTTTCACCGCCTGTCGTGCTCCCAGAAGATGTATCCTGAGGAAAAATTGAAAATAATGCAGTTGGATGCCAAAACACAAGATCATTCTACATATTTGAATTTAATTCATGACCAAAATAAAATCAACATTTCTTGCTGGTAATTCAAGATTAATCATTCAAAAGCAATACAACATGAACGAGAAGGAACAAAAAGCAGATTAAAATGTCTTTAGAAATTGGAAATCTACTAACTTCGAATGTACTCAATTTTGCTGCCAGAGTGCATGCTTAAAAAAAACTTAACTTCAAGAACAGCAGAGCACTCCCATTAATCAGAAATGAGTGGCACAACTCCAGAATGCAGTCATAGGTGAAACTAAAATAATTTCTTCCATTGACTGGTAGAGTGGAAATAAAGATTTCAAAAATCCATTTAACTGGAGGCATTAAACGAATACAGAGATTGTGAAAATAATGGTTTAGATCTAGAGTCCCTCAGATTTTAAGTTAGCCCCTGCAAATCGGAGAGTAGCCAGTTTTTCAAGGAAGTAAGTAGGAGACAAACAGAAATCATTGGACAATGTCCCAGGACATACGTAGACATTTATAGTCCAAAACTGGGAGCTGCAGTCTCAGAATAAGGAGTTTGCCATTTAGGATTGAGCTTGAGATATTTTTTCCCCAAGCAGCTTTGCATTCTAAACTCTAGAGCAGTGTGGATACTCAGGCCCTGTCCCACGGGCAGGCGGTTACTGGCGGTGAAGCGCGGCGTCCCCGGAAGCGGGGACCGCACGGCTACTGCTGGAGCGCCGCGCGTATGCCGCGGGAGCGCCGCTCGGATGCGTCCCACGAGCATGCGGTAAGTTAAACCTTACCGGAAGCTGTTGCCGCGCGTATCCCGGATGGTCACCGCACGGCCTGTCCCACGGGCCGACTGGAATGGACGTCGCGCGGCGTCGGGTGATGACATCATCGCGCAACACGATGACGTCGAGACGGCTCACGGTGTACAGGCGGTGCTCGCGCCGCACAGGCGGCGCACTGGCGATGCTCGCGGCGAAGAGGCAGCGGCTGGGCAGTAGGCCGAGATTTTTGAACAGTGTCAGCTTTTCTGAGCACCGCACGGTGTCGGGACCAACTACATACGGTCCCGGCGGTCTGCGTGGGACTGACCCCGCGGGCCATGCACGGTCTCTGGCGGTCCACACGCGGTCCCAACTTCCTGCTACACCGCCAGTAACCGCCTGCCCGTGGGACAGGCCTTTCAGTCATTTCCTCCATGGTAGAGATTGAAAGATTTGTGGATACTAATGGAATCAGTCATCATGGTTAGTCAAAAATGACACAAATTTTGTAAATTGTGCTGTTTATCAGAAAGTGAGCTTTAAATCTGGCAGGTAAATAAAACTTAATAGAAAATCCATATTTTATAAGAGCAAGTAATCCTTGAAGAAAATTTAAATTATTTCTTCAAAGGTGGCAAGACTTCAGGTAATAAAGCGCTGATTAGATGAAAAAGCACATCTGCCACATCTGAGTCACATGTAACACAAAAACTATCAATGGTTTTAAATATTAAGTTGCCACTTCTAAGCTGGTGCCATAAAATGTAACAATGTTGCCATGCAAAGTTCAATCACTTCACTGACAGCTAAATGTTGGACCCAAATATAATGGCAAATCTGACCTAATCACTCATTATCTGTAGTAATACCATCATTATGTATACTTAGCCCAAATAGATGCTTAGTTACGACACAGAAGTAAATAATATTGAATTGTAATGGAATTTAATTTTGATTTTGTTTTTTGACCATTCACATAAAAACCACTTGAATCAAATAACATAAACTGGATTTTTACTACGCATAAATAGACCTGGATATAAAAATAAAAGTAAAATGATGCAGATGCTGGAAGTCTGAACTAATAACAGGGAATCAGGGAAGTTTTCAGCAGTTTCAGGTCAATTAAAAAGTTAGAGATAAACAAGTTTGAAGATGCAGTGAGAGTGAGAACAAATATGGTCAAGAAATAGTAATGGCACAAAAACTAATAGGGTGTACATTAGAAGAGCAGGATTACGACCTGAAACTTGAGTCTGGAAGGCCATAATATGCCAAGTCGATACTTGACATGCTCTCATTACATTTACAATATTTAACTACAGTCAAGTTTCTGTTTGGCTGGTTTCTTACGGAAAAACCTTTGTCTTCTTTTCGCTCATCCTCCCCACGTCCATCTTCTGCATCATCGGAATCTCCATCACTGTCAGGTGCTGGCAATTCTGGGTCCAAAGGTGGTTCATACAAGGCCGTGTTTACAGGAAGGTAACGCAGTTCATTGGGAGAGTACCTAATACGGTAAATGCAATTACAATTATCCTTAATTCATATTCAACATTTAGTGTGATTTTTATTTTTCATCATGCATGAAATTTTAATCTGGTAACAATCAGGCAGAAATAAATAGAGAAATAAAGCCTCGCTTGAATACAAATCTAATTTGCTTTTCAGTGCTAAAATGATCTCATTTAGACTACGACCAAACTTTTGAAATGAATGATACCATAAGATGAAAGCCCTGTCGTTACTTTATGCGGTTTGAGAGACAACACAGCGATATCAGTTTGATTTTGACTTTCCGTGCTATCTGTGTGGGTTTGCATATTTCATCTATGACTATATTGATGTTTGCGGTACTCAAAGGCAGGGTGGTGGGTTAATTGGCTATTCTAAATTACAAAAGAACAATGGGGAATTGATGTGCAGGCAATAAAGAACAAATTGTAAGAGGTGGAAAAGTAAATTTGATCTGCAAGGAGCCAGCATGAATGTGATAGGCCCAATGGTGGCCTTCTGTCTCATCATAAGAAATAAATTATACATCCCAGGCAAGAGACAGGATTGCTAGGGCCTTACATCCCAGGTTCTTGACAAAAGGCACAAAGAAGATTGCTGGGGCCTTGAAAATGTTCTTGGTCTCCTCTCTTGACATACACGCAAGGTGCTGGGGAACTGGAGTGTATCCAATAGTTCATTGTTTGAGGAAAATAGGGGAAATCCAGGAAATTATGGGCAGGTGAGCCTCACATCAGCAGTAAGGATGCTATTGGAGAGGATTCACTCATATTTAGACATGAATAAGGCATTTGCCAAAGTCCCTCATAGTACAATGATCCAGAAGATTACAATGCATGGGATCCAAGATGACTTGGTAGTTTGGATTCAAAACTGGATTACCCACAGAAGAAAGAGGCTAGTGTTAGAAGGGTGCTGTTCTAGATGAAGGTCTGTGACCAGTAGGGCTGTTCAGGCATCATATCAGTCCCGAGACCTATGTTGTTTATGATATATACAATTGACCTGGATGAAAATGTAGATCGGTTGATTCATAATGTTGCAGATGACGCAAAATTGATGGAGTTGCAGACAGTGAAAGCGGCTGTCAAAAGGTTCGGTAGGATATGGATCAGTTACGGATATAACCATTACAGCACGGAAACAGGCCATCTCGGCCCTTCAAGTCCGTGCCGAACACTTTTTATTTTTTATTTTTATACTCTCACCAAGTCCCATCTACCTGCACTCAGACCATATCCCTCCATTCCTTTCCCGTCCATATACCCATCCAAACTATTTTTAAAGAATAAAATCGAACCTGCCTCCACCACTTCCACTGGAAGCTCATTCCACACAGCTACCACTCTCTGAGTAAAGAGGTTCCCCCTAATGTTACCCCTAAACTTCTGTCACTTAATTCTCAAGGTATGTCCCCTTGTTTGAATCTTCCCTACTCTCAATGGGAAAAGCTTATCCACGTCAACTCTGTCTAACCCGCTCATAATTTTAAAGACCTCTATCAAGTCCCCTCTTAACCTTCTGCGCTCCAAAGAATAAAGACCTAACTTGTTCAACCTTTCTCTGTAACTTAGTTGCTGAAACCCAGGCAACATTCTAGTAAATCTCCTCTATACTCTCTCTATTTTGTTGACATCCTTCCTATAATTAGGCGACCAAAATTGTACTCCATACTCCAGAATTGGCCTCACCAATGCCTTGTACAATTTTAACATTACATCCCAACTTCTATATTCAATGCTCTGATTTATAAAGGCCAGCACACCAAAAGCTTTCTTTACCACCCTATCTACATGAGATTCCACCTTCAGGGAACTATGCACTGTTATTCCTAGATCCCTCTGTTCAACTGCATTCCTCAATTCGCTACCATTTACCATGTACGTCCTATTTTGATTTGTCCTGCCGAGATGTAGCACCTCACATTTATCAGCATTAAACTCCATCTGCCATCTTTCAGCCCATTCTTCCAAATGGCCTAAATCTCTCCGTAGACTTTGAAAATCTACTTCATTATCCACAACACCACCTATCTTAGTATCATCTGCATACTTACTAATCCAATTTTCCACACCATCATCCAGATCATTGATGTACATGACAAACAACAGTGGACCCAACACAGACCCCTGAGGCACCCCACTAGTCACCGGCCTCCAACCTGACAAACAGCCATCCACCATTACTCTCTGGCAACTCCCATTCAGCCACTGTTGAATCCATCTTGCTACTCCACCATTAATACCCAATAATTGAATCTTCTTAACCAACCTTCCATGAGGAACCTTGTCAAAGGCCTTACTGAAGTCCATATAGACAACATCCACTGCTTTACCCTCATCAATTTCCCTAGTAACTTCTTCGAAAAATTCAAGAAGATTAGTCAAACATGACCTTCCAGGCACAAATCCATGTTGACTGTTCCTAATCAGACCCTGCTTATCCAGATGCTTATATATATTATCTCTAAGTATCCTTTCCATTAATTTGCCCACCACTGACGTCAAACTAACAGGTCTATAATTGCTAGGTTTACTCTTAGAACCCTTTTTAAACAACGGAACAACATGCGCAGTACGCCAATCCTCCGGCACTATTCCCGTTTCTAATGACATTTGAAATATTTCTGTCATAGCTCCTGCTATTTCTACACTAACTTCCCTCAATGTCCTAGGGAATATCCTGTCAGGACCTGGAGACTTATCCGTTTTCATATTTTTCAAAAGTGTTCGCACCTCCTCTTCTTTGAATCTCATAGATTCCATTGCTACTCTGCTTGTTTCCCTTAACTCACATAATTCCATATCCTTCTCCTTGGTGAATACCGAAGAAAAGAAATTGTTCAATATCTCCCCCATCTCTTTTGGCTCTGCAGATAGCTGTCGACTGACTCTCTAATGGACCAATTTTATTCCTTGTTATCCTTTTGCTATTAATATAGCTGTAGAAACCCGTTGGATTCACTTTCACCTTACTTGCCAAAGCAACCTCATATCTTCTTTTAGCTTTTCTAATTTCTTTCTTAATATTCTTTTTACATTCTTTATACTCCTCAAGCACCTCATTTACTCCATGCTGCCTAAAATTATTGTAGATCTCTCTCTTTTTCCGAACCAAGTGTCCAATTTCCCTTGAAAACCATGGCTCTTTCCAATTTTTACTATTTCCTTTCAACCGAACAGGGACATAAAGATTCTGTACTCTTAAAATTTCACCTTTAAATGTCCTCCATTTCTCTTCTACATCCTTCCCATAAAACAACATGTCCCAATTCACTCCTTTTAAATCCTTTCGCATCTCCTCAAAGTTAGCCTTTCTCCAATCAAAAATCTCAACCCTAGGTCCAGTTCTGACCCTCTCCATAATTATATTGAAACTAATGGTATTGTGATCACTGGACACGAAGTGCTCCCCAACGCATACAGAATGTGTTTCCCAGTCTATGTGTGGAAAATTGAAATCTCCCACAATCACTACCTTGTGCTTACTACTAATATCTGCTATCTCCTTACATATTTGCTCTTCCAATTTTCGCTCCCCATTTGGCGGTCTATAATACACCCCTATAAGTGTTGCTACACCTTTCCCATTTCTCAGTTCCACCCAAATAGCCTCCCTAGAAGAGCCCTCTAATCTATCCTGCCAAAGCACTGCTGTAATATCTTCCTTGACAAGCAATGCAACACCCCCACCTCTTGCCCCTCCAATTCTATCACCCCTGAAGCAACGAAATCCTGGAATATTTAGTTTCCAATCATAGGCAGAGCAATGGCAGATACAGTTAAATCCAAGCAAATGTGAGGCATTGCACTTTGGAAGGTCAAATGTAATGGGAAGGTACAGTGCCCTTAATAATGTTTTGGACAAAGACCCATCAATTATTTATTTGCCGCTGTACTCCACAATTTGTGATTTGTAATAGAAAAAAAAAAATCACTTGTGATTAAAGCGCACATTACCAGACTTTAATAAAGAGTATTTTTATACATTTTGGTTTCACCGTGTAGAAATTACAGCAATGTTTATACATAGTCCCCCCATTTCAAGGCACCATATGTTTGGGACACAGGAGTGTCATGTAAATGAAAGTAGTTATGTTCAGTATTTTGCTGCATATCCTTTGCAGGCAATGAATGCTTGAAATCTGCGATTCATGAACATCACCAGTTGCTGGGTGTCTTCTCTAGTGATGCTCCGCCAGGCCTGTATTGCAGCCATCTTTAGCTTATGCTTGTTTTGGGGGCTAGTCCCCTTCAGTTTTCTCTTCAGCATATAAAAGACATGCTCAATTGGGTTCACATCGGGTGATTGACTTGATTTGTTTGAACTTGAGCAGATAGGATGTGTCTATACACTTCAGAATTCATTATGGTACTACCATCAGCAGTTGTATCATCAATGAAGATAAGTGAGCCAGTGCCTTCAGTAGCCATACATGCCCAGGTCATAACACCCCCACCACCGTGTTTCACAGATGAGGTGGTATGCTTTGGATCTTGGGCAGTTCCTTCTCTCCTCCATACTTTGCTCTTGCCATCACTCTGATATGTTAACGTTCGTCTCATCTGTCCACAAGACCTTTTTCCAGAACTGTGGTTGCTCTTTTAAGTACTTCTTGGCAAACTGTAACCTGGCTATCCTATTTTTGCAGCTAACTGTTCATGAAATCTTCTGCGGACAGTGGTCGTGAACAAATCCTCACCCGACTCCTGAAGAGTGTTTCTGATCTGTCGGACAGGTGTTTGGGGATTTTTCTTTATTATAGAGAGAATTCTTCTGTCGTCAGCTGTGGAGGTCTTCCTTGGTCTGCCTGCCCTTTTGCAATTAGTAAGCTCACCAGTGCTCTCTTTCTTCTTAATGATGTTCCAAACAGTTGATTTTGGTAAGCCTAAAGTTTGGTTGACATCTCTAACAGTTTTATTCTTGTTTCTCAGTCTCATAATGGCTTCTTTGACTTTCATTGGCACAACTTTGGTCCTCATGTTGATAAACAGCAATAAAAGTTTCCAAAGGTGATGGAAAGACTGCAGGTATTAATGCCTCCTTAATACCTGCATTAAGGAGGCATTTAAACACACCTGAGCAATTACAAACACCAGTGAAGCCATGTGTCCCAAACATTATGGTGCCCTGAAACAGTGGGACTTTGTATAAACACAACTGTAATTTCTACAAGATGGATAAAAATACCCTTTAATAAAAACTTCATGTGCACTTTAACCACATGTGATTTTTTTTAAATTACAAATCCCAAATTGTGGAGTACAGAGGCAAATAAATAAACAATGGGTCTTTGGAGGCCACTGTATACAGTTATTGGCAGGAGACTTAGCAGCATTGATGTACACAGTGATCTTGGGGTCCAAGTCCATTGTTCTCTGATATTATATTATTTACTTTTCATATATTATTTACTTTTGCCAAGGTTGCACAACTAGAAATAAAAATTGTTTTAGTTGCCATACGTTCATTGGCAGAGGGGTTTGTTTTTGGTTCTCTTTTTACCTTTTGTAATATTCTTGAAACTGGCCTGGTATGAGAGCAACTGGATAAGCACCAACCTTCGTCCGCTCTGGGGGAAGAATTTTGTATTTCCCCTGTGGCACTTGGATTACCTGAATTAGGAGACACCAAAACAACAAACAAAAAAAGAGACATAGCAGATATGCAGAATATTTTCTACGTGTCACTCAGATTATTAAAAAAAGTTTTTTACACAGGGAATGAAAATTCCAAACAGATATAATACTGATAGCAGGAGCACTTACTGGTTTCAAAAGGGCAATTTGTTGCCCGATGTTTGTTCCAGTCACTTAAATGTTTGTTTCAGTCACTACACTTAAAGTTATAAACACATTTTAGAATGTCCCGAAAGAGATGTGCAAAGTATTTCTTTAATTTTTCAGATTTTTCTGCACAATATAAGCTTTATGAGAGGAGAGAGGCTTACATTTCACAACCAAGTCACAACAGTCCAGTCTTGCATGCACTGGTGCCACTCACCTAGCTGAATGAAAAGAAAGGCAAAACAAATTAAAGCTATGCATAGGAGGGCAGTGCAATAAGAAAAGTATGGAAATATGAATCCCTTTTCCATGATATCAGCAACTGTGAACAAAAGTTGTGAATCAAAGAAATACCTGCATGATACAAGAGAAAAAGGGCTGATTTAAGAACAATATCTGTGGATAATAAAAGATGCTAGGTGTAGCTTGCAATGTGGGCATACATCAGACAGATGTTGATGTGTGAACCAAGAGGCAATTTCCAAAAATGGTAGAGGTATAAAGGCCAGAGGGCATTAAAGGGAGGGCCAGAGTGGTTTTGGGGGGAGGGGGGGGGGGTGGAAGAGCAGAGCGGGAATTATACAACATGGAAACCATATATCCACACAACCAGTGGCCATCCTTCTGTATTAATCCTATCACTCAGCACTTGGTCCATAAGAGCTCATCAAGGTACCTTTTTAATGCTGTCAGAAACCCAGCTTCAACCACTCTCTCAGGCAGCACAATCCAGGTGTGAAGAGAGACTCAATCTGAACAAGGATCCCAACCAAAAACCTAGTCTGTCCATTCCCTTCACAGATGTTGCCTGACCCACTGAGTTCCTCCAGTACTTTCTGTTTTGCTCTCTAAACCATAGCCCTCAGTTATTAGCTATTGAGCATTTAGTCACAGATGCAAAAGAACATTGTGCCCCCACAAGTTATTCATATAAAAGACTTAAGAGTATAGGCCTCAGATCTTTCCAGGCCCACTCATTTGATAATCCAATTACTGATGATCAACAAGACAAATCACTCCCCACTATTTGCCAACATTAAAGGTATGGATATTTCTACCAGAATGGAATTTCAATTTAAAAGCTTTAAGACTTAACGTCTGCGTGAAAATCCCATTTTGTAATCACAATCCTTCCATGCCTCATCTTCTGTGGTCTCTATCCTACTTCATCTAAAAGACAATCTACAATAAATTTGGACCATTGCAGAAAATGTATTTCTTCTCTCGTATTTTTATATTTCCTATTGACATAAGCCATTTGGCCCATCAAGTATATTCCGACTTTAAAAGCAATACCAATTCTTCCACCGATTCCCTGTAATCTTTTCTCTTCCAAATGAACATTATTATCCCCCTACATTAGGAGCACTTAACAGCAGCCAGTTAACCTCCCAATGGGCACATATTTTGGTTCATTTGAGAAAAATCGGAGAAACTGGGAGAAAATCCATGCAGTCACAGGGAAAACGTGCAAACTCCACGCAGATGGCACCCAAGGTCATGATCAAATCCAGATTGCTGTATTTGTGAGCAATAAATGCTTCGTCATTGGGACTGTGTTCCAGGGAACAGAATGTTACTAAAATAATGTACTTGTGTCTCGCAAGCAACTTACAATTATTCAACTAACATGCAGAACAACGAAGTTAAAATGTTGATAAATAAATGTGTAATAGGTTGCCTGGTTAGTCACTGTTGCACTTTAAAAATCACACTTAGCATTTATAATTACCTCTGACCATGACAAGTACAGAATCAATCTTACCTGTGTCTGCAAGTCAAAGTAAGCCCGCCTTTCCTCCATCCGCTCTCTGTTGAAATTGCTGTTGAACTCTGCGGCTTTCTTAGCAGCTTTTTTGATGTACTCAGGAACTTTACTGGGCTCAACCTTTTGTGTGTTCTGTAACTGTAATTGCTGCATAAAGAATCACAATGTATTTACACAATTTACTGGCCAGTTTGAGACTATGCATCCAGAACATTTCCATAGAAAGCAACACACCAAATGCAGGTGGATGGGACTCGTATAGATCAGTACAATAATTGGCATGGATATGGTGGGTCGAAGGGTCTGTTTCTGCACTGGATGATTCATTAACACAGCCGATAGATTCTTGCTCGTGAAACTATCACTATTCAATGGAGTGCATAAGTATTGGGAAATTCCATGAACTCAGCTCAGGAATCTGTTCATGGACCCTGCTCAGAAGCTATGTTGGACAAAAGTAATAATGTGCTTTTTCTCTCATTTGTTCATAGGATCCAGAAGTTACTAACAACCCAAGCATTAAATGTCCTCAGGACAGCAATGAACCAACCATTTATAATAATCTAGTTGCTTCATAATAACCATTACTAGTTTTCAATTCCAATTGTAAAATTTTAATTACTAGAATATAATTTCCCCCAGACTCTGATTAATGGTCCATAATTCTGGATGCTAGCCCAGTAATTTAACTACGTCATTACCACAGCAGTTAAAATCTTTTAATTATCCATGTTTGAAGTGATGTTTCACTTTTTTTTTTTTTTTTGCCGTTTAAAAATAAATGTTTTCTCGTTTTCAACTGCTTTCCAATGCTCCCACTAGTCTGATCAGTGGGCAAACTGGGGTGTAGCTTTGTCACCCAGCAAGTGTTTGCTTAGCAGTTCCTTGGGCAAGGCCTGTTCTGATCATATGAGCTGATTACATTGGATGAGGCCCTGGTTCAGTTCAGAGCCGCACCAATTGTGTCCAGGGTCCTCACCCCCAACATATCCCTCTTTACAAATACACAGAGGGCAAGTGCAGGCCAAATGACGACTAACACATGAAAAACCAGGCCTCTTATTTCAAGCATTCATGAGCGAAGGAAAAAGACACAAGTTTTCTGTTACTTTTATAGGCTTTTTGAGATTAGAGACATTTAAAAAAATAAAGATGTGTAACTGATGTCAAATACTTAGGGATGGGAGCATTGTCCAAGTATCCAGATTGAGGTTATTTTGGTGATTGAGGTGACTGAACCCAAATCCATGTAGTCATGGCAACAATTCAGTTTTAAACTAGCCATTTTACTCTAAGGAGCAACAATCATATTCTGTTACCCAGCAGTGATAATTACCTGGCAACAATACAAAACCTGATTTGAAAGTATACACATTTTGAAATCAGAGTTTAAAATTTAAGAGTGGACAATTTATAGATAAAATAGATCACAGATATGTGCCTAGAAATTGATTTGCAAACTATATTTTCTCTAATGTTGCACAATGAGCGATGTGACTCAAGAACCACAGCACAGCGGTTAATTTTGAAATGTATTCCAAATGGCCAAGGGAGACACCCTATTTAGTAACAGTTACAGATGGGCAAAAATAACTTGCCTTACCCGTGATACCTACCTCTCAAAAATTTGAATAAAACAAAAATACCCTCCCCACCACATCAATGCAAGACCCATTCCCTCCCCTCTTCCCCAGCCCTTGCAATGCCATTGCCAATGTGTACATCAAGGCCAGGTAAGGCCGAGGAATGAGACCTATAGATTAATTTAAAACAAAATTGTGCTGCAGGATTGTGATCAAAATAGTTAAAATAATTCCTGCACACTCTTTAGAGTGCATTGGAATTTCCAGACCATACTGTTAACTGTCAAATGGAAGTTTAATGTATACTTGTTCCAGGATTCTGAGGCTGGGGCAGGCAAATGGAATTGCCAAAGAACCAGCAAAGATGCGAGTAACCAAAAGATCCCTCTCTTGTAATGTTTAAGAAAGAACTGCAGATCCTGGAAATATCTAAGGTAGTCTGAAGAAGGGTCTACCCTCTCTTGTAATGCATATTTTTCAAGCAATTTAATGAATGGTCTTTGACCTGAAACCTTAGCTCGATTTCTCTCTCCGCAGATGCTGTCTAACTTGCCCAGTACTTCCACCATTTTCTATTTAATTACAGAAATATTTTTCTCATGAACTAATGGTGGAGCAGATAGTGAATAAAGCATAATATACATAGAACTATATACAAAATACAATGAAACTCCAGTTATAATGTCACTCTGCCCCCCAGTACTGACCGAATATTCCTTGTATCGGTCGGTGATCTGTTGCCGCTCCCTTTCCTGCAGAACCACTGCATATTCAGCATACTTCGTTGGATATTCTTTAATCATCAGATCAATAACTTCATCACTTCTTAGAGCAGTTAAGCCTGAAACAAGAATTTTAACGTCATAAATCCGTACAAATTAACAGCGTGACAATCTTACCAATTAAAAATCCAAACAAAATCGGCCATTGCAGGTCTTCTCACACTTTTTGAGATATTCCCTGGCACTTGAACCCGAGATCATTCTCAAAAGCAAGCACCCCATATCTTCAAGAACATATATATTAATTTGAGGCCTGGATAACCATTTCAAAGCAGGTCCAGCCAAATGCAAGTTATTCTATGCCTCTCTAGCATGGGTATGTAATCAGTTATAACTTTATGGTTAAAATATTAAGCCAATTTTCTAATCGGTACAACAATCAGTAGACAATAGCCAGTGGTTTGTAGTGAATTGCACTGCACAACCCAGCTGATTCTTGACTTCCACACCCTCAAGATATTGAGAAACAGTTAAAAAAGATTTGACAGCTACATCATTTAAGGGCAAGGCCTCAGGATTTGCCAACCAAAGCTAAATCATTGTTTGCAGACTGCTCCTTTTTGCAGGACAGCCTTGGCTGCGAGTCATGGAGCACGATTTGACCTGCAGGTCCACTGAAGGTTAGTGTGACCGCAGGTATAGCAGAGGGGAGAGTGTGGAACAGTCCAATCTACTATGCTTCAAATGAAAAGAAATCTAGTTTATTGCTAAGATATTCTTTCTAGATTTTATATATAATTTATTCCTTTGCTCAAGGGATGCTCATTCAACCGATGCTTTCCCACAAAAATGTCAAAATCTTCACTGATAATTGAATGAACAGATCCTACAATTTAAATATCCTTAGAAACGGGAATTTACTATTTTTTGCTCATGGTATACAATTCCTAACCATTTCCTGTCATACATTTAACTACACGTAGCAATGAAATAGTCATTCATCAAGACCAGTTCGCCATGACTGATCTATACTTTTGCTTTATTTCCTTTGCTAGCCTTACCGAATAAAATTACAAATGATTTAATAATTACAGCTTTGATGAGGAAAAGAGCTCTGGGTTTGTACAAAAAAATGTTTGTCAGTTTCCCTGCTGAAGAGCAGTCTTCCAACTTTAAGAAGTGGCTTAAAGTGGATTAAATTATTATTTTTTTAAATCATCAATCTAAACACAATACCCCAGAATGAAGAAGCGAAAACTGGTGTTAAGAAATGTTTGCAAAGTAATTAAAAATAAATAACTGAAATATCACATTTACATGTAATCAGACCCTTTGCTATGACACTCAAAATTGAGCTTAGGTTCATCTTGTTTCCATTGATTATCCTTGAGATGTTTCTACAACTTATTTGGAGTCCACCAGCGGTAAATTAAATTGATTGTACATGATTTGGAAAGGCACACACCTGTCTATATAAGGTCCCACAATTGTCAGTGCAAAAACCAAGCCATGAAGGCGAAGGAATTGTCTGTAGACCTCCGAGACAGGATTGTGTCGAGACACAGATCTAGGGAAGGGTATAAAACAATTTCTGCAGCATTGTAGGGCCCGAAGAGGACAGTGGCCTCTGTCATTCTTAAATGGAAGAACTTTGGAACCAGCAGGACTCTTCATAGAGCTGGCCGCCTGGCCAAACTGAGCAATCGGAAAAGGGCCTTGGTCAGGTAGGTAACCAAGAACCCGATGGTCACTCTGACAGAGCTCCAGAGTTCCTCTGTGAAGATGGGAGAACTTCCAGAAGGACAACTATATCTTCAGCACTCCACCAATCAGACCTTTATGATAGAGTGGCCAGATGGAAGCCATTCCGCAGTAAAAGGCACATGACAGCCAGCTTGGAGTTTGCCAAAAGGCACCTAAACAAGATTCTCTGGTCTGATGAAACTAAGATTGAACTCTTTGGCCTGAATGCTAAGCATCACGTCTGGAGGAAACCAGACACCGCTCATCACCTGGCCAATACCATACCTAGGGTGAAGCATGGCAGTGGCAGCATCATGCTGTGGGGATATTTTTTAGTGGCAGGAACTGGGAGACTAGTCAGGATCGAGGGAAAGATGAACAGAACAAAGTACAGAGAGATCCTTGATGAAAACTTGCTCCAGAGCGTTCTGGACCTCAGACTGGGGCAGAGGTTCACCTTCCAACAGGACAACAACCCTAAGCACACAGCCAAGATAACCCAGGAGTGGCTTTATGACAAGTCTGTGAATGTCCTTGAGTGGCCCAGCCAGAGCCCGGACTTGAACCCGATCGAGCATCTCTGGGGGGGACCTGAAAATAGCTGTGCATCGACGCTCCCCATCTAACCTGACAGAGCTTGAGAGGATCTGCAGAGAATGGGAGAAATGACCAAAATACAGGTGTGCCAAGCTTGTAGCGTCATACCAAAGAATACTTGAGGCTGTAATCGCTGCCAAAGGGGCCTCAACAAAGTAATGAGTAAAGGGTCTGAATACTTATGTAAATGTGATATTTCAGTTATTTCTTTTTAATTACTTCGCAAACATTTCTAAGCAGACGTTTTTTTTTTTAAATTATGGGGCATTGTATGTAGATTGATGATAAAAAAAAAAGAATTGAATCAATTTTAGAATAAGGCTGTAACGTAACAAAATGTGGAAAAAGTGAAGGGGTCTGAATACTTTCTGAATGCACCGTATGCGACGGGGTGGAAGGCGAGGCCAAGGGGAACTCTGTCCTTGTTACGAATGAGGGGGAGCAAGAGCGGAGCCGCAGGATATCAAGGAGACCCTAGTGAAAGCCTCATCTATGATGGAAGAGGGGAACCCCCATTTCCTAAAGAATGAGGATATATCTGATGACCTGGTATGGAAAACCTCATCCTGGGCACAGATGCGGCATAGACGGAGGAATTGGGAGTAGGGGATAGAGTCTTTACAGGAAGCAGGGTGAATATAGTAAGTTCTATATTCAAGTCTCAGCTCTAAAACCTTTTAACATATGGACTGCATTTTGTGAGGAACATGGCTTTAAAACAAAACTACAGCTGGTTTTAAATTTGTTGTGCCTTGTGATCACTAAGCAAAATCCATATTTTCTAGATTTATGTAACATAGTCAAATTAATTTTGACTTCAACCCCGATTTTATTTTTAACATTTCACAGTTTTTGACACCAGATCTGTTGTGCTTTTCCCAACAAAGTCTTTTCAAGCTGCCCTAAAAAAAAAGAACATCTATCATCCAGTTTCCTTGGATTAACGCCACCACTTTAATATTTACATAAAATTACGAGGATGTTCAGATGTTATGCTACCTGGCCAGTCTGATGCTTATTCTCCCATTCAATTCACTCTATCCTATCTCAGCCTTTTACCACATTTTTTATTAACTTTTCTCATGTATTTTTCTGGTTTCCTTTAAAAATTAGCCAAGCTACTTATCAACAGTGTGGTAGCAAATTCCACAATGTCAGCACTCCCTGAATAAAGTGGTTTATTAACAACTAACTTATTTATGGCCCTTGTATTCAGATTGCAGTAGTGGAAATATTCTTTCTACATCTGTTTTCAAACTTATATAAAGTCAATAGACAATGGGTGCAGGAGTAGGTCATTCCCCCCTTCGAGCCAGCACCGCCATTCAATGTGATCATGGCTGATCATCTCCAATCAGTTCCCCATTCCTGCCTTCTCCCCATATCCCCTGACGCTGCTATCTTTAAGAGACCTATCTAGTTCAAGACAGAACAGCTCCAGTGTCCTCATAAATGTATGTGAATTTTAAAGCAGATTCAGATAACTGGATGATTTCTGTTGGGGCGAAGAAGTCACTCTCAAATGTTGATCAATTATTTTACCAAAATTTATTAGAGAAAGGAAGACAAACAGGAGAAGGCTTGACTGTGCCTACACAAGCATCCTCTAGAAACATAGAAAATAGGTGCAGGAGTAGGCCATTCGGCCCTTCGAGCCTGCACCGCCATTCAATATGATCATGGCTGATCATCCAACTCAGTATCCTGTACCTGCCTTCTCCCCATACCCCCTGATCCCTTTAGCCACAAGGGCCACATCTAACTCCCTCTTAAATATAGCCAATGAACTGGCCTCAACTACTTTCTGTGGCAGAGAATTCCACAGATTCACCACTCTCTGTGTGAATTTTTTTTTCTCATCTCGGTCCTAAAAGCCTTCCCCCTTATCCTTAAACTGTGACCCCTTGTTCTGGACTTCCCCAACATCGGGAACAATCTTCTTGCATCTATCCTGTCCAACCCCTTAAGAATTGTGTAAGTTTCTATAAGATCCCCCCTCAATCTTCTAAATTCCAGCGAGTACAAGCCGAGTCTATCCAGTCTTTCTTCATTTGAAAGTCCTGCCAACCCAGGAATCAGTCCGGTGAACCTTCTCAGTACTCCCTCTATGGCAAGAATGTCTTTCCTCAGATTAGGAGACCAAAACTGTACGCAATACTCCAGGTGCGGTCTCACCAAGGCCCTGTACAACTGCAGTAGAACCTCCCTGCTCTTATACTAAAATCCTTTTGCTATGAATGCAAACATACCATTCGCTTTCTTCACTGCCTGCTGCACCTGCATGCCTACTTTCAATGACTGGTGTACCATGACACCCAGGTCTCGTTGCATCTACCCTTTTCCTAATCGGCCGCCATTCAGATAATAGTCTACTTTCCTGTTCTTGCCACCAAAGTGGATAACCTCACATTTATCCACATTATACTGCATCTGCCATGCATTTGCCCACTCACCCAACCTATCCAAGTCACCTTGCAGCCTCCTAGCATTCACAGCTAACACTGCCCCCCAGCTTCGTGTCATCCGCAAACTTGGAGATATTGCATTCAATTCCCTCGTCCAAATCATTAATATATATTGTAAATAGCTGGGGTCCCAGCACTGAGCCTTGCGGTACCCCACTAGTCACTGCCTGCCATTCTGAAAAGGACCCGTTTACTCCTACTCTTTGCTTCCTGTCTGCCAGCCAGTTCTCTATCCACATCAATACTGAACCCCCAATACCTTGTGCTTTAAGTTTGCATACTAATCTCTTATGTGGGACCTTATCGAAACCCTTCTGAAAATCCAGATATAACACATCCACTGGTTCTCCCTTATCCACTCTACTAGTTACATCCTCGAAAAATTCTATAAGATTCGTCAGACATGATTTACCTTTCATAAATCCATGCTGACTTTGTCCAATGATTTCACCACTTTCCAAATGTCCTGCTATCCCATCTTTAATAACTGACTAGCATTTTCCCCACTACCAATATTAGACTAACTGGTCTGTAATTCCCCGTTTTCTCTCTCCCTCCCTTGCCAGTCAATTGCCAGTCTATCTTGGCCAATTCACGTCTCATACCCTCAAAGTTACCTTTCTTTAAGTTCAGAACCCTTGTTTCTGAATTAACTATGTCACTCTCCATCCTAATGAAGAACTCAACCATATTATGGTCACTCTTGCCCAAGGGGCCACGCACAACAAGACTGCTAGCTAACCCTTCCTCATTACTCAATACCCAGTCTAGAATAGCCTGCTCTCTCGTTGGTTCCTTTACATGTTGGTTTCGAAAACTATCCTGCATACATTCCAAGAAATCCTCTTCCTCAGCACCCCTGCCAATTTGATTTACCCAATCTATATGTAGATTGTAGTCACCCATTATAACTGTATAAAGGAAAGAGTTTGTCAATGAATATATCACCTTAAAGCAGGGATGTCCCGAGTACTTGATGTCACTTGGTTCTGATAAATTGCTGAACAGATTCTGCTATGTGACTTTATTGATCTTTGAATAATGCAATTTAAAATATTTTACCGTTACCCGGTAAATCAACAGGAAGCTTGAGAAAGGTCTCAAAAGCTAACTGAGAATCATGACTCATCATTTTACTATTATGACAAGCAGATTCTTAAGCTTTAGTCAAAGAACCACATCTATCTATCTTCTATACTATTACTAAAACTCTCATCTTGTCCTCTTCCGGTTTACGTTTTTTTTTTAATTTACGCAAAAGCAGTACCCTATATCGCTAGGATTTTTTTGCCACCTTACTCAACGTTCTCCTCTGCTCCAAGTGCACCAAGTTTTGTTCTGATCGGTGGAATATTACCAAAGTTATGAAGGTTTAAAAAATCGTTAGATCAGAAGATTGGTCTTCTCACCATGCAGGTAACACCCCTTCCGGCACCCGCTGTTAATCACCGGGCGGGGCGAGGAGAATAAATCCCTGGAGGCGGGGCTGCGTCCGCAAGCCGTGCGGAGCGAGTCCGCAAGCCGTGCGGAGGGAGTCCGCAAGCCGTGCGGAGGGAGTCCGCAAGCCGTGCAGAGAACGACCAGCGAAGCGGCCAGCAAAGTGACCAGCGCCCACTGAGTCCCCATCACACCCCCAACCCCTTCCTCTCAGGTCCCCTTCGCTGGCTCATGCCCCCCGGCGGAGGAGAACGGCCAGCGAAGTGGCCAGCGAAGCGACCAGTGCCTGCTGAGAGTCCCCATCGCACCCCCAACCCCTTCCCATCTGGTCCCCTTCGCTGGCTCATGCCCCCCTCCCCCGTAATACCGCACCCTCCCCCATGGCTCTTCCCCGTCTCTTCACCGAGCTCTCTCCCCCCCCCCCTGCACCCACACCCCGACCCCCCCCACACCCCGACCCCCCCCCCGAGCCCCCCCCCACACCCCGACCCCCCCCCCCACACACCCCTCACAACCCTCCCCCTGCCCACACACCCCTCCTACACAACCCCCTCCACAAAAACCCCCTGCCCACATACCCCCCCCACACACCCCTCACAAAGCGCCCCCCCCCCACAACGCCAGACCCCCGCCCACACACCCCTCCCCCCCACAACCCCCCCGTCCACACACCCCTCCCCCCCTCCCGTCACATCCATACAAACTGAATAGCATCAAGAGGGTAGGCAGCTTACCCAAGGTGCACTGTGTTTCAGTGATAACATTCATCTCTCTGAGATAAAGCTTCTCTTTGTGTGATAAATCACGCCGTTCCAGATCTGTCAAAGCACCATCAACCATTTAGTTTAGGCAGTCATGTTTCATCATTATTTTGAAAGTTATTGTGACCTTTGAGAAACAAAATCTATTAAATACATGCAACTAAATTTAGCTGAGTTTAGATCAAAATAAGAATAACAAATCAGACAATAATCAAAGCCTTTCACATCAGTATTCGTATGTGCATTTGGAGATGGTTTATTGCATATAAATCACAGAATATTTTAAACTACAAAAGCTGGCAATAGATAATAACTCCATGCCAGTTGACAGCTCAAGAATGAGTTGTTATTGATCAAACATGTTGTGCTCTCTTCGACATTCTTCACTTCTAAAGGGCCAAAAATAAAAGTTTAAATGTCGGGGCACCATGCTCAATTACGGTTCCTGGCTAGAAATGTCAATAACGCATTCCATCTATGCTGAATTAAAATATCGGAGGATATCCAACTTTGATTCAGGGATTTGAGATATCAAACGCAAAAATTGCTGTTCAACATAGAAGGGAGTATTCAAATCAGAATGCCGAAGGACTTAAGAAAGACCATGGAATTGATTCACGATAACAGCAAAAGCTAACAACATCATGGATCCTCGCTACCAAAGACCAGAACTCTTTCTTTTAAGCGTAAAATGCTTGAAGGCATGTACCACCAGATTCAGGGACAGCTTCTTCTCATCTGTTATCAGAATAATGAATGGACTTTTTATAAACCAAGGGCCTAAACAAATCTTGTTGTAAAACCTGCACCTTTAATCTGCATTTGTCCGCAGCTGTAACAGTATACAGTAAACCCTCATTATAAAGGACCATGGGGTGGAAGAATGGTGTCCGTTATTGTCGACTGTCTGTTATAACCGTGTATGGTATTATCATTGTATGTAGTTGAAACAAAGAACTGCAGATGGTGGTTAATACACAAAAGGACACAAAATGCTGGAGTAACACGGCTGGTCAGGCAGCATTACTGAAGAACATGAATAAGTAACGTCGGGACCTTCTTCAGATTGATTCAGTCTGCTGAGTTACTCCAGCACTGTCGTTTTACCTTAAAATTAATGCCAATATCACCAGTCTGCACCAGTGAGCCATTCTTCACCAGCTGCTGCTCAATCAAGTTGTCACGGCTGTTGTTGTGGCTTATGTTGTAGCCCCTGGGGACAGGGCTTTCTTCAGGCCGCTGTCACCGACAGGATGTGCTCAGTCACCTTGGCCCCACCCACCCATCGATTCCAAGGTAGAGAGCCCTACGATGAACAAGCCCGTCAGTGGTGGCGGCCTGAAGTAAGCGCTGTCCCAGGGGCTACAACTGGAGCTGCAGTGCAGAAGCTGGTGCTCTAGGCAGACGGTGAGACGGTGTGTCGGCAGGTCCGTCTGCTGTAACCAAAATCCGCAACAAAGGGGTCCATTAAAACGAGGGTTTACTGTATTTTGCATTCTGCTTTTCTTATGACTGTACTCTTATATGGTATGATTTAACTGGTTAGCATGCAAAATAAACTTCTTCACTGTATTTCGGTACATGTGACAATAATAAACCAGTACCAATCTCCCGAGTTAAACTGTTGCTTTTCGGTTGACCTCCTTCCCGCATTTCCACCCCAAGTTAAAAAACTGTTTTTTTCAAAAAAGAAACAGAATACAGAAATAAGTCCTTGCCCCATCCAAACCAGTCCTGTTTGCCCACGGCTGGCCCATATCCCTCTAAACATTTCCAATCTATGCCTGTCCAAATGTCCAGTCCCTATACCCACCACCCTCTGTGTGAAAAAGTTGCCCCTCTGGTTCCTGTTAAATCTTTCCCCTCTCACTTTTAACCTATACACTAGTTCTTGATTTCCCAACCCTGGGAAAAACACATTGTGAATTTACTCTATGTGTTCTCCACATGATTTTATGCCTCTATAATATCACCCTCCTATGCTCCAAGGAATAAAATACCAGCCTCCCTATGGCTCAGGCCCTCCTCGTAAATGACAACATCCTCGTAAATCTTCCATGTAACCTTTTCCATCTTGGCATCTTTCCCGTAGCAGGGTGACCAAAACTGAACACATTAGTTCAAAGGTGTGGCCACACCAACATTTCGTACACCTACAACTTCTATATTCAGTTCCCTGCCAGATGACGACAAGGATGCCAAAAGCCTTTTTCACTACCCTATCTACCTGCAACACCTCTTTCGGGGAACTTTGTACTTGTATTCCTAGAACTGTCTGCTCCACAAATCTCTGCAGGCCCCTACTGCTCACTGTGAAGGCCCTGCCCTCGTTTGACTTCCCAAAATGCAATACCTCACATTTATCTGAAATAAACTCCATCTGTCATTCCTTGGTCCACCTGCCCAGCTGATCAAGATCCGACTGTAATTTTTGATAACAATCTTCTTTGTCTACAATATCACTTATTTTAGTAGTTATGCTTTTAGAGGTCAACAGAATATACTTTGCACAATAACCAGAATGAAAATACAAAATGACCGTACAGAGGTATTTAAAACCAAGAGTGTAAAGTTGGATGGTGAGTCTTATCCTCCCTGCCAACACCCCCCCCCCCCCCCCACCAATGGTTGGAATAGTGAAGAACTAGAGGTCAAAGAATGAGAGTGGAAAGATTTAAAAAAAAAAAAAAAAAGCCTGAGGGGAACTTTTTCCACACAGAGGCTTAGACAGATACATGAATAGTAAAGGTTTATAGCCAAAAGGAGGCGAATGGGACTAGCTCAGTTAGGCAACAGTTGGTATGGATGGGTTGGGCTGGAGGGCCTGCTTCCATGCTGTATAACTCCTGTGACTAATCAGATATAGATTTAGTGTTGCAGAGCTCAAGATTTGAGGTGCTAGGAAAGCAGAGAGGGATTTCAGAGCTACAGAAGTGTAACAATGCTGTACCCAAATTCGGTTGTTACATTAGATGCTGGTGTCACCTGACAAATCCATGACACAGAAATTGAACACAGAAAATTTACGGTTAACGGAATGTGATTTGAATGAATGTGCAACACTATTAGTAGGGTTATTGAAAATGATGAAGGACGATCAATAATAAAAATGTGTAGTTGAGAGATATGACTGTATCATGGTGTGTTAACAGCCAAATATGTGGTGCATGTCATCAGGCCAGGACAGCAGATAACTTGCTGCTGGCTTCCGACTTATCCTAAGGTTACGAAAAAGAATCTAGACAGTTGCACCCTGCTGTGGAGAGAAGGTCAAAGGCCTTGTTGCAAAGCAAGGACTTTCCATGCTGTAACCGGATTGCCCAGGGCAGAAGAAACCCCAGCCACAAAAAAGAGAAATTTAAACCGTCGACATCTGGCAAAGCCGAAACCACAAACTTAGCAGAACTGACAAAGCTGTCAAACACTCCAATGTCTCCAGAATTTTAAAACAATTTAAATTATTGTAAATTCTAAAATAAATAAGTTAATAGAACTTAAAATTAAATTAACAAAATCTCACATTTAAAAATGTTCCAAATAACTGGAAATTTAAAGATGCAAAGATGTAAATTAAGCCTCTCGCAACTGGTCGCCTCCTTTCAAATTAATGATGGTGTACTTCCTGCACTGTCCAGTCTGCACAAGTAGCCAATACCGTGCATTCAGAAAAATGATGCCAAACAGCATAGCACAACTTTGCAATTCAAGAAATCCAGGTGGCACAGCAGTAGAGTTGCTGCCTTACAGTGCTTGCAGCGCCGGAGACCATGGTTCGATCCCGACTACGGGTGCTGTCTGTACGGAGTTTGGACGTTCTCCCCGTAACCTGCGTGGGTTTCTCCCAGATCTTCGGTTTTGTCCCACACTCCAAAGACGTACAGTTTTGTAGGTTAATTGGTTTGGTATAAGTGCAAATTGCCCTAGTGTGTGTAGGATAGTGTTAATGTGCAGGGATCCCTGGCCGGTGTGGACCCGATGAGCCTATTTCCACGCTGTGTCTCTAAAACTAAAATCAAATGCACATGCAATGGTAAATTGGTGACATTTCTTGGCAGAATACAGGGCATTACAGATTGGCACTGAATATTCGGGTACTTTCAAAATTAGGAATAGCATTTAAATGTAATTCAATAAACAAAAATTATTGAAGTGCAGAATAAAAATTGCAGAGCAAGAAAGCCTACCTGGATATTTACGCTTGAATGAAGTCACACCCAAGTATTCACTAACTTGTTCCTGTAGCATGTAATACTCCCCTGTATCATCACCTGGCCATTTATACTCCGTCAACATTTCTGCTGGAAAATAGGTTGAGCTGAGAAGAAAAAATATTTTAAATCCCTCTGGTGCAGTTGATTTTTAGTTTAAACAGCAAATCTTCTAATAGGTCAACTGATTATAGTTCAAATACTAATCTTTAAGTTTGTTGTTGCAATCTTTTTAAATAGTACTGTCAATATTGCAAGGGACTTTACAGGGAGCATTGTCAAACAAAATATGATATCATTATTTAAAAAAATATCAGAACAGCCAAAAGTATGGTCAAAGTGGTAAGTTTAGACAGAACAAGGAAACAAAGACAGAAAAGTTTATGCCAATGCTTAAGATTTGGCATCTGAAGATGTAAATACCAACAGTAGAATGATTAAAATCAGCGATGCTCAGGCCTGAACTGCTGGGGATCTTTGAAGCCTACAGGAACTGACCATTGAAAACAAACACGAAGTTCAGAGGTAATTTAGTTCGGTTTAGTTTAGTTTGGAGACACGTCGCGGAAACAGGCCCATCAGCCCACCGGGTCCACACCCCCGCACATTAACACTATCCTACACACACTAGGGACAATTTACATTTATAAAAAGATAATTATGTCTGTACGTCTTTGGAGTGTTGGAGGAAACCAAAGATCTCAGAGAAAACCCATGCGGTCATGGGGAGAACGTACAAACTCTGTACAGACAGCATCTGTAGTCGGAAACAAACCCGGGTCTCTGGCGCTGTAGGGCAGCAACTCTACTGCTGCGTCACTGACTGTATGTATTCAGTAATAATGACTGAATACAGACCACCCCAGGTATTGACCTCTCCACCATTGAAGGTTATCTACAGGAGTCACTGCCTCAAGATGGCGGCCAGCATCATCAAAAACCCATACCACGCTGGCCACGCTCTCATTTCACTCATGCCATTGGGAAGAAGGTATAGGAGTCTGAAAACTAACGTTCAGGGTCATGAGCAACTTCTTCCCAACAACCATCAGGCCATTAATCACTACAACCTCCAACATAGACTTGGGGACATTGTTTTTGTCTGCATTATTGTTGGGTTTTTTTTTAATGTACTGAACTTTATTTTTGCTGTTTATTATGGAATTTACGGAGTACTATGTTTACATATATGTTGTGCTGCTGCAAGTAAGAATATTATTGTTCAGTTTCAGGCGGTATGACAATAAAACACTATTGACTCGACTCTTGAAATGCAGTTCCTAACTTTATTGGACAAAACTCTGATAGACAGTTTATGTAATATTAACAACTCGATTTTTCAAAGAGGCATGGGAAAGATGTGGGAATTTCATATTTTTCACATCTCTTTCATGCTGTACCTGAAGTCTTGTGTGGTGTCGCTACTTTTTGAGCTATCCCCAGATCCCATGCGTCGCCGCTTGGCAGGCTGACTGGCATCATCATTTGAAGTCTCTTCTGCATCCTCCTGGACCAAGGAATACAAATATAAAACACTGCACAAACTCAATCGTATATTTAAGAATCCTCTTAAGACGCTGCTTAACATTTACCTCTTATCCATGACCTCTTAGTCATTTGCCTCCTTTCTGGATGCATGCTCAATTTTGCATTCCCGCTCCATCTGTGGTAACGTTTTACCCAGCTCCCCACTGCTTATCAAGCATATATGTAAACCGACCTTAACTATGCTATATAAATATGTGGTGGAGTTGCATGGAGAACACTAGTTTTCTTACATTGACTGTTGTATTTCAATATTCCTCTTTAATAGATTCATTTAAATAAAATGGCAAAGTGTCTTTTTTAACTATGTCCAAAGTTACACTCCAAGATGAACATCGGAAATATTGATCTGATTCCGCCAAAAGGGGGTCTTCAGTAGCAAAAAACAATTCAGAAGAATTATGGTTAGGACTAGTTTGTCATTTAGACAAAGTGTTCGGGTAACTCAACATGTATAGGTAACCTTTTGGGTTGGGACCCTTCTTCAGTAGTCAGAAGAAGGTCCTGACCCAAAACATCACGTATCGATGTTCGCCAGAGATGCTACCTGACTGGCTGAGTTACTCCAGCAGTGTCTTAATTTGAAGGCCAACATCTGCAGTTCCTTGCTTCTTCATAATTTTTCAACTCCTGCACAAAGAATTGATTTATTACTGGGGTGTAGTCCTCTTGGGTACAAGGCCTCACGTTTGAAAGCTCTTCTTGCCATATTTCATTCCTGGCACTGTACAGAAATTTAGTTTTAGAGATACAATGCAAAAACATTTTGACTTATTGAAGTCACTAATGACAATTTACAGTGCACTCACAAAGTATTCAGACCCCTTCACTTTTTCCACATTTTGTTATGTTACAGCCTTATTTTAAAATTAATTAAATTCTTTTTTTTTAAATCATCAATCTCCACACAATACCCCAGAATGAAGAAGCGAAAACAGGTGTTTAGAATTTTTTGCAAAGTAATTAACAAGAAATAACTGAAATATCACATTTACATTATTCAGACCCTTTGCTATGACACTCAAAATTGATCTGTTGTGCTGCAGCAAATAAGAATTTCATTGTCCCATCCGGGACATATGACAATAAAACATTTTTGACTTGATTCTTGAGCTTAGGTTCATCCTGTTTCCATTGATTATCCTGGAGATGTTTCTACAACTTGATTGTAGTTCACCAGTAGTAAATTAAATTGATTGGACATGATTTGGAAAGGCACACACCTGTCTATATAAGGTCCCACAGTTGACAGTGCATGTCAGAGCACAAACCAAGCCATGAAGACAAAGGAATTGTCCGTAGACCTACGAGACAGGATTGTGTTGAGACACAGATCTGGGAAGGGTATAAAACAATTTCTGCAACATTGCAGGTCCCGAAGAGCACAGTGGCCTCTGTCGTTCTTAAATGGAAGAACTTTGGAACCACCAGGACCCTTCATAGAGCTGGCCCCTCATCCAAATTGCGCAATCGGGGGAGAAGGGCCTTGGTCAGGGAGGTGACCAAGAACCCGATGGTCACTCTGACAGAGCTCCAGGGTTCCTTTGTAGAGATGGTAGAACCTTCCAGAAGGACAACTATATCTGCAGCACTCCACCAATCAGCCTTGATGGTAGAGTGGCCAGACAGAAGCCACTCCTCAGTAAAAGGCACATGACAGCCCTCTTGGAGTTTGCCAAAAGGCATCTAAAGGACTCTCAGACCATGAGAAACAAGATTATCTGGTCTGATGAAACCAAGATTGAACTTTTTGGCCTGAATGCCAAGCGTCATGTCTGGAGGAAACCAGGCACCGCTCATCACCTGGCCAATATCATACCTACGGTGAAGCATGGTGGTGGCAGCATCATGCTGTGGAGATGTTTTTCAGTGGCAGGAACTGGGATACTAATTAGGATCGAGGGAAAGATGAATGGAGCAAAGTACAGAGAGATCCTTGATGAAAACCTGCTCCAGAGCGTTCTGGACCTCAGACTGGGGCGGAGGTTCACCCTAACCACACAGCCAAGACAATGCAGGAGTGGCTTCGTGACAAGTCTGTGAATGTTGAGTGGCCCAGCCAGAGCCTGGACTTGAACCCGATCGAACATCTCTGGAGGGACCTGAAAATAGCGCTGCATCAACACTCCCCATCCAACCTGACAGAGCTTGAGAGGATCTGCAGAGAAGAATGGGAGAACACATAGGAAACTCTGCTGCACTGTTCTCCCATTACCTAACCTGCTCCTTGCTATCCAGAGCATTTTAAAATCTCTCTAGTATAGATAGTAATCTCTAAAAATGTAATTGCTCCCCAACTCCATAAGCTCCTCCAGCACTGAATTTTCCCAGATAGACATACCGTCCAACAACTCCACTATTAGGAGTTGCTTCAACTGCTAAGTACAACACTCTAGAATTTCTCTCAACCTTGTTTGTTTTTTAACATTCCTTGAAAGTCAACCTCTGTGACTAAGGTTTCAGCTCTGAAATTATAGTTGAAAATGTTCTTATAAAATACCTCCGGAAATGTTATTACTAAATTGCTGCCGTTATCACTTTGTGGTATTTAACGTGACACCAAATATTGTGTTGCGAGAAATTCATTAACTCATACAAGTTATGAATTACTTCTATGAGTAATTCTATACAAGTATAAATTTTCTATGCCTGTACCACGGAAAGCTATTCAGTCCACCATATCCAAGATTTTTAAAAGTTTTATTTAGGGTTTGGCTAATCCCACTTCGAGCCTGCGATCTGTTGCATCTACGTTCAAATGCTAATCAACATCTCAAACTCTTCTACCAATTACAAATGTAAATTATTAAACCCCTCAAGGGGGAATAGGCTATCTTATTCATCCTTTTTGGGATAAACCGCTTAAATTGTTTCCTAATTATTGGTTTCATTACCCTCATCGCTATTTCTTCCTCCCTCAACACTGACAAAAAGTGTCGGTGCATTGCCATCTGTGAGAGCTTGCTCTGAACAAAGAGTGATACGCCTCAAATAATAGCATTGGGTACAAAACACTTTAGGCCATCCAGCAAAATAATAATCAAATACAGTTCTTTCTCTAGTCAGACGGGTAAAAATACATTTAATATACGGATATGGTTGGAGCTAGTGGCCGGAATGGACTTCTTTCTGTTTTACTAAACAAAAACGCGAATGGAAATGTAGAGAATGCCACAAGCAGTTTGTAAATCATACGGTCCCTGTGGTTGGAGACAATTAATGTTTCAGGTCGTTAATGTCCAGGGGTTTGTTAAGTATTGTACCGCCCGTGTCGTTTTCAGGCGGATTCGTTGAGCCCAAACACCAAATCAATCCAGCTCTTCTTCCCGAAGGTGGGTAGGCGCCCAGTAACCTTCGCCTCCGTTCAAGAGAGAGATAGAGTCACGGCCTAGGCCACGGAGAAGTCTGGACCAAGAAGTAAGAGGAAAACAAAGAGATCTCAGCACCGTTTCCCTCGCCACTCACCCGACTGGACTGCGCGCCTGGAGTTGCTGGGTTGCTATCACACAGACGGCTCGACGATACCGCAGCAGCCATTTTTACCGCACTGTTTTTACATTTCGTGGGCCGACCATGAGCCATATCCTGGACGACAGAGCTTGGGAACCTCGGTCATGGTCGGCCCACTAGCTACGATCTGTTCCCACCCCTTGGGTCCAACATTGAAAATGTCCCCTGCTTTAATTTGGAATGAAAAAAGGCAATTAGGCCGAACGCAAACTTATTTGTTTTCACATAGGTGTATTTTCAAGAGTGAGGCATGTTAAAATATATTTGCATTAAATATAGGGAGATAGCTGCACTCTTACAAATCCAGGAATCAAGTGCACTCCCGAAATCACACCTCATGTCCTTTAAAGTCTGCTTCAAAAGCAAACATTTGGCCATCTGCCCTAACATATAGGTGTAACCGGTATTTCGATAATACAGCTGTGAAACACCGTGGCACATTTTGCCATCAAAGGTGCAAATCGCCCATGTCCTTTCCCCTCCTTACCCCGAGCCTATTTTTTTTCCCACGACACCCCCTCCCAACTTCCGTTCTCCTCCAAGCACTTTCTCCCAAAGATACTAGAGGAGCTCCGCTCTATAATCTTTGCTTTCTCCTCCCCGTTTCCAGATTTCATTCTCCGTCTTTTCACTCAGCAGATCACACATCCGGTTGTAAACCCAATGAACTGTAGATTAATTCAGTGGATCTGAGCCGCTGAATTTCTCCAGCATTTGTGTTCTTCCGCCACCTTTTGTCTCCATCTTCAGTCTGTTTACTATTTCCAGCTATCTGCCAATCATCCCTCCTCAATTGGGTCCACCAGATCTCATCCCGGCTTTCTCCCCTCTTTCAGTCTGAAGAAGGATCCCGACCTGAAATGTGTCGGACTCAACTGCAGATGCTGGTTTACACCGACGAAAGATACAAAAAGCAGGAGTAACTTAACAGGTATCTCTGGAGAATAGGTGACGTTTCGGGTCGAGACATGTCGTCTGTTCCTTTCCCTCCACAGTTGCTGTCTGGCCTGCTGAGTTTGAACATAAAACAGCATAGTTGTAGGAAGGGACTGCAGATGCTGGTTTAAACCGAAGATAGACAAAAAATGCTGGAGTAACTCAGCGGGACAGACAGCATCTCTGGATAGAAAGAACGGATGACGTTTCGGGTCGAGACCCTTCTGAAACGCCATCCATTCCTTCTATCCAAAGATGCTGCCTGTCCCGCTGAGTTACTCCAGCATTTTGTGACTATAGAAAGAGCACAGCACGGGAACAAGTCCTTTGCTCACAATATCTTTGCCAAACATGATGAAGTTAACCAGCCTGCACGCGATCCATTTCCCTCCATATCCATGTGCCCATCTAAAAGCTTCTTAAACGCCACTGTTGTATTTGCTTTCACCAACACTGACAGCGTGTTCCAAGCACTGAACACTCTGTGTAATGTATTTGTTTCCACCACTACTAACTAGTAGCGTGTTCTAAATACCCATCACTCTGTTGCATTCGTTGTTCTGTTTCGGTACATATGACAAACACTCTTGCCTCTCTTGATTCTTTAAAATGTACCCCCTCTGACTGAGTACCTCTAGCACTTTGTTTTGTGCAAGTAACTATTGTCTTGAAAAATGCTTTATCGGCTTCCTAACACATGGCTGCTGATCAGAGCCGGTTCACCTTTAGAAAGTACAATTTTCTCAGATGTACAGCATTCAGTGCCCAAGTCTAATTGTCCTCACAAATCGGCTGGGGAATTGAGCGTCTAACTCAGAATTATTATTTTTTTCCTGAGTGATCCCTTGGAATGAGAATGATTTGCTTCCACTCCATTTATATGGAATCTGAGGTGATTGATGACAACGATGTGAACCCTGCAGATTTTGCCACAGGTGGGGAAGGATGGACGGTTATGTAGCCTGCGTGGTGGTGTACTGCGTTTACGTGTGGTTTCTGTCTGTTCCTGGTCCATGGACTTGAGGTTCTAATTGCCACCCTGAATGTTCCTTCTACATTTTCAGCAGCAAAATGCAAACATATTTTAAACAGTTTCCATTCTAGAGTGAAATTGTTGGAATTGTTTATGGAATTGTTCCATTCTATTGTTGGAAAGTGCTTATGTCCAATGGGGGATGAGTGATAGAGAACTTTATTTTATGAATATTGAATGTGAAGCCATCCTTTCAAGTAATCAAAAATGATTTTGAGCTCAGTTCTGAACGTGTGAATTGTCTGCCATTGTAGCTTGGTAAGTGAGGATGGGTGACTAATTGTGGAGGTGAGGTGACATGCATTGAAATGTTTTCAATGAGTTCTGTAGTCTAGTTCCACTCCAGTGGGAGGTTGGGGTACAGAATTGTATTGGGAAAGAATGAAAAAAAGTATTGATGCATTGACATAGCCTTGTTTGACATTGATCTGCACTGAGATTGGATCTGTTGTGAATCTGTTGGTTAGATTATAGTTTACATGCAACCACAGATTGAAGGTAAAACAGACAAATTTTGCAAGCAACCAAATTTGAGGATGTTATAACCATATAACCATAACAGCACGGAAACAGGCCATCTCGGCCCTTCACGTCCATGCCGAACACTTTTATTTTTTATTTTTATTTACTTCCCCCTAGTCCCATCTACCTGCACTCAGACCATAACACTCCATTCCTTTCCCGTCCATATACCCATCCAATCTATTTTTAAAGGATAACATCAAACCTGCCTCCACCACTTCCACTGGAAGCTCATTCCACACAGCTACCACTCTCTGAGTAAAGAAGTTCCCCCTAATGTTACCCCTAAACTTCTGTCCCTTAATTCTCAAGTCATGTCCCCTTGTTTGAATCTTCCCTACTCTCAATGGGAAAAGCTTATCCACGTCCACTCTGTCTAACCCGCTCATAATTTTAAAGACCTCTATCAAGTCCCCTCTTAACCTTCTGCGCTCCAAAGAATAAAGACCTAACTTGTTCAACCTTTCTCTGTAACTTAGTTGCTGAAACCCAGGCAACATTCTAGTAAATCTCCTCTGTACTCTCTCTATTTTGTTGACATCCTTCCTATAATTAGGCGACCAAAATTGTACTCCATACTCCAGAATTGGCCTCACCAATGCCTTGTACAATTTTAACATTACATCCCAACTTCTATATTCAATGCTCTGATTTATAAAGGCCAGCACACCAAAAGCTTTCTTTACCACCCTATCCACATGAGATTCCACCATGTTGCTCCACAGTCCCTCCTAATTGATGATAAAAGGCCATGTACAGTGGTTGATGCTGCTGCTGCCGGAGTTGTCACATGGCGAAGCCACGTTATGATTCAGGGAGTTGTTTTTCAGCACTGAGAGATGGGTGAGGAGGGCCCTGGTGATAACATTTCCTGTGGTAAACTTTAGCTTTATCTCCTTTTTTGAATGTGATCATTATTATGGCATCTCTAAGATGTCCTAGCATATTCTCCTCTTCACAGATATCAACAGGTTGTGATCCAGATATACGGGATTCATGATGACTTTGTGATATGGATTCAGAACCGGCTTATTCATAGAAGACAGAGGTTGTGGTGGAAGGTAGATATTCTGGTTGTATATATATATATGTCACACATGCAATTGTAGATGGGTTGCTGAATAAGTTTGCTGGCGACACCAAAATTGGACGAGAAGCAGACAATAAGGAACACTGTCAGAAGACACAGTGGGATAGTGATCAGCTGCATAAATGGGTGGAGAAAAGGAAGATGGAATTTAATCTGAGCAAGTGTGATGTATTTCACTTTGCGAGGTTCACTGTAAGGATTATACAGTTAAAGGCAAGATCCTTAACATCTTTGATGTGCAGAGCGATCTTGGAGTCCAAGTTCATAGCCCACTGAGGGTGGCAGCATAAGTAGATGGGGTGGTAAAGAAGGTGTAGGAGCCATTTATGCTAAAGTTTGTTACTGTTAGTATATTATAGTATTTTGTCTAGATATTTCTAGCTGTATCATTTTGATACGTAGATAGGCATGGATTTATGTAGATGAGCATGACTTCTCCATGGATTGTCACCTTATTGTGGTGGAGAAGCTTGTGTGGACCTGAGATCCTGAGAGCGACGCTGTCTGGAGCTATGCTCCGGGTAGGGCCATCCATGACGGTAAGGTCGAGGGGGAGGTCTCTGACAAAGAGCAATCCAAACAAGACCTCAACGGTGGAACAGGTGGAGGACGATGGCTGACCTTAGTGGAGCGTCACAACGGCTGGGAAGGCGGATGAAGGCTGCAGCAGAAAAGAGTCTCCGGTCGTCTTGGACTACATGCCACTGGATCCTGACCCAGATCTGTCAAAGACTGTGGGGTGGCTGCCTGTGGACCAGGCTCCCCATGTTAAACAAAGTCACGCACAAGCGTTCTCCATATAGGGAATAGCACCCTGGAGACACCCATGGTCAGCCATGACCGAAGGGGGCCTAAGACATAGAACTAAGCGATACGACAGGGGTGGTCAGAACAGCACATCAATTCGCTTGGGTAGCTCACAACCCAATGGTATGAGCATTGAATTCTCCAATTTTTGGTGGTAACTAACCTGCAAACAACTTCCCCCCTCCTTTTTAATCCCCCCCTGTGCCCCACCTATCTGCCAATAAACCTCTCCTCACCCTACTGCTTGGCAGCTCTAGCTCACTCATCCGCCCCTACTCTCACCCCTTTTTACCGGCTAGAAGAATTCATCTATTACTGCCCAGTCTTTGTCCTGCCCCCATCTCTCTTCCAGTTTTCTCCCCCTCCTGCAATCAGTCTAAAAAAGGGTCCTGACCCGAAACATCACCTATCCAAGTTCTCCAGAGATGCTGCTTGATCCACTGAGTTACTCCAGTACTTTGTGACCTCTACAATATCCAGGCTTTGACTTTAAAGTCAGCTAAATATTATTCTGCATGTTATGTCTTAATCTCTGGATTGTTTATTAATTATAAAATAAATCTTATAATGAAACAAAAAGAAAAACTGTTTCCAATGGCCTGAGGGTCAATATTCAGGGACATGAAAGGGACAGAGGGGAGCAAGTTACCTTAAATTGGGAAATTCAGTATTGATACAAGAAACACCAGATTCTGGAAACTTGAGCAAAACACAGTGCTGGGTGATCTCAGCAGGTCAAGCAGCATCTGTGGATGGAGTTCCTCCAGCACTTGTGTTTTGTTGAACAATTGAGTGTTCATGCTGTTAGGTGGCAGACTATCCCAGCAAAATATAAAGAGCTGTTGTTCTCCCCATCCATCTCTTTCTCTTTCCTTCCTATTTACCCATATTTTCTCATGCTCTCCCTTCTTTCCAACCCCCAAAACCTCTTATTACCTAGATATTTTTTCCCTCCCCCACCTACTCCAACTGCCTATCACCCATATACTAATTCCACTGGGACCATCTTCTCCTCTTCCCATTGTTCCCACCTGCTCACCATCCTTTCCTTATTTGCTTTGACTCCTCCTTTCCCATCAAAATCCATTATCTACAGCTCTTTGTTGTCTCACCAACCCCAGCCTCCATCACTTTCTCCTCCCTTGGTTTCTCCCCCCACGTGACTGCATCTGCCAATAAACCCTGCCGCACCCTACTGCTTGGCAGCTCTGGCTCACGCATCTGCACCCACTCCCCACTCTCACCACTTTATACCGGCTAACTAACCTCTGCTCTACCAGTCCAGATGAAGAGATGAAGCCTGACACAAAATGTTGACTGTCCATTTCTCTCCAGTTGATGCCTGTCCCGCTGAGCTTCTGTTTTTTGCTGCAAATTCCAGCATTGATTGTCTTGTAACTCCAATAGGCATTGCAGTCTTGATGGACCAGTTAGCTTGCTCTTATGCCAAACTGTTCGATGTTTCTATAACAGACTAGACCATTGGAAACAGAAATCTGCATCTCTTGGAAAACATCCTTGCAAAATGGGAGGAAGATAGAAGGTGGGGAACTATAGGACAGTTAGTTTAACACTGTTGATAAGATGCTGGAATTAATAAAAGAGGAAATAACTAATTATTTCAGAAAGCTGAACACAATAAAATCAAGTCAACATGGTTTTATCAAAGGCAAATCATGTTTGACAACTGCTCTGAAATTCTCTGAGGATGTGACAAGGATAGAGGGGAACCTGTAGTTGTAGTAATATTCAGATTGTCAAAAGGCTTCTAACAAAGTTCCACATAAAAGGATGGATCATAAATTAAGAGCCCAAGGAATTGGAGGAAACATGTTAGCATGGACCAAAAAACAGTTGTCACATAGAAATCTAAATTGGAAATAAATTAATCCTTAGAGGGAGGGAGGTAATGAATAAAGTAACTGGAGAAGGTAACTGGAGGGAGGAAACCCCTAGACTACCTCAGGGATCATCTTTTGGCCTTTATTTACTATTTACATTAACAACCTGGAGGACCAAATGAAATGTAAAGTTTCCAAGTTTGCCAATGATACGAAAATAGATGGAAAGGCTTGTTATGATTATAATATTGTGATTATGTAACAGGATATTGTTTGAATTACTGCTGAAAACCTGGCAAATGGACTTTACTATAGAGAAATTCAAGGCCATGCACTTCAATCAAAGGAATCAAAAGATAGACTATCTAAATAGTGAGATAGCAAAACAGCAAAGTTCAGAGGTATTTAGGTGTTATGGTGCATCAATCATAAAAAAAGAAGGCAAGTTGAACAAGAGGTTAAGAGGCATGTAGCACTTTGGCCTTCATTGTAAAGGTATTAGAGTATACTAGACCAAGTGGAACCCGTTGGGTCCCGTCCCCTCAGCGTGCGGTTGCGGGGGGGGGGGGGGTGTGGCGCGGCCTGAGGCGTCACACACACACTAACCACCCCCTACACACACACACAGACCACCCCGCCCCACACACATACACTAACGCCCCCCATACACACACTAACCACTCCCTCCCCACACACTAACCCCCCCCACACACACACACACACACACAAACTAACCACCTGCCCTTGATATTATATTAATATTAATTCGCTCCTTTTACCTCATCCCTGCCCTATCCATTCACGCATAGCCCCCAACTCGCAGGTGGGTCTGGAGAGGGGGGGGGGGGTAGAGAGAGAAGGCAGAGAGAAGGGACAGAGAGGGGAATAGACAGAGAGAGAGAGGGGCAGAGACAGAGAGAAGGGGGGGGAGAGAGGAGAGAGGCGCTGGAGAGAGGGGAGGGAGAGAGAATGGAGGGAGAGGGGAGGGGGAGAGAGAGAGAGGGGAGGGGGATAGACAGGGGGGAGAAAGAGTGGGGGGGAGGGAGGTGGGAAGGGGGAGAGGGAGTGGGGGGAGAGAGAGTTGGGCAAGAAAGAGGGGGGAGAGAGATGGGGGAGAGGGAGGGGGACAGAGGGAAGGGGAGAGAGAGGGGGGGAACAGGGAGGGAGGGGGAGAGAGGGGAGGACAGGGGGGGGGGAGGGGGAGAGGGAGAGAGAGAGATGGGAGCTCGGGATCTCTCGGGTACAGGGCCTGACTTGCTCGTTCTTTCTGCGTCTTCTGCTCCCGCGATCGTGCGTCGACCAAAGCTCTCTGGAGTTCTCGGGAAACCCGAGCCGAGGCGCAAGCGTGCGTCGACCAAAGCTCTCGGGAGCTCTCAGGTACAGGGCCCGGGCCGAGCTGAGGCGTGAGCGGGCGAACGTCTTCAGTCGACAGGGCGACTTTTGAACAACGGGTGGAGGAGGGAGGGGTGGGAGGGGACGTCAATCGCAGTGCGAGCAGATGGCAGGCAGATCCAAAAAGCAGGCGTTTTGAATTCAAAGTTTGATCGGATTTGTCAACATTTTTATTAATAACTCAAGAAATAAAGCACAACATTTTCAGGTAAGCCGATTTCGGACGCCAGAGGGTAAATCTGTACCAGAATGTAATGTCTTCCGTAGGACCTTGTTGTGACTAGCACAATGAATACACGTCCGACATCTTGTATGACATTCGATAACAATCAGCACGGGAGCACCTCAAGGCTGCGTGCTCAGCCCCCTGCTGTACTCACTCTATACTCATGACTGCGTAGCCGGTCATAGTGCGAACTCTATCATCAAGTTCGCTGACGACACCACTGTTGTGGGACGTATCACTGATGGGGATGAGTCATAGTATAGAAGAGAGATCGAGCCACTGTCCATATGGTGCCAGCAAAATAACCTGGCCCTCAACACCAGCAAAACCAAGGAACTGATTGTGGACTTTGGAAGGAGTAGGATGGGGACCCACAGTCCCGTTTATATCAACGGGTCGATGGTTGAAAGGGTCAAGAGCTTCAATTTCCTGGGCGTGCACATCTCTGAAGATCTTTCCTGGTCCAAGAACACTGATGCAATTATTAAGAAAACACATCAGCGCCTCTACTTCCTGAGAAGATTACGGAGAGTCGGTTTGTCAAGGACTCTCTCTACCTTCTACAGGTGAACAGTAGAGAGCATGCTGACCGGTTGCATCGAGGCTTGCTTCAGCAACTTGAGCGTCCTGGAGCGGAAAAGACGACAAAAAGTAGTGTAAACTGCCCAGTCCATCATCGGCTCTGACCTCCCTTGCATCGAGGGGATCTATTGCAGTCGCTGCCTCAAAAAGGCTGGCAGTATCATCAAGGACCCACACCATCCTGGCCACACACTCATCTCCCCGCTACCTTCAGGTAGAAGGTACAGGAGCCTGAAGACTGCAACGGCCAGGTTCAGGAATAGCTGCTTCCCCACAGCCATCAGGCTATTAAACTTGGCTCGGACAAAACTCTGAACATTAATAGCCCATTATCTGTTTATTTGCATTTTATCAGTTTATTTATTCATGTGTGCATATATCTATATAATGGTATATGGACACACTGATCTGTTCTGTAGTCATGCCGACTATGTTCTGTTGTGCTGAAGCAAAGCAAGATTTTCATTGTCCTATCAGGGACACATGACAATAAACTCTCTTGAATCTTGAATCTTGTAGAAAGGTTTAATCTGCAATCAACTGAAACTTCTAGAAGGTCACTTGACCTCAGTCAAGCGGCACAGATACTTGCCAGCTTCTGCTTTTGGCCTCAAGGCGCACTGGCATTTACATTACATATTACATTACATAAACATCACATCTCTCCCTTCACTTTAATTACATCATATCTCCCCCTTCACTTTAATTACATCACAAATGTGATGTAAAATATTTCCTGTTTGCGCATCGTTTTTTCGAGATGTGATCACACACAAACAAATAAATTCACACACATACACACACATCCAAGATCAGAGTTTTATAGTTATACTAGACCAAGTGGGACCCTTTGGGGCCCGTCCCCTCAAAGCGTGGTTGCGAGGGGAGGGGGCGGCCTGCGGCGTCACACACACACTAACCACCCCCCACACACACATACACACACTAACCACCCCCATTGATATTATATTAATATTATTCATTCACTCCTTTTACCCCATCCACTGCCCTATCCACTCACGTATAGCCCCCAACTCGCAGGCGCAGCTAGAGAGGGAGGGGGTAGGGAGAGAGGGACACAGAGGCACAGAGAGGGACACAGGGGCACAGAAAGGGACACAGAGGCATAGAGAGGGGTGCAAAGAGGGACACAGAGGCACAGAGAGGGACACAGCGATGCAGAGGGACACAGAGGCGCAACAAGAGACACAGAGAGGGAGGGGGGTGGGAGGGCGAGAGGGAGCGTGAGCGGGGGCAGAGAGGGAGCGGGGGGGGGGCAGAGAGGGAGGGGGGTAGAGATTGAGGGGTGGGGGGGGGCGCATCGTCACAGGGGAGGGCTGGTTCCTGAACGCAATAATCCCTCGCACCCGGCTGCAAAACGCAACCATCCCCTGCCTGTTGCCCCCACGGGAGGCAGAGAGGGAGCGTGAGGGGGGCAGAGAGGGAAGGGGTAGAGTTTGAGGGGAGGGGGGGACGCGTCGTCAGAGGGGAGGGCTGGTTCCCGAACACCGAAGATCATCGTTGAAGACTGCTGCATGCGCTGCGAGTGAAGGACGAGTAAGTCGGGCCCTGTATTAGAGCTCTCGGGTCCGTCTCGGCTTCATGCTCCGCTCTATGATCGTTGGCAGGCAGGGCCCAAGAACGGAGGGGGTGACGTCACTCGCAGCGCGAGCAAGAAGACAGCGCTCTATGATCTTTGGACAGCAGGGTTTTTTTCAAATGTATTTCGGCAGCGACGGACAGGAGCCGAGACGGACCCGAGAGCTCTAATACAGGGCCCGACTTGCTCGTTCTTCACTCGCAGCGTGTGCCGCAGTTTTCAGCGATGATCGTCGGTGTTCAGTCGACGGGGCGACTTTTGAACAACGGAGGGAGGAGGGAAGGGTGGGAGGTGATGTCCGTCGCAGCACGAGCAGACGGCACGGCAGGCAGGCAGATCCATTGCACGTCATCAGCGAAAAAAACAGGCGTTTTGAATTCAAATTTTGATCGAATTTGTGAAGATTTTTATTAATAACTCAAGAAATAAAGCACAACATTTTCAGTTAAGCCGATCCAGGGGGTAAATCTCTACCAGAATAGGTAAAACATTTCCCGTTAGCGCGTCGTTTCTTCCGGTAGATGTGATCACACACAAACAAATAAATACACACATATAGACACACACACACATCCACGATCAGAGTTTTATAGTTATAAGTATGATTACGGAGGGTTTTATTAGTTTGTGCAGGGTGTTTGTTGGTGAGTCCACACCTAGAATTCTGTGCAGTTTCCGTTCCATTGAAAAAGCATATAGTAGCATTGGAAGAAATTCACTAGGCTAATTCCTAGGATGAGATGGTTGTCTTACCAAGTGAGGTTCAAAAGGCTGGGTCTGTATTGAAGCATGAGGATGACATGGAAACATGCAAGATTCCAAGGGGTGTTCACACAGCCAATGTTGAGATGTTTTTAGTAGTCAAACTAGGGAATGTAGCTGCAAAATAAGGGGCTAGTAGTCATTTAAAACCATCTGTAGACATTTTTTTTCTCTTGGAAGGTAATGAATCTCTGGAATTCTCTGTGCTGAGGGTGCTCGAGTTCAGATCATTAATTGTATTTTAGGTGGAGATCAATAAATATTTGTAAGATTAATGAATTTAAGGTTATGGGAAACTAGCACAGAAGATAAAATAGGATAGTACAGATCAGCTATAATCCAATGCAATGGGAGGGCAGGCTTGAGAAAGCTGGTGGCCTACTCCTGCCCCTATTTTCTTGAAATGTATTTCAGAGTAAAATTGCTTGGATTTAAGTTATAACATTTTTTAAAGATTAAAATGAACAATATTTTAATAACATTCAGTTAATTATAGTCTGTGATACTTTCTATTTGTATCAGATTAGAAAAAAAAACATTTATTCCAGATTAATTTGTGATTTATGATATTATTCATAATTACCGATAGTTGCAAATTATGTACTTTTGTATTTACTCCAAAGAAATTACTAAAATCAAAACATTTGGACAAATATATTGATAGGAAAGGTTTAGAGGGTAATGGGCCAAATGGAGGCAAGTGGGACTTACCCAATATGACAACTTGGTCAGCATGGACATGGTGGGCTGAAGAACTAATTTCCGTTCTAAAAGCTTATTGATTAAAACAGACAATGCAGACAAAATTTGGGATTTAGTTAAAACAATTAACTCCATGTTTCACATTTCGTTAATTCGAGGTTTCATTTCTTCAACCAAATGCAATTCACTTTTTAAAACACTCTTAAATATTTGAACTAAATGGTAAACATTAGATTATATTAATGCTATTCAAAATATAGAGCATATACAGTCGCTACTACAAAAAATGAGTTGGTTTGAAATCGACTTTCACACCAACTATCGTGTTCTGGATCCCATAGAAATCTGCTGGCAATCTGTGGAATGAAAGTAATATCTGTCAGATTGACCCATGTCATATGTTCAATTATGTTAAATTACATTCTTAATTTGATATAAAAATAGAATCAGAAATAAGAGAACAAGTAAAGGGCACTTGGGTCATTGTGTATTTGCTTGCTCTTCGTTGAAGCGATACAATTAGTTAAGAGCCACTGCCACGCAGTGCCAAAGACCTGGGTTTGATCCTGACCGTGGATGCAGTCTAAATGGAGTTTGCACATTCTCCCTGTGACTGCATGGGTTTCTTCTGGGTTCTCCTGTTTTCTCCCACATCCCAATGACAGGGTTATAGGTTAATTAGCCTCTATAAATTGTCTCTAGTGTGTACGGAGTGGATGTGAGAGTGGGATAACATAGAACTAGTGTGAACAGGTGATCGATGGTCGGTGTGGACTCGGTGTGCTGAGTCCTTTTGCGTTATCATTAAATATTGACATTATGACCTGTGCACCCAAATCCAAGTTATTAACTCAAATAAAAAATAACAATAGTTTTAACCTTAATCTCTGGGGAACCACCAAACCCAATCTCTCCTTCCAGTACAGGCCAGATTACCGGGTCTTCCAGTACAGGTCAGAATACTGGATCCGGAGATCCAGGCATTTAAAATAATATGGTGACAAATAAAGTTTAATCTATTTTAAATAAGCACGTTTATGTATTGCCATCTTGTTTTTTTTTAAATGTATATATACTTACTGTTAAGCCTTGATTTTTCAATTCTCCCATGAAAACTCTGGCAATTAGTTTAAATCGTTCAGGTGTCAACTCTTTTGCTATAGATCTTATGTCATCAGAAAGGGAAAGGGTCAATGCCTTAAATTGTTTGGTATCGAGTTCCTTATGTCTGAGTTTAACCTTTTGAGGAAAATGAGAAATAAAACGATATTGATTTTTCAAAATTTTAAATAATTTTTGCTCCTTAATTAATAACTTTCTTTCTAGCAAAGCAAAATAATATAATACAATTAAGATTTTACAAGGTGTGTTTTCTTCACAATGGCTGACTAATAAATTTATATAATCTCTGGCCAGGAAGTGTGACATTCTTTACTAATAGCAGCAGCCAAACAGGCTGCAACAAATCAATACTCCATTGCCTTTCTCTACTATATTGACACTGGAAATATCTAAAAGATAGTTAGAAAACTATTTGTCCATAAGTGTACCTATTTTGACTATTTCTTTGAGTTCCAATCTGGCCCACTGAATCTCCATAAATGTCAATTACTTTGAAATCTGCTGCCACTACCCCTTTCTAGGCAGCCGCACTCCTGACACATTGCCACTATGCTTGATAAACCCATTTGAAATAAATTTGGTACTAGGAGCCAATGTTTTTAAATTCCTTCATCATCATCTCTATTAAATTTCCAGTCATACAACCCTCTGAGAATTTAACATTCATCACACTCTTATGAGCATTGGAATTCTGTTCATGCATCTGTAAATTCCCAAAGAGGCCAGCATGAAGCAGAGTTCCAACAGAATAGAACTTCTGACCATATCCACTCTGAATTCTTACTGCCATCAGAAGCTCCAGGATCATATCTTGCCTGAAGTGAAATTTAGTTCTGGAACAAATGACAGCTGTACGGAGTTTCAAACTTTCTTTGAAAAAATATTTTAAGCTAGTTTCACCATTGATTGATTACGCTGCAGCAACAAATGTGGAACTTACAAATTCTTACCCTTCCCTCACCCCCCTCTCATTAACCCCATGCCCACAGCCCTCACAACACTACGCAAAAGAAAATTAATCTGAAATAAAGGTTCTCTCTCCATTAATACTGCATGATTTACTGACATTTTGTGTAATTTCCTGTTTTGCTATGTGTATTTTTACAATACTGGAGATTTCTGCACAGAACATTAAAAATGTCATATCTCCACTGTTTCAAGTAGTATGGCGTTAATTTTTTCAGGGATTGGTATTCAAATGTGCAAGAGATAGTAGAGATAAAATCAAGTTAGGAATTAAATTAATTCCCTGATTCAACCAGTTTATATCTCAAATATATCCATTTTTAGGACACCAAAAATGTGACATGCTTTGACAATGAAATAAAGAGGCAATTTCTGCATTAATTTCATTATAATTCAAAACATTTTCAAGTTTGTTGCTTTGCAGAGATGCATGTTTCACAGTAATAAGCAAAACGTTTGATGAATTTGGCATTAAGTTCTCTGAATGGCCATATTTCAAAGAGTGTAACGGTGGTTACTCTTGGTGTCCACCCTATTTTAGAGTAACCACCGTTACACCACAATGGTAAATTAAGACCAAAGAACTTCCCAAGGAGATTGAAAATGTCCTAGTTTTAAGAACTCAATAATGAAATTATGAGAACATTCTATAAAAGCTGCTGCATGCCAAAATTAGTGAATATTTTTGGTATCCACCATCACACGCGCAACACCAGCATTTTGTAGTAGCTATATTTCCATCAGATTATGTACCTGCAGTTTCTTATTATGTATGGACAATTAGTTCCATAAAGTTTATTCAAAACATGAGAAAGAAATTACAAAAAAAGAAATACTAGAAGAAACAGTATCATTTTGGTGTCCACCCTTGGATACTGTGTAACGCGCATAACTCACGTTTCAGTCGATAACAGAAATATTGCTAATTTGGTCACATACTCCATGTTTATAGTGTGTTGGTGTGGTGTGGTGTGGCGGCGCCTAACGGCAGCGGCTCGACTGCAGTCTGTCTTTTTTTACTTTTTGTCTCGTTAAATGTATGTTTTGACTCTAGTTTTTATTATTTTTTTAGCTGTGTATATGTGGGGGAAACCGTTAATCTCTTCCCTGTACGGGGGACCCAACTTTTTCCCTGTTGGGTCTCCGATGTCGTTGGGCCTAACATCGTGGAGCCGGCGGCGGCCTCCGGCCGGAACCAACCTGAGGGCTCCAGTCGCGGAGCCTGCGTACCTGCCATTGCGGAAGAGCGGGAAGAGCTGTGGTGGCGCATGGCTGCTACCCGGCTTCGGAGCTTCGGCCACAGGCCCGCTGGACGGTAACATCGGGAGCTCGCAGGTCCCTGATGGGAGACCGCTTTTCGGAGCTCCTGCAATGGCAACTTCTCCTGCCGGAATCGCGGGGTTTAAGGGACTCGGAGCGGGGCCTAACATAGCCCCGCGCGGCTTAACGGCCGCGGGACTTACCATCGCCCGCCGGGGCTTTAACATTGGGAGCCCCAGCCGCCTCGACGCTGCAGTTGGACTGCTGGACCGCGGGAGAAGAATAAAGGGAAGATATAAGACTTTTGCCTTCCATCACAGTGAGGAGGTGTTGGAGATTCACTGTGATGGATGTTTGTGTAAACTGTGTTAAGTGTGGGTCTTGTTTTTTTTTGTAATGTTAAGACTGTAGAAAATGCAATTTCGTTCAAACCAAGCTGTTTGAATGACAATAAAAGGCATTCTATTCTATTCTCTAGCAAGAAAGTACATTTGTATGTTGAAAAACAGCAAAAGTGAAGAAATCAGTTGTCATGCTTTAGAAAATAATGACTTTTTAAAATTTCATGTAACGGTTGTTATGGTGGATACCAAACATAAAGTGTCAAAAACGCATAGGAACGTATGTTAAACAAAGAATTTTGTTCATTAATTAAAATTTCTCAAACTTCATGAACTATCTCTCCCTGTCATGTACTACCGCTGTGAGGGTTTCTGATTAATCTGAATCATGTTGAAATAATTTATTTGTGAACTTCCAGTTTTATGTATGATGTCACACTTGTTGTACCCAGTATTGTAAAAACACATTAGGAACTTGTGTCTTTGGTATAGTTTTATTAAAGATAGACTAATACTCTGCCCAAAATAGCTGCATGACAAGCAGACAACTCACCATTAGACATGCTAGTAAAATGCTCCTCTGAAGCAAAGCATAAGACATTCCATCTCCCACTAAATTATAATTCCAAGGTGAAAGCATGGAGTTTCAACAGCAGGTGATTGCTTCTCCAAACCATGGCAGACAATACTTTAACATCCTGGAGCCCTGGGATCTCTCACCGAGGTCGCCAGCGTTGAATCTCCGCCCAGCTTGGCCTGTGGACTTCGGAAGCCGCGGTCTCTGGTAGGAAGCGGCCCATTCGGAGACTCCAGGCCGCTGAGAGTGTTCTTCCGTTCGAGGGCCTGAAACATCGGGCCCGTAGCGACGACTGCGGAGGCCTCAATAGGCCCCGACCACAGGTGAACAGAGGAAGAGGACTGAACTTTGGTGCCTTCCTTCACAGTGGGAAACGTTGATTCCGCTGTGGGGGATGTTTTTTATGTTTTATGATAAATTCTAAAGTGTTGTGTTTATCTTATTTGTGTGCTGCATGGTAACTAAAATTTCACTGCACCAATTGGTGTATGTGACAATAAATGTCCTTTGTAAGAGGGCATATTCTTCACACATAGTCTATCATTTAGTGTATTACAGCCATTGTCATTCTAAATCTCAAACTTCACTGGTCCCTTAGTTTGCCGCTGGACTCTCCAAATGGTGGAAGGCAGATATTGTTGATGTACCAGAAATTGAATCCCAATGCAGATTTTGTTTAAACATATTAAAAACTGTGGAAAAGACAGGGACTACTTTATAAGTGTGATTGGGAAAGTTAGAAAGTAACATAGAAAAAAATATCAATGAAGACCTAAATTCATCTATTTCTGGGTTTAACAGAAAAGGGATGGACTACTAATCTGCTTTCACCTTAGGCAATACTAGTACAAGAGGTTGCTTAGAAGAGTTAAATAGTTAAAAATGTGTCTGTAATTATTGTTGTTATGCCTTCAAATCAATCAGCACATGCATGATTACAGATGATTAGTATAATAAACTAAAGGTGGAAATGCACATCTAATCATGAACTCATTCATGGCATTCTTATTCCTCCTTTGATGTAGTGATGCATGTTGGAGAGTCCTGGTTATTTTTGGGAAATTTAATCAAATATAATTCCTTCTCATCAATCCCTAGTATTAAAATCTATGTTTTAATTCAATTTATAAACTACATCTTTTATTGTAAAAGCAAACGACATTTGAGTGGGAATTCTTAATAGCTGGAATGGCCATTGTTAAAACTAAAACGTGGAAAGCCTAAAGGTTAATACTCAGTGGTTACGAGGCAATAACAGACATTTACCTAACTATCACATGATTGGGTTTAAGATAAATGACTGTAATTTTATTGACATTTAAATTTGGGGTGTAACTAGGGAATTGCTATAGATGTTCAATTTGAGTCATGATCTCATGATATGGAAGCTTTGCAAAATTGAGGCACAAGCTGAAAGAGCTAATAGTCAAATCTAATAGTTAAATCTAAAATGGAGTTGTTCTACAAAAATTTGTACTAGTAGAACAAAAGAATGGCTCGGTGCCAAGTCTGAATGACTTTGTTAATTATATAAAACACAATATGGAGGGCAGGTTGTCTTTTCAATAAAGGCATTAAGATGGCAGCCTGCAGTAATAAGGCCATATGGAAGCCAAGATTCAAAATAATAGCTGACGCTCCAGAGATATGTAATAAGTAATAATGAGCTCGATTTGGACCCATTCCGATATTGTGAAAGGCTACAGAATCTTTCAGTTATGCCATATTCAGACCTGGTAGGACTGTTTTACTGATAAGAAAAATGTATAATTGTGCTAACTCTCCATTGTTCTGTGAGTGGGAGCCCGAGAAGCACTGAGCAATGTTTGTGCTCATTGTAGATCTTTTGCCACTCCCGTCTGATGAATCAATTAAAGATTGCCATAGTCTACCTTCAACGTTTGTTGCTATCTGCTTTTTAAGAAATGAACTAGCCAGAGTTCATTTAAGTAATGTAACTCCTACCCTTCCTCCAAACTGCTGCATAAAGTACAACATTTCAGATGGCTAAACCAATACATTATCAACTTCAAACCATTGAAGGGTCTCGACCCAAAAACGTCACCCATTCCTTCTCTCCACAGATGATGCCTGCCCCGCTGAGTTACTCCAGCTTTTTGTCTATCTTCAGTTTAAACCAGCATCTGCAGTTCCTTCCTACTCAAACTATTGATTCCCAGGATGGAAGTATTGTCCTTTGAAGAGCAATTAAGCAGAGTGGCCCGATACTAAACTTTATAAGACTGAGATATAATCTTGTTGAAACTGAAATTTCTTGCAGGGCCCAACAGGGCAGATGTTTCCCCTGCTGCAGTATTGAGAACCAGTTATGAGAAAAAGCACCTGGCCATCCAGGAATTAAAATGATTAGAAATTTCATCATGCAATGGATAGGAAATTCCCTCAATTCACTATCCAAGAGGGCAGTGGAGGCTCAGTTGCTGAGTACTTACACGATAGAGAGTTAGATATCAAGGGAATCAATGGGTATAGAGGGGTTAGTGCAAGATTGTGGTGTTGGGTAGTGGATCATTGTCACGTGGAAGCACGAGAACCAAATATTCTACTTCCATTTCTCATGTTATTGAAGATAGTCCAGCGAGACTACAACTTTCTACGTAGACTAAATTATTTTAGACCAACCTTCTAGCATATTTACATATTCTCCATGAGAAACAGCTTCATGGATCCCATGTTTGTGAACAGATCTTTTAAAAACAGTACATACAGATCTTTTAAAAACACCAGGCCAGCGGTCTGTCATTTTCTTCTTTTGTTGTTTTTAGTCTGTTGTTAAATGTTTGTTTTAGTGTATCTTTAGTTTTGTATTATGTGGGAGGGAGGGGGAGGAAACTTTTTTTTATCTCTTTCCTTGATGGAGATGCAACTTTTCCATATCATATCCCCGTCCGCACTGCGGCCTTAACATCGTGGAGCTGGCGGTCTCTTTGCTCGGGATCAACTTCAGGAGCAGGAGCCTGCGGACCTAACATCGTGGAGCTTCCGGTCCCTTGGTTATGGACCGACCGGAAGTTCCGACCGCAGGAGCTTCGACCGCCCCGATCGCGGGAGCTTCGACCACCGGCTGAGGGAGCTTCCATCGCCCCTACTGCGGATGGTTCGACTGCCCCATCCGCGGGAGAATAAGGAGGAAAGAAGATAAGACTTTATTGCCTTCCATCACAATGAGGAATGTGGGGGAGTCGCTGTGGTGGATGTTTATGTTAACTTTTATGTAGTGCGTCTTGTTGCTTTTTTGGTATGACTGTATGGCAAATCCAATTCCTTGTATGTTTTTACATACTTGGCTAATAAATTAATTAGAATACAATACAATTAAAATCCCACATTTTCCAAATTATGTTGTGTTTTACATTACCTCCAAAAGCTCATCCATTCTTTTTGCAACTGCAGCAAAGTCAAATTCCCTATCTGGAACCATCTTAAAGGTATTAGCTAATCTTTGTTTCACCAGACTAGGTTTCCATGTCAAAGGTTCTTCAAAAACATCATCATCTTCTTCTTCCAGTTCACTCTTGTCTGTGTGCACAACTTGAAGGATGGTATCATGTAGCCTTTCCTTTAGGATCTCATGAAACTTCATTCAGAAAGAAAATTGTTCGTTATTAGATTTTCCAGTATTTCTTGAATGTTGTTAGCCTTTACCGATCACAACGTTCTTTGGTTAGCAAAAGCGCTTAACAATAATAATCGCTCTATGGAGAAAATGAGTGAATATATAGAAAGTTGCATGTAATCTAATTCAATACAGATCTTATTTTATAAATGCATTTCAATAGAGAAAACTAATTTCATGTGACTTATATGGGAAAATAATAAATGTCTGGAATGATTAATTGGAAAAGACAAGTCTACTCAGTGGACTTTTTTAATTCACAGTACGTTGTCTGTTCAATTGGAAGTTGTGTTCATTGCCTTTGTGAATGAAAATGAAACGTATTTTCTGAAATTTTTAAAAGGGACTCTTGGTCTCCTAGTTTCCCACGAGAAAAACGCTGAAATAAAATCAGCCATAAAATCATAGAACATACGTCAGCCATTGACCTGTTGTGGCGGTAGGCGAACTGCAGTGGATCAAGGCTGATTGATAGGCTGGATTTAAAGTGTGCGATCATCAGAGGTGAGACTCTCAGAACAAATTTAATTGCTTGCTAGCAGGAACATTAAAAAAAGAAACACAATCGGTCCTTCAACTCCTTGTGTCTGCTGCACTAGATAATGGCTAATGTTTGATATCAACAACACTTTCCAACACTAATCCTACATCAGCCATGCAAGGCAACTGAGCCTTCACATTTTTTGAATAAAGAATTAAAAACAGATTTTCTATCCTGCAAGTTAAAAATATTTTTCTTATCTCAATCCTGAATGGTACACCACTTATTCTGAGACAAAATAAATAAATAAATATATTACCTGTGAGGGAAAAGGCTACTTTGAGCAATGGTGATAAATTAATTAGCAGTACCAATGAGTATACGTAAAGAGTTGCTTATTGTCATACGTGAGGTTTAATCAAAATCTTGTTTGCAGCAGCGTCATAGACAACACACGAAAACATAAATTTAAATTATAAATAAATTCTGCAAAATAGTACAACAGAAAAAAGTGGAAAGGAGTGGAAAATTGGTGCACCCTGATGGGCGTATTGGTTTAATAAATGAGGGAAAGTTGGAGGCATGGCAATGGGACACAAAGGCGCTTTAAGGATTATGTTTAATAATTATATTTGGCCAATAGTTAAGAATCATCCAATCTCCTAATGAGAAATATATGAGTGTTCAGTGTTCATACTCCGTCTATGGCAATATAGTTCAATAGTTGTGTAAAGGTACATCCAGGAACACATCCAAACATAGTTACTCCAACCACCCGCCACCCCATCTTCAAATGACTGTTAATAATCTTCAAAAATTATGCTGGATATTCTCAACAAGTAGGGCAGTATTTATAAAAGAGGGAAGCAGGGTTTACATTTCAAGTCAATGACCTTTCATCAAGATTGGTGAAGTGAGAAGACAAATCTGTTGTGAACTGTTGTAAAGGAGGAGTAGAGAAGGAGAGAACAAGTGGAATGTTGGTATATAGCAAGGTTATCTAAAATCATCTAACTGAGTATTAAGAACCTATGCCATTTTCTTAACAGAAGATGAGAGTTCACACTAAAGCATAGGGAGGAGTATCCTGATGCTTACATTAATTGATTTCTACCATAGGATGAGACTGGTAATATAACTTCTGTTCTTATTGCAAAATGTAACTCACAATTCAGTAACAAGGGGATAAAGATTCACATTAATTGGTAGAATCTTCATTGCCCACTGAGCTCATTCTCAGAAGTTTGCATAAGTGATACTTGACCATCTTCTCCAAGGAAATAGGGTTACATTCAAAAGTCTGGAAAAGTGATAGAGGCGGATTTTCCCCTTAAAGAAAAGCACACCAAACTACCTGAAGTGCCTTAACCTACAAGGCTACAAACTGAAAGTTTGGAATTGGGAGAAAACTAAACAAAAGCATTTAGTCAACATGGATACATTGTGCTCCGTTTGTTTGACCATGAAATCTGGATTTAAGCATGGGGTTGCTGGGCTTAAATCCTGTAATTCAGTCCTCAATTATTTCTTTTCCTTGCTACAGTGTTGAGAACCAACTGTGAAATAAGCAGCCAGCCATCCAGGACTGAAAATGATCAGAAATTTCTTCACAAAGTACATAGAGAATTTCCTTGATGATACTTTATTGTCACTTGAACCTAGGTACAGTGAAGTTCTTTATTTTTGCATTAAAAAGTACACAACAGGGTCACCACAAAGTTACAAAAGGTACTCACCCAGTCTTCGTCCTCCATCACCCCACATCCTCCCTGGGTTCCCCATTGTTCTTGGTGGGTCCACCTTTGTTCTTGGCAGCCCCTCCACGCCGGGTCCCCCTTTGTTCTCGACATGCAGCCCATCCATCTTGGCCTAACCGCTGGGTCTCTAACCTTGGCCCAACCTCCCGGGACTTCGACCGCCAGGACTCCAACCTCTGACACCCCACCCTCCCCAAAACTGCTAGCAGGCCAGACCTTTGATGCAACTGGAATCCGGGCCTAGTTCCAGACTGAGGGCCTCCACACTGCTACATGTTGACTCCAACTGTTATATGTTGACTGACTCTCCTGGGTCCTCCTGCTCCACCATTCCAACAGGGAACTTCAATACTGACTCCACCTGGTCCTCCTGCCCCTTCCCTCTATGCTAACTATGCCGCTTCTCCTACCCCGACCTACACTTTTTTTTGTAAACCAGCATCTGCAGTTCCTTGTGTCTCCAGTCACTATTACACGTGGCTACGGGCATCCCAAAGTGACCAACACTTAATCAGGCAACAAACAGGTCAAACTAAAGACACCCTTGCAGTTAGGTAGTATAGGGGGGTTGCACATAAGGTCAAAGGGCGTGACGCACGGAGTAGCTCAAGCCTTCTGGAGTACAAGGCAGCACCAAGGTGTAAGGGGCTGAAGGAGCAGATTTCTCCGGACAGCCCCCACTCTCCCCCCAGGGTCAGCGGTGTCCGGCCACGGCTGCCCTCCGCCCCATCTCCCCCTGTTTCAGCGCCGCACTGTCACGGGCTGTGGGTCAGCAGCGGCCACACACGGGGCCGGGTGGAGCGGGCCGCGGGGGACAGACGGCCCGAGTCCGCGAGTGTGTGGAGTCGGGAAGCTGGAGTCAGCGTGGTGTCCGGATGCTGGGACAGAAGACGGGCCCCTTTGCACTGGCAGCCATAGTAAGTGCTTACCTGACGTTCACACGCTTGTACTCCAGAAGGCGTTGCATGCAACAGTATGGGTCACGTGCAACTTCCTATATATTTTTTTCTCCGGTAGAGTCCTAAATTTACCTAAGTTTCAAAATCATTTTAGATGAAAAGTAGGCTAGGAGGAATCTGTGGGGGTGTTGGTGCAGTGTGTGTTAGAGTCTGGAATATTACTGCCAGAAGAGGTGATGGGGCAGGTACCCTACCCTCGTGGGATTTGAGAAGTATCTAATTCATGTACTTGAATTGCTAAGTATGTCTATGGATCAAATACAGGCAAATGGGGATGCGAGTACATGGTACAAACATGTAGCGTGGCGTACGGTTGAGCCGAAAAGGCGTTTTCCATGCTGTACTTCAGTGTACGACTTTCCACTGTTCCTCAGTAAATGTGACACATGAAGCAAGTAAGAATGTAATTGTTCTATATGGGACATATGACAATAAAAACTCTTGACCTCTCCAAAAGCCACAAGGATGCGAGTATTACCGGCCACGTGATCACGCCGTGATGTCACAGCAGCCATCCAACCAGATGAGCGGTTAGGCATGTGATCAACGGAAGGCGGGGCCCTGTCATGATAGACAGTCGGCCGGCGGTTAGGTGCAAAGCAAAGATCCTATAGCGCTATAGGATCTTTGGCCAGGTGCGAGGGCGTCCAGCAGCGTAACCACGTACCGCGTTCTCCTCGAACACGCTGGACCGGCGATTTCGCCCGGTCGGCCTCCCACTGTCGGAAGCCGACGCCCTTGACATTCTGGGCCGGATAGGTAATCCCATGCGGCCCAGAGGTACACTGTCCTTGAGCTCGTCCATCTCCATGGTATCGTCCGACCCTCCGAATACATCGTGCTCTTCTTCGTCCTCTCCATCTTCCTTCGCTCCGCCAGCCGAACAGCGACCGTTAGCGGTTCTGCCGGTTTGAAAAGTCGCGGCAGCGCGCGATGCTTCCCGGCCAATGGCATCAAGGGTCGCGCGCTCTCGGCGACGCTCTAGCCGCCATCACGGTGCCGCTCTCACCCGAGTCTATCACAGCACACGCGCCGCGGAAGGGAATTTGGGCCAATTTTGCGTTGTGTGTCCTGGCCCTTGCGGAGGAATACTTGTGCAATTAAATCGCAGCGCTCAAGGTGGTTTTAGGTTGCTTTCGCACCGCGAAGTGTCATGGCTGGATGGTAAGATAATGCAACGGTCGAAGCGTTCTCAAAAAGTATATTCGCGGAAGCAGGCCCTTCGGCCCAACTTGCCCACACGGCCAACATGTTCCAGCTACTCGTCCCACCTGCCTGTGTTTGGCCCATATCCCTCTGAACCTGACCTTTATTAGTTTTGGAGACACCGTCAATCTAGATGTAGAGTCGCGGTCCGTCGTCTGTCCATTTCCTCCACATATGTTGCTCAGCCGTTCATTCCGCCAGTTGCTCTCCTTTTTCCAGCTACACGTTCCACCATCTACAGTTTCCTGGAGACACTCTCAATGGCAAAACAATTTCCCACATCTATTGACTTCTGCAGAGAATATAGTGCAATAATTTGTAAATTAGCCAGTGCGTCTGAC
>CM075978.1:108877701-108908701 GCA_038087875.1 Malacoraja senta
TCCGTCGTCTGTCCATTTCCCTCCACATATGTTGCTCAGCCCGTTCAATTCCGCCAGTTGCTCTCCTTTTTCAGCTACACGTTCCACCATCTACAGTTTCCTGGAGACACTACCAATGGCAAAACAATTTCCCACATCTATTGACTTCTGCAGAGAATATAGTGCAATAATTTGTAAATTAGCCAGTGCGTCTGACCAACAAATACACTGTAGGCCCTTTATAAGATAGCATATGTATATTATCTGAGGGTGCCTCCTGACCCTGTTTTCAGATGTTAATTTTTAAATGTTCTTTCTTTGTCCACCTTAGTATCTGGTTTGCTTCTAACCTTTCCACGATACGATGAAAGGCTTTATTTTAACAAATATTAACTTTCTTTCTCTGCATGCTTAATATCAGACCTGAAGTGTGAAATTATGAGAGATATAGTGTAAACCACCTAGGGTGGCAATGTCAATGACTATGCATAGGTTCAAGGTGAGAGGGAGAAAGTTTAAAGGGAAGTGTGGGGCATGTTTTATGCAGAGTGGAATCATTGCCTGAGATTGTGGTGGATGCAGATATGATTATGGTATTTAAGAAGCTTTTAGATAGGCATATGTAGCAATGTTACAAAATTTTGAGATTTAAAAAATAAAGTCTGCAATTTATCCCATCAGATAAAGCATAAAAAGAAGTTTAATTTGACACTTAATTCACTTTCATATCTTCAGTATTAAAGAAGTTATGGCCATTATCATACTCAGAAATTAGCATCTAGTTCCCTATTGCTTTTCCATTGACTTAACACAAAAGCTGTGATCGAGGACAGTTAAAAGCCCATAACTTTCTTAAAAATTATGGTAACTGAAAGAAATATCAGGTATTATAGATTGAAGCATTCTGAAACAAATATGAAACAATCTTACTTCGAAGACATGAAAGTAAAGCATATAATTAGTTAGTTACCTAATTGTAGCTAATTACAAAATTCAATTACTAGATCTAAACATCTATCAATTTCTTAAGAATAGATTAACATTTTTAAATAGCCTAAGTGTCCAAATAACATTCACACAATAATTCACAATATAACATAATTTTTAAATCTAATTTTCATGAATTTACAGGCCAAATGGAAGGAATTGAATGTTTAATACCTGTAAATTAATGGGCATTTAATTCATCTTGCGAGTGAGAATTTCTGGAACGCGATCTTTTGGAACGTTCATTTGCGGTGAATTTAACCCGTATTGGCATGAAAAATACTGCCGTTAATTCGGGGAATAAAATCACCGTGTCGCATGACAAAATGTGAATTAAAGGCTTCTTTTTTTTTTTTTTTTTTTTTAATTTTTTATTTATTAGAAGTACATTACATCACAGCCACATACATTAATACTCGTCATTTATATCTTCTTACAATTAATGTACTCCCTTTATTTATTTTTTTTACACTAAAGAAAGAAAAGATTGAAAGAGAGAAGAAAGTGAAGGAAAAAGTGCAAGTGTAGAAAAGTGTAGAAAATGTAACAACAAAAAAAAAGGACGAGGACCCTATGAGAGCGAAATTAAAAACAAAAAGAAAAAGAGTTAAGAAATAGGCCCTAAGAAAAGAAAAGAGAGAGAGAAAAAAAGAAAAACAAATGGGTTTTTTTTTGAGCATCACGTAAATAGGACATACCAACTCTTCAACTATCATCCCCCCTTACCCGACCTCAATTTTTTATTTTTTTAAAGTACTTTTGCACCCTATGTTTGTAATAATTCTATAAATGCAGACCACGTCAGGTGGAAGTGATCTGGTTTACCTGCTAGGAGGAGTCTTATCTCTTCAAGGTGTAGTGTTTCTTAAGAAGCACTTTTATACATTTAAAGAAAGCACTTTCGTTTACCTGTCCATTGTGTGAAATCCGTCCCCGTTATTGGCGTTGACGCTTCAGGAGCTGCTTTTAAAACTACTGTAGCGCTGACATTGACGATTTAATAAATTTAAAAAATTCACAAACCGCCGGTAGGAACGATTTTGTCAGCGAAGGTTTGTACTCCAACAAAATATTTCCAGGACAAGGGAGGAGAAACCGCGTTTTAACCCCGCCCCCCCCCTTAAAGGCGCCAAAATCGCGCACAAGGCCAGTGGCAGAATTACAGCGCGACTGAAGGTAAGTTTTGTAACATACCTAGCATATGGGGAATGGGGATATAGATTTATATATAAAACAAAGAACTAGTTTACCCAATAAAACACAAAGTGCTGGATTAATGGGGTCAGGCAGCAGAATCTCAGGAGGATGTGGACAGGCAATATTTTGGGTTGGAACTCATTTTCAAATTGATTGTAGTGGGGAAGAAAACGAAACGAGCTGGGCATGGGACAAAGCCTCACAAGTGATGATCGATGCAGCTGATGGGGTGTTTGATTGGCACATGGGTGGACAAAGGTTAAAGATTAAGGGGCGGCATGGCGCAGCGGTAGAGTAGCAATGTTACAAAATTTTGAGATTTAAAAAATAAAGTCTGCAATTTAACCCATCAGATAAAGCATAAAAGAAGTTTAATTTGACACTTAATTCACTTTCATATCTTCAGTATTAAAAAAGTTATGGCCATTATCATACTCAGAAATTAGCATCTAGTTCCCTATTGCTTTTCCATTGACTTAACACAAAAGCTGTGATCGAGGACAGTTAAAAGCCCATAACTTTCTTAAAAATTATGGTAACTGAAAGAAATTTTCAGGTATTATAGATTGAAGCATTCTGAAACAAATATGAAACAATCTTACTTCGAAGACATGAAAGTAAAGCATATAATTAGTTAGTTACCTAATTGTAGCTAATTACAAAATTCAATTACTAGATCTAAACATCTATCAATTTCTTAAGAATAGATTAACATTTTTAAATAGCCTAAGTGTCCAAATAACATTCACACAATAATTCACAATATAACATAATTTTTAAATCTAATTTTCATGAATTTACAGGCCAAATGGAAGGAATTGAATGTTTAATACCTGTAAATTAATGGGCATTTAATTCATCTTGCGAGTGAGGATTACTGGAACGCGATCTTTTGGAACGTTGATTTGCGGTGAATTTAACCCCGTATTGGCATGAAAAATACTGCCGTTAATTCGGGGAATAAAATCACCGTGTCGCATGACAAGATGTGAATTAAAGGCTTCTTAAGAAGCACTTTTATACATTTAAAGAAAGCACTTTCGTTTACCTGTCCATTGTGTGAAATCCGTCCCCGTTATCGGCGTTGACGCTTCAGGAGCTGCTTTTAAAATGACTGTAGCGCTGACATTGACGATTTAATAAAAATAAAAAATTCACAAAACGCCGGTAGGAACGATTTTGTCATCCAAGGTTTGTACTCCAACAAAATATTTCCAGGACAAGGGAGGAGAAACCGCGTTTTAACCCCGCCCCCCCCCTTAAAGGCGCCAAAATCGCGCACACGGCCAGTGGCAGAATTACAGCGCGACTGAAGGTAAGTTTTGTAACATACCTAGGTAGAGTTGCTGTCTTGCAGCGATAGAGACCCGGGTTCGATCCTGACTATGGGTGCTGCTGTTTGTATGGAGTTTGCATTTTCTCCCTGTGATCGCATGGGGTTTCTCCGGGTACTCTGATTTCCTCCCCCATTTCAAATACGTGGGTTTTAGGTTAGCCGGTTTCTGTAAATTGTCCCGAGTGTGTAGGATAGAACTCGTGGACTCGGTGGACAGAAGGGTCTGTTTATAAACTAAACTAAAAGATCAAAAGCAAACACGTATCAGGGAGGGTGGGGAGAGAGATAGTGGGAGAAATGGATATGTATGTTGGGTTGTAAACTAGCCAAATTGAATACGTGAGCATCTGGGGGGCTTGGCCCATAGTGAGGAAGGGTTGCCCATTGCCTGCCTTTGCATTCATTACTGGAATCCCTTACACTCAAGGATATTTCACTACAGGGTAGGGAATTCTGGTTTGTTATAATTTTTTTTTTTTTTAAATGACCAGGCAGGACTTTTGGACAGCCACTGATAATATTTTTATATTATAATTCCGCCAAGAACGTTCCCTCCGTAACTCCTTGGTCAATTTGTAGGAAATGCAACACTTGTCCCTTTACCTCCCCCCTCAACTCCATCCAAGGACCAAATCAGTCTTTTCGGGTGAGGCGGAGGTGCAGGTGAACCTCTGCCTCACCAGCATCCGCTGTTCCAGGTGTCAACTTCTCTATATCGGCGAGACCAAGCGCACGCTCGGCAATCGCTTCGCTGAACACCTACGCTCAATCCATCTTAACCAACCTGATCGCCCGGTTGCTCAGCACTTCAACTCCCCCTCCCATTCCCACTCTGACCTTTCTGTCCTGGGCCTCCTCCATTGCCAGAGTGAGGCCCAGCGCAAATTGGAGGAACAGTACCTCGTATTTCGCCAGGGTAGTTTACACCCAGCGGTATGAACATTGACTTCTCTAATTTTAGATAGCCCTTGCTTTCTCCCTCGTTCCCCTCCCCCTTCCCAGTTCTCCCACAAGTCCTACTGTCTCTGCCCTCTTCCTTTCTTCCCCCCCCCGACATCAGTCTGAAGAAGGGTCTCAACCCGAAATGTTGCCAATTCCTTCTCTCCATGGATGCTGCCTCACCCGCTGAGTGTCTCCAGCATTTTTGTCTACCTTTAATATTTTTAGCCAGATTAGTTTAGAGATGCAGCGTGGAAACATGCCCTTTGGTCCACTGAGTCCACGCCGACCAGCAATCATCCATACTCTACTTCAATCCTACACACGAGGAACAATTTTGAGAGGACCAATTAGCCTACAAACTTGCACATCTTTGGAATGTGGGAGGAAACCCGCACAGTCCCAGGGAGAATGTGCAAACTCCGTACAGACAGCAGGAGATAGCCCAGCTGTTGGCGGTTGTGCAGTAGCAAGCAAAAGAAAGAAGAAGGGTTGAACCTGGGTCTCTGGTGCTGCAAGGCAGCAACTCTTCGGCTGTGCCACTGTGCTGCCCCAAACCTAGAGGGCAGGGGTGGATTTCAGTCCTACATCCTGCTGTTGGATATGTTGGTTTATGAATACCATGGGATATGAACTGTATTTATTGGCAACCCTGGGTAGACACAAAATGCTGGAGTAACTCAGTGGGACAGGCTGCATCTCTGGAGAGAAGGAATGGGTGGCGTTTCAGGTCGAGACCCTTCTTCAGTGGATGTAGTGTACCTGGACTTTCAGAAAGCATTTGATAAGGTCCCACATAGGAGATTAGCGGGCAAAATTAGGGCACATGGTATTGGGGGTGGAATGCTGACATGGATGTAAAATTGGTTGGCAGACAGAAAACAAAGAGTAGGGATTAACAGGTCCCTTTCAGAATGGCAGGCAGTGACTAGTGGGGTACTGTAAGGCCCGGTGCTGGGACCGCCACTATTTACAATATACATCAATGATTTAGATGAAGGGATTCAAAGTAACATTAGCAAATTTGCAGATGACAAAGCTGGGTAGCAGTGTGAACTGTGAGGAGGATACTATGAGAATGCAGGGTGACTTGGACAGGTTGGGTTAGTGGGCAGATGCATGGCAGATGCAGTTTAATGTGGATAAATGTGAGGTTATCCACTTTGGTAGCAAAATCAGGAAGGCAGATTACTATCTAAATGGTGTCAAGTTGGGAAAAGGGGAAGTACAACGGGATCTGGGGGTCCTTGTTCATCAGTCAATGAATATAAGCATGCAGGTACAGCAGGCAGTGAAAAAAAGCGAATGGCATGTTGGCCTTCATAACAAGAGGAGTGAATATAGGAGCAAAGAGGTCCTTCTGCAGTTGTACAGGGCCCTAGTGAGACCACACCTGGAGTATTGTGTGCAGTTTTGGTCCCCTAATTTGAGGAAGGACATTATTGCTATTGAGGGAGTGCAGCGTAGGTTTACAAGGTTAATTCTCGGGATGGGGCGACTGTCATATGCTGAGAGAATGGAGCGGCTGGGCTTGTATACTCTGGAGTTTAGAAGGAAGAGATGGGATCTTATTGAAACGTATCAGATTATTAAGGGTTTGGTCACACGCTAGAGGCAGGAAACATGTTCCTGATGTTGGGGGAGTTCAGTGCCAGGGGCCACTTGAAGAATAAGGGGTAAGCCATTTAGAACGGATATTAGGAAACACTTTTTCTTTTTTTTCTTCTTTTTTTTTAAATTTTATTTATTAGAAGTACATTACATTACAACCAATTACGTTAGTACTCATCACGTATATCTTATTACAATTAATGTACTCCGTCATTTTTTACACTAGTAAAAAGGAAAGGTTGAGATTAAGAAAAAAGAAAGTGAAGGAAAATAGTGAATGTGAAAAAACGTGACAACAGGAAAGAACAGACCCTGTAGAAAAGAAATTAAGAAGAAAGGATTGAGAGATAGACCCTAAAGAAGAAAAAAAAAGAGAGGAAAAAAGAGAAAAACAAATACTTTATTATAAGCATCACGCAAATGGGATATACCAACTCTCCAGCTTTCATCCCCCTTTACCTGACCTCAATTTTTTTTTAAAGTACTTTTGCACCCTATACTTGTAATAATTCTATAAATGCAGACCATGTCAAGTGGAAGTGATCTGGTTTAGCTGCCAGGAGGAGTCTTATCTCTTCTAGGTGTAATGTTTCAAACATATTTGAAATCCACATGTTTATAGTTGGTATTGGAGCGTTTTTCCAGAATTTTAGGATTAACTTTTTTCCAGTTATTAACCCATAATCTATTAATTTCTTTTGAAACACATTTAGTTCAGGGCTATCTTCCGTTGTTCCGAAGATAATCCATTCTGCTTTTGGTGTCAGTTTTATTTTAAATAATTTTGTAAAGATTTCAAAAATATCAATCCAAATTTTTTGAATTTTTGTACAAAAAACAAATGAGTGCACTATAGTAGCTTCTTGAGATTGACATTTATCACAAATGGATGATACATTGGGGACATTTTTATTAATTTTAGTTTTTGAATAATATAATCTATGTAAAATTTTAAATTGTATTAAAGTGTGTCTTACATTAATCGAACATTTATGCACGTTTAATAAATGTTCATTCCACCTTTCCTTTGAGATTTTAATAGCTAATTCTTGTTCCCAGTTTCTTCTAATACCTTCCGTAGATGGTATTTCTACATTTAAGATAATATTATCCACTGTTGTTTGTCATGTACATCAATGATCTGGATGATGGTGTGGAAAATTGGATTAGTAAGTATACAGATGATACTAAGATAGGTGGTGTGGTGGATAATGAAGTAGATTTTCAAAGTCTACAGAGAGATTTAGGTCATTTGGAAGAGTGGGCTGAAAGATGGCAGATGGAGTTTAATGCTGATAAATGTGGGGTACTACATCTCGGCAGGACAAATCAAAATAGGACGTACATGGTAAATGGTAGAGAATTGAGGAATGCAGTTGAACAGAGGGATCTAGGAATAACTGTGCATAGTTCCCTGAAGGTGGAATCTCATGTAGATAGGGTGGTAAAGAAAGCTTTTGGTGTGCTGGCCTTTATAAATCAGAGCATTGAATATAGAAGTTGGGATGTAATGTTAAAATTGTACAAGGCATTGGTGAGGCCAATTTTGGAGTATGGAGTACAATTTTGGTCGCCTAATTATAGGAAGGAGGTCAACAAAATAGAGAGCGTACAGAGGAGATTTACTAGAATGTTGCCTGGGTTTCAGCAACTAAGTTACAGAGAAAGGTCTTTATTCTTTGGAGCGCAGAAGGTTAAGAGGGAACTTGATAGATGTCTTTAAAATTATGAGCGGGTTAGACAGAGTTGACGTGGATAAGCTTTTTCCATTGAGAGTGGGGAAGATTCAAACAAGGGGACATGACTTGAGAATTAAGGGACAGAAGTTTAGGGGGAACATTAGGGGGAACTTCTTTACTAAGAGAGTGCTAGCTGTGTGGAATGAGCTTCCAGTGGAGTGGTGGAGGCTGGTTCGATTTTATCCTTTAAAAATAGATTGGATGAGTATATGGACGGGAAAGGAATGGAGGGTTATGGTCTGAGTGCAGGTAGATGGGACTAGGGGGAAGTATTTATTAAAAAAAAAAAAAAAAAATGTTCGGCACGGACTTGAAGGGCCGAGATGGCCTGTTTCCGTGCTGTAATGGTTATATGGTTATTATACAAATATGATATTAAGTTTGCTGATTCAGCTTTTATCTGCATTGCTTCATCCAATACATCTGCTGGGATATTATAATGATCTTTTGTATATTTTTTCAAATAGTCACATATTTGAAAATATTTAAAATATTGATTATTTCCCAGTTTATATTTTATTTGTAATTGTTTGGAATGATAGTAATTTTCCAGTTTCATACAAGTCGCCAGGAAACACTTTTTCACTCAGAGAGTTATGAGCCTGTGAAATTCTCTGCTTCAGAGGGCGGTGGAGGCCGGTTCTCTGGATACTTTCAAGAGAGAGCTAGAGAGGCTCTTAAAGATAGCAGAGTCAGGGAATATGTGGAGATGGCAGGAACGGGGTACTGATTGGGGATGATCAGCATGATCACATTAAATGGCGGTGCTGGCTCGAAGGGCCGAATGGCCTACTCCTGCGTCTATTGTCTATTCAGACTGATGTCAGGGGTGTGTGCGGTACAGAGATAAAATGTAGTCGGAGACAATGAGAATGGTGGGAGAACTGGGAAGGGAGAGGGGATGGAGAGAGAGGGAAAGCAAGGGCTACTTGAAGTTAGATAAATCAATGTTCATACCACTGGGGTGTAAGCTATCCAAGTGCTGAGAAACTGGGAGATCAGGTAGGATTTAGGCGGACTAGGCGGAGGTGCTCAGCGAAACGATCGACGAGCCCCTCGCTCCGTCTCGTTGATATACAGGAGTCGACACCTGGAACATGAGGTTGGAGGAGGTGCAAGTGAACCTCTGCCTCACCTGAAAAGACTCTGGGTCCTTGGACGGAGTCGAGAGGGGAGGTAAAGGGACAGGTGTTGTATCTCCTGCGGTTGCAGGGGAAGGTACCTGGGGAAGGGGTGGTTTGAGTGGGAAGGGATGAGTTGACCAGGGAGATGTGGCGTAGACCGAGGAATTGGGAGCAGCAGATAGTACAGGATGGAGGGTGTGAAGAAGTGTAGTCTAGATAGCTATGGGAATCAGTGGGTTTGTAACATATGTCAGTGTCAACCTGCATCATCTGGAGTTAAGATGCATGTACATCTATATCAAATAGGTTATTGGATAATGATTACAGCCAATTTATTGAAAATATTTAAGGAGCAGAGGAAACCAACCATTAGTGTGAGATAGTTATGGCATAAATATGCAATGCGGATGTGTGGCATGCAAAATTATGTGTACAAAATTGATTTTAGTCACTTAAAGCTGGGTGGATATTAATTGAAAGTTTATCCAATTATTTCCACTTTGCCCTGTTCCCTTTTATTCCCTTTTATTTTGCAGATTGAAGTGGTGGCAGAAAATGTTCACCCAGATGCTCAGTGATCAAAGTTCAATTGTGAGTCTTGTAGCTGGATCCGGTGTTTGTGGAAATGTCACAGTGGAGGGGATTGAGCATAAAATAGTACTTCAGAGCAGTTTTGAAAACTTGCTATCCATAGAAAAGCATTAAATTTAGGCCTTGATTCCTTTCGTAAAGATACCACCAGGGGCGCCGGGGCGATGGCTGCCCTGCCGGCAGTCTGCTTTTTTTCATTATTTTTTTTATTTTTTAGTGTGTTAAAAGTTTGTTTTAATGTTCTTCGGTTTGTTTTATGTGGGGGAGAGGGGAGGGAGGGGATCCGGGGAAACTTTTTTCAAGCTCTTACCTTCCCGGAGATGTGATTAATTTTCTGATCACATTCTCCGGGCGCTCTGCGACCTTCCATCGATGGAGCTGGAAGCCTCCTCGACTGTCATGAGCCCCTCCACGGGGCGTGGACTTGACATCGGAGCTGATCCCTTGCCTGGGATCGCGACCACCGCGGAATCAACATCAAGGGTGAGGCCGAGTCGGGAGCTCCAACGTCGCGGAAGGTTCGACCAGCCCCGACGCGAGGTTCGATCACCCGGCGCGGGGGAGCTAACATCCCCCCGATGCGGGAGCTTGATCGCCTCAACGCGGAGGGCCCGAATGCTGCCGGCTACGGGAGTCAAGATCGTCCCGTCAACGGAGGCTCGTGGCCCACTACCGAGGAAGAACAGAAGGAAGTGACTTGAACTTTATTTCGCCTTCCATCACAGTGAGGAATGTGTAGGAGTCACTGTGGTGGATGTTCATGTTAAAATGTGTTTTTGAGTGATCTGTTGCTTTTTATTGTATGACTGACTTGGCCAATGAAATGCCTCGTATGTTGCAAAACATACTTGGCGAATAAAGTGTGATTCTGATTCTGATATGCGGGGAAGAAATATAAATATTTCATTGCATCATTAAAGTGAAGAGCATGACAGATAGTTGTACTGTAACACGGTAATTGTGTTATGTTCCTATGAGACCTCTCATTATAAAGAACTGTCGTAAAATCAATGCCAGTGAGGAAAGGGGTTTAGAAAGTTTTAGTCATGTGATCATTATCCCACAAATTTTCAAAAAAAGAAATTTATTGGCTACGTTTATTTTTGTTACTGCAAGCTAAGAATAGTAAAGCCTATAGGTTAGTATCACTGTACAAGTGTCAATGTAAGCGATTTCCTGTCAATTTCAATGTCATCTGCAGTGAAAATAGCTGATTTCTTAAGAGACAATGGTGTCTGATAAATGCAGGGAGATCACATGGAAATTTATTTTCCCTAGACTGCTTTTTTCTAAGACAGCTTTTATTTTCTCTGCGTGTCAATTTCTTAAGTAACACTCATGTGGTTCTCAAGTTTCCAAGAGAGATCATGTTATAAGCAATTCAGCCTATATTACCCAAATAGTGTCCCTTAATTTACCAGCCACTTCATATTCAATTCACATGGCCGTCCGAAGGGGGGGGGGGGGGTGCGATCGGGTGCACCCCCTTTTTTTCCAGAGAAAAAAAAATCCAGAGAGGAAAGAAGAAATAAAAAAATTGGGGCGCAATATTGTTTTATTCTACACCAGGACAGAGGGAGGCTTGCCTTTGGGCTCCTTGGCCCTCTTGCAGCCGTACAGCCACTGGATGACCCTGGCGTTGCGCTCAATGACCGAGAGGGCAGCGACTTGTTCTCCCGGAGCGGCTCGTTGCCGCTAGCGCTGCTGCTGTGCTGGGACGGCTCACCCTGTGAAACTTGAGGGCAAGGCTTTCGAAAACTCTGTCGGCGGCAAACTTCTCCCTGGCCAGGTTCTCGATCACCTCGGGCTCAAGTCCGCAGTGCTCAAAGAAATTGTCCAAGCCGAGCAGGCTCAGGAGAAGCGACAGTTGAAATTGGAGTGCGAGCGCCGCAATCAGCCGTCACCAACCCGCTGCTTGAGCGGCTCCTTGGGGCGACCTGCTGCTGCTTCTCGGGGCGCTGCTGGCATGGTTACTTGTGCACCCTGGGATGCTGCTGGCGTGGCGACAGGGGGGGGGGCGCGGAAGGGGGGGAATTGAGGGGGGGGGAGGGGAAAGGAGGTGGGGGGAGATGGGAAGGGAGAGGAGGGGGGGAGGGGAGAGGAGCAATGGGGAGCGGGCGTCAACCAAAGGAGGAGGGAGGCAGGGACGAGCAATAACTCGAGATATAAAACATTACATTTTCAGGTAAGGCGATTTTGGAATCCAGGGGAAAAATCTCTACAGGAATATGTTAAATGTTACCGTTAGCGCGTCGTTTTTTCGATATAGTTATATGATTGAATCAAAATCAAGAACTATAAATTCACATTTCAAAAATGGTTTCACAATTCAGTAGTACTGATTTTCAGTATTCCATACTGATATTTGAGAATACATGAGGTTGCATGCAAAATACTGATTTTCAAAAATACAGTTTCTGCGTAGAACGTTCTATTGCATTTATGTGAGAAATACCGATTTCCCTAACAAAACACTGATTTTCTGCCATCAAAATACGGAAATGTTCGGTGAAACTTGGCAGCTCTGCAATTATTCACAATCACATTGTGTTTGAGAATTCAAAATGTGATTTGTGATCTCGTTTATGTCATCATGGAACTAGAATTTGCTATAATAGTATGACAGTAAAATAGGTTAGTTTGAACGATCATAGTAATGTAAATACACCATTTAGTTTGACTTCAATTTTCATGATGGAAATTGAAGTCGAACTAAATGTATTCACATCACTATTCCATATTGAAATTGATGTGATGTGAAGTTGTTAGGTCAGGAGAACCGTTAAAGGTGCACTGCACACAGTAGAACAGTAACAGGCAATCAAATCAACACAAAAAACATTTTCTAAAGAAAGGTTTTCTTTACTGCAAAAACAGTATTTTATTTGCAGTTTTTGCATGCTCCTTTATAACATTTTACATAACATTTTACAACAGTACAACTTGATTATTAAAACAAGGACAACTTCACTTCTTGATTTAAAAAAAATGTATACAACAATGACCCCAATCATCCCATTCCACCCACTCTTGACTCAACCAATATTAGATCTGAAATATTGGTCATAAATTTGTCTGCTCCAAAATAAGGCTCAGAATGCACCAGAGAGCATCTCAAACCCCAGAGCTTCCAGGGCCCTTAAACGGGCCCTGGACCCCGGCCGCGAGGGACTTCGAGCTTTGCGTTCGTGATGTGCGTTGTGTTGCACATTATTTCACATAGTTTTTTTGTAATCCTGTCACGCCACCCCCCTTTTGAAAAGCTTCGTTTGGGCCTGATTCACGTATGAAACAGTGTTACAGCAGACTGAAAACTCTGGTAATTACTTTATTTAGGAATTTACTTTGCTGCTTTATTTCTTGCAAAAGCACAGAAAATACATTTGAGAGTTGATTATTGGTTTAAATTATATTGAGATGACGGTTCTGAAGAACAATAAAGAAATGTAAGCATTTTGTTTTGCTTCTTCATCTGGTATATTAAGTACTTTGTTCTCTGCAACAAAGTTTAGAAGCGGAAATACTTGTCTTTTCATCCTTTGTACAAACTAATTAATTGCATATTAAATGTTCTTTTGAAGGACGTGGGGAAAAACAGAACTCTCTAAAAATGGCAACGACTGGACAGATAACCACCTGTCTTTCGGAAACAGTGCATGCTTTGGTCTGTCATCTTGGGCTGGAAATGGAGGATAATGCAGATCTGGACCACATTGTGACTGCGTCTGGGCAAGTTTGCTGGGAAGCCATTACATTTAATCTACGCACATTGGACAATGGTAACCACTTGTATATTTCAAAATTCATGTGAAATAAGGTTGTAACTATGCTGAAGTAAACTATGATAATTCAATTCTAATTATTATTACAGAAGAGCATGATCTGAATTATAAAGAAAGTGTAAGGCTATTGGGGCCCGTGTGTAAAGCTGTCCATTTATATCTACAATCACTCAACGCAAAGCAGTTCAATGACCAATATGGTATTTGGTTTATATGGACGAATAACACAGAGGTAAAGTTAACAAATTAACTTAATAATATTTTCAGTCTGAATAAGTGTCCAGAATGTTGCATTGGCTGAATTACAATGTATTGGTAGTAAGCCCTTTGCTTCACCAATTCTGTTCCTTGCCTTGTAGAAAATGTTGGTTAGGTCATACAGAGCATTGTGTATGGTTCTAGTTGCCACTACTGGAAGGATGTGGTAGCAAAAGAGAGTGCAGAACAGATTCACTAGTATGTTGCATGGAATGGATGGCTTTCATAAGGAGCAATTGGATAGGATGGGTTTGTATGGAACATATTGTGACCATATAAAGGTTTACAAAGTTTGATGGCCATAGATGGGGTAGATAGTCTATTTTATTCCCCAGGGTCGGGGGGAGTCTAGAACTAGAGGGCATGGGTTTAAGGAAAGAGGGAAGACATTTAAAGACAATCTAAGGGGAAAGCTTTTTGCTTATGAGGATGGTGAATATTTGGAATGAACTTCTAGCTGAGGAAGTTATATAATTTTAAACTCATTTGGACAGATCATTGGATAGGAAAGGAGTGTACGGAAGCCTGTTTGGAGCAGGTAAATGCAATCAATATAGATAGGCATCACGGGCGGCATGGATGAGGTGGGCTGTGAGGGCCTGTTTCTGTGCACTATGAGAATGAGAAATGTTTTCGTCCAAACATACAGGATTCTGAAAAAGTGTCCAATTGAATGCAGAAGGATGGGAATGGGGATGTGCAAACCTTTTCCATGCAGATGTTTATTACAATCTGTAATTAGGTCTACATTATTTTCAAAGAAGGAGGGGTGATTTAAAAACCATATAACATCCCTAAGAGGCATGAGAGGGTAGATGTTGAAATATTTACATTTGTGGGAGAATCTTGAAAAAGGTGACATAGCTATAATTAGAGGGCAGTCATTTAAAACTTGAATTTCCTAGAGACATCTCGCAGAGGACAGTGAATCTCTGGAATCCTCGCCATAGGGTTGTGGAGGCCAGATCATTAGAGTTATTACAAAATCAGAAAATTGAGGGATATGAGGAACTGGCACAGAAGAGAAGATAAGGCAGTAAATTAGCCATGATCACATTGAATGGCGAGGTAGGCTTGAGGGGCCAAGTTTCTACTCCTATTTTCTTACATTCTTATCGGACCATTCAAGCCAGCTCTACATTCAATATGATCATGACTGATCATTGGAATTTAATAGTCTGTTTTAGCTTTTTCTGTTGATCCTTCCAGCTCAAAAGAAGATTCATCACCTCCTCCTGCTATGTTATATGCGTGGATGCAACTGTTACACAAAAATCTTTTGTATGTAGTGTAAATAGGTGCACCCAAGCATATATCATCCTTGCTCTTTTATACACTGCTTCAAAGAGGCAAATGGCTTTCATTAAAAGTTTATCAAAATTACTTGTTTCTTCCTGATTTCAGTTATTTATTGATGTGTTTGAGGCCATCAAGAGTTCACAGCCTACAACCATAGCTCTTGATTTAATGAAATTAACCGCATGCCTGGAACGAGCCTTAGGCAATGTAAGTAAAATGACAATGTGACTTGATTTACAGTTGAGGAATTTACGTTTAATTTCTCCAATTATGTTGGGTGAAAAAAAGAGTGAGGGAGATTGTGGGCCTCTTGATGTCCATTCTGTTATTTGTTCACGGGAAGAAGAGTTTGGTCACAAGGCTTTCACTTATTGCCCATCTCTAATTGCCCTTGAACTGAGTGAGTTGGAGGGCCATTTCAAAAAATATTGAAGAATCGCTGAATAACCATGGGATAGAAAGTAAAGTGGCGTTACAGTGGGTCTCAAGTTGCAGGTAACCGCATGACGTTGGTATATTAACCTCCTGAAAAAGAGGTATATAAATGGTGGAATTTGAATTTTAGTTTAAAGCTGAATGTTGATTGTGAATAAATCATGACATGAACACACACACACAAACAATTATTAAGTAACTTATCAACATTGAAAAATTATATCTATGATCTGCAAAGATTTTTATACTGAGACAGATTACCAGATAGTTGATAAAAACGGAACAATTTTCACGAAATCAAATTAATTAAGAAGTTGAGAAAGGTAAGAAGGGGAACATGATGAGATATTGCTGAGAGTTTATGGCCTTGGCAGCTAAACGCATAACCAGCACTTGAGCTATTAGCATTGCAGATGGGTCACCTCCAGTTTTTGCCTGTCTGCGTTTTTGTATGTGTGAACTGATGAATTCAACTTGTGACTAAACATCTGTAGTTGAATCAAATTAAACAAAAGATTCAACTGCAGATATGTTCTGGATAGGGGTCAGTCCTAATGATGGATGTTGATATTTAACGATTATTTTCTTGTGCATTAGGTGTTTCTCACGATGGGCAATGACTGTCCTTTTCTTCTGAGAGACTTGTTGGCCTCCCAAGAACTAGCTACAGTGTTTGGACAAGATGTGGTAAGGTTATGTTTTTTTTTCTTATTGTTAATGCTTATTGACTGGTGCAGAACAAGGTTTTTTTCACCTGAGCATACAGATGTATTAAATTTGTCTGTATTACATGTCTGTATTAAATTTGGCTGACTGGTTTTGATGCTCCGTGTGATGCGTGCATCAGCTCACACTGTAATAAATTAATAGTTTGTTGTTACCCAAATGTAGATGAATGTCCTGCGAGTGTTCCTGGGGTCACCACAGAGCTTAAACCTCCGCAACATATTGTGGCATGGATTTGCAGCTCCTGCGGAAATCCCACCCATGTAAGTATTTTCTTTATGTTCATTCCTGCAACGTGGGATATGAGTGTTGTTGGCATCTGTAATTCCTAAACGGCAGCTAAGAGTCAACCCAGCTATTTTTCTCGCAAAAGAACATCAAAGAACACAACTAAATACAGTGTAAAAGAAGTTGTATGGTATGTTTGCTTTCATTGGTTCATCCATTGAATACAAAATTTGGGAAGACATGTTACAGCTGTTTTAAAAGAAAACTATTTGGTTAGGTCACATTTGAGGCATTGTGTGCTGTTCTGGTCACCACACTAGAGTAAGGATGTGGAGTCTGAAGAGAGTGCAAAAGTAGTTCACCAGGATGTTGCCTGGATTGAACAGTAGTACCATTTTGCTCTGGAGCTCCGGAAGATAAAGGAAAACTTGATAGAAGTATATAAAATTATGAGATGTGTAGATAGTTGGCATCTTTTTGGATGGAAATGTAAAGTACGAGAGGGCATGGGTTTAAAGTGAAGGGGAAAATTTAAAGGAAGATGTGCAAAGCAATTTTGTTTTACACAGGGAGTGGTAGGTCACCAGAGCACGGGGAGTACTGGTGGAGGTGGTGAAGCAGATACAATAACAATATTTAAGAAACATTTAGAAAGACAGGAACAGGCAGGCAAGATATATATATATAATATATTATATATTATATTATATATATATATATATATATATATATATATATATATATATAAACCATGTGCAGGCACATGGGATCAATTAAATAGAATTCATGGAGGCACAAGTAAACTGCTGGAGAAACTCGGTGGCAGCATCTTTGGCGGGAAATAGACCGATTACATTTTGGCTTAGAATCCTTCAGATTGATGGAGTTGAGGGGATAAGTAAGTAAGTTTATTGGCCAAGTATTCACATACAAGGAATTTGCCTTGGTGCTCCGCCCACAAGTAACAACATGACATACAGTGACAGTTACGAATGACTCAGAAAACACTAAACATTAATAATAATAAAACATTAATGATAAAACACCTTTGATCAAGCATGTGAACCAACAAAATACCAGATCAAAGGGAGGCTACAGATTATTGGCTGTTGAGTAGAGCAACTACTCGTAGATAAAAACTGTTTTTATGTCTGGCTGTGGCAGCTTTGACAGTCCGGAGTCGCTTTCCAGAGGGAAGTGATTCAAAGAGTTTGTGGCCAGGGTGAGAGGGGTCAGAGATGATCTTGCCTGCTCGCTTCCTGGCCCTTGCAGTGTACAGTTCATCAATGGAGGGAAGGTTGCAGCCAATAACCTTCTCTGCTGATCGGACGATTCGCTGCAGCCTCCAGGTGTCGTGCTTGATGGCTGAGCCAAACCAGACCATGATGGAGAAGGTGAGAACAGACTCTACGATGGCCGTGTAGAATGGGACCATCATTGCCTGTGGCAGATTGTGCTTCCTCAGCTGCCGTAGGAAGTACATCCTCTGTTGTGCCTTTTTGACTGTGTAGTCGATGGTAGCCCCCCACTTAAGGTCCTTGGAGATGATGGTTCCCAGGAACTTAAAATACTCCACAGATGTGACTGTGGTGTTGTTGATGGTGAGGGGAAGGGGAGCTCTCCTAAAGTCTACAATAATTTCCACTGTCTTAAGAGCATTGAGCTCTAGGTTGTTGCGACTGCACCAGGATGCCAGCTGTGACACTTCCTGTCTGTAGGCAGATTCCTCACCATCCTGGATCAGTCCAATCAGGGTTGTGTCGTCCGTAAATTTGAGAAGCTTGACAGAGGTGTCTGTGGAGGTGCAGTCGTTGGTGGAGAGAGAGTAGAGGAGAGGAGAGAGTACGCAGCCTTGAGCGTTTTGCGCGTCCGAGATGTGCTGAATAGGGGTGAGATATGGTGAGTAGAGGGAGGAGGGGTAGGGATGGAGCAAGTAATGCGAGGATTCAGGTGAGGAGCTGTCAGCTGGGGGAGAGATAGTAACCAAGACTGGAGGTGGTAAATGGAGAAGACAAGGGGGTGCACGTTGTGGAATCTGATAAGGAGAGAAGATGGGGAGTAAAGTGTAGATCCTGAGGGACGAATGGTGGGTGAAGAAAAATGGGGAACCCAAAGTAAGGAATTGTAGAAGATTGGATAGAGGAGGGGAAAGAAAGTTTGTGACAGGGTCAGAGGGAATGAAGAGAATGGTGTGATGGGGGCAGGAGGATATTAGATGGATGAGAAGGAAGGTGTGGATGGGGGAAGGGGGGAAATTGATAATTCAATGTTAATCTTGTTGCATTGTAGGCTGCCTAAGCAGAGTGTTGGGTGCTGTTCTTCCAGTTATTTATGGTCTCGCTCTGGCAGTAGTGTGGAAATGAGAAGGGGAATTAAATGATCAACAATTGGGAGCTCCAGGAGGAGCTGGAGGACAGAGAAGATGTGTATGTCTTCCAATTATGATGATTGTCGTTAACATTTTGTTGTCTACATAAGTATTTAATATCTCCAACATATTTGGTGTGCAATGTTCTTATAACCTTTTACTGAATCATGTTGATAACTCGGTTTTAAAATGTTTACATTTAATTATTCCTAGGTACACCTCTATGCTGCTGTTGCTTACAGCTGGTTTAGGACAGATACTGCAGAAAGGTTCCATGCCCCTTCATCAACCTTATTTCAGATTGACACAGCTGGAGGAGCTTGCTGTATTTCCTGGTAAACCACGCAAAATAAAACAGGAAATTAATTATAAAATTATTTGCAAAGGTAATGGATATCTGAGGAGGAATGCACCCATTTTCCCAGTTATGTACCCAATCAGCTGACTGCTGCAGCATCACAAGGTGGCAGCATCTTCTGACTGGGAATGAGGAAGGAAATGTAGCTGGGATCAGTGCAGCTCGTCATTTTATGGTTGCACATGTGTGAAATAGCCGCTAGGTGGCATTAACTTGGCACATTGGCCTCTGCAACACCATGCAGGAGTCAAATCAATTGGGAGATGAGGGTATCCAATTTGTTTATGGCCATGAAAAGACAACCTCTTCAATGTCAGCAAAACAAAGGAGCTAGTTATTGATTTCAGTGGAAGTGGTTGAGGGCTCCAAATTCATAACAATTTGTCCTGGACCAACTACATTGACACCATGGTTAAAGCACACCAATGCCTCTACGTCCACAGGGGACTAAGGAAGTTTGACATGTTTTCTACAACTCTTACCAATTTTGACAGATGCCCCGTAGAAAGCATACTATTGGGTTGCATTGCACCTTCGGTTTGGAGCAGTTCTGCCCAAGACTGCAAAAAATTGCAGAGTTGTGGATGTAACCCAGTCCATCACAAATATTTAAAGAAAAGTCAATTAAATGATCGTTAATTTGGCACGATGACGCAGCGGTAGAGTTGCTTACAGTGCCAGAGACTCTAGTTCAATCCTGACTACAAGTGCTGTCTGTACGGACTTTGTACGTTCTCCCCGTGACCGCATGGGTTTCCTCTGAGGTCTTCAGTTTCCTCCCACACTCCAAAGATGTTGGTTAATTGGCTTGGTATAAATATATATTTTTTTTAATTGTCCCTAGTGTGTGTAGGATCGTGTTAATGTGCAGGGATCGCTGGTCTGTGTGGACTTTGTGGGCTGAAGGGCCTGTTTCCGTGCTATATCTCTGGATAAAACTAAATTCAAATAACATCCAATGTATTTCTAAAGCTGCCAGTTCAGCATCATCAAAATCCTGAGCATGCTGAATTAATGTTTTTTTGCTGAATGCAGACAGGATAAAGAGGACACTCAATGGCCTGTATTTCTATAAAGAGCAAGAAGTAGGCAAGGCTGGCACGCTGATTTGTGGGAGTCATTATAAATATGCATCTAAACACAATGGCAAATTGATTTCTGATGTTAATGCTCATTGAATCTACTTTTCTTTAAATGTTACACAGTAGTATAATTTTCATTTAATCTGGTAAATTTCAAGGAAGTGTGTGGAAATGGGGCCCCTGTGAATTTTAAGGGAGCATGGGAATCAGCATGTGAAAACCGAGATGTAGAACCAAATAGATTTCCGAACTAACTATTGAATAGCAGATTATTGGAATTTTAATTTCACTTGCCATGGAAACTGGGAGACATACGTTCTTCTCCATTGGCCACTCACTTCTTCAAGGACCTGTAATTAAGAACCTATGAATTAAGAGCGGGAGTAGGCCATTGGATCCTTCCAGCTTACTCCACCGTTCTGAGAACATGATTATTATTTATCAAATGTAACAATTTTCATTAATCCTCTTATCAGTTTTTTTTTCTCAAAACACCACAATGACGGTAACCAAATTTTACTAACCTTTTGTTGCAAGTGGAGGAAACATTTTATGTTAAGCATCATAGCAGGATAATGGTAAAGTTGGCAAGTAGTAAAAGGGTATGTGAAATAACTATAATACACTAAGATCACAGGAATACTAAAGCATAAGATGCTCTTGTCCATTTCCTCATATAGATATTAATGAAGAAGCTATTGCTTTGGCAGAAGATTTTATTGGTAAATCTGATTTTGTTGTGGAAATTATGCTGCCTTACTGGAGAGAAGCAGTTGCAGCTTACAGAAATCAACGGTAAGATTGATACTTCATACGTTTATTGTATCCTTTATTGATAGGATCTGTTCACATCTGGAAAAGCATTAGCGATAGTCAGCATGGCTTTGTGGGGGAGAAGTCGTCTTAAAAGCCTGTCCCACTGTACGAGGTAATTCAAGAGTTCTCCCGAGTTTTCCCCTGATTCGAACTCGGAGAATGTCTGTAGCGGGTCCGTAGGAGTTCGTGGATGTCTCGTAGTGGCTCGTACGAGTAAAAAGCAACATTTTTTTTTCATCACGAGTATTTTTTTACTTGTGGACATTTTTCACAGTGTTGAAAAAACGTCACGAGTTTACCGGATTTCCCGAGTACCTACCGTTACTCGTACGAGCCGCTACGAGACATCCACGGACTCCTACGGACCCGCTACGAACACCCGAGTTCGAATCGGGGAAAACTCAGGAGAACTCTTGAATTACCTCGTACAGTGGGAGAGGCCCTTTAGACACAATTAATTTCTTTGAAGAGTGACAAAGGTAATTGATGAGGGTACGGCAGTCAATATTGTATACATTGACTTCAGTAAGGCATTTGACAAGGTCCCTTATAAACAGGCTGTCCCAAAAGATTAAGTCATATGGAATCTATGGAGACTTGGTAGCTTACATTGAAATTAGCTTGGCCATAGAATACAGAGATTTGGGGTGGAGGAATATTATTTTGCCTCGAGGTATGTGACCAGCGGTGTTCTGCAAGGATCTATGCTATAAAATTTAATGTTTGCAATGTACGATTCGGACAAAGAAGTAGGTATGCTGGTTAGCACGTTTTCAGACAACACAAAAATTGGTGGAGTTATGGATAGTAAAGAAGGCTATACACCAGTTGTAAATGTGAGCAGAGATGGCAGATGGAGTTTAATCCAAGCAAGTATAAGATGTGGCACTTTGGGAACTCGGATGTAAGTATGCAGTAAATGGCAGGACCCTTGGGTGCATAGATGTACAAAGGGACCTTGAGGTGTAAATCCATAGCTCCTTGTTAGTAGATGGGTGGTAAAGAAGGCATGCTAGCCTTCATCAGTCAGTGTGTAAAATTCAGGAAGTCACATTGCTGTTTTATAAAACTTTAGTCGGACAACATTTGGAGAATTGCGTGCAGTGTGGTTGTCGCATTACAAGAAAGATGTGGGTGCCTTGGCGAGGGTGCAAAAGAGCTTCGCCAGGATGTTGAATGGATTGGAGAGTATTAGTTAAAATTAAGGATTGGACAGAGTTGGATTGTTTTCTCTGGCGAATCAGAGACTGAGTGAGTATCCTAAATGAAGTAAGCAAAATATGAGCCATAAACAGGGTGGATGCTTGGTCTTTTTCTTAGAATATAAATATCTTTTAGATACCTTTAAGATTATAGGGGGACAGTTTAAAAGTTTGCAAGGCAAGATGTTTTTGTATACATTGAGTGGTAGGTGCCTGAAATCCACTGAAAGAGGAAGTGGTGAAAGATGACAATGTTTAAGAGGTATTTAGACAGATGTGAACAGGAAGGGAATTAAGGGATATAGACCACGTGCAGGCAAATGCAGTTTAAATTGGTATCATGTTGGCACAAACGTCATGGGCCAATGGGGCAGCATTGTTGTGTGTTCTCTCTCTCTCTCTCTCTCTCTCTCTCTCTCGAGCCAATGAGATTTGATCATGAAATGTATGACTTGCTTCAAACTAACTCTTGCCCAACAGTCAAATTACACATAAAACTCAATATTTAAAGCAGTGTTGCCAATGTTGTATTCCAACCAAGAAGTACAGATTGTTGGCAAGGCCACAATAAGATCCCAAGATCAGCACCTAAAACAATGGGCATTTGAAATAATATTAAATTGTGAAAAATGAAAATAATTACATAGTATCTACCATTTATCTGTTTCCCAAATTTGAGCTGTAAATTAAGAAGGCAATGTTCCAAGCCATTTAGGAAACATGAAAATTGTTTCTGGATTATGATTTTAAAGAATCCCTCAATTGATTTATTGCCGTCTAATGTCCTTATCCAGTCTTTGAAATGTGGCAACCAATCCACAGCGACGGGGTATACTGAGATGTTTTGTGAAATAACCTGGCATGCTATTCGGCAATTGACAAGCAAAACATAATATGAAATAAAACAGAAAATTCTAGAAATGTTCAACAGGCCTAGCAGCCTCAGCGGTCCTGGACCTGTAATCTTTAAGACTCTCTTCCTGATTTGATTACTATTTCTAGTTTCTGTTGTTGGAAGTTATTCGGTTCATTTGCTGGCTTGCCAGAGAGAATCGTGTCACAGAACCTGTCAGAGAACTCAAGAAAGGTGCACTGGCCATGATATGAGCAAACGTATTGCCCAGAACTCTATTTTCCTGCCTATTGCATCGCAACAGAGAATTATCCAACAAGACGTTCATATGCATTTCCTTTGCAGAGTTTTATACAGCTGTTTTTTCAATCTAAATTTTAAGAGTGAAAATGCAAGTAATACATTTTTAGACAAATATTGGAATTGAGATTTAGCAAATGCAGAAATAGCAAAGGAATTGCAATATTTGGCAACTTTTGGTATGTATTACATGATCGCAAATAGTGCTGGAGGCTTTAATTGCTGGTCGGGCATAATTTCATCTTCAGTCCATCGTGATTTGAGTCTTGTTTCCACAGGTATGCGGACTGTGTAATACTACTTCTACCTCAGCTGGAGACCGGACTCCGGAAATTGTTCACAATAGTTAATAACTGTCCCAGTAGGATTCTAACTGCAGAGGTAAATGCATTTGTTTCTGGAACTAAAGGGCAAATCTATTAAAAATCAGACTATCCACACAACAATGAAGGCTGATTAAAGAGTAATCTATTGGTTGCAGTGTACTTGGGGGGTGTTCTGAGATTGTTACCAGGTATTATATGAATACATGAACTTTATTGGCTCAAGAATCCTGGACTTGCATGTTGGTGCAGATGAGGGAAGTTAAATAATCATTGGGGTTGCATTGCAGAAATTGTAAATTATTTGCAGTGCCATTCCTTCAAATTTTCTAATCCAATTGAAAATGGAATGTGCTGTACTGAATACTCCCTTAACTCAGTGGGTCAGGTAGCATCTCTGGGAACATAAATATGTGACGTCTCTGGTCGGGACCCTTCAGGTCTGAAGAAGGGGCCCCAACCCAAACTTCACCTATTCATGTACCCCAGAGGTGCTACCTGATTCGCTGAGTTACTCCAGCACTTTGTTTTTTTTGTAAACCAGCATCTGCAGTTCCTTGTTTCTCAATGATGGAATGGTGATATATTTCTAATTTGGGATAACATGCAGCTTTTAAACTTTATTCCTGTAAAATGTCATCAATATGTGTGCCTTGAAATGAAGTTTTCAAACGGTATGTGATACAGTCTCGCTGTATCAAACTGTATGTGACACAGTGGCACAAGACAATCTGCTAAATTTAAAGTGTGCGAAACCCAGACATCGGTTCGATAGACCATAACTTTCTAACTCATGACCATCATTTTATTGTACTGACCATTGGAATTGATTGTTTGGTTTGCCATTTTTAAAAACTTTTTTCTGTGTGTGACCAAGTAAATTAAGGTGTAAATCAGTGATTGCTTGAATGTTGACAGTTCAAGTCAAGCATGCAGACAGGTGAAGAGGACTAAAAATCCTCATGGTGATACATGCGGTGGACTTTTACTCGAACCAAGCTCCATATAGGCATGAAAGAAAAAGTTATAAAATTCTGGAGCCTATAAATTTATCCAGAACCTATTTAGCATTGTACTATGGTTCTAGTAGATACAGGGTGACATTCTACTGATGGAGACTTCCGAAGCCGGGAGGTACACCCTTGTGCAAATTAATTGAATCAAACATGCACTCTGATATAACAAGTTAATATATATGAAGCAGGGCTACCTTATATTCAGTATCAGAGTATCATTATGTCTTTAACACATTATATGTTTTTAATCGTCTTTGACACGATTTGGAGTGAATCAACCAAATTCTGACAGTTTCCAAGTATTTTTTTCATCTTGATACCACAGCTAAATTATGGCCTTGAGGAACTTCTGTCTCATGGTACAGTCTTTTTCTCTCCTTGATAATTGACCACAATTTCTCGATTGGATTCGGGTCAGCTGGGTTACCAGGGTAGTCCAAGACACCAATCCCCTTCTGCTTGAAAAAAATAGGTCACCTTTGATGTGTGACATAGTGCAAGGCCTAGCTGGATCATCCCACATCCTTTAGGAAAAGTCTTCGCCATCTCTTGGACCATTCTTTTCTGCAATATGTCAATCTCATCATTCTGACAATAGGGTGCTGTGGAACAACACTGTAGTAGCTGAAACAAGCTCAGCACATATTTCCAGGATGTCTAATGAGTTAGTTGATGTGGCATTTTTTCATTGGTTATCCAATTGATCTCCGAACTTGTTGGCCCTGAACCATGAAATGGCTTTCATCACTGACTAACACCTTTCTCCAGTCCTGATGTCCAATCTTTATATTTTAAGGCTCACTGGTATCGTTACTTCTTTGCAGCAGTTAGAAGTTGGGTTTTTTCACAGGTCTTCTGGCTATACGGCCGGCTTCACTGAGGGCGTTGCATCAGCTAATTGAGATGCCCACTGCTTAAAAATCTTTCTTCAGGGCATTACTTGTCTTTCATGGATCCTTCTTACTTTCCTGAATCAGCATGCCCTTATCTCTTGGAGTGGTTTTCATTTAACGGCCGCACCTACCTGTCCTCTTATGCGATGGTGATCCAATTTCGGACCCTTGCTTGACAATCCTGGATACAGAACTTGGCTCACCCCTACCAATTTTGCGATCTCCTACTGTAACTTTAAACAAAGTTGCTGCAAGCTTAACATCTTTGTTTGCATCCTTGGAGTTGTAATTATGCTCCTAGAGCTAACCCCTCTTAGTCTAGTTCAGTAAAACACCGATTCAAGCACCGGACCACTAAACTTTATTTTATGAAACAATAACGAACCCCCTATACAATACCTAACCACCGTGGGATTGATCCTTGTCTCTGCTTGTACAAGCCCTTCAGCCTCGTGCAAACAGATACCTCCAAAAGGTTACCCAGTCCCAAGCTCTCCTCCAGAAGATCGACAACGATTCTCGTGGGGGTTACCTTTCATAGGTCATCGAACCCTGCGGGGCAGAACTACATGGGGGTGGTAGCCCCTACAAACCAATCACAGATATTGATTACATTATAGTGTTATTGACAGTTCCCTAACCCAATTACAAGGCACCCCATTACAATGTTTCTACAGAAGCTTCTGGAAAGAAGTCAATTAATCAAGTAATGCAACATTCTCCCGGAGAGTATAAACAATTCAAACAAGGCTTCACACTTCAACCAATTATCAAACAGTAACACAAACACCTTGCAACATTATTAACAATATTTACAATCCCTTTGCAGCAGGCCAATCCTGATCATGCATCTGCAACACCTTTGAGCTCTTCTGCAAAGTCCTCATACATTTTAACAATAGAGAGGACATCTGGATCTTTCCCCATCCTGCATTTCAATCTGGGGTTCAGACTAGCTGGCGCTTTTCACAGACGGAGGCCAAGCAGGCCCTGCAGATGCAAAGATCCTCCATTTTATAATAGCTCTTTTAGTCAATATTAACAGAGTAATTTTATCAACAGGTTTAACAATATTAACAGGTGGTTTTAAACTAAATAAGGGGCGGGCGTGTCAAATGGGATAGTCAAGGACGGAGTTAAAGGGAAAGGGATAGTTAATGACCCCAGAATTAACGGGAAAGAAAGCTCACAAAGGGATAGGAGAGTATGGCCAAGCGTAATAGGGATCGATGTGAATGGTGAGATGCGTAAGGAATTAAAAGTACTGTATTTGAATGCGCGAAGTATAAGAAGTAAAGTAGATGAGCTTGAGGCTCAGATAGAGGTTGGTAGATATGACATTGTGGGGATTACCGAGACGTGGCTGCAGCAGGATCTGGTCTGGGAACTTAATATTCAGGGTTTTACATCCTATAGAAAAGACAGGCAGGTGGGCAGAAGAGGGGGGGGGGGGGGTAGCTCTGCTGGTGAGGCTTGGAATTCAGCCCCTTGCGAGGGAAGACATAGGGACTGACGAGGTAGAGTCACTGTGGATTGAGTTGAGGAATTGCAAAGGCAAGAAGACACTAATTGGTGTTGTCTACAGCCCCCCAAATGGTAGCCCGGATGTAGGGTGTAAGTTGCAGCAGTAGCTAAAACTGGCATGTAACAAAGGTAATGCCACTGTGGTGATGGGGGATTTCAATATGCAGGTAGACTGGGAAAATCAGGTTGGTTCAGTACCCCAGGAAAGAGAGTTTGTAGAGTGCCTCCGAGATGGATTCTTAGAGCAGCTTGTTATGGAGCCGACCGGAGAAAAGGCAATTCTGGATTTAGTGTTGTCCAATGAACCAAATTTGATAAGAGAACTCGAGGTAAAAGAACGGCTTTGAGGTAGTGATCATAATATGATTAGTTTTAATCTGCAATTTGAGAAGGAGAAGGTTAAATCGGAAGTGTCAGTGATGCAGTTGAACAAAGGGGACTATGAAGGCATGAGAGAGGAGCTGGCCAAGGTAGACTGGAAAGGGATACTCGCAGGAATGACAGTGGAACAGCAATGGCAGGAATTTCTGAGCATAATCCGGAAGACGCAGGATCATTTCATTCCAAAACGGAAGAAAGATTCTAAGGAGAGTAGGAGGCAACCGTGGCTAACAAGAGAAGTTAGGGATAGAATAAAACTAAAATAAAAGATGTATAACACAGCAAAGAGTAGCCGGAAGCCAGAGGATTGGGAAACTTTCATCGGACAACAGAAGGAAACAAAACGGGCAATACGGGCTGAAAAGATGAAGTACGAGGGGAAGCTGGCCAGGAATGTAAAGAAGGACAGTAAAAGCTTCTTTAGATATGTTAAGAGAAAAAGAATAGCAAAGTCAAATGTGGGTCCCTTGAAGGCAGACACGGGTGAAATTATTATGGGGAACAAAGAAATGGCAGAAGAGTTGGACAGGTACTTCGGATCTGTCTTCACCAAGGAAGACACAAACAATCTCCCAGAAGTACTGGGGGACAGAGGATCTAAGGGGGTCGAGGAACTGAAAGAAATTTTCATTAGGCGAGAAATAGTATTGGGTAGGCTAATGGGACTGAAGGATGATAAATCCCCTGGGCCTGATGGACTGCATCCCAGGGTCGTCAGGGAGGTGGCTCTAGAAATAGTGGACGCATTGGTGATCATTTTCCAATGTTCAATAGATTCAGGATCAGTTCCTGTGGCTTGGAGGATAGTTAATGTTATCCCACTTTTCAAGAAAGGAGCGAGAGAGAAAACGGGGAATTACAGACCAGTGAGACTGTCTTCGGTGGTGGGAAAGATGCTGGAGTCAATTATTAAAGAGGTAATGGGGCATTTGGATAGCAGTAAAAGGAGATGAAGTAAAATTGATGAAGGGGGAGCCAGTGGAAGTAGTGTATCTAGACTTTCAGAAAGCCTTTGATAAGGTCCCGCACGGGTGACTGGTGACTAAAATTAGAGCACATGGTTTTGGGGGTAGGGTGTTGACGTACGTAGAAAATTGGTTGGCAGACAGGAAGCAAAGAGTAGGAGTGAATGGGTCCTTTTCAGAATGGCAGCCAGTGGCGAGTGAAGTGCCGGAAGGCTCGGTGTTGGGGCCGCAACTGTTTACCATATATATTAATGATTTCGAAGAGGGAATTAGGAACAACACTAGCAAGTTTGCAGATGACACAAAGCTGGGTGGCAGTGTGAAGAGGATGTTAGGAGGTTGCAGGGTGACCTGGACAGGTTGAGTGAGTGGGCAGATGCAGTATAATATAGATAAATGGTAGGTTATCCATATTGGTGGCAAAAACAAGGGGGCAGATTATTATCTCAATGAGGTTAGGTTAGGTAAGGGGGAGGTACAGCGAGACCTGGGTGTCCTTGTACACCGGTCACTGAAAGTTTGCATGCAGGTACAGCAGGCAGTGAAGAAAGCTAATGGAATGTTGGCCTTCATAACAAGAGGATTTCAGAAAAGGAGTAGAGAGGTTCTTCTGCAGTTGTATAGGGCTCTGGTGAGACCATATCTGGAGTATTGCATACAGTTTTGGTCTCCTAATTTGAGGGAAGGACATCCATGTGATTGAGGCAGTGCAGCATAGGTTCACAAGATTGATCCCTGGGATGGCAGGACTGTCATATGAGGAAAGATTGAAAAGATTAGGCTTGTATTCACTGGAGTTTAGAAGGATGAGGGGGAATCTTATAGAAACATATAAAATTATAAAAGGACTGGACAAGCTAGATGCAGGAAAAATGTTCCCAATGTTGGGCGTGTCCGGAACCAGGGGCCACAGTCTTAGAATAAAGGGGTAGGCCATTTAAGACTGAGGTGAGAAAAAACGTTTTCACCCAGAGAGTTGTGAATTTGTGGAATTCCCTGCCACAGAGGGCAGTGGAGGCGAAATCACTGGATGGATTTAAGAGAGAGTGAGAAAGAGCTCTAGGGGCTAGTGGAATCAAGGGATATGGGGAGAAGGCAGGCACGGGTATTGATTGGGGACGATCAGCCATGATCACAATGAATGGTGGTGCTGGCTCGAAGGGCCAAAAGGCCTTCTCCTGCACCTATTTTCGATGTTTCCATGTTTCTATGATATCCATTTTGTGAATAGCTTGATGAGTTCCTCTCAAATGATGATAAATCACTGGAAATTAATACCTGGAGAATGAAAATTGACCAGATGAACCTTTTGGGAGATATTTATAGGGCTTCAGAAAAATATAAGAACAAATGGTGGACAAAAAAATATAAGAACAAATAGCAAAATCAGCCTGTAATGCAATTAATTCCCACATGGATGTAGATGGAATGGAGGACCACACGGTATACATTGGAAATATGAGGCGTAATCAAAACATTCTGCGTACGACAGGCAGCATCTAGGTAGGGAGAAAATGAGTTAATGTTTCAAGTTCATCAGAACTAGTTATCTAAACTTATAGGTAATAATACTTTTTTCTGTTTCAAATTATGAGTGAATCTCCTTTTGTCTGTAGAAAATCTGCTGTTTTGATTGCTGTGTGATGCAATTATTGCAAGAAAATTGCTGAAGCTTTAAATATCTCAAATTTGATTTCCTTTGTTACAGTCCACAATGCTTTACACCACATTTGATGAGGTAAGTTTGACTTTGTTCTCATTTAGAAACTGCAACCACTGCCTTCTCACTGTTCCTATATGAGCATGCATGAACCAATTATCTACTAACGATTGGAGTAGTTGTAAAAGTTTGCTTCTAAAAATAGACAACAACACAACGGTTAAAGGTAAACCAAGACAAGCTTTAATCCAGGGGTCGGCAACCTTGTTCTGCATAGGGGCCAGGACGCATGTCAATGGGCGGATGGCGGGCCACATCTATCTCGTGTACACATGAATTCTGCCCCCATCCCGCCCCGGATGGCAGGCATCAAATCGCGTGTTCACAGAAGGTAGACAAAAACAAAGATCATAGAACTCCGCTCAATGATCTTTGGCCAATAATGCTGGGGGAACTCAGCAGGTGAGGCAGCCTCATGCGATCCTTGCATGTCTCACCCGCTGACTTTTCCAGCATTTTTGTCTACTTTTGATTTTTCCAGCATCTGCAGTTTTTTCTTAAACGTGTTCACAGAAGGTGCGCGGCTGTGCCGGTGGCTTTGCGCAGGATGCAGTACAGCAAGAGCTCAGCTCTCGGTGGGCCGGATGATTACGGGAAAAACTATCCGCCTGCGGGACGGATGATTTCGGGTTGCCGAACCCCTGCTTTAATCGATCGTCAGACGGGAGTGGCGGGGACTTGTGCCAATAGTATACAACTATACTCTTTTGCTCCCCGTGCTTCCACTCACCGAACAAAGGACAGGCATCATCGTCAAACAATCTTATCTATAAACACTCCTACCATGTCCATATGTGGCATGACTGAAAAGCTCCATTAAGGTACTAAAGGTACTAATTAAGGTTACTATTAAGGTACTAAAAAAGATTAGAAAACCTATGCCCAAATCGGGCTTATCCAATAAAGAGTTATTACTTCTACAATTTTCGTGCGGTTCTCTACAAACTTGGCAGTGAGTCCTTCTTTTT
>CM075978.1:108908901-109031585 GCA_038087875.1 Malacoraja senta
GGCCATCCCTCGGCCCCTGCCCTCCCTCGGCCCCTGCCCTCCCTCGGCCCCTGCCCTCCCTCGGCCCCTGCCCTCCCTCGGCCCCTGCCCTCCCTCTGCCCCTGCCCTCCCTCTGCCCCTGCCCTCCCTCTGCCCCTGCCCTCCCTCTGCCCCTGCCCTCCCTCTGCCCCTGCCCTCCCTCTGCCCTGCCCCCCCTCTGCCCCTGCCCCCCCTCTGCCCCTGCCCTCCCTCTGCCCCTGCCTCCCTCTGCCCCTGCCTCCCTCTGCCCCTGCCTCCCTCTGCCCCTGCCTCCCTCTGCCCCTGCCTCCCTCTGCCCCTGCCTCCCTCTGCCCCTGCCCTCCCTCTGCCCCTGCCCTCCCTCTGCCCCTGCCCTCCCTCTGCCCCTGCCCTCCCTCTGCCCCTGCCCTCCCTCTGCCCCTGCCCTCCCTCTGCCCCTGCCCTCCCTCTGCCCCTGCCCTCCCTCTGCCCCTGCCCTCCCTCTGCCCCTGCCCTCCCTCTGCCCCTGCCCTCCCTCTGCCCCTGCCCTCCCTCTGCCCCTGCCCTCCCTCTGCCCCTGCCCTCCCTCTGCCCCTGCCCTCCCTCTGCCCCTGCCCTCCCTCTGCCCCTGCCCTCCCTCTGCCCCTGCCCTCCCTCTGCCCCTGCCCTCCCTCTGCCCCTGCCCTCCCTCTGCCCCTGCCCTCCTTCTGCCCCTGCCCCCCTTCTGCCCCTGCCCCCCTTCTGCCCCTGCCCCCCTTCTGCCCCTGCCCCCCTTCTGCCCCTGCCCCCCTTCTGCCCCTGCCCCCCTTCTGCCCCTGCCCCCCTTCTGCCCCTGCCCCCCTTCTGCCCCTGCCCCCCTTCTGCCCCTGCCCCCCTTCTGCCCCTGCCCCCCTTCTGCCCCTGCCCCCCTCTCTCTGCCCCTGCCCCCCTCTCTCTGCCCCTGCCCCCCTCTCTCTGCCCCTGCCCCCTCTCTCTGCCCCTGCCCTCTCTGACTCTGCCCCCGCCCTCTCTCTGACTCTGCCCCCACCCTCTCTCTGACTCTGCCCTCACCCTCTCTCTGACTCTGCCCTCACCCTCTCTCTGACTCTGCCCTCACCCTCCCTCTGCCACTGCCCTGTGAGTTGGGAGCTATGCATGGGTGGATAGGGCGGGGGATGGGGTAAAAGGAGCAAATGAATAATAACCGTGCGTTGAGGGGACGGGACCCCTTGGGCTAGTTAAAACGATAAAATTCTGATCTTGGATGTGTGTGAGTGTGTATTTATTTGTTTGTGTATAATCACATCTTCGCGAAAAAACGACGCGCTAACGGTAAAAAATTTTACATAGAAAATCTCTTCCGGTAGAGATTTTCCTCCTGGAGTCCAAATTCGCCTTATCTGAAAAATTCATGCTTTATTTCTCGAGTTATTTATGGAAATGTTCACAAATCCCGTAAAACTGTGAAAATAAACGAGATGGTCTCGCTGATGACGTCACAATGGGTCTGCTGCGCGCGGCCTGTGCTGTGTTCCACGCGTTGCGAGTGACATCACCCCCCCCTCCGCCGAACTCGCAGTCCTTTGGTTGATGCCCGGTCCCCCGCTGCCCGCTGCTCCCGCCCGCCGCTCCCCACTCCTCCCCGCTGTCTGCTGCTCACCGCTCACTCCTTCTCCCCCTCCTTCTCTTCCCCCTTCCTCCTCTCCCCCATCTCCTCCATCTCCTCTCTCCCCATCTCCTCTCCCCCTCCTCCTCTCCCAAGCCCCTCCTCACCCAAGCCCCTCTTCTCCCAAGCCCCTCTTCTCCCAAGCCCCTCTTCTCCAAGCCCCTCTTCTCCCCAAGCCCCTCTCCAAGCCCCTCTTCTCCCAAGCCCCTCTTCTCCCAAGCCCCTCTTCTCCCAAGCCCCTCTTCTCCCAAGCCCCTCTTCTCCCAAGCCCTCTTCTCCCAAGCCCCTCTTCTCCCAAGCCCCTCTTCTCCCAAGCCCCTCTTCTCCCAAGCCCCTCTTCTCCCAAGCCCCTCTTCTCCCAAGCCCCTCTTCTCCCAAGCCCCTCTTCTCCCAAGCCCCTCTTCTCCCAAGCCCCTCTTCTCCCAAGCCCCTCTTCTCCCAAGCCCCTCTTCTCCCAAGCCCCTCTTCTCCCAAGCCCCTCTTCTCCCAAGCCCCTCTTCTCCTCCCAAGCCCCTCTTCTCCTCCCAAGCCCCTCTTCTCCTCCCAAGCCCCTCTTCTCCTCCCAAGCCCCTCTTCTCCTCCCAAGCCCCTCTTCTCCTCCCAAGCCCCTCTTCTCCTCCCAAGCCCCTCTTCTCCTCCCAAGCCCCTCTTCTCCTCCCAAGCCCCTCTTCTCCTCCCAAGCCCCTCTTCTCCTCCCAAGCCCTCTTCTCCTCCCAAGCCCCTCTTCTCCTCCCAAGCCCCTCTTCTCCTCCCAAGCCCCTCTTCTCCTCCCAAGCCCCTCTTCTCCTCCCAAGCCCCTCTTCTCCTCCCAAGCCCCTCTTCTCCTCCCAAGCCCCTCTTCTCCTCCCAAGCCCCTCTTCTCCTCCCAAGCCCCTCTTCTCCTCCCAAGCCCCTCTTCTCCTCCCAAGCCCCTCTTCTCCTCCCAAGCCCCTCTTCTCCTCCCAAGCCCCTCTTCTCCTCCCAAGCCCCTCTTCTCCTCCCAAGCCCCTCTTCTCCTCCCAAGCCCCTCTTCTCCTCCCAAGCCCCTCTTCTCCTCCCAAGCCCCTCTTCTCCTCCCAAGCCCCTCTTCTCCTCCCAAGCCCCTCTTCTCCTCCCAAGCCCCTCTTCTCCTCCCAAGCCCCTCTTCTCCTCCCAAGCCCCTCTTCTCCTCCCAAGCCCCTCTTCTCCTCCCAAGCCCCTCTTCTCCTCCCAAGCCCCTCTTCTCCTCCCAAGCCCCTCTTCTCCCCCCAAGCCCCTCTTCTCCTCCCAAGCCCCTCTTCTCCTCCCAAGCCCCTCTTCTCCTCCAAGCCCTCTTCTCCTCCCAAGCCCCTCTTCTCCTCCCAAGCCCCTCTTCTCCTCCCAGCCCCTCTTCTCCTCCCAAGCCCCTCTTCTCCTCCCAAGCCCCTCTTCTCCTCCCAAGCCCCTCTTCTCCTCCCAAGCCCCTCTTCTCCTCCCAAGCCCCTCTTCTCCTCCCAAGCCCCTCTTCTCCTCCCAAGCCCCTCTTCTCCTCCCAAGCCCCTCTTCTCCTCCCAAGCCCCTCTTCTCCTCCCAAGCCCCTCTTCTCCTCCCAAGCCACTCTTCTCCTCCCAAGCCCCTCTTCTCCTCCCAAGCCCCTCTTCTCCTCCCAAGCCCCCTCTTCTCCTCCATATCTCCCCCTTCCTCTCTCTCCCCCTCCCTCCCCCATGTCTCCCCCTTCCTCTCTCTTCCCCCTCCCCTCTCTACCCCCCTCTCTCTCTCCCCACCCCCTCTCTACCCCCTCCTGCCCCTCTCTCCCTCTCTCCTCCCCCTCTCTCTCTCCCACCCCTCCCCCTGTCTCTCCACCCTCTCTCCCTCTCTCTCTCTGTCTCTGCCCCTCTCTTTCTGTCTCTGCCCCTCTCTGTCTCTACCCCCTCTCTCTCTGCCCTCTCTCTCTACCCCCCTCCGTTTCTAGACGCACCTGCGAGTTGGGGGCTATGCGTCAGTGGATAGGGCAGGGATGGGGTAAAAGGAGCCAATGAATAATATTAATATAATATCAAGGGGATGGTTTGTGTGTGTGTGTGTGTGTGTGTGTGTGGGGGGGGGTGGTTGGTGTGTGTGTAACGCCGCAACCCCCCTCCCCCCACCGCAAGTGGGCCCCAACTGGTCCCACTTGGTCTAGTTCCTTATAAAACACTAGTTCAGTCACAACTTGTGTATTGAACACAGGCAAAGGGCAGGAGTAGTTCACTAGGCTCTTCAACCTTCCCCTCCATTTGATTAATCATGGCTAATGTATGCTGGCCTCAAATTCTCTCTTGTATAATAATCATTCCCCATAATCATTAGTTCCTCAATCTTTCAAGTATTTATCCATCTCCACTTTAAATATATCTAATGATGTGGTCTTCATCACCCTTGGGAGCAGAGAATTCCCGTGATTCACTGACCTCCTGGAAAAGAAATTTCCACACACCTCAATTTTAAATGATTGATCCCTTATTTTGTAGTTCTGTCCCAATGTTTGTGACTCCAATGAGTGAAAACTTCTCAACAAACTTCTTTGGATCTTGTATGTTTATTTAAGGTCATCCTTCATTTTTGTAAACCCCAAGGAGTACAAACCCACTCAGACCCAGTCTCTCTTGCTGGGGCAGTCCCCTCATGCTAATAATTAGACAGCTGAATCTCCATTGGAATGCTTCCATTACTACTATATCAATTTTTAGATAAGGGGTCAAAACACTATGTGGCATTCCAGGTGTGGCCTCACAAACACTCTGTAAAACTGTAACAAAACCTCCCTATCAAACTCCAAACCTTTAGCAATACAGGCCATTTACTGTTTTATTCTATGTCCATTTCTGATGCTGTACTTTCAGAAATATGTTAATGCTGTGGTGAAAGTGCAGGAGGGTTTTATTAAAATGATTCCAGGAAGGAGGAAGTTAGTTACGTGGATAGCCCATGGCAGCTTTGGTGGCTCTGTTTGGAGCAGGGGAAGTCGCAAAGGAACCCAATAAAGATATTAAAGTCATGAAGGATATAGGATCAAAAAGAAATGGATATAGAATGAAGGTGATACGACAAAGTAACATGAAGAAAAAACTTCACAGGGGTTAAGGTTGGACAAGCATTGTTCAGAGTAGTAATGTAAATAGATTCACTTGGACCATTCATAAGGGAGTTGGTAGGTATCTGAAAGGAAAATAATTTCTGGGGCATTATGGTGGAGAGTAAAGAAACCAGACTAGTTAAATTGGATTGAATGACTTCTATGTTTTAACTATTCTGTGACCTGTTTACATCACTAAATATGAAAGTAATGAGATTCACTCAACATTTTACAGATGCTGGCGAAATACCTTGAGAATGATGATACAAACCAGCTTCCAACAGCTCTTGGAGATCCTATAATGGTATGTCCCTTGATGACAGTGACACATTTGGTAAATATGTACAGCACTGGTTACCACCACTGATTCTCTGAAATGTATGGGTGCATTGTCCTATGCATTTGTGAAGGGTGGAATTGGCCTGGTAAAAGCAAATGCTCAGCACCACAGAGCAAGGAAACTCCGAAGCAAATGTGCATTCTGCTTCTGGTGCATCTAGATTTAATGCCTTGTAATAGATTGGCCCATGTTCCCAGATAATTAATTCAAAATGTACCATCAGGATCTTCACTCGTGTGGCTTACAATTTATAAGTAGAGAAAAATATGGTTATCAGAGTCCTGCGATTTAGGAATAGTCAGATAAGGAGCACATTGAAGTACCATGGGGACAATATTTAGGGTAAGACCAGTGGGACCTGGTGATATTGTAATAAATGTTTTGAAAATACTGTGTTAACATCCCTGAAAATCTTCATTCAAACCAACTGATTGATGCATTTGGATTCCTTATAGGAAATTCTTTGGGATCTTTTAAACCATCAGGAGGGTCCCCGGATCCGAGACCATCTAAGTCATGGTGAACTAGATTTGAAGCTGTTTCCTAAAAAAATGGCTAGTCACATAGTAGCACTGGCCATTGTTTTATTACATCGTTGCTGCAAAAATGGAAATGAAATAGCTATGGTAATCGGGTAATTTTTGCATTCACCACTTGTGTAGTTTCGTTCCTGAACATTTGATGTCAACTGATGCATGCTTCATTGAATTTAGGAAAATGACTGCTTGAGGGTGATCATCAGTTCTACAAGTTCATACTGCTCTCGGTTCCATCCTATCGGAAGACTTAAACAGCAGGTACTCTGTTCGTTTCTGTCCAATTTCTTTAAAAAAAATTACAGTGTAATTTCTGTTCCTATTCCTAATCTGAACGTCCTTTAAATGTTGCTTGACTTTTGCAGAACAGAATAATGGTGCATTGCCCTCGGGCAACGGCATGAATTGTAATCGGTTTTATCTTAATTGTTGAAAATGATTGATTTTCTAGAATATTGCATTTGTGTAAACATTTTCAAAGATCCAGTTCTCATTTTGCAGATGATAAAATATATTTATAGGAATAGCAGGGAGTAAATATTATTAATTGAACAACCGTTGCAATGTTGTTTTGCCTATCTCTACAGGCCCGTACGAAGCTTTTCAAAAAGGGGGGTGGCATGACAGGATTACAAAATTTTTAATGTGAAATAATATGCACGCTGCGCACATCACAAGCGCGAAGGATGAAGTCCCTAGATGCCAGGGTCCAGGGCCCACTTAAGGGCCCCGTAAGCTCAGGGGTTTTAGATGCTCTCTGATGCATTCTGAGCCTTATTTGGAGCATTTATGCACCAAATTTATGACCAATATTTCAGAAAATTAACAGGAATCTGAGAGGAAGCTTTTTCACACAAAGGGTGGTGGGTGTATGGAACGAGCTGCCAGAGGAGGTAGTTAAGGTTGGGACTATCCTAATGTTTAAGAGACATTTGGACACGTACATGGGATAGGACAGGTTTAGATGGATATGGGCCAAATGCGTGTGAGTGGGACTAGTGTAGATGGGACATGTTGGTCGGTGTGGGCAAATTGGGCTGAAGGGCCTGTTTCCACACTGCATCACTCTATGACTAAAAAGTTAAGAAAAATGCATGTAGATAAGTAGAGCAGATTTGAAAGAGGAGTGAAATGTAAAGGCAGAGAGAGGTTTATGGGTGGAAAGGACATAGGAAAGTAGGGGGGAGGGTGGGCTTTGGCAGATGGGTGAAGGGAAAATAGACACAAAGTGCTGGAGTAACTCAGTGGGTCAGGCAGCATCTCTGGAGAATATGAATAGGTGACATTTCACTGAGTGCTGGAGTAACTCAGCGGGTCAGGCAGCATCTCTGGAGAAAAGGTATAGATTATATTTTGGGTCAAGACCCTTCTTCAGTAATATTCATGATGTGACATGTATAGACATTCCTGAATGCTACCCAAACCATCGTGAGCTACTTTGTGACGGTGCTTGCCCTGTCCTATAATGTCTGCTGCCTTGGGTGATGCAGGACAGGACACGAGCTTTGGGACATGGTGTGAAGCTGTTGCAGTCTGTCCCAGCTTGGTAAAAGCCTGGATGGAGTGGATGTGGAGAGGATGTTTCCACTAGTGGGAGAGTCTAGGACCAGTGGCCACAGCCTCAGAATGAAAAAGACATTCCTTTAGGAAGGAGATGAGCATGAATTTCTTAGAGGGTGGTGAACTGTGGAATTCATTGCCACAGACAGCTGTGGATGGACATTTTTCAGGAGGAGGTTGATAGATTCTTGATTGACACGTGTGTCAGAGGTAATGGGGAGAAGGCAGGAGAATGAGTTTGAGAGGGAAAGATAGATAGAGTCATAGAGTGATACACTTCGGCCCAGCATGTCCCATCTACACTAGTCCCACCTGCCCACGTTTGATCCATATCCCTTCAAACCTGTTCTATCCATGTACCTGTCCAACGGTTTCTTAAGTGTTGTGGTAGTCCCTGCCTCAACTACCTCCTCTGGCAGCTTGTTCCATACACCTACCACCCTTTGTGTGAAAAATATACCCCTCAGATTGCTATTAAATCTTTTCCCCTTCACCTTAAACTTATGTTCTCTGCTCCCCGATTCACCTACTCTGGGCAAAAGACACAACCTGATCTATTCAAATCATGATTTTATACACCTCTATTAGATCATCCCTCATCCTCCTGTGCTCCATGAAATAGAGTCCCAGCCTATTCAACCTCTCCCTATAGCTCTGGCCCTCTAGTCCTGGCAACATCCTCATAAATCTTCACTGTACCCTTTCCAGTTTGATGACATCTTTCCTATTCATGGTGCCCAGAACTGAACACAATACTCTGAATGCGGCTTCACCAACTTCTTATGCAACTGCAACATGACCTCCCAACTTTTAAACTCAGCCTGACCCGATGAGTTACTCCAGCACTCTGAAACGTCACAGAACAGTGCAAGATTAGCAAGTTTCCTGATGATACAGAAGTGAGTGGTTTTGCAGATAGTGAAGATGGTTGTGAAAGATTGCAGCAGGATCTGGATCAATTAGCCAGGTGGGCAGAGGAATGGTTGCATGGTTCCTTGAAGGTCGAGTCGCTGGTACATCAGGTGGTCAAAAAGTATTTTGGCACTTTGGCCTTCATCAGTCAGAGTATTGTTGGGAGGTCATGTTGCAGTGTACAAGACGTTGGTGAGAACGCATTTAGAATATTGTGTTCAGTTCTGGGCACCATGTTATAGGAAAGATGTCAAACTGGAAAGTGTACAGAGAAGATTTATGAGGATGTTGCCAGGACTAGAGGGTGTGAGCTATAGGGAGAGGTTGAATAGGTTTGTACTCTATTCCATGGAGCGGAGGACGATGAGGGGAAATCTTTGGAGGGAGGGGGGGCCAGGGGGAAGGGGAGGGGGGACGAGGGGGAGAGGGGGAGGCACGGGTCCGCGGCGGGGGGGAGGCGAGGGTCCGCGGTGGGGGGGGAGAGAGGCGAGGGTCCGCGGCGGGGGGAGAGGCGAGGGACTGCAGCGGGGGAGGAGGCGAGGGACCGCGGCGGGGAGAGGCGAGGGTCCGCGGCGGGGGAGAGGCGAGGGTCCGCGGCAGGGGGAGAGATGAGGGTCCGCGGCGGGGGTGGGGGGAGAGGCGAGGGTCCGCAGCGGGGGGAGAGGCGAGGGGAGGCACGCGTCCGCGGCGGGGGAGAGAGGCGAGGGTCCGCGGCGGGGGGGAGAGGCGAGGGACCGCGGCGGGGGAGAGGTGAGGGTCTGCGGCGGGGAAAGGCGAGGGACCGCGGCAGTGGAGAGATGAGGGTCCGCGGCGGGGGGGGGGAGGCAAGGGTCCGCGGCGGGGGGGGGAAGAAAGGCGTGGACCTGGCGGGAGTGGGGGGTGGGGTGGGCCCAGCGGGGGGGCTGTTGTGGGCCCGGCGGCGGGAGAGGAGAAGGCAATGCCGGAGCGACGTCTGGTGTTGAGGTTACGGCCGCTGCCAGTCGTTCTCGCTCCCGCCCGGCGACGGGGAGAACGGTCTCCTGTTAGACCGTTCCTGTTAGTTTGCTACCCAGGATAAAAACCCGACTCCCCCTCCCGCAAAGTAATATTCCACTACTTACCCAGAGTAGACACGAGGCATCCAGGCGATGACTGATTGTGTGGAGTGCAAATGGCCCACTGCGCACACACGGAGAGACAGCGTCATTTTGCGTCGCTACTGTGTCACCGGCTTCCCCCAACTGCGCAGGCGCGGATGGTCGCAATTTTTTTTTTCCCCAAATCATCCAGCGGGCAGGAATTAGAATTTCGGGTAAACGCTGATTGCGCTCCAAATTTTTTTTTCCTCTGGATTTTTTCTTACTGTAGGGAAAAAAAGGGGGGTGCGAGCGCACCCAACGCACCCCCCCCTTCGGACGGCCATGCTCTATCTTCAGACTAATTGAATGTGACAATTAAAAATGCTCCAAATCTGTTCATTTTTACACCCCTACACTGGTGTCTATCTGACTCTTTTTCAGTTTGTTTACAATGCTCCATAATACTGGTGTGGTTGTGCTTCATGCAATTCCTGAGCAAGAATTTCTTGTTTCTTGATTCCAGTCCCAAGTTATTAAAGGCAGTGAAACACACTATTTGGCCAAGTCTTGTGTAATGACAAATGAAGTTGGCTCGCTATTGAATGAACTGTTAATTGTGCAGTGTTAATTATTCAGCTGCTTTCTCTTACAGCTTCGACATTGCGTTGGAAGCCTACGAAAATGGGATGAGATTCCCAGACCCTCAATAGAGCAGGTGTCTGAAAGACCATGGTAGGAAAATGGGCCAAATAACAACAATGCCAAGGAAAATGCTGCTGGAAGGTTGACAAATGGCTTCTAAGAACTTATTGTGGCTGATTTGTAGGGACAAGGAAAAGTCACGGGTTCAACTCTTGATCTATGCTGAGGTTTGCTGAATTGTATAGTCTGACTATAAAATTGTGTTATTCCTTTCAATGGGGGAGGGGTGGGGTCGCCATCCACATAGCCTCTGGGGAGGACAGAGGATACTGGATATTGCACAAGGGCTTTATTCATCCATAAGCGGAGTCATATAACATGGATATAGGACCCTCGTCCCAACTGAAGAAGGGTCTCGACCCGAAACGTCACCCATTTCGTCTCTCCAGAGATGCTGCCTGTCCCGCTGAGTTACTCCAGTATTTTGTGTCTCACTTGCCTCTACTTGGCCCATATCCCTCAAACCTTTCCAGTCCATGTATCTATGCAAGTGTATTTTATAAATGTTGTAATTATACCCGCTTCTACCTTTTCCTTTCGCAGTTCGTTCTGTATACACACCATCTTCTGTGTACAAATGTTACTCCTCGAGTCCCATTTTAAATCTTTCACTTCTCACCTTAAGCCTCTAGTTTTAGACTACAATGCGAACGGTTTTAAATAGCCCTGCTGTTCAATCAGCATACCGAGGAATTGACTATTCATTCTGTTCTGACTAGACGGATCCATTGGATGGATTCTTGCCAGTTGACTTCATGCAGACTACTGGTTACTTCAACTTTCCTGGGATAATGTAACCATTTCTATTCATCGCGTTGTAAATCTGGATGCTGAATTGTGCTAAATTGAGGTTTCCACCACAGCCAAAGAGCCTGCTGAATGTGTAGACCTCCAGCTTCACATTCTGGGAAATGTTTGTTATTGCTGTGGTGGGGTGAGGTGCGTGATGCATGGAGAGGTTGTTTCCAAGGTTTACCATAGTATAAACTGTATAAATTCTTTATTCATGATTTATGTGTAAAAATATTTTTAATCTGAGGAACGGGGGTGCCAAGTAGTGGGAGAGTGGGGTGTAACAGCGAGAAAGAGGGGGCAGATGCGAGTGGGGGACAGTGGGGGCAAGACTGGACCGACGGAGAGACATTATCGGCAGCTGCGCGCACACAGACCAGCGCCTCATCCGCAGCCAGGATCAAACCCACTACTGGACCATCCCGTTTCCCCCCCCCCCAAAGTGGGGGGGAGATGTCCAGGGCAACCCCAGACGGACGGACGGACGGGACAGCGGCCCACAGGCCAACTGCCAGTGCGGAGAAGTCTCAACCCCAGCTCGACCCATCCCACCGGGGAATGCCCCCCCCCCCCCCCTGGGAGCCGGAGCCAGCGCCTACTCCCTGCGCCGGCTGCAAGCCCGGCCTGACACCTCCGGCCGCCCCCGGACAGGGACGGGACGGGACACCCGGGAGGGGACGGGGACGGCCCAGCAGCATTCAACAGCGCCCGCAGCGCCGGAGACCCGGGCCCAACCCCGACCACGGACCCTGACCTCGCTCACTCAACGAAACATAAAGTAATAAAAACGACAAAATTAACTTGGCTTTTAACAGAGGAACAATAAATAGAACTAATTCATAGTTTGAAAGCAGACAAAAATGCTGGAGAAACTCAGCAGGTCAGGCAGCATCTATGGAGCGAAAGAAATAGGCAACGTTTCGGGTCGAAACCCTTCTTCAGACTGAGGTTCCTTCTTAAACATCATAGTTTGAAAGCAGTATTTTCTTACCTAGAAGAATCAAAGCTGGAAAAAACAGATGAATAGGGTACACAGCTCCACTGCTTCCAGCAATGTTTATCCAGAGTAACCTTTGACCTGGGCATGCGCAGTCGGAATACAGCTTATTAATGTTGAGCCAAACAAATTGAAGATGACGACATTTTTTTTTGTCCACATTACTGCAGGTCTGAGTATTGGAGTCAAAGAACACTAGCTACCTCTGGCAGTCTCATGGAGGAAATTGTTTCGTACATAGTAAAACGGCTAAAGCCAGTCTACAATGAAGAACTGAATACGTCACAATTGTTAGCTGAGGAGTAAGTATCATGTCTCTAGGATTTGACAGTTTTACTGTGATTGTTTAAAACACATTGACACTAGTTTGAAATAAATTTGGTGGCATGCACACTGCAGACCTAATGGTGTAAAGGTAATCAAAACATAGGAGTGGGACATTTAGAAAATTACAAGGCAGTCATCCAGATTGATTTGTGATTGGGAAATGGTGTTTGATAAATTTGTTGTATTTTTGAGGTTGGAGCAAGCAGGGTGGATAAAATAGACTTAGTGTGCATTCGATTTCCAGAAGACATTTGGTAAGATGCTGCAGAAAAGGTTATTGCATAGATTAAAAGTGTATGGTGGTAATGTATCAGTAACGAGAGGAAGTCGCCAGTCATTTTTGGATTGTTAGTAACTAGTGGGGTTTGACAGGGATCAGTTCTGGGACCTTAACGGTGTATAATCTATCTGTACATAACTAAAACTCTCATCTTGTTATCTTCCGGTTTGTGTTGTTATTACATTTGCGCAAAAACGGTACACGACAGCACTACAGTTATTGGCCACCTTACTGACCATTCTCCTGTGCTGCCAGTGCAACAAGTTTTATTCCGATCGGTGGTATATTTTAAACGTTATTAAGGTTTAAAAATCTTTAAAACCGCACATGCGCTGATTGGTCTCCTCTCCTGTCAGTCACCACCGGGACGGCGATGCCACTTCCTGCACTGATTGGCCGCATCCGCTATCAGTCACCGGCGGCGCCCGCCTCATCCCTCGTTGCCCGGCGCCTCCTCTGCCGGCGCGGCCTTAGATGCTGGTGCTCCGGGGCCGCGCCGAGGATCCGAGATCTGGGTGCTGAGCCTGGCTCTGAGGGTGTCGACGGCTGATGCTCCTCCGGGGGGATTGAGCGAGAAGAGGGTGTAGGGAGGGAGGGGGAGGAGGGGGGATAGAAGGAGAGGAGGGGGGTAGGGAGGGGAGAGTAGTTATGGAGGGAGGGAGTGACAGGGTAGGGGAAAAAGGTCATGGAGGGATTGGGGGAGGGTAGGAGGATAGGGGAAAGAAGGAGGTGAGGAGGAATAGTGGGGGAGGAGGGGGAATAGAGGGAGGGAATGGGGGTGGGGGAGGTAGGGAGTGGGAAATAGAGGGAGGTGAGGGATAGTGGGGGGGATAGGCGGAGGTGAGGATTGGGGGAGGTGGGGGATAGAGGGATGGGAGGGGGTAAGGAGGGAGATTAGATGGAGGGAAGGAGGGAGTGACTGAGGGTAGGGGAAAGGAGAGGGAGGGAGAGGTGGGGGAGGGGAGGGTAAAGAAAAGGGAACATGAAGAGGAGGGGGAGAGAGTGCTGGAGGATGAGGGGAAATGAGCCGTCCCTGCGGCCTCCCGTGTGATAGGGACCCAATGAGTCCCACTTAGTCTAGTATGTATTAATGACTTGGATGAAGGAATCAAGTTTGATACAAAAGTGTGCAGATTAGTAAATTTGATAATTATATTAAATTCGGCAGTGTATTGGACAGTGAAGAAGGTTATCTCTGATTGCAATGGAATCTTGACACTTGGGCTAATGGGCAGAGGAATGGCTAATGGTGTGTAATTCGGATAAATGAGTGGTGTTGCATTTTTCTACGACAAACCAGGGCACGCACAGAAAAATGGGACTAGCTTGGATAGACAATTATGTCAGCCAAAGGGCTTGAATCTGCGATGTATTGCTCTGTGACTGTGGCTCTATGACCTTGAGTGTGAGGCGAACACAGACTAATCAGTAATGATTTATTGGACAATGGAGCATGCTGTGGGAAAATCTGACATTCATTTTGAAGGGACAAATAAAAAGAATAATTAAATGGAGTAGGATTATAAAATATAGTACAGAGGGATCAGGCATTCCAAGTATATGAAACAACGGTTGGCATGATTTTTTTGAATGGCAGAGCAGGCTCAATGGACCAATGGCCACCTTCCTAACGGATCATTGAGCTTCACAAGCCTGTTCAGCTGTTATTAATCATTACTGATTTGTGTCTTAACCCTACTTGATCCTCCTACTTCCATATTCTTTTAATGCTAGCTCCAGGTAACTCAAAATTCTTTGAATTTTCATTTCACCTCGTCACAATAGGTGAAATATCCATCTTTAGCATTTGAAATTCTCTGCAGTCTTTTCACTGCTTGTGTTAGGTATGTTACAATACTTACCTTCAGCGGTGCTGCAGTTCTGCCACTGGCCGTGTGCGCGACTTTGGCGCATTTGAGGGGGGGGGGCGGGATTAAAATGCTGTTTTCTCCTGCCTGTCCGAGATATATTTTCTCGGGCCGCTAACTGATGCTGAAAAATTGTTCCGACTTGCGTTCTCGGAAGTAAAAAAAAAAATCACGGGACAATTTAATCGCTGGAGTAAAATAAAAAGGCGACTTCTAACGCCGTCGACACCGACAATGGGACGGATCTCACGTAGGGGACAAAACATAAGGTAAGTCGTTTATTTTACATATAAATTTGCTTCTTAGGATGACTTTAATCAAAATTTCATTGGCGAAAATGTGATTATGTAAATATACGAACCGGCAGTATTTTTCCTGCCGATATGGGGTTCAAATTTACCGCAAACCGCAACGTTCCAATCGATCGCGTTCCACAAAAGCCCACTCGCAAGATGATTTAAATGGCCATTAATTTACGGGAATTAAACATTAAATTCCTTCCATTTGGCCTATAAATTCATGACAATGAGATTTTAAAATCATGTTATATTGTGAATTCTTGTGTGAATGTTATTTGGACACGGGCTATTTAAAAATGTTAACCTTTTCTTAAGAAATGGATAGATGTTTAGATCTAGTAATTGCATTTTGTAATTAGCTACAATTAGGTAACTAACTAATATGCTTTAATTTCAGGTCATCCAAGTAAGATTGTTTCATATTTGTTTCAGAATGCTTCAATCCATAATAACTGAAAATTTCATTCAGTTCTGTTAATTTTTAAGAAAGTTATGGGCTTTTGACTGTCCTCGATCACAGCTTTTGAGTTAAGTCAATGGAAAAGCAATAGGGAACAAGATGCTAATTTGCGAGTATGAAAATGGCCATAACTTTTTTAATACTGAAGATATGAAAGTGAATTAGGTGTCAAATTAAACTTCTTTTTATGCTTTATCTGATGTGATAAATTGCAGACTTGATTTTTTAAATCTCAAAATTTTGTAACATTGCTATTTGTGTCAATAACTCCTCCACCTCTACCTCACTCAAATCTCTGAATGTTTCTAACTCTGCTTATACAGTCCTATTTCCCATCACTCTACCACTCTATATTTGCTTCAACTGTCTTATCTCAGGAAAATCTACATAATTGGCAAGTATTTAGTCAGTAGCTCTGACATATTTTTACCTGTTTTATATGAAACTTTTGCAGCAACCTTCCTGAGAGGTGCCCAGGATATTCTCCACAATGTTAAAGATGCTGAATAAATGAGAGTTTCTAATGTTATATCTTTCCCAAGCTCTTGTTTAGTGCATTATCTTTACTGAGGATGGTTCTTCCCATGACAGGCAACTCCACCTGGTAATTAAACTGCTGGCCAACTCCATACACACTTTGTATTGTCCTCGGACTCTTCTGGAAGTGGTGGCTCTGCTGAGGAAGGTGGCCTTCCAGTGCCTGACCGTTTCCGAGCAGGTCACAAACGGTGCTGCAACCCGCCAACAACAGTGGTTGAGCAAATCACTGCGCTCACGCCAGAGGCAAAATTATCTTCGGATGTTGGCGAGGTGAGACTTTCCTGCTTCGTCTGCAAAACTGTTTGATCTTTTGCAATTAAATAGCTGAGAAATTGTGAGGTTGTTTTCTTGAAATTGGACTTCCACCACCCCGAGCACTATTTATGAATAGTCCAAAACCTAGATGAATAGAGTTTCTGATGAAGGTAACATCTTTTCATCTCCCCCTTTGCACATCAAATAAAAAAATGTATTTGACTTCCTGCATCATATTTACATAATTTCAACATTGTGATTTCAACACAAGTACCGAATGTTTGCAAAGAAAGTTTTGATTGTCATGACATTTCTAAGGAAATTGCAACAATCACTAACTACTCCCTGAATGCACATACAAGGTTGCCTCCTTGCAAATAGTGTGGTCATCAACATCACTCAAATAGCATGTCCCCACTCAAACAGTTTGGTTTACATGGAAAGGATAGATTTGTGGCGGCACCAAGAGGTGGGCCACGCACTTTACATAATCTTCAGCTCTTGGGGGGGTCACGTGTCCCAGTGATGAGAGGTAGGGGTCACGGTGTGGTCATGGGTGCCTCTGGGGAGCATTCAAGGGGTTAATCGCGCGGGCATGGGGTTGGTGAGAGGAGAATTAGTGTAGCAATAAAGGACAAGAATTTCGGACAAACTTTGTCTGCCTTGTTCTTTAACGGACAACTCCGCTTCCGCTACATTTGGTGACCCCGACATCTGGAATAGATATTCTGGAAGAATAATGTGGCCCGCCGCCGACCAGGCCCAACTCAGCGCCGTCGCCCTGAAGCTGCCAACCTTCTGGACCACCCAGCCGCAGGTATGGTTCCAGCAGGCCGAATCACAATTCTATGTTCGCGCGGTAACCAACGATGAGGACCTACCATTACGTGGTCGGCGCGCTCGACCAGGAAACGGCCGGGCGAATAATTCCCTTCCTGCAGGATCCACTGGCAGTCAATAAATATGGCGGCCTGAAGGCGCTGCTGCTCCGTACCTTTGGCCTCAGTCGGATGGAGCGAGGGGCCCGCATTTTCAACATGGGCTGATTCAGCGACCAGAAACCATCGGCCCTAATGAGCGAGATGCTCTCGCTCATGAACGGACACCAGCATTGCATGCTTTTGGTGCCAGCACAATAACCTGGCCCTCAACACCAGCAAAACCAAGGAACTGATTGTGGACTTTGGAAGGAGTAGGATGGGGACCCACAGTCCCGTTTATATCAATGGGTCGATGGTTGAAAGGGTCAAGAGCTTTAAATTCCTGGGCGTGCACATCTCTGAAGATCTTTCCTGGTCCGAGAACACTGATGCTACTATTAAGAAAGCACATCAGCGCCTCTACTTCCTGAGAAGATTACGGAGAGTCGGTTTGTCAAGGAGGACTCTCTCTAACTTCTACAGGTGCACAGTAGAGAGCATGCTGACCGGTTGCATCGTGGCTTGGTTCGGCAACTTGAGCGCCCTGGAGAGGAAAAGACTACAGAGAGTAGTAAACACTGCCCAGTCCATCATCGGCTCTGACCTCCCTTCCATCGAGGGGATCTATCGCAGTCGCTGCCTCAAAAAGGCTGGCAGTATCATCAAGGACCCACACCATCCTGGCCACACACTCATCTCCCCGCTACCTTCAGGTAGAACGTATAGGAGCCTGATACTGCAACGACCAGGTTCAGGAATAGCTACTTCCCCACAGCCATCAGGCTATTAAACTTGGCTCGGACAAAACTATGAACATTAATAGCCCATTATCTGTTATTTGCACGTTATCAGTTTATTTATTCATGTGTGTATATATTTATATAATGGTATATGGACACACTGATCTGTTTTGTAGTCAATGCCTTCTATGTTCTGTTGTGCTGAAGCAAAGCAAGAATTTCATTGTCCTATCAGGGACACATGACAATAAACTCACTTGAACTTGAACTTTTCTAGTATGCCTACCTGCAACAGCTTCCAGACGACATCCGCCCACTCCTCAATAGACAATAGGCGCAGGAGTAGGCCATTCGGCCCTTCGAGCCAGCACCGCCATTCAATGTGATCATGGCTGATCATCCCCAATCAGTACCCCGTTCCTGCCTTCTCCCCATATCCCCTGACTCCGCTATTTTTAAGAGCCCAATCCAGCTCTTTCTTGAAAGCATCCAGAGAACCTGCCTCCACCGCCCTCTGAGGCAGAGAATTCCACAGACTCACCACTCTCTGTGAGAAAAAGTGTTTCCTCGTCTCTGTTCTAAATGGCTTACTCCTTATTCTTAAACTGTGGCCCCTGGTTCTGGACTCCCCCAACATCGGGAACATGTTTCCTGCCTCTAGCGTGTCCAAGCCCTTAACAATCTTATATGTTTCAATGAGATATCCTCTCATCCTTCTAAACTCCAGAGTGTACAAGCCCAGCTGCTCCATTCTCTCAGCATATGACAGTCTCGCCATCCTGGGAATTAACCTTGTAAACCAACGCTGCACTCCCTCAATAGCAAGAATCTCCTTCCTCAAATTATGGGACCAAAACTGCACACAATACTCCAGGTGTGGTCTCACTAGGATTCTGTACAACTGCAGAAGGACCTCTTTGCTCCTATATTCAATTCCTCTTGTTATAAAGGCCAACATGCCATTCGCTTTCTTCACTGCCTGCTGTACCTGCATACTTACTTTCATAGACTGATATGGAAAACTCAAGGACCTCCAGATCCCGTTGTACTTTCCCTTTTCCCAACTTGATGCCATTTAGACAGTAATCTGCCTTCCTGTTTTTGCTACCAAAGTGGATAACCTCACATTTATCCGCATTAAACTTCATCTGCCATGCATCTGCCCACTCACCCAACCTGTCCAAGTCACCCTGCATTCTCATAGCATCCTCCTCACAGTTCACACTGCCACCCAGCTTTGTGTCATCTGCAAATTTGCTAATGTTACTTTGAATCCCTTCATCCAAATCATTGATGTATATTGAAAATAGCTGTAGTCCCAGCACCGAGCCTTGCGGTACCCCACTAGTCACTGCCTGCCATTCTGAAAGGGACTCGTTAATCCCTACTCTTTGTTTCCTGTCTGCCAACCACTTCTCTATCCATGTCAGCACTCTACCCTCAGGGGTAAGTACTCGCAGGGGTAAGTTTTGAAAACCTCTGGGCTCTAGCGGAGCATGCTGACGAGCTGTGACTGGCCAGGCGGCAGTAAGTGGGCGTGCTGGTTCGGGTGTCCACAATGCCCAGGAAGGCGCAGCGGCCTAGAGCAACGCCCACCAGGGGCTCCGCGGAGCACCTGGAGCCTGTCCTTAAAGGGGAAGTCCTTAAAGGGGAGTGGTGCTTTTACCACTAACGTTGGTGATCCGTGGCCCACCAATGCCCGCCTGTGCGTTTCCAAGAAACACGGGCGAGCCGCCAGTAATCACCGCAGCGGTCGGCAAAGTTCATCGCCTTTACGCCAAGGACCGTCATTCGGGCCGGACATTTTTGGTCGATACGGGGCTGAGGTCAACGTGGTGCCCTCGTCCGGGACGGTAAGCAGGGGCCCTTGTTGACTGCTGTGTATGGCAGCCACACACAGACGTACACGGGGGTCCGCACCATATCTTTGATATTTGGCGCCTGCCATTTTACTTGACCATTTACAGTGGCAGACGTGTCCCAGCCATTTTTGGGTGCAGATTTTCTCCGGGCGCAATCTCTGATGGTGGACATGAGGGGACAACGCCTTGTCCATGCTTCGACACTCGAGGCAATCTCCTTGCACCCTGCTGCGTCTGCTGTGCCAGTTCGCAACCCGATGGTGGTGGTGGACAATATCTACGCACAAATTTTGGCAGAGTACCCAGCTATCCTAACCCCTCAGTTCGACTTGATCAACCCGAAGCTTGGGGTCCAGCATCACATTCTGACTTCGGGACCACCGCTAAACGTCTGCGCCCGCAGACTGGCCCCTGACAAACTCCGGCTTGCGAAGGCGGAGTTTCAAAAGATGGAAGCAATGGGAATTGTCCGGCGATCAAACAGCCCATGGGTCTCCCCTTTGCACATGGTGCCTAAGGTCTCCGGCGCCTGGAGGCCTTGCGGCGACTACCACTGCCTGCATGATGCCACGATTGCAGACTGGTACCCTGTCCCACACATTCAGGACTTCTCTGCCCATCTGGCTGGAACTAAATTCTTCTCCAAAATTGACCTGGTCTGGGGGTACAATCAGATCCCCGTGCGACCGGAGGATGTGCCCAAAACGGCTATCATCACCTCCTTCGGGCTTTTCTAATTTGTGTATATGCCCTTCGGCCTTAAGAACGCCCCACAGGCATTCCAAAGCCTGATGGACAATGTGAGGCAGGGGCTTGATTTTGTCTTCATTTATCTGGACGACATCCTGGTGGCGTGTCATTCGCGGCAGGAACATTGCGCCCACCTCCGGTTGTGCCAGCGCCTGAGCGAGTTCGGGTTAGTATTAAACTTGGATAAGTGCCAGTTCGGCCTTCAGGCCATCGACTTCTTGGGCCATCGTGTGACGCAGCACGGTGCGGTGCCTCTACCAGGCAGCGTCGATGCCATTCGCCAGTTTCCACGGCCTTCCTCAGTGCGGGGCTTGCGGGAATTTGTCGGGATGATACAGTTCTACCACCGATTTGTGACGGCGGCGGCGAGAATACTGCGGCCTCTATTTCAGCTGTTGTCGGGCAAGCGGCGGGACGTGCAGTAGACCGACGTCACCGTGGCGGCCTTCGAGGGGGCGAAAGAGGCATTGGCTCGGGCGATGATGCTGGTACATCCGCGAGTCGACACCCCCACAGCACTAACTGTGGATGTCTCTGACTCTGCGGTTGGTGGTGTATTGAAACAGTTTGCAGACGGTCACTGACGGCCTCCTGCCTTTTTCCGCCACCAACTCAACCCGGCGGAGCATAAATACAGCACGTTCGACTGCGAACTGCTCGCTTTATACCTGGCATGTTAGGCATTTCCGTTATTTCCTGGAGGGCCGGGACTTTGTTGCGTTTACTGACCGTAAGCTTTCGCCAAGGTGGGCGATCCTTGGCAGCAGCGCCACCTCACTGCTATCTCCGAGTTTACGATGGACATCTGCCACATCGCCAGGAAAAATAACCTGGTCGCAGACACCTAGTCCCGTTCGGCTGTTATGGCCATTCTCGACGTGTCCCCGGGAATCGAGTACTCCGTTTTTGCGGCGGCGCAGCTAGCGGACGAGGGAATGAGGGCGTCCCGAACTGCCATCACAGGACTGGTGCTCGAGGACATGCCTTTCGGTTCCGCTGGCATCACCATCCTGTGTGACGTCTCCATGGGGCAGCCGCGGCCTATTTGTTCAGGCGGCCTGGCGTTGATGGGTTTTCGACGCCATTCATCGTTTGGCCTACCCATCCATCTGGCCGACGGTGGCGTTGCAAGATTCGTATGGCACGGATTGCGGAAGCAGGTTGGTCAATGGGCCCGGACGTGCATTCTCTTGTCAAAAATCGTAGGTTCAGCAGCACGTTCGGGCGCCAGTTCAAGATTTTGCGGTGCCTCGTCGACGTTCGCACTTGCTTATGGTGGTGGACCATTTCACCCGGTGGCCGGAGGCTATCCTGCTTGTCGACACCTCAACCCTGTCCTGCGCGTGTGTCCTGGTGGCCAATTGGTTTCCCCGTTTCGGGGTATCACGACATCTCGTCCGACCGGGGTGCCCAATTCACGTCGGAGCTGTGGTCAGCAATGGCTCGCCTGTTGGGGGATCAGCTCCACCACTCGACAGCCTATCACCCCCAGTCGAATGGGTTGGTGGAACGTTTCCACCGCCGGCTTAAGGACACTTTGAAGGCTCGCCTCACAGGTTGGATGGACGAGTTGCCGTGGGTCCTGCTGGGGATCCGCACCGCCCCAAAGGAGGACTTGCAGATTTCAACGGCCGAGTTGGTTCACGGCGTTCCACTAGCCGTGCCCGGGGAGTTTATCCCAACCGCTGGCAGCCCCCAGGAGTCGCCGTCATCCATGTTCCGACTGTGGGAGAGGGTCGGCGCCTGTTTCCTGTCCCAATGTCTCGGCATGGTGTTGCTCCATTTAACGTGCCGCCGGCTCTTGCGGACTGTCAATATGTCTTCCTCCACCGTGACACCCACAGATCGCCCTTACAGCGCCCTTACGAAGGTCCTTTTCGGGTGCTACGGCGAGGGCCCACGACTTTTGAATTGGACATGGGGGGTCTGCGGGAGACCGTGTTGGTGGCTCATTTGAAGCTGGCCGATTTGGACCTGAGTGAGCCAGTCCAGGTGGCCCGGCCTCGTCATCGAGGGCGTCCGCCGTCGAGGGTCCCACCTAGTTCATCCTTACCAGAAAATAAACCTTTATGTGGGGACGTACGTCTGCCTGTCAGTTTTTGTGCCTCCATTTCTGGGGGGGGGGGTAATTTGATGGCATCAGTTGGTGGGCCACGCACTTTATATAACCTTCAACTCTTGGTGGGGGGTCATGTGTCCCGGTGACGAAAGGTAGGGGTCACGGTGTGGTCAAGGGGGCCCCTGGGGAGTATTTAAGCGGTTAATCGCATGAGGTTGGTGAGTGAGGAGAGTTAGTATAGCAATAAAGGACAGTATTTTCGGACAAACTTCGTGTCTACCTCGTTCTTTAATTGACAACTCCGCGTCCGCCACAGACTGCATATTTCTTTGTTGCCTGTAAAACACGAAAGTTTCTCCTTTTTTTAAAAAATATTTTCCATCACAGGATGTATGCTTTGTTGGCAAAACCAGCATTTAATGCATCTCCTTCTTTCCCCTCAAATGTGGTAGAAGAAATCAGCCTTGAATCACTGCATACAATCCAGTACATGTGCTCCCTTATTCAGGAACTCGGGATCTTGACCTAACAACTATGAAGAGAGTGATATTTTCAAGTCAGGATGTTATGAATATAGCAATTGTATTGTGCTACTATGTTGTTTGTATTCAAACAATCAAAATTAGATACTGTTTTACAGTGTTCAGTATTTGCACTCCGTCTTCAGCCTAATTACGCTACTAGTAACAGTGGAACTGCTCAAAGCACAAATAATAAGTGAAATGGATTCTTCTGAAAAACACAGTTATTTGAAGTAAGTACATGAGTCAATGTTACCAATTGCATCAACACTAGTTTAGTTTAGAGATACAGCATAGAAACGGGCCCTTTGGCCCATTGAGTCTGTGCTGACTAGCGATCACCCGTACGCTAGCTCTACACTACACATTGGGGAAAATGTACATGTATGTCAATTAACCTACAAACCTGCATGTCTTTGGAATGTGGGAGGAAACGCATGTGGCCACAAATTGAATGTACAAACTTTGTACAGACAGCACCCGTAGTCAGGTTTGAACCTACTGTGCCACTGTGCTGCCCTTTGGTATTTCATGTAAGAGGTTGCAAATATGTACCCCAAATATTTTGATGATTGTTGTATCAAAATGCAAATTGAACTAAATGTGCCGTGATATTGATACCATTGCGATGCAACAGTTGGGAAGTATAGGTGGGAATAAATAAAAAGCTACAGATAATTAACTTTAGAATTTCTTTGTCAGATGTTATCTGGATAGACTGTAGAGGGTTATTTGCCTTGAAACAGAAGTAGCTCTAATTGAGTGTCAGATAAATCAATCGAGGACTCTGACTTATGGAGAGAGACTTTGTTACGTGATATCAGGGAGGAACTGCCACGGGGGACAGTTCCTTCAGAGTACAAACGGCACGGGTGTATACCCTGCCGAACAAACAAGTGTATGTGCAGACTAGCACATATCTTAGTTCCTTAAAGAGCTTAGGGAGTTGCGATTTTATCGAAACTGCCTAAATTACATTACTCAGACCCGTACATAGGCGCTGTTGGTTTTGCAGATAACAGATAATAACATTACGCACAAAGAAACAGATCTCTGTACACAATGCTCCAATCACTCGGCCAAGGCTTTCCTAACACTCAGAGAGTTGTGAATTGGTGGAATTCTCTGCCACAGAAGGCAGTGGAGGCCAATTCACTGGATGAATTTAAAAGAGAGTTAGATAGAGCTCTTGGGGCTAGTGGAGTCAAGGGGTAAGGGGAGAAGGCAGGCACAGGTTACTGATTGTGGATGATCAGCCATGATCACAATGAATGGTGGTGCTGACTCGAAGGGCCGAATGGCTTCCTGCACCTATTTTCTATGTTTCTCTGCAATGCGGCATCTTTATTTTCGCAATACGTGTCAACAAGCTGAACAATTAAAGGTTAGCAAAATTCTCGAGCATGATTGCAGAGCTACAAGGGAATAAAGAGGGTGAATGGGATTGGTAGAATTGCTTTGTAGCACCGACTGGATGCATATTGTTTTCAAAATTCACCAAGTGAATTCAGACATATGAGTATTGGATAGCATTGTGCCAAGTTAAACCATGACATTGAATAGTGGAACAGTCTCAAGGGTTATTTCTGCTTCTTGTTCTCACAAGGAAACCTGAGAGGACCTAAGAAAGTACTCAAGTGTCATATTGAACTTGCTTCAGGTGACACAAATTCTAGTATAATATAACTAAAACACAGGTAACCATTTAGCTGTTCTTGCTGAAGAACAATCAATTTGTCCTCGCTCTCCCCATTTTGTTGGAAATGTCTTTTTTAGTATGAACCATTGATGATGAAGACATGGACGTGTGTATTGCATGTTGATGATTTGGATGGAAATTGGTGAATTTGTTGGGAAGCAGTCAACTTTCTTTTTTCACTGACTTGCTGTTTCTTGCTCACTGTGTAACCCAGAAGATGAGGAAATTATAAGGAGAAAATGAAATATAAGCAGTATTCTATACAGTTTTAAAATGTCTTAATATTGCTCTCTGCGATACTTATACTTCTGGCAGAGTAAGGATACTTTACTAGAAGGAGATTTTTTTTTGGAGCAAGACTACCTGTTGGGTTGAAATTCCTGTTGGGTTGTCAACTGGACGAAAACCCTCTTCCACCTACTGTGATTGGAAGAAGGCTGCCATAAGCAGCTGTGGTGTCAACTGCTTGGACCCTAAGCTCATCCTCTTTGCCCCTGAATCTTTTTAAGATTTTACCCCGCTAACAAAGCTTTTTGTCACTTCCCCTGATATGACGTGAAATATATTGGATGATAATGTTTGTGTGATATGATAATGATGTGATGATAATGATAAAACGGTGGATGGTGGTGGGTATTTTGTTATATGAAGGACCTCATAAATTCCTTTCTTATGCTAACTGTGCACAAAGTTTTAAAATCTGCTCCCTAAGATCTATTCATCCATTCTGGTTAAACCACTAGTCAATTAGATCAAATATGTTTGATAAAGCATAAACCTTCATCATGAACATTTCTGCATACATAGTCATAGATACAGCACGGAAGCAGGGCCTTTGGCTTGCTGAGTCCACACAAAACATCCAGCACTTTTTTTTTTTACACAAATCCTACCCTATGCTATTTATCCTCCTTGCATTCTCAGCATCTCCCCAGATTCTACCACTGATATATACACACGGATCGATTTACAGTGTTCAATCAAATAACTAACCTGAATGTTTTTGGAAGGGAGGAAACTGGAGCACCTGGAGTAAAATTGCATGGTTACATGGAGAATGTGTAAACTCACACAGACAGCTGATGTCAGGATTGAACCCTAGTCTCTGGAACTTTGAGAAATGGCTGTACTAGCTGCACCACTGCACAATCTCTATGACAATACATGATTTGATTGAATGATTATAATTTTTACCTCTTTGTAATAAATCCTACATTTTTGCTTGCAGATTCTTGAAGTCCTTGTTGCAATATGCAGAAAATATGGTGACCTACACAAGCCCGGAGAAAAATAAATGGGATGAAACATGGGACCTGACTGAAAAGATGCTACTGAAAGTTAAACAGTTTTACAACCTGTTTTTAATGGAATAACAAGCTAGGCAACATGAGTGTGGTTGAGAGTAATTGATCTTAATCTAAAATAGTTATGTACTTTTAAAATGTTACTCATCATTGTAGTCCTGGAGGATGTAGGTTTATGTGTGTGAGCAGGGATTATGATATGTTTTATTGTGGAGGCCAATGCAGTCGTGCTCAATTCACTCCAAGTACATTCTAAGCATTGATCAGGTAAAGGGTCCTGAGAACTTGATCCCCTTCCTAACTAGTCTTGCACAAGACGAGCTAATTCAGACAGAATTTTAGATCAGATCTACATAGATACATAGACAATATGTCCAGGAGTAGGCCATTCGGCCCTACGAGCCAGCACTGCCATTCAATGTGATCATGGCTGATCATCCACAATCAGTACCACGTTCCTGCCTTCTCTCCATAGAGCTCTAACTCTATTTTGAATACATCCAATGAATTAGCCTCCATTGCCTTCTGTGGCAGAGAATTCCACAAATTCCTGCCTTCTCCCCATATCCTTTGGTTCTTAAAGAGCTATCTTTAAGAGCTCTATCCAACTCTCTCTTGAAGGCATCCAGAGAATTGCCCTCCACTGCCTTCTGAGGCAGAGAATTCCACAGATTCGCAACTGTCTGTGTGAAAAAGTTTTTCCTCATCTCAGTTCTAAATGGCCTACCCCTTATTCTTAAACTGTGGCCCCTGGTTCTGGACTCTCCCAACTTCGGGAACATGTTTCCTGCATCCTGCATCTGCATTGTCCAATCCCTTTATAATTGTATCTGTTTCTATAAGATCCCCTTTCATCCTAAATTCCAGTGAATACAAGCCCAGTCCCTCCATTCTTTCATCATATGACGGTCCCGCCATCCCGGGAATTAAAGTCGTGAACCTACACTGCACTTCCTCAATAGCAAGAATGCCTTCCTCAAATTAGGAGATAAAAACTGCACACAATACTCCAGGTGAATAGTGAATGGAGAAATTCATGATACTCCAATTACCTTGGTAAATATATACGCGCCTAACTTTGACAACCCTCATTTTTTCAATAAAATTCTGAACATAATTGCAGAGTCTAACTATCAAAATGTTATAATAGGAGAAGACTTTAACTGTGTTTTAGATCTGTATTTAGATAAATCAAGCCAAAAACAGAGGGAATATGAGATCTAAAACCGGTGAACTTTTAAATAATTATATAAACAATCCTAATATAGCAGATGTTTGGAGAATTGTTAATCCAACTGGCAGGGAATACTCGTTTTATTCAATGGTACACAAAACATACGTATAGATTATTTCCTGGTGGACACAAAATTAATCCCTCATACTTTTAACCCAACATACCATACAAACTCGATTTCAGACCATTCACCACTAACTTTCTTTTTAAAACTGGAAGGAATGTCTAAGAATAAACCGTTTTGGAGATTTAATTCCCACATTTTAAAAGATCCACAAGCGAGTATATATTTAAAAGAACAAATGGATACCTTTTTTGAAATAAATGACACTCCAGACATATCGTCTACTGTATTATGGGAATCTTTTAAAGCATACATTAGAGGTATTATAATTTCATATCAAGCTTTTCAAAATAAAAAGAATAATAATGAACAAAGACAGTTAGAGGAACTTATTAGACAAATGGATATAGATAATGCTAAAGATCCATCAATAGATAAACATAATAAAATAATCATTTTGAAATTTAAATTAAATAAACTATTATCAGCCAAACTTATAAGACTTTTTCAAATTACAAAACAAGAGCACTTTGAATTTGGGGATAAACCGCATAAACTTTTGGCTCGCCAGCTAAAAAAACGAGAAAAAGAACATACGATCCCAAAGATTAAATCAGATAGAGGGGAATTATTAACCATACCGAAGGATATTAATAAAAGATTTGCGCAATTTTATGAGAATTTGTATACATCTAAAACGACAACTGACTCCTATAAAATTACAGAGTTTTGGGATAATTGTAATCTTCCAAAGTTAGAGTTGAAGGAACAAGAGGAATTGGGAGCACAAATCTCAATTAAGGAATTAGAAGATACAATAAACTCATTAAAGAATGGAAAAACACCAGGTCCTGATGGATTTACTAATGAATTTTATAAAAGCTTCTATGACAAAATTATACCACGATTACAAAAAATGTACCAATATGCTTTTAAAAAACAAATATTACCTGACACATTAGCTGAATCAACGATCACACTAATACTTAAAAAAGACAAAGATATAGAACCGGGTTCATATAGAGCTATAGCATTGTTAAACACAGATCAAAAAATATTAGCGAAAACACTAGCTAGAAGATTAAGTAAATATATTAGTAAACTAATAAATCCAGATCAGATGGGGTTTATCCCTAAAAGATATTCATCTAATAATATGAGACGTCTACTCAATATAATGCATTCACATAAATCTGAAGAAGAATTATCAATCATTTCCTTGGACGCTGAAAAAGCATTTGACCAAGTAGAATGGAATTATATGGATAAAGTATTACAAAAATTCCAACTGGGAGAGAATTTTATTTTATGGATTAAACTATTATATAATAAACCTACAGCTAGAATATTAACTAATAACATATTATCCTCGAAATTTCAACTATCAAGGGGAAATAGACAAGGATGCTCATTATCACCACAGTTGTTCGCTCTCATAATTGAACCGTTAGCAGAAAAAATTAGAACACATCCAGATATCCATGGGTATAACACTAAATATTCAAATAATAAAATATCTATACGCGGATGATATATTATTGTACATTACAAAACCTCAAATCACTATACCAAATATATTAAACCTAATCGGGATTTTGGATCCTTTTCTGGATATAGAATTAATTGGAATAAAAGTGAAATTATGTCAATAAAACCGAAAGACTCAACACATCTTTTAAAATTCCTTTTTAAAATAGCTACAGAAAAATTTAAATACTTGGGAATCGAAATCATCAGAACATATCAAGGCATGTTTAAAGCAAATTTGATCCTTTACTTAATAAATTAAATACACTTATTAAATTTTGGAAAATGCTCCCGATGTCTTTAATAGGCCGAATAAACGCAATAAAAATGATTTTCTTACCACAAATTTTATACCTATTTCAATCAATTCCTATACACCTACCAAAGAAGTTTTTTTTTTAACTGGATTCAGATATTATGAATTTTATATGGGACTATAAATCACATAGAATACAATTGGGGGCAGGGATTTAGATTCTTAGATCACTGGGATCTGTTTTGGGGTAAGGGGGAACTGTACAAAAGGGACGGATTGCATCTTAACAGGTGTGGGACCAGCATTCTGGCAGGCAGGTTTGCCACTGCTACACGGGTGGTTTTAAACTGAATAAGGGGGGTGGGGTGTTGAATGGGATAGTGGAGGATGGAGTTAAAGGGAAAGGGTTTCTTAAATGTGTGAGCGTAGAGACAGAGGAGTGTAAAATGAGGGTAGAAGCAATAGGTAGCAAGGTGAAAAGTAAAAGTGGAAGACAGACAAAACCAGGGCAAAAATCAAAAAGGGCCACTTTTCAACATAATTGTATAAGGGGTAAGAGTGTTGTAAAAACAAGCCTGAAGGCTTTGTGTCTCAATGCAAGGAGCATTCGTAATAAGGTGGATGAGTTGAATGTGCAGATAGCTATTAATGACTATGATATAGTTGGGATCACGGAGACATGGCTCCAGGGTGACCAAGGCTGGGAGCTGAACATCCAGGGATATTCAATATTCAGGAGGGATAGAGAGAAAGGAAAAGGAGGTGGGGTAGCATTGATGATTAGAGAGGAGATTAACGCAACAGAAAGGAAGGACATTAGGTTCGAGGATGTGGAATCGGTATGGGTAGAGCTGCGAAACACTAAGGGGCAGAAAACGCTGGTGGGTGTTGTGTACAGGCCACCTAACAGTAGTAGTGCAGTTGGAGATGGTATCAAACAGGAAATTAGAAATGCGTGCGACAAAGGCAAAACAGTTATAATGGGTGACTTCAATCTACATATAGATTGGGTGAATCAAATTGGCAGGGGTGCTGAGGAAGAGGATTTCTTGGAATGTATGCAGGATAGTTATCTAAATCAACATGTAGAGGAACCAACGAGAGAGCAGGCTATTTTAGACTGGGTATTGAGTAATGAGGAAGGGTTAGTTAGCAGTCTTGTTGTACGTGCCCCCTTGGGCAAGAGTGACCATAATATGGTTGAGTTCTTCATTAGGATGGAGAGTGACATTGTTAATTCAGAAACAATGGTTCTGAACTTAAAGAAAGGTAACTTTGAGGGTATGAGACATGAATTGGCCATGATTGACTGGCAATTAATTCTAAAAGGGTTGACGGTGGACATGCAATGGAAGACATTTAAAGACTGCATGGATGAACTACAAAAATTGTTCATCCCAGTTTGGCAAAAGAATAAATCAGGGAAGGTAGTGCATCCGTGGATAACAAAGGAAATCAGGGATGGTATCAAAGCGAAAGATGATGCGTACAAATTAGCCAGAAAAAGCAGTATACCAGAGGACTGGGAGAAATTCAGAGACCAGCAGAGGAGGACAAAGGGCTTAATTAGGAAAGGAAAAATAGATTATGAAAGAAAACTGGCAGGGAACATAAAAACTGACTGCAAAAGTTTTTATAAATATGTAAAAAGAAAGAGATTAGTTAAAACAAATGTAGGTCCCTTGCAGTCAGAAACAGGTGAGTTGATCATGGGGAACAAGGATATGGCGGACCAATTGAATAACTACTTTGGTTCCGTCTTCACTAAGGAAGACATAAATAATCTGCCGGAAATAGCAGGGGACCGCGGGTCAAAGGAGTTGGAGGAATTGAGTGAAATCCAGGTTAGTCGGGAAGTGGTTTTGGGTAAATTGAATGGATTAAAGGCCGATAAATCCCCAGGGCCAGATAGGCTGCATCCCAGAGTACTTAAGGAAGTAGCTCCAGAAATAGTGGATGCATTAGTAATAATCTTTCAAAATTCTTTAGATTCTGGAGTAGTTCCTGAGGATTGGCGGGTAGCAAACGTAACCCCACTTTTTAAGAAGGGAGGGAGAGAGAAAACGGGGAATTACAGACCAGTTAGTCTAACATCGGTAGTGGGGAAACTGCTAGAGTCAATTATTAAAGATGGGATAGCAGCACATTTGGAAAGTGGTGAAATCATTGGACAAAGTCAGCATGGATTTACGAAAGGTAAATCATGCCTGACGAATCTTATAGAATTTTTCGAGGATGTAACTAGTAGCGTGGATAGGGGAGAACCAGTGGATGTGGTGTATCTGGACTTCCAGAAGGCTTTCGACAAGGTCCCACATAAGAGATTAGTATACAAACTTAAAGCACATGGCATTGGGGGTTCAGTATTGATGTGGATAGACAACTGGCTGGCAAACAGGAAGCAAAGAGTAGGAGTAAATGGGTCCTTTTCACAATGGCAGGCAGTGACTAGTGGGGTACCGCAAGGCTCAGTGCTGGGACCCCAGCTATTTACAATATATATTAATGACCTGGATGAGGGAATTGAAGGCAATATCTCCAAGTTTGCGGATGACACTAAGCTGGGGGGCAGTGTTAGCTGTGAGGAGAATGCTAGGAGACTGCAAGGTGACTTGGATAGGCTGGGTGAGTGGGCAAATGTTTGGCAGATGCAGTATAATGTGGATAAATGTGAGGTTATCCATTTTGGTGGCAAAAACAGGAAAGCAGACTATTTTCTAAATGGTGGCCGACTAGGAAAAGGGGAGATGCAGCGAGACCTGGGTGTCATGGTACACCAGTCATTGAAAGTAGGCATGCAGGTGCAGCAGGCAGTGAAGAAAGCGAATGGTATGTTAGCTTTCATAGCAAAAGGATTTGAGTATAGGAGCAGGGAGGTTCTACTGCAGTTGTACAGGGTCTTGGTGAGACCACACCTGGAGTATTGCGTACAGTTTTGGTCTCCAAATCTGAGGAAGGACATTATTGCCATAGAGGGAGTGCAGAGAAGGTTCACCAGACTGATTCCTGGAATGTCAGGACTGTCTTATGAAGAAAGACTGGATAGACTTGGTTTATACTCTCAAGAATTTAGGAGATTGAGAGGGGATCTTATAGAAACTTACAAAATTCTTAAGGGGTTGGACAGGCTAGATGCAGGAAGATTGCTCCCGATGTTGGGGAAGTCCAGGACAAGGGGTCACAGCTTAAGGATAAGGGGGAAATCCTTTAAAACCGAGATGAGAAGAACTTTTTTCACACAGACAGTGGTGAATCTCTGGAACTCTCTGCCACAGAGGGTAGTCGAGGCCAGTTCATTGGCTATATTTAAGAGGGAGCTAGATGTGGCCCTTGTGGCTAAAGGGATCAGAGGGTATGGAGAGAAGGCAGGTACGGGATACTGAGTTGGATGATCAGCCATGATCATATTGAATGGCGGTGCAGGCTCGAAGGGCCGAATGGCCTACTGCACCTAATTTCTATGTTTCTATGTTTCTAACTTCATGTGTTACTATTGGTCAGTAAATATTAAAAATATGATTCAACTGATGGACAACTCTGCCCAGCAAGTGGACTGGATTGTAATGGAGAGAGAGGACTGCTCCTCTGGAAACATTGGAGCAATCCTTCTGTCACCAATGAAACTGAATAACATAAATTATAACAAAAACCCAATTATACATAGCACAATTAGAACTTGGAAACAAATAAAACAAAATTTAAAATTAAGAAATTTATCGCTTTTATCTCCCATAATTAATAACCCTTCATTTAATCCCTCATTTACAGACAAATCTTTCATACAATGGGATAGACTAGGAATTAAAACATTCGGTGACTTGTACGAAACTGGAAAATTACTATCATTCCAACAATTACAAATAAAATATAAATTTGGAAATAATCAATATTTTAAATATTTTCAAATATGTGACTATATGAAAAAATATATAAAAGATCATCATAATACCTCAACAGATGTATTGGATGAAGATATGCAGATAAAAGCTGAATCAGCAAACTTAATATCATATTTGTATAATATTATTTTAAATGTAGAAATACCATCTACGGAAGGTATTAGAAGAGACTGGGAACAAGATTTAGCTATTAAAATCTCAAAGGAAAGGTGGAATGAACATTTATTAAATGTGCATAAATGTTCGATTAATGTAAGACATACTTTAATACAATTTAAAATTTTACATAGATTATATTATTCTAAAACTAAAATCAATAAAATGTTCCCAAATGTATCATCAATTTGTGATAAATGTCAATCTCAAGAAGCTACTATAGTGCACTCATTTGTCTTCTGTATAAAAATTCAAAAATTTTGGATTGAAATTTTTGAAATTTTTACAAAATTATTTAAAATTAAACTGATACCCAAAGCAGAATGGATTATCTTCGGAACAACGGAAGATGGTCCAGAACTAAATGTGTTCCAAAAGAAATTAATAGACTATGGGTTAATAACTGGAAAAAAGTTAATCCTAAAATTCTGGAAAAACGCTCCAATACCATCTATAAACATGTGGATTTCAAATATGTTCGAAACACTACACTTAGAAGAGATAAGACTCCTCCTGGCAGGTAAACCAGATCACTTCCACCTGACGTGGTCTGTATTCATAGAATTATTACAAGTACGGGGTGCAAAAGTACTAAAAAAAAACTGAGGTCAGGTAAGGGGGGATGAAAGTTGGAGAGTTGGTATGTTCCATTTGCGGGAGGCTTATAAAAAAGTATTTGTTTTTCTCTTTTCCCTCTTTCTCTTTTTTCTTCTTCTTTAGGGTCTATTTCTTAACTCTTTCTTTTTGTTTTTAATTTCTTTCTTATAGGGTCTATGTCTTCTGTTTTTTGTTTTTTTTTTGTCACGTTTTTTACACTCACTTTTTTCTTTCACTTTCTTTCTTTCAATCTCATCCTTTCCCTTTATTAGTGTAGAAAATAAACGGAGTACATTAATTGTAATAATAGATATGTGATGAGTACTAGTGTAATTGGTTGTAATGTAATGTACTTCTAATAAATAAAAAAATTTAAAAATAAAATTTAAAAAAAACAATACTCCAGGTGTGGTCTCACCAGGGCCCTGTACAACTGCAGAAGGACCTCTTTGCTCCTATACTCAACTCTCATTATGAAGGCCAACATGCCATTAGCTTTCTTCACTGCCTGCTGTACCTGCTTGCTTACTTTCTGTAGATTGGTTACTTTACTTACTAACCAATGTAGTGCTTTATTATTATATGCTCTGCCTACTACCACACCATTCATATTATCGCAACCCGACGTGCTGTTGGTACTGCTGCATGGTAGGCGTAACATGCTGTAGTGTGTTGTATACGTTACGCAACAAATAATGTTATACCAGATCCGTGAGTATGTGATTTATTCAACATGGTGTCAGAAGTGGAATCAACCAGGGAGTGTATGTTATGTCTGTTATCTTCAGGCTCGGGGAGATTATCCGGAGGAGGTGCTGGTAGCTCTTGGTACTCAATATCAGAATCTTCATGTTTTAACAGGTGCACAGGCTGCCTTGGGAATGAGCGATTCTCACGGGCTCGACAGCATTTAATGAAATGGTTTCTTCTTTTACAATATTGGCATAATTTTCCAAAGACAAGGCACAGTTCGCGATCAGCCAGGGTGCGATCCGCCACAGTTAGAACACTTTTCAATAAATCTTTGAGATTGTCGAGATGATGTGTGGGACTGGGAGCGCTGGTTGCGGTAGGAGGTGTCGGTAGCATCAACACGGTATGGGGAATGCGGTCCGGGCCCCATTGATTTTCTGAGCGACCTGGCAGAGCAAACGGCAGCAGATACAACTTTACAGCTATGGTCTTCAGTCATCCGGTGTGGCTGGCCGGATAAACAATATCGCGCACCACTTCCTCTTCGACCAAACTACCTGGTCCGCGACGAACTGGTGCTGCAGGACGGTGTCGTAATCAAGGGTCACAAAGCAGTCATCCCAACTGCCCTATGGGACAAATATTTTGATGCCGTCCACAGGGGTCACCCAGGGCGTGGAAGCAACCATACTCCAAGCAAAGAGCATGTTTTTCTGGCCCGGAATGACCAAATTTGTGTGTGAGAAAGTTGAAGCCTGTGCTATCTGCAACAGCCTGATGCCAACACCAACAGAAGTAGCCCCTGCTCTCACACCCTGTTCCTCCTCTGCTTTGGTCCACGCTTGCTCCTTCCTGACATATTCGAGTGGCGTGGCAAATAGTATCTGGGTTTCGTTGACTCGTATTTTGGCTCGCACCTCTCTCCAGTGGCCAAGTCGTTCACCTTCAAACCAACAAGGGCTACGGCCATTTGGGTTTCATCCACAGTCCCGCAAAAGAGCCACGCTCATACCTGGTGAGTGTTGACGAAGGGATCTACAGACGCAACCACCAACATCTTCCTGTGAAGGAACCACGTCCTGCTGTCTTGTACAATGATGCTCCGCGTCCGATCTACCCATCTAAGGACGGACTTTCTCTTACCTCACGACCTGCAGCTGCAGACCCACCCCTGGTTGTGTCTCCAGCTCCCTCACCAGCACGCTCGGTGCCCAGCTCGCCTGCCTCGCTGTGTTTGTCCCCTGGGTCCCCTGTGCTCCCACCGCCCGGTGGGAGCACGGCATTCTCGCGGGTGAAGGGGGGAGATGCGGATCTGTACCGTACGCGTGCGGAACGGGTTTGTAGGCCGCCCCTTAGATACAGAGACTTTGCGTGAACCATCTGAACTTCCTTGTATGCGCTATTAGCGTTTCGGTTACATTATTAATCAGTCAGCACCTAGTGCTTATACATATATATCACTTTATTGTAGATGTGTTTCACTTTTTATTCTTACAAAGGAAAGATGTAGATTGTTTACTTCCTAACCACTGTAGTGCTTTATTTTTATAAGCTTCGCCTACTAACACACCATTCATATTATCGCAACCCGACATGTGCTGTTAGTTGGTACTGCTGCATGGTAGGAGTAACATGCTGTGTGTTGTATACGTTACTCAATAAATACTGTTATACCAGATCCGTGAGTATGTGATTTACTCAACACTTTTAGTGACTGATTTACAAGGAAACCCAGGTCTCGTTGTACTTCCCCTTTTCCTAACCTGACACCATTTAGATAATAGGAGGTAGACAAAATGGCTGGAGAAACACAGCGGGCGAGGCAGCATCTATGGAGCGAAGGAAATAGGCGACGTTTCTGGTCGAGACCCTTCTTCAGACTAATGTGAGGGTGTGGGGGCCGGGAAGAAGAAAGGAAGAGGCAGAGGCTGTGGGAAGGGGAGGGGTAAGAAGGAGCAAGCAGGGACTACCTAAAATTGGAGAAGTAAATGTTCATACCGCTGGGGTGTAAACTATCCAAACGAAATATGAGGTGTTGCTCCTCCAATTTACGGTGGGCCTCGCTCTGGCCATGGAGGAGGCCCAGGACAGAAAGGTCGGATTCGGAATGGGAGGGGGAGTTGAAGTGCTGAGCCACCGGGAGATAAGGTTGCGAACCGAGCGGAAGTGCTCGACGAATTGATCGCCAAGCCCATGCTTGGTCTCACTGATGTAGAGCAGCTGACACCGAGAGCAGTGGATGCATTAGATGAGGTTGGAGTAGGTGCACAACCATGGTATTTATATATGGCTTCCAGTTAACATTCCAATCAATGGTCACGCCATAAAGGTGAAACCTGAGAATGTAACATTTAGCATACTGGAAAGGAAAGCTGAACATCAAGAGGAAAGGTTTATAGTCACAGAGACTAATTGAATCATACAGAACAGACACAGGCCCTTTGACCCAACTCGCTCGTACCGCGTAATATGCCGCATCTACGCTAGTCCCAATTGCCATGTACCTGTCCAAATGTGTTATAAATGTTTATAGTACCTGCCTCAACTTTCTCCTCTGGCAGCTCGTTCCATATAGCCACCACGCTGTGTGTAAAAATGTTGCCCCTCAGAGTCAGGTCCCTATTAAATCTGTCCCCTTTCACCTTAAACCTATAAATCTCCATTCCTTTACTCTGGCTGAAAAACTCTGGATTCACTCTCTATTGCCCTCATAATTTTACCCCTCAGCCTCCTGTACTCCAAGGAATAAAGTTCTAACCTGCCCAATCTCTCTCTATATCAATCAATCAATCAATCAGATTTATTCATCATACACAATAAAGTGCAGTGAAATGAATTTGCCAGCAGCGGTACAATCAAAAAAGAACACACAATACACAATAAAAATTGAACACAAACATCCACCACAGCATTCTTCACTGTGGTGGAAGGCACAAAGTACAGTCAGTCCTCCTCCATCGTTCCCCCACGGTCGGGGCCATAAACCTCCGCAGTTGCCGCCGCGGGCGGCCAGATGTACAGGCCATCCCGTCTGGAAGGTAAGTCCCGAATTGGTGCTTCCCGACCGGAGACAGCAGCTTCAGGATGTTGTAGGCTGCAGGCCGGAGCTCTTCTCCAGGGATCCCCGGCGAGGGATCCCGCTCCCGATGGTAAGTCCACGCCGCGCCCGCGGCCAGAAGCTCCGCAGACCGCGGCCTCAAGATCCTCGTAAACCTCTGTACTCTTTCCAGCTTAATACACTATAGCAGGGTAACTAAAATTGAACACAATACTCCAAATGCCACCTGTACCTTAGGTGTGACCACCTCACTATAACTTCTATCTATGAAGCTCTCATTCTCCCAGATGATCCTCAGGTTGTCCAGCTGCAGCTCCAGTTCCCTAAAATGTGGTCTGTAGGTAGCTACACCTGGGTATACCTCCCATGGGTGTAGTCATCAGGGATATCAGCTGTGCCCCTGACTTCCCACATTCTGCAGGATGTGCATTTTGTCCTTCTAGCTGCCATCTCTACTGCAAAAAAAAACAAGAGGGATAAAAATCACACTCAAGGAACAGCAGACATTATTGGGAGCGGCCGTGTTGGGTGAAGTGCTGTGGAGAGATAAAGCGTAAGTCTTTGGTGTAGAGTCTTCGGCGAGGAGGTGGAGGCTGGGATGCCATCAGCAGTAGAGAAGAGAATAAGTTTTATTCAGCTCTGGGTGTGTGTCTCATAGTATTTGATTCGGGATTTGATTGCAGTAGTAATGGTGGGCAAGTTGTTGCAGTGTATTTCTTGTAGGATGTGGGATGTCAGGGGCACTGCTGGTGCCTCTGACAACTACACCTGTGGAAATTGTGTCCAGGTGCAGCTCCTGAAGGACCACTTTGGGGAACTGGAGCAGCAGCTGGATGACCTCAGGACCATCCAGGAAAACGAGTACTTCCTGGACAGGACCTACAGTGAGGTCGTCACACCGAGGGTACAGGAAGACCCGAAGGTGGGTGACGACGAGGAAGGGAAGTAAATGTGGAGTGTAGGAAACCTACATGGCTGTAACTCTTGAAAATGGGTACACCCTCTTGGGAGCTGTCAGGACGGACAAAACGTCTAGTTTGAGTAGTAGCCATGGCTGTGACTCCAAACCTGGCACTGAGGCTCAATGGGGAAGAGTGACATCAGGCAGAGCCATAGTGGTGGGCAACTCGATAGTCAGGGGTGCGGACAGGAGATTCTGCGGCAGCAGTCAAGATGCAGGATGGCATGCTGCCTTCATGGTGCCAGGGTCCAGGATGTCTCGGAGCGGCTCCATGACATCTTCAAGAGTGAGGGGGAGCAGCTGGAAGTTATCGTGCATGTTGGCACAAACGATATAGGTAGGAAGTGGAAAGAGGTTCTGTAACATGAGTTTAGGGAATTAGGTAAAAGGCTGAAAAGCAGGACCTCCAGGATAGCTATCTCTGGTTTGCTTCCAGTACCTTGCGCTAGAGAGGGTAAGAACAAAAAGATAGAAGAGATGAATGAGTGGCTGAGGAGTTGGTGCGGGGAGCAGGGATTTAGATTTCTGGATCATTGTGATCTCTTCTGTGGCAGAGATGTCCTGTACAAAAGGGACGGGTTGCACTTTAACTGGAGGGGTACCAACATCCTGGCAGGCCAGTTTTCTAGTACTACATGGGTAGGTTTAAAATCGATTGGCAGGGGGGTGGGATCTTATACAGAAAAGAGGCAGGTGAGAGCGACATCTCTATATTCCATTGGGTGGGGCCACCGCAGTGGCTGCCTCGCCAGCAGCTCGTCAGTCCTTTCACCCCTTTTGTTATTTTTAGTGCGTCTAAATGCATGTTTTAATGTTCCTCAGTATGTCTTATGTGGGGGGTAGTGGGGAATAGGGGGAAACCGTTTTTTCAGTCACTTACCTGGGCGGAGATGCATCTTTTCTCTGTGTCGCATCTTTGCCCCTACCAACTGGATTGGTGCGGCCTTTCTGACCGGAGACCGGCCCAGAGCTTCAGCAGAAGGCGCAGCATGGAATTACAATCCTTGTCGAGGACTGCCAGTGTTGGAGCTCCGATCGCGGGGCCTGCTGACTTTAACATCGTGGAGCCTCGGATCTTTTGCGTTGGAGCTGCGTCCAGCTCGGCCTGTGGACTTCGGAAGCTGCGGTCTCCGGTAAGAAGCGGACGATTTGGGAACTCCAAGTCGCAGAGTGTGCTCCGATCTGTCCCGAAGTCGAAGTTCCGATCATCCTGGCGAGAGAGCCTGCACTTCAAGGCCATCCGTAGCGGCGACTGCAGAGGGTTCTAGGCCCCGAACCACGGGTGAACAACTTTATTGCCTTCCATCACAGTGAGAACTGTGGTGGATATTTATGTTAAATTCTATTGTGTATTGTGTTTTTTTATTCGTATGGCTGTATGGTAACTCAAATTTCACTGTACCAATTGGTGCATGTGACAATAAATGTGAACTTGAACTTGATCTTGGGATGATTCCACAGATCAGAAATCTGTGGAATTCTCTGCCACAGAAGGCAGTGGAGGCCAATTCACTGGATGTTTTCTAGAGAGTTAGATTTAGCTCTTAGGGCTAAAGGAATCAAGGGATATCAGGGAAAAAGCAGGAACGGGGTACTGATTTTAGATGATCAGCCAAGATCATATTGAATGGCATTGCTGGCTCGAAGGGCCGAATGGCCTACTCCTGCACCTATTTTTCTATGTTTCTGAGAGGTTAGAAGTTGGTAAAGACGGTGGTGAGAGAAAAGTTGGAGGATAGAATAGGCAGGAGAAAGGCAGAGAGCCAGATAGGAAGGTTGGTTTAAACTGCACGTATTTTAATGCAAGAGGCTGACAGGTAAGGCAGATGAGCTTAGGGCATGGGTAGGTACTTGCGACTGGGACGTTGTAGCCATTACCAAAACCTGGTTAAGAGAGGGGCAGGACTAGCAGCTCAATGTTCCGGGATACAGATGCTTCAGAAGAGACAGTGCTGATGATAAAAGAGGAGAGGGGGGGGGGGTTTGCATTATTGGTTAAGGAGCATGTCACAGCAGTAGTCAGAGGTGACATTATGGACAGTTCATCGAGTGAGGCTATATGGCTAGAGTTGATGATCAAGAAAGAGATTATCACCTTGTTGGGGGTGTATTACAGACCCCCAAATCGTCAACGGGAATTAGAAAAACAAATATGTTAGGAGATTGCAGACTGCTGCAAGTCAAATAAAGTTGTTATAATAGGGGATTTTAACTTTCCCAATATTGACTGGGAAAATCATAGTGTGAAAGGTTTAGATGGGGTGCAGTTTCTCAAAGGTGTTCAGGAGAGTTTTCTCCAACAATATGTAGAGGGACCCACATGTGAGAGGGCAACACTTGATCTAGTGTTGGGAAATTGGGACGGGCAAGTGAATGAAGTGTTCATTGAGGAGCCTTTTGGGACCAGTCACCACTGTTTGATTAGGTTAGGATTCACTGTTCGATTACGTTAGGTTAACTTAAGATAGTTATGGACAGGGACAGAGAGGGCTCACATGTTAAAATGCGAAACTGGGTTAAGGCCAACTTTCAGGGTATGAGAGATCGTCTCACTCAAGTTAATTGGAGCAGGTTGTTTGAGGGGAAAGGAACATCAGCCAAGTGGTATGTTTTTAAAAGTGTGATGCCAAAAGCTCAGGATAAGAACGTCCCAGTTAGAGTGAAGGGCAAGGCAGGCAAACATAAAGAAGCTTGGCTGATGAGAGAAACAGAGGCAGTGGTTAAGAATAAAAAGTACAATGGGACAGGTATAGGCACCTGAGATCAAGTGTATCCCTGGAGGAGTTTCGGGAACTAAAGAACAAAGTAAAAAAGGAAATCAGAAGGGCAAAAAGGGCCAAGGAGATACCTTTGGTAGATAGCATTAAAGACAACCCGAAGAGATTTGATAAATACATAAGGGGGGACATGGTAATTAGAGAGAGAGTGGGACCCCTTGGGAACCACAGGAGATGGGCAAGGTCCTCAATGAGTATTTCTCCTCTGTATTTACTAAGGAGAAAGACAGGAGGATGGAGAAACTCAGGACAGTCAATGGAAGTGTCTTGAGAGCAGTCAGTGTTACGGTCAAAGAGGTGCTGAAGGTACTATCGTGTATGAAGGTAGACAAATCTCCAGGGCCTGATCATATATATCCGAGGACATTGTGGGAAACCATTGAGGAAATTGCAGGAGCACTGTTTGAAATTTACGACTTGTCTTAAAATACAGGAGTGGTGCTGCAAGGCTGGAGGGTGGCAAATGTTGTGCCTTCATTCAAGGGCTGCAGGGAAAATGCTGGGAACTATAGGCCAGTGAGCTTAACATCTGTAGTTGGAAAGTTACTAGAGGGTATTCAGAGCGATAGGATATACAGGCATTTAGATGGACAAGGAGTGATTAGGGATAGTCAGCATGGTCTTGTACGTGGGAGGTCGTGTCTCACAAATCTGAGTTTTTTGAAGATGTGACCAAAAAGGTCGATGAGAGAAGAGCTGTAGATGTATATATGGACTTCAGTAAAGCATTTGATAAGGTTCCTCATGGTAGGCTGCTCTGGAAGGTTAGATTGCATGGGATCTATGGAGAGATAGCTGAATGGATAGAAAATTGACTTCAGGGAAGGAAACAGAGGGTAATGGTGGAAGGTTGCTTCTCGGACTGGAGGCCTGTGACTAGTAATGTGCCTCTGGGTTCGGTGCTGGGCCCGTTACTGTTTGTCATCTATATCAATGATTTGGATGAGAACATGCACGGCAAAGATTAGCAAGTTTGCAGATGATACAAAAATGGGTGGTTTTGCAGGTAGTGAAGATGGTTGTGAAAAATTGCAGCAGGATCTTGATCAATTGGCCAAGTGGGCTGAGGAATGGTTGATGGAGTTTCATGCAGAAAAATGTGAGGTGTTGCATTTTGGGAAGTCTAACATGGGCAGGACCTACACAGTGAATGGTAGGACTCTGGGTAGTGATGTAGAGCAGAGGGATCTAGGAGTGCAGGTGCATAGCTCCCTGAAGGTGGTCACAGGTAGACTGGGTGGTCAAAAAGGCTTTTGGCACGTTGGCCTTCATTAGCCAGAGTATTGAGTATAGAGGTTGGGAGGTCATTTTGCAGTTGTATAAGATGTTGGTGAGACCACATTTAAGTATTGTGTTCAGTCCTGGGAACATTGTTACAGGGCAGATGTTGTCAAGCTATAAAGGGTACAGAGAAGATTTACGAGGATAGTGCCAGGATTAAAGGGTTGGAGCTATAGGCAGAGGCTGAGCATGCCGGGACTCTATTCGTTGGAGTGCAGAAGGATGAGGGGTGATCTTATAGAGGTGTATAAGATCATGAGAGGAATAGATTGGGTAGATGTACAGAGTCTCTTGCTCAGGGTAAGTGAATTGAGGACCAGAGGACAGGGGTTTAAGGTGAAGGGGAAAAAATGTTTAATAGGAATCTGAGGGGTAACCTTTTCACACAAAAGGTGGTGGATGTATGGAACAAGCTGCCAGAGGAGGTAGTTGAGGCAGGAACTATCCCAACATTTTAGAAACATAGCTGGGATATGTTAGCCGGTGTGGGCAAGTTGGGCCGAAGGGCCTGTTTCCACACTGTGACTCTAAAGTGAGGATACCAGTAGATGCTTGGAACTGATTAAGACTCCAGAAGGGATATTCTCAATGTCATCGTACTCCAGTCTGACCTTATGGAAGAAGAGGGGTCACTGGTGAAGCAAATGTTACTATGTAACAGAGAAAGACCTGCAATCGGAAAATATCTCTTTGGGTGAAGTATAAATGTAGACAAAAGCATGTTGAGAAAGATAAAACATAACTCAATAAATATGTGGGTGCAGTTCAGTAAGTCATACTCTGAGGGGCAGTATACACCAGGAAATAAACCCGTGGAACTGAAAATCTGCAAGCTCAGATCAGAGAGGCAGGTACTTAAAGCCCTGTCCCACTGTATGAGTTCATTCAAAGAGTTCTCCCGAGTTGGCCCTGATTCGAACTCGGAGATTTACGGTAATGGCCGCTCGTCGGTACTCTTGGCTCTCGTGGACATTTTTCAACATGTTGAAAATCTTCACGAGTCTTCCCGAGCTTACCTGCCGTTAGCGAGTCTTCCCGAGTACCTGCCATTAGCGTTACGAGCCGCTAAGAGACGTCCCCGAGCTCTGACGTAGCCGCTACGTTCATTCTCCGTGCTTACCATGAGTTTGATTTTTTTTTTAAACTCGGGAGAGCTCTCGAATGAACTCGCATTGTGGGACAGGGCCAATAGTCAAAAATGTTGTTGACTAAGTGCAAAATAAAAATCATCAGCAGATTATCAAGGAAAGATTTAACAGTGAGGCAGCTTTTTCACACAGATGGAGGTATGAATATGGAATGATCAGTGAGAGGAATTAGCTGAGACAGGTACAATTACAACATTTAAAAGACCTATAAACAGGCACATGAATAGGACAGGTTTAGGTGGATATGGGGTCAAGTTTAGATGGGCATGTTGGCATGGACGTGTTGGGCTGAAGGACATGTCTCCATGCTGTATGAATCTATGTTAATCTATATTAATAAAAGTCTGATCTTGACCACTTTCTGTTGTACTGTATATTGATTTTAGAAAAACGCTGTCACTTACAGCTGTGATTTTTGGCCATCTTACTCAGAGTCCCCTCCGCTGCGCAGGACAAGAGGATTTTTCCCATCGATGAAATATAAAAGAGTTATTAGTGTTTTAAAATGTTGAGATTCTCTCTCCTGTCAATCACGCCATGAAGGCCATGCCCCTTCTGGTGCGAGGGGGGGAGGGACTATAAAACCCAGAAGTGTGGGCGTGGCTCAGTCTCTGCAAAATGGAGGAGGGAGCAGTCACGACTCACTGTCTTTACTGGCCTTGCACCTGCTTGAAATGGTATGAAACTGCGCTTGAATTTGGAGGCCTTGCACCCTGCTAGAAGTGGTAAGAAACTGCACTTGAATTTGGTGGCCTTGCACCCTGCTTGAAATGGAATTTCAAGGAATAGCCGTGAGTCAACTACCAGCCCACCAGCCGTGAGTGAGTGAGCTGCCAGCACAACAGGCTTGAGTGACTGAGCCGCCAGCCCAAGAATCCATTCAGCCCACAATGTCCATACTAGCCCTCTGGAAACCAGTCCCTTCAGCCCACAACACCCATACTAGCACTCCATTAAGCCCCCCCCCCCCCCCCACTGGCCACCAATATTGGAATTGGTGGAGAGGTGGAATATTGCATTGGGGAACCAGCCCTCCCGTGTGATGCTGGGACCCTTCGGGACCCACTTAGTCTAGTTACTTTTAAAAGTGTGATTGTTGAGGCAAGTTCTATAACAGCATTTAAAATATATTTGGACAGGTACATGGATAGGAAAGGGAGCAATGATGGTGATAATTGGTTCCAACAATTGTTAACTAATAGGAAACTCAAGCCACAATCCCATTGACTGGACTGAACCCAGGACTGTAATTACCAAGAATATCTGTCAGTCAAATTGCAAAGTATGCAATGAACTGATAATCAAACAATGTGACTCAAGATACATTAAACATACATTTTGTGGTTATTTTATCTAAAATAAAGAGAGTAGTTGATTCTGTACTATTTCTGCTGCAAGGATGCATCCTAATTTGCCTCATATCCATGAATCCAATTCATTGCCCTGCTGCAAAGTCAAATCTAGGCTCAAACTAAATTCTGAAAAAGGGTCTCAACCTGAAACATCACCCATTCCTTCTCTCCAAAGATGCTGCCTGTCTCGCTGAGTTACTCCAGCTTTTTGTGTCTATCTTACTTTTTAAGTGGTGTGCCCCATTTCTAAATCCCTCACTCTTCCTACTACTGTTCTCTTTCATTCCTGACCATGCTTTTGTTTACCAGCTGTAATATTTCCTTTTGGCTTGGTATCACTTTAACAGAATGATTGTATAAACCTCATCACTGGCATCACCTAATAGCTGTCTGTGAGAAATGTAGCTTTTACACTAATGGGAGTTTATTAAAGCTTCAACGTTAGTGAAGAGGAAGAAATGTCAACTTTAAAATTGTCTTTGAGTGAATGAAGACAGTTGCCACATTGAGCATTTGAGATGGAGACATTTGCGTCTTCAAAGTAAACATTATATAAAAATTGGAAAGTAAGATGTAAATGGTGCTGAGGAATATTCTTTTGAAAGGGAGCAGTGACGGTTGAACTCCTTGTGCAAAAGGGGTGATCCAAGCAGGAAATCTTAGCATTTGGCTTACCTGTATGCGAGAGTAATTAAATATCAAAAATGCACAGATTGATTAAACATCCATTGCATTGCTTTTAACATTCACTTCTTTTTGTTTTGGATCTTGCCTGCATTTATTGCTCATCATTAATTGCTCTTCAAAAGATGGTGATAATCCATCTTCTTGTACCAGTGCAATCTTTCTGATGGTGTTCCCTCAGTGCTGTAGAGGAGGGAGTTCCACAGACCGGACCCAGTGCTGAAGATGAACCGATGATATATGTCAAAGTCGGGAAGTCGTGCAATTTGGAGGAAAACCTGCAGGTGGTGGTAATCCCCTGTATATAATACTCTTTTATCCCCCTTGGTGGTAGTCTTGGGTTCCGCAAGTGTGTTTGCAGTAGCTTGAGTGAATAAGCGTAGTACATGGTACAGACTGAAGGCAGAGTCAACCTTCACGTGGTCCGCCCTGTTTCGACGATTGCAATCAACCTGGCATGCACAATCAAATAAGATCAAATAGAACAAGTTGTGCTGCAACTTTAGGCTGTGCATGCCATACGCAAGAAGAAGAATAAGGCAGAATGCCCTATGGATTGGATATTTAGAGTGTCTGATGGCACGTCAATCAATCAAAAAAAATGTCCACTCTGTCCTGAGCGGTGTGAAGTTTATTGAATTGTTTCTGTTGCCCTAATTCAGACAAATGGAGTGTATTCCTTCATGTTGAGTGTTCTTTTGAGTGTATAAAGCGCATTTAAACATATGGAATTCTTTCAAATTGCTGGCCAACATTTGTCCCACACAGGACCGGATTTACATATAAGCTTCACAAGCTTAAGCTTAGGGCCTCGAGATCTAGGGGGGTCGCGGCAGGGCCGGATTTACCTATAGGAATCATAGGCTGAAGCCTAGGGCCTCAAAATCTAGGGGGCCTCCGGCAAAGATGTTTTTTCCCCAGTAAAAAAAATCCAGAGAAAAAAAAAACTGGAGCGCTATCAGCGTTTCCACTTTGACGGAAATTACCCAAAATTCTGGTTCCGGCCCGCTGGAAGTTTTGGGGGAAAAAATTACGACCATCAATTGGGGGAAGCCGGTGACGCAGTAGCGATGCAAAATGACGCTGTCTCTCCGCACGTGCGCAGTGGGCCCGGGCGGGTTCAGACCTCCATTTGCACTCCACACAATCACCTCGATGCCTCATGTCTACCAAAGATCCTAGGTGTCTACTCCAGGTAAGTAGTGGAATATTGCGTTGCGGGAGTGCCCGTTTTTCTGGGCCGGGAGGGGGGGGGGCTGCGGTGTCTGCGGTGCGGAGTTGGAGCCTCGCTGCGTGGGAGGGAGAGAGAGGGGGAGGGAGGGAGAGAGAGGGGGGATGTGAGAAGAGGAAAGGGGGGGTTGAGACAGAGGGGAGAGAGAGGGAGGGGAGGGGGAGAGAGAGAGAGAGGGGAGAGAGAGAGAGGGGAGAGAGAGGGGAAAGGGGGGAGGGAGAGGGAGGGGGGAAGGAGGAGGGAAAGGGGGATTATCTTTAGTGAGATTGCAAAATTAAGGTAGGTTTTAGAGCAATTATATTTTCTCCTCCATATGAATAATATCAAACAATTGGAACTGCTTTCTTTTCCTTGATAACAATACTGAAAAATAAGTATTCCATAGTTTGCGACTTTCATTTTGCATCATATTTTTAATGTGCACACACTAACAGTCGAACAGTAACAGGCAATCAAATCATCACACAAAACATTTTCTAAAAAAAGGTTTTATTTACTGCAAAAAATTACAGTATTTTATTTGCAGTTTGCATGCTCCTTTATAACATTTTACATAACATTTTACAGTACAACTTGATTATTAAAACAAGGACAGCTTCAATTCTTGATTTAAAAAAATGTATACAACAATGACCCCAATCATCCCATTCCAACCACTCATTACTCTTGACTCAACCAAAATTATTTCTGAAATATTGGGCATAAATTTGGTGCAAAAATGCTCCAAAATAAGGCTCAGAATGCACCAGAGAGCATCTAAGACCCCAGAGCTTCCAGGGCCCTTAAGCGGCAAGGGTCTTTGAGCTTCGCGCTTGTGATATGCGCAGCGTGCACTTATTTCACATAATTTTTTTGTAATCCTGCCATGCCAATCCCCTTTTGAAAAGCTTCGTACGGGCCTGGTGTATAATATTTTTTGACACTGTCATAGGCCTTTCTTACATATGCTGTCACAATGCACTGTAGTCTCTAAACAACACTTCAGTAATTTTCCTTGCCCTCCATTTCAGAATAATAGTGTTTTAAGCCGATAACTCGACACTAGCACTGGCAATAAATAAAAAGCGCAGCTTTCCAGCCCTTATCTCATTGGCCATGCTCGGCTGCACATCGGTGTCAATCTGGTGGACACTTCCATCTTCCTCTCGTCATGGGGGTGGGGGATTGGGAGGGGCCTCACAAGTGGAATAGCTAGGGCCTCTCTTCATCTAAATCCGGCCCTGGTCCCACAGCTCTAAATTAACTCAGCTGGCCTTGTTGCTATTTAATAATAATAATAATGGATGGGATTTATATAGCGCCTTTCTAATACTCAAGGCGCTTTACATCGCATTATTCATTCACTCCTCAGTCACACTCGGTGGTGGTGAGCTACTTCTGTAGCCACAGCTGCCCTGGGGCAGACTGACGGAAGCGTGGCTGCTGATTTGCGCCTACGGCCCCTCCGACCACCACCAATCACTCACACACATTCACACACATTCACACGCAGGCAAAGGTGGGTGAAGTGTCTTGCCCAAGGACACAACGACAGTATGCACTCCAAGCGGGATTCGAACCGGCTACCTTCCGGTTGCCAGCCGAACACTTAGCCCATTGCGCCATCTGTCGTCCATGCGCCATCTGTCATCCACGACAGATTTGTACAATGTATGCAAATGTATGCTACCGTGACAACCGTTGCTTAATTCTTTTTACATCTGCAATTGGTAGTAAAGAAAGCAAACTCAATGCTAGCATTTATTTCAAGAGGGCGTGTATTCAAAAACAGGAATGTAATGTTGAAGTTCTATAAGGAGCTGGTCAGGCCGCATTTGGAATATTGTGAGCAATTATGGGCATCATATCTGAGGAAGGATGTGCTGGCTCTGGAGAGGGTCCAGAGGAGGATTACAAGGATGATCCCAGGAATGAGAAGGTGAACCAATTATGAGCGTTTGTCAGCACTGGGCCTGTACTCGCTGGAGTTTAGAAGAATGAGTGGGGACCTCATTGAAACATACAGAATAGTGAATGGCTTTGATAGAGTGGATGTGGAGAGGATGTTTTCACTTGTGGGAGAGTCTAGGACTAGAAGTCATAGCCTCTGAATGAAAGGACGTTCTTTTAGGAAGGAGATGAGGAGAAATCCCTTTAGTCAGAGGGTGGTAAATCTGTGGAATTCTTTGCCACAGAAAGCTGTGGAGGCTGTGGATATTTTTAAGGCAGAGATAGATAGATTCTTGATTAGTACAGGTGTCAGAGGTTATGGGGAGAAGGCAGGAGAATTGGGTTAGGAGGGAGAGATAGATCAGCCATGATTGAATGGCAGAGTAGACTTGAATGGCCTAATTCTACTCGTAATCTTTGTGACCTTATGACATGAAATGTTTAGGACTATAATAAATTGCAAACCTTTCATTTATTACAGCATCCACATATACTTCACTCATCCCTCATTTTGTAGTTTACGTTAATTGCCTGACATTATTCCAAATATTTGTCACGCATTCAATAAAGAAATCCATGCTGATCTCGGTGTTACACATCATTAAGTCAAATTCATGTTTGCTGCTGTTGCTGCTTGTTTAAAGCAACATGCTATTTCTTAGGTATAGCCTCTTTATTTGGTTGTAATGGCTGCCTTGGCAATTATGGAGACTGGTACATTCAGAGTTGATGAGGCAGGCTGAATGCTAGAACTTCCACCAGCCCCATATCACTAAATGCGCTAAATATCAGTAATTACATATTCTATTCCATCGGTTCCATTGTAATAGAACTGGATCTCAGTGGCAGCATATGATAAAAAAGGAGGCTTTAGTGCTATGGTTGGCCATCCATGCCGAACAGATGCCTCACTGAGCTAGACTCATTTGGCAGCGTTTGGCCCATCTCTATAATACTCAAACTCTTTGTCTTTTTTGTGGCTGTGTGTGTCAATCTGATTAATTTTCCTATTTTCCTCTTTTCTTCCAAACGCTAGGCCACAGCCTTCCCATTTTCACACATTCTACTCACATTTTTCCCGTCGAGACGATAAACATCTTCCCATCGCATTCCCACCTATATTTCCGAACTTTTTAATCATTTAAAGTTTTAAAAACAGCCCGACAACTCATCCATTTCGGGAAAAAAGAAACAAGTGACGTCACAATGCACTCGCAAGGCAGGGTGGGACACTCCGGGAGGGAAGGGCACTCCAGCGCTTGTGTGGTGGCGGCTGCCGACGCACGGTGGGGAGGGTGGCACTGGAGCTGGAGTGAGGGCTGAGCCCGGGGCTTGGTATGGGGCCGTAACCGGGTCCGAAAAAGAAGCCGCTGCTGGAACAAAGGATGAGCATGGGTGCTGGGGTCAGGGACGAGCCCGGAGATGAAGTCGTAGCCTGCACTAGAGCCCAGGCGGCGGCCGGGCTGGCGGCTGGAGTCCACAGCCAGGGCCGGGCCGAGTACGAGAACCAAGCCGAGTTCCTGGCGCTGCTCTACGACCTGGGTAGGTCCTGGGGCAGGGAATGGGAGGAGGATGAAGAAAATGAGGAGGCGGGAGATGGGGTGGGGAGTGGAGGAGGGAGATGCCCTCTCCCTATCTACCCTCACTCCCACCTCTCTACCCCCCACCCTCTCTACCCCCTCCCTCTCTACCCCCTCCCTCTTTACCCCCTCCCTCTTTACCCCCCTCCCTCTCCACCCCCCTCTCTCTCCCTCCCTCACCCTCTCCCTCTCTACCTTCCCTCCCTCCCACTATCCCCCTCCCTCTCCCTCTCTACCCCCCTCCCTCTCCCTCTCTAACCCCCTCCCTCTCTACCCCCCCCTCTCTACCACTCCTCCCTCTCTATCCCCCTCCCTCTCTAGGGATTGAAGAGGAGGAGGTGGGAGTATTGGGGGATAAGGAGAAATGAGCCGTGCCTGCGAAGTTGGGAACTATGCGTGAGTTGTGCAATATTGCGTTGGGGGAACGGCTTGCGTTGGGGGAACGGCTTGTGTTGGGGGAACGGGTAAGTGGTGGACCAACGGGTCTGCACTTGGTCTAGTATCCCCCTAAACCTTTCCTATCTATGCACCTGTCCAAGAGTAAGTTTTTTAAGAAGAGGGTTATTTTTGTATGGGTGAGGATGAGTAGGTGAAATGTGTGTTGGAGTGAAGATAGTTTGAAATGAAGGAATGAGAGTAAAAAACTGTTTATCCAATCTGTGTCCCTCTCACCTTAAATACCTCTTGTTTTGATTCCCTTACCCTGGGTAAAATACCTGTGCATCACCATTCCGATTTTTACACTCTATAAGATCACCCCTCAGCTTACTGCGCTCCAAGGAATAAAGTCCTAGCCTCTCAACCCTCTCCACCTCTCCCTAAATTAGCTCAGCCTCTCAATCCTGGCAACCTCCTCATAAATCTTCTCTGCACTCTTTACAGCTTAATGACATCTTTTCTATAGCATGAGACCAAAATTAAACACAGTACTCCAAATGTGGCCTCACCAATGTTTTGCATAACTTGAACTTAACGTTCCAACTTCTGTACTCAATACCCTGACTGATGAAGGCCAGTGTAGCCAAAACCTCCTCGACCACTCTATCTACCCGTGACACTACTTTCATGGAAAGTACTCCCAGATCACTCTGCTCTACAACACTGCCCAGTGCCTTACCATTCACTGTGAAGATCCTGCCGCACTTATCTGCATTAAACTCCATTAGACATGCCTCAGCCCACTAGCCCAGCTGATCAAGAACATGCTGTGATTTTTGATAACATTTTCACTATCTACGATACCACCCATTTTAATGTGAAACCACAAACAGCAATGGACTCAGCATTGATCTCTGAGGCACACCACTCGTCAAGGCCTCTGGTCCAAAAAACATCAAGTAGCAAATTCTGTACCCAGATAGCTCTTCCTGGATCCCCAGTAATCTAACCTTCCACAACAGCCTACCATGTGAAACCTTATCAAAGACCAACAAATACTCCCTTACACAATAGACAATAGGTGCAGGAGTAGGCCATTCGACCCTTCGAGCCAGCACCACCATTCAATGTGATCATGGCTGATCATCCACAATCAGTACCCCGTTCCTGCCTTCTCCCCATATCCCCTGACTCTGCAATCTTTAAGAGCTCTATCAAGCTCTCTCTTGAAAGTATCCAGAGAACCGGCCTCCACCACCCTCTGAGGCAGAGAATTCCACAGACTCACAACTCTCTGTGTGAAAAAGTGTTTCCTCCTCTCCGTTCTAAATGCCTTACCCTTATTCTTAAACTGTGGCCCCTGGTTCTGGACACCCCCAACATCGGGAACATGTTTCCTGCCTCTAGCGTGTCCAAACCCTTAATAATCTTGTATGTTTCAATAAGATCCTCTCTCATCCTTCTAAATTCCAGAGTACCCTTGAACCTCTTCAGGTGTACAGTAGAGACCATATTGACTGGTTGCATAACGACCTGGTTTGGCAACTCAAACACCCAGGAACTAAGGACATTACAGAGAGTGGTAGACATTGCCCGCTCCATCACTGATACTAACCTCCCCACAACTGCTCACAAAGGCAGTCAGTATCATCAAAGACCCACTATAGTATGGCCATGATCTCAGTTTGCTCCCACTGTCTGGAAGAACCGTCATTACGAGGTTCAGGAATAGCTATGTTCCATCGGGGTCTTGAACACTATGTACAAGTGTTCATATGATCAAATATGAACTGTGGTCTTTTGTTGAACCAAGGGTTGGATTAGTATTGATGTTATTAATTTATTGCATTTTTGTTTTATTTTGTATTATCTATGTGTATTATGCTGTAAGTAAGAATCTCATTGTTCCGTTGCTGGTACATATGACAATTTAATACTTTGACTCATGATAGATATCAGATTGTCATTCCTGAGAGTGCACCCACAGAAAGCAACTGGGCTAATTGGAATCCCTAGTCATGGCCTCAGAATCTGTGTGAACCAGCTGATTTAAGAGGACCACAATCATCCCAGTGCTAAAGAAAAGTAAGGTAGCACCTTACTAACTACCATCCAGTGGCTCTGACATCCACTATCATGAAGTGCTTCAAGAGGAGGATCATGGTACTCCAACATTTTGTGTCTACCTTCGATTTAAACTAGCCTCTGCAGTTCTTTGCTACACACAGTTCTATTACATACTAGACTACGTGGGGCCCGTTGGGTCCCAGCTTCTCACGGCAGGGCTGGTCCCCCAACGCAATATTCCACCTCTCCACCAATTCCAATACACATACACACACTCACACAGACTCACACACATACACGCACGCATGCACACACACACACACACACACACACACACACACACACACACACACACACACACACACACACACACACACACACACACACACACACACACACACACACACACACACACACACATACATACACACACACACACACACACACACACACATACATACACACACACACACACACACACACATACATACACACACACACACACTCACACTCACACTCACTCACACACACACACACACACCCTCCACCTCACACACACGCACACACATATAGTCACTCACACACACACACTCACACTCACTCACTCACTCACTCACTCACTCACTCACTCACTCACTCACTCACTCACTCACTCACTCACTCACTCACTCACACACTCATACACACACATACACTCACACTCACACACACTCACACATACACTCACACATACACTCACACACACTCACACATACACTCACACACACTCACACATGCACAGACTCACACACACACACTCACACACATACCCTTACACACACACATATGCTCACACACACATACACTCACGCACGCAGACTCACACTCACACACACATAAACTCACTCACACACACACACATACACTCACACACACACACACACACTCACACACACACAGACTCAAACACACACACTCACATACACACACATACACACTCACACTCACATACTCATACACACTCACACACACTCACACTCATACACACTGACTCACACACCATATATATGACAGTAAACATTCTTGAATCTACTCACATGGCTAAGCGTGGCCTCTCCACTGTGGGGCTTCTGCAGTCAGCGGCACTTCCGCAATCAGCGTGACCTCTGCACTTACCAGCAATTACGCAATCAGCGCGACCTCTGCACTCACCGGAAATTACGCAATCAGCGCGACCTGTCCACTAAGCGGAAGTCACGAAATGAGCAGGACTTTTGGACTAAACACAGTCAGACCTAATAAAGCATTTATTCCTTCCAAACACGGTCGGACCTAATAAAGCATTTATTCCTTCCAAACACAGTCGGACCTAATAAAGCATTTATTCCTTCCAAACACAGTCGGACCTAATAAAGTATTTATTCCTTCCAAACACAGTTGGACCTAATAAAGCATTTATTCCTTCCAAACATAGTCGGACCTAATAAAGCATTGCAGTTTCAAGCACAGGCAGAGCAGCAGGCCAAACAACTCATGGCATTGTCATTTCATTTTATTTCATTTCCAATTAAGCATTGCACTTTCAAGCACAGGCAGGGCAGCAGGCCAAACAACTCATGGCATTGTCATTTCATTTCATTTCATTTCCAATTAAGCATTGCACTTTCAAGCACAGGCAGTGCAGCAGGCCAAACAACTCATGGCATTGTCATTAAGGGCTAACAAATCATTTATTGCAAGTACATTGCAGACTCACAGTTCAGTTGATTCACAGCTTAGAATGACAGTCGTGGCCTCTCGCGATCTTGCAGAATGACTGACTCATGTCCAGGCATCCAGGGTTTTATAGTCCTGCCCTCCCCCCCCCAGAAGGGGCGTTACCTTCATTGCAGTGATTGACAGGTGAAAGGACCAATCAGCTGATCTCAAGGTTTTTTAACACTCATAACTTTTTTATTTTTCATTGATGGGAAAAATCCTCGGGGCTGGCTCAGCAGAGGAGCACTGTGAGTAAGATGGCCAAAAATCACAGCGATACAGAGTAGCATTTTTTCTAATATCAATATACAACGCAGACAGGAAGTGGTCAAGATGAGACTTTTAATTATATAGATGTGTACCGAGTTTTAAAATGCTGCATTGTTGGAGATGAGATGTGTCTGCCAGCACAACTTTTCTACGTACAGGTACCAAACACTATTTAGAACTAGCATATTTGAATGGTATAAATGCTTTCTTCCAAAAGATGAACCAGTATTTAAGAGGTAATGAAAAGTATGAGTAAAGGAGAGTGAAAATGGGAAATTCGAGACCAATTACTCTGTCAACAGTAATATGAAAATGTGAGAGCCTATTATATGTGTTTATTACATGTGGTAACAGGGTACTTTGGAAATAATTATAGGATTGGAGGGAGTTGACATTTATTTGTAAGAGAAAACCAAATTGAAGAAATCTGATAAAGATCTTGTGGTTGTAATGATCTGAATAGATAAAAGGGGAACCAATGGATGTGGTTTATTTCAGAAGGCCTTCAATAACTACCACATAAATGATTATTAAACAAAATTAAAATAACATGGATTGGGAATGAAATACTGTAGTGTTTTGAAGATTAGTGAACGGACAAGTAAAAACAACAAGGTTGTTTATAGGTGGATGAGTGGGGTAAAGTTTGTTGCAGATCTATTTACTGTATACTCTCAATGATTTGGATGAGATAGAGTGTACGGTAAACAAGTCACTTATGATACAGAGCTGGGTGACGGTATAGAGCTGTAGTCAGACTGCACCTGAAATATTATGTACAACTCTATCGTTCCTTCCTCTGGATGAATATATTACAATATTTACAATATGAACATTGTGGAAGTTAAGCACTGAATATAGACAGGATGGAGATTGATAAAGTTTTAGTTATAGAGTCATAGAGTGATACAGCATGTAAACAGGCTCTTTGGCCCAACTTGCCCACTGGCCAACATGTCTCAGCTACATTAGTCCCACCTGTCTGTGTTTGGTCCATATCCCTCCAAACTTGTTCTATCCATGTACGTGTACTGTTTGTTAAATGCTGGGATATTCCCAGCCTCAACTACCACCTCTGGCAGCTTGTTCCATACACCCACTACCCTTTGTGTGAAAAGGTTACCCCTCAGATTCCTAGTAAATCTTTTCCCCCTCACCGTAAGCCTATGTCCTCTGGTCCTCGATTCACCTACAGGTTTCGCAGGGGATTTGTCGACAGACTTTACAGGGGTCTTCGTCACCGGCACCAGCCCCATTGGCAGTCCTTTTGCAGGTGAAGAAACAAAGAGACACCGTCTGCTGTCACACGTCCCTCATTCAGATAGTCGTTTACATCCTCTGTCCATAACACATCATCTGGGTCATCTGCATAATGATACTGAACCTGCCTCAATGGCACCGGCTCATTTACTGGCAGAATATGTCGTTGGTTACGTCTGTATAGACCTCTGCCAGATTGAATCAAATCAAACCTTGGTTTCGGACACATCTCCTTGACCGTGTCCATACGGTCATACCCCTTCTGGGTTTGGAGACGGACCACCTGGCCCTCAGACAATGGTTGTAGAAGACAACTAAAACGGTCGTAGTATGCCTTCTGCGTCAGTCTTTTACGCTGCAGACGTGCCCGAACCACCTTGGGCTCGCAGACTTGTGGCTGGAGCAGCTGCTTCGAGACTGGAAGAGTTGCCCTGGTCTGTCTGGACATGTCGCTGAGCCGGCGAACCGAGTGTGGGATCACGTGGAATGTCGCGGAGATTGAGAAGATCCAAAAATACGTCAGACCCGGCCCTGCTGGACTTCTCTATGAGCTCCTTTGCACTGCGGACAGCTCGCTCAGCCAGTCCGTTCGACTGGGGGTACTCCGGACTGCTGGTGATGTGCCTAAAATCCCATTCCTTTGCAAAGTCCTTGAAACACTGACTTGTGAATTGGCCACCATTGTCAGACATGAGGGTTTGAGGTACCCCATGGACCGAAAATGTTTCTTGACGACTGCCTCAGCGGAAGCTGTGGGGAGCAGATCGATCTCAAACCACCCAGAGTAAGAGTCAACCAGGACCAAGTATTGGTTGCCACGCCAGTCGAAAATGTCAGTAACCACCATAGACCACGGCAAGTCAGGAACCGGGTGCTGCAAAAGGACTGCCAATGGGGCTGGTGCCAATGACGAAGACCCCTGTAAAGCCTGTCGACAAATCCCCTGCAAAACCTGTGCTAGTTGAGTCATCGCCTGCTAAGAAACTCCCGATGGAGGCAGTGCCTGTGGCGACATTTCCTGTGAGGGGCACGACTGTAGGCCTGTACCATACACGTGCAGGACGGGTATGCAAGCCTGTGGCTAGATACGGGGATTATGTCTAGATGCAGATCTTGGACTCTAATTAACTATAACCGACTATAACTATTACTTGCAGTATGTCCTCCATTGCTTTACTGTTGATGATAATTAATTTCTATAGCTTTATATACATATTACTCCTGCATGCTTTATGTTTGCCCTTTGGGCAAAAGCCCAAGAAGGAGGATGTAGATCAAACAGTATTGCTGATTTGATCCATGTCTGGATTTTGCTGCTGATGACCTGATCCATAATCCATGTCAGGTTTTCCACACCACCACCTTGTGGCATGCGGGCAGCCATGATGCTTCTTTAGTTTTAACTTACGATTCGGTGCCTACAGTACTCATCTCGATGGTCTCTGTATGTATACAAATTAAAGTACTTGTTATGATATATAATGACTCTGTATCATAAGTACTTTGCACACCACCTTGGTATCATGTCTGTTGAATTGACCCACGACATAAACCTAAAAACATGAATACTTAGTGTGACACATTTACATCTGCATGATAAATAGCAACATGGCAGCTCGTCACACTTTTAACTATGATATCTTTTCAATGTGATGTGCAGTACTCTGAGAGGGCTGCACCTGTAAAGACAACACAGGTTAAAAAATTCAGGCCTTGCCAAGATGTCTACGTTACAGGCCTTTAATAGACCTGGACATGTGCATATTTAAGGAGCTCAAGCAAGAGAAGACTATCTAACACAACAGTATCATGGTCAGCATAAGTCATCATGCCACAGTTTAGCTTCCAAATGTGTTCTACATGTATCCACCATACAATAACTTTAACACATCCTTTAGAACCTTCATTGTATGGCATGCCCGCTCACACTGCAGTAGGGCACACATTCAAGATGCAGTAACATCTAAAAATTGTACCACAGTGAATATATAAATTTCCTCACTTGACTTCACATTTACTTACCAACCCTTCCCGACCCCCCACGCTCACACGTTAGCATGTTTCTACATTGTAAAATTAACATTTCAATGTGTTTGCAGCTTAACAAGATGGCATCAGTCCCCTCTTTCAGATCCAGGCTGCCCCTTCGCCTCTCAACAAAAGATGCAGGTCTGCTTCCATTTGTAGAATGTACAGTTCTTTATCATTTCCTGATCCTTTCACCTCCTCTGTGTGGTTAGAGACCAGAGCCCTAGCTGAGGTCCTTTGGTAAGCCAAGGAAGCTGAATCTGCTCCAACCTTCATCTAACAGTGGACCTGGTGCGGGAAGGTTTGTTACTCACACTCGGGTACAATACAACAATAGACAATAGGTGCAGCCGTAGGCCATTCGGCCCTTCGAGCCAGAACCGCCATTCAATGTGATCATGGCTGATCATCCCCAATCAGTACCCCGTTCCTGCCTTCTCCCCATATCCCCTGACTCCGCTATTTTTAAGAGCCCTATCTAGCTCTCTCTTGAAAGCATCCAGAGAACCTGCCTCCACCGCCCTCTGAGGTAGAGAATTCCGCAACACAGTGTTATTCACATTCTGGCTTTATTGCTTGATTTTTCTTCTATCGCAATCTCCTGATCCTGTTGAGGAATCCAAGATTACAAAAAATAGACAGAGAGTTTAGATTTTGCTTCTGCACACAGAGAGTCGTGAATATATCTGAAGGATCACCTGCAGTAATGAAATGAACAACTCAGTGGATACTTATCTGAGAAAGAAAGTGCTGTGGGGAAGAATGTGGTTCAGATGGATCCTAATGCCTTATGTTGGCTCTGCACTTTTCTCTCTAACCCCAGTGAAATTTGCAATGAAATGCTACACTAACAAAAGCAATAGAGCAAGTTACAGTGCTAATTTAACGTTGCTAATGATTTGATGCCACTTTGGATTTACACAAGGTGCCCAGTCCAGACAACACTGTACTTCACAACAAAGAAGTAAAGCCAGAAATATATTGCTGGTTTGTGCAATGCTACGGCTGGATTTGAATGCATCTGACCTGCGGTAATCTTTCAATTGTGTGGTGAACATTTAAGTAAGGTGCCTTTTTCACTTTGTGGTTATTGGGGACAAAGGCATTCACAAGAACAGCAGGTGAGCATTTAAACAGATTAATTCTATAAATGATTTCACTTGCCTGATAAGAGGAATTGTCAGCATAACTGGATTTGGTTAATATTTCTCTCCTCGCTCAGATGTGTCCACTGCTTTACCTAGATAAGGTGCATGGTGACAGGTGTGTGTGTGTCAAAGAGATCTGGTGGAACCACAGCTCTTTCATCCTGCTTATCTTTTTTTGCTATTCTAGTTCATTCGTTATCGGGCATAATTCTCATTCTGAAGGTTTCCCCTGCCCCCTCCCCAGACACCACGTGATCACTGATTACTGCTTTTTGACATTAATTGCAACAAAGAAAAGATTAGTTCCAGTGTCACCAGACTCTCGTGTGTGGATTTGCATCAGTTCTTTTCCATGTGAGGCCTGAAATATATGAAAGCCAGAGCAGTAAAACAGGCTATATATCTATCTCGACCACACCAGCATTTACACCACACATAAACACAAATATTTACATTTATATGTTGGCTTTTGTGAACTTAGGAAATCTAATGAAACTAAAGAATAACTTATTTAGTTTTATTATTTATTTTTAAGGATACAGCGCAGAAACAGGCACTTCTGCCCACCGAGTCTGCACCAACCAGCAATCCCTGCACATTAACACTACCATACAGGGACACTTTTACATTGACACCAAGCCAAATAACATCTTTGGAGTGTGGAAGGAAACTGAAGATCTCGGAGAAAACCCACGCAGGTCATAGGCAGAAGGTAAAACTCCGTACAGTCAAGCACCCGTAGTCAGGATCGAACTCTGGTCTCTGGGTGGTAGAGTGTAATGGCGGAAAGCAGGTAACCAGTGTGTGCACATCAAGCTCCCACCCTCAATAAAGACCCGAGACGTACGGTTAACAATTATTACCCATCCTATGTCCTTCACTCGAAAACAGTACGTTGGTGTTCCAAAATAACAGCAAGCCGTCAGGCAGTAGATAAAATTTAACCATGATGTAATGAAATTGAAGTCTAGTTAAAACCAGCAGGATTCCTTCCTTAATTCCCTCAATCCAGTTGTCCACTGTAGGACATGGAAAATGGTATGCTTGATGGGAGCGTGCTTTTATCAACAACACTTCATAAGCCCATAATTTCCGCAACTTGGAAGGACAAAGACAGCAGGTGCATGGAAGCATCACTTCCTGTTTTTTGTCCTCCCAGTATTGCACCACCTTGCCTGTCCTTCATTGATGCTAGGTCCAAATTCTGGAACTCTTTTCTCAACCTATGTGTAGGAGGACCTTCACCTCAAGGACTTCTCAAGGTCAGTCAGGGATGGACAATGAACAGCAAATACCTCATATTTCACTTGGATAACCTACAACCCAACAGTGTGAACGTTGAATTGTCCAATTTTAGGTAACACCCCCCCTCCTCTTTCCTGTGCCCCACCCTGTGGTGCAGCCATTTCTCCCACTATCTCACCTTATTTGTCCCTTTCATCCCTACACCCTCCCTCTGGCTTTATATTTCACTCCTCTTCTCTCCTTATTTGACACCTTTTTGTCTCCTTTTCATCTCTAACCTTTGTCTGCTCATTAGCAAATCAAACCCCACTCACGTGTATCCACCTATCACATGTCAGGCTTTGTCCTGCCATCTCTTTTCCAGTTTTCTCCACCCTGCAATGATTAGCCTGAAGAAAAGTCATGACCCAAAACATCACCTATCCATTATCTTTATTAATATTGCAGTTTTGTTGGGGATTCGTACTGCCCCGAAGGAGGACTTGGCTTCTTCCTCGGCGGAATTGGTCTATGGTACTCCGCTTACGGTTTCAGGGGATTTCGTTCCGGCGGCACATGGTATGTTGGTTCGTGTTGCGGGAGAAGGTGGGCACGCTCTCTCCTGTCCCGACGTCTCGCCATGAGTTGGTTTGTTCCAACTTTCTGCCTGCTTTCCAGGACTGTCCGTATGTGTTCCTGAGTCACGACGCTCACTGCAGCGGCCATACGAGGGTCATTTCCGGGTGCTGCAGCATGGACTTTCAACTTTTGTTTTGGACATGAGGGGCCGGCGTGAGACTGTGTCGGTGGCTCGCCTTAAGCTGGCCCATTTAGACATTAGTCAGCCAGTGCAGGTGGCCCAGCCTCGTAGGGGGCGTCCGCGGACCCGGCTGCTCCCGCCTTTGCCTATGCCGGTTGTGTCCCCTGAGGAGGGGGATGTGCGTACGAGGTCCGGCCGCCTCATTCGTCTGCCGGTTCGTTTTTGTTCTCCTGTTCTGGGGGGGGTGAGGTCCTGCGGCGCCACCTAGTGGTTAGGCCACTTACTGAGCGAACCCTCTGTACTAGGACTGACAGGGTCATGTCACTGTGTTTGGCGGGAAGAAGGCGTCACGGGGTTGAGGGGGGTTGAGGGGGGTGCCCTGGTTGTTAGGCAGAACTCTGGAAGAACGCTCATCAGACGCGTACGTGCTGTTAACTGTATTGCTTAATAAAATTTTGATTCACAACGCATGGCTCGCTGTAGTACCATCCATGGATTCCTGAAGGAAGCTGAGGTCTTACTTTAAAATTAGAACTGAACATCGTCGAAAATGTATTTAATGCTGCTCTTTGTTTTTAACATGTAAATAACTGGGCAATTTGTGCCGAGGAAAATTATAGAAATTATCTGTGGATACTTTCAAATTGCTGCCATTCTGCTGCTGGCCTTGTGATCAACCTCCTTGTGAGTTTGAAGAACTTTCTGAATGAATTAGCCAACTATTTAGATTTGATATTTCACACTGTAAGAACCCTCATTCATTTCAACAATGCATTTTAAACTCTTCTACCCAGAAGAAAAATAATTTAAACCATGGAGATAATTCACACCATTGATCGAGGGAGTAATGGTCATAGATATGTATAAAGATTGAGCATTTATATACTCTAATATTGCTCTCACAGATCCTTTCTGTCTCTCTAATTCTACATTTCTTTCCTTTGTTTTATTTGACTTTCTCTGCCCGATTTAACTCTAATTCATTGTCTTTTCATCTTTCTGCTTTCCCATAAATCTCACTAGTTAAAGATTTAAAGCCCCTGTCCCACTTTCCCGAGTTACTCACAAATTTTCCCGAGTTTTCCCCTTGATTCAAACTCGGAGATGCCAGTCGTACGTACTCGAGGCTATTTTTTTTACTCGTGGACATTTTTCAACATGCTAAAAAAACGTCCCATCTTACCTGATTCCCCGAGTCCCTACGGCTGGCATTACGAGCCGCTACAAAATATCTACAGACTCCTATGGCCTCCTATGGACTTGCTACGGACTCCTACGGACTCGCAACAGACATTCTCCGAGTGAATCAAGGGGAAAACTCGGGAGAATTCGTGAGTAACTCGGGAAAGTGGGGCAGGGACTTAAACAACACTGCTATTTTCCGCTCCCTTCCAGCGGCAATGATCAATTCACAATTCCAGCTAATGTTTCTAAAGGTTAATAAATACTTATAAATGTAGTTTATTTTGCAATTTAGTACCTAATTTATGAATAGAAATTTCATAATGATCAAATAGAATCATAGACCATGGAAATAGACTCTTCGGACAAACTCTTTAATGCCCCATCTAAACTAGTCCCATTTGCCCACGTTTGATCCATACCTCTCTACTCGTTTCCTATTCATGTACTTGTCCAAATGTCATTTAAATGTTGTTATTGTACCTGCCTCAACTATTTCCTCTGGCAGCTCCAATAATAGGGTGACGAAAACTAAATACAATATTCCCAGTGCGGTCTCACCAATGCCTTCTACAACTGTAGCATAATGTCCCAGCTTATTTACTCAATTCCATGACTGACGAAGACCACCGTGCAAAAATCCTTCTTCACACCCTTCCTACCTACGACGCCACTGTCAGGGAACTATCAGGCCACTTTCAGATAACACTCCCATTCACTGTAAAGGTCCTGCCCTTGTTTGACTACCTCAAATGTAACATCTTACACTTATCTAAATTAAACTATTATCGATTCCTCAGCACACTTGCTTATCTGGTCAAAATTCTGCTCTAGTTTTTGATAACGATCTTCATTGCCTATGATAAGCCTATTTTAGGGTAATCTGCAAACTTGCCATGTCTATTCTCATTAAAATCGTTGATATAGATGACTAACTATTGTGAGCAATTTTGGGCACCATATCTGGATGTGCTGGCTCTGGAGAGGGTCCAGAAGAGGTTTACAAGAATGATCCCAGGAATGAGTAGGTTAACCTATGATGAGTGTTTGTCAGCACTGGACCTGTACTTGCTGGAGTTTAGAACAATGAAGGGGGAGGACCTCATTGAAACATACAAAATAGTGAAAGGCTTGGATAGAGTGGATGTGGAGAGGATGTTTCCACTAGTGGGGAGTCTAAGACGAGCTCAGAATTAAAGGACGTTCTTTTAGGAAGGAGGTGAGGAGACATTTCTTTAGTCAGAGGGTGGTGAATCTGTGAAGCCAATACTGTATCCAGCTAGCTGGCTCTCTCTGGATCCTGTGCAATCTAACCTTACAGAGCATCCTACCATGTGAAACCTTATCAAAAGTCTTGCTGAACTCCATAAACAGTGGATAAACTACATCGACAGCCCTACCCACATCAACCTTCTTGGTTACTTCTTCAAAAACCTCAAATTTGTGATACACAATCTCCCACCCACAAACCCATGCTGATGATCCCTAGTCACCCGTTTTTCCAAATGCATGTTTGACATAACCCAGAAACCTCTCTAGTAACTTTCCTGCCACTGATGTTAGGCTCACTGGTCTATAGTTCCCGGGTTTTTCTTTGTAGCCCTTCTTCAATAGAGGCACAACATTAGCCACCCTCCAGTGTTCAGGCACCTCTATTGTGTCTAACAATCATTCATATATCTCAGTCAGGACTCCTGCAATTTCTTCTCTCACTTCCCATGGTGTTGTTGGATATATTCAAGTTCAAGTTCCAGGGCTGCCAACATTGGGTGAGAGTTGAGAGTGAGAAATTGCGAGGGAGCGTAGTGACTGGGGGGGGGGGGGGTGTTCCCCCTCCCACGGTAGGGAGCTTTTGCATTTTTCAGCTTGAAATTGTGCAATCTGGTGCATACTGTAGCGAGTCTTTTAACTTGCATTTGAATGCAACATTTATGCTTTAAAATTGGATTAGGTATGAATAAGGTTAGGCTAAATTACATTCCTAATTACATTCCACAATAGAGCCAGGCTCTGATCAACAGGTGCAGCACATGAATGACTGTGTTCATATATGGAAATCAGATTATATTCATGCTGTTATGTATATATATATAGAGAAAAACTCAGAGAAACAAAGCAAAAGTCGGACTTCCATCACTGTTCTGCACAAATAAATCAATCAACCTTGTTCAAGAAGGAACTACAGATGCTGGAGAATCGAAGGTAGACAAAATTGCTGGAGAAACTCAGCGGGTGCGGCAGCATCTATGGAGCGAAGGAAATAGGCAACGTTTCGGGCCGATACCCTTCTTCAGACGGTTTCAACCTTACCCTTTGAATATAGAAACAAGACGAAAATAATGCCACATATTCAATCATATATGGTTCAATGAAATTAAGATTATATATGTAAAAATATATATGGAAACAGGCCCTTCCGCCCACAAAGTCCACACCGACCAGCAATCTATCATACACCAATTCCATCCATCACGCCAGGGACAATTTACAGAAGCCAGTTAACCTACAAACCTGCACTTCTTTCGGATATGGGAGAAACCGGAATATCCAGAGAAAAGCCATGTGGTAGTAAGGCAGCAACTCTACCACTGCGCCACCGTGCCACCCCATTAAATTATTTTTTCTGTAATATATTTATTATGGTGTCACGTGAATAAAGATGAACACATGATTCTGATTTCTGCCCTTAGTTGGATAACACACATGTCATTGTGTTTTATGGCTGGTTTTCAACCTCTTCAGGCTGTAGGTCTCGACTCGAAACATCACCCATTCTTTCTCTCCAGAGATGCTGCCTGTCCTGCTGAGTTTTTCTAGTTTTTAGTGTCTATCTTCAGTTTAAACCAGCATCTGCAATTCCTTCCTACACTATTTGTTAAGCAAAACAGGTCCTATTCTCATTATATAATTTTGTGATCAGCGTGAGAGCATGAGAGTTTTGTGAAATGCGTGAGTCTCACGCTCAATGTGTGAGAGTTGGCAGCCCTGCTAATAATGCAATCATTTTATGTAAGTTCCAATTGTTTGGACAAAAATCACTTATTACTGCTTTATAACAGTTAAGTTACATTAAGACCATTTCAGAAATTATGGCAGTCAACAAAAAATCAATTAACAAATTAAAGCAAACTAAAAGAAAATAACATGTTCCCTTTCCTGACTCTACCTCATAAGTACTTTAACGCTGTTAACAGAGCAAAGGGATATTAATCTCAAGAATCAAAATGGGGAAAGTGAGGGCAATTTTGCTTAAATGGTCATTCTAAGCCCATTCAGATCTGCATAGTCAGAGTTATACAACATGTACATGGCTGGCCCAATTTGTCCATAATGATCAAGTTGGCATTCTGCGTGCCCAGTGACTGGCTGCCGTTCCCAGATCAGCTCATGTCCCAGGGACTGGCTGCAGTTCTCAGGTCGGCTTGCCTGCCCCGACCCCGTGAAAACAAATTGAAATGCGTGACTCTCACGCTCAAAGCGTGAGAGTTGGCAGCCCTGTCTAAGGCCAGGATGTGACAACAGACACACAGGGAGACACATACACAAAGGAGAACACACACACACACACACGCACGCACACACACACACACACACACACACACACACACACACACACACACACACACACACACACACACACACACACACACACACACACACACACACACACACACACACACACACACACACACACACACACACACACACACACACACACACACACACACACACACACACACACACACACAGGGAGACAGACACACACATACAGGGAGACAGACACACACACAGGGAGACACACACACACACAGAGACATACATACACACACATACACACAGGGAGACACACACACAGGGAGACACACAGACACGCACACACACACACACACAGGGAGACACACACACACGGAGACACACAGACACGCACACACACACACACAGGGAGACACACACACATAGGGAAACACACACACACACAAGGAGACACACACACACACACACAAGGAGACACACACAGGGAGACAGACACACAAGCACACACACACACACACCTTTTCTTCCCCCTCCCTCCATCCACCCCTTCCTCCCTCCTGCCCCCATCCTTCCCTCTTTCCTTCCCCTCCCTCTTTCTCCACCTTCTCCTTTCCTTCCTTCATCCCCTTTCTACATTCCCTCCCCTTGTCTCGCTTTGCCTCCATCCCTCCCTTTTTTTCTTTCCCTCTCTCTCTCTCTCTCTCTCTCTCTTTCCCCCCTCCCTCTCTCTCCACGGCCGACCAATGGGGAGTCTGGCGGGCACGGTGCAGCATGGATTGGCGGCGCTGGCGCTGCCGTGTGAGTTGAAGGGCAGGAGGGAGGGAGGGAGGGAGCGAGGCTGCAGCGTCGGCAGGCAGCGCAGCGCTCACAGCCGGCACATGGAGCTGCTGACACCCGGCGGCTGCACATCCAACCAAGAGAGAAGAGACGCAACGTCACTCACAGCTGGCAACCGACGAGCTTCGCCAGACCTTGCAGATCCCTGGCACACGGCGCAAAGGGACACACTGTGCAGGGACTGAACTCAGCGTGAGAACTCGGTCATGAGCGTGAGGGCGTGAGAATTTGCTCCAAGGCGTGATTCTCACGCTGAAAGCGTGAGAGTTGGCAGCCCTGAAGTTCACATTTTTGTCACAAGCACCGATTAAGGTCCAGTGATATTTGAGTTACCATACAGCCATACAAGTAAAAAGAACACAATACACAATAGAATTTAACATAAACATCCACCACAGTGGAATCAGCATTCTTCAATGTGATGGAAAGCAATAAAGTTCAGTCATCTTCCTCCTTTGTTCACCCGTGCTCGGGGCCTTGAACCCTCCGCAGTCGCCGCTACAGATGTTCAGGCACTCTCGTCGGGATGATCGAAACTCCGGCGTCGGGATGGATCGGAACAAACGCTTGGAGTTCCCGAATCGGCCTCTTTGATCAGGCCCAGAAGATTTATTTATCTTCATACAACATTGGACCTTTCTCTTGCTATCTCCATTAACTTTCCTAAGTTCCCTCGTTTTTATGTCTTTTTCTGTTGTAAAAATAGAGGATAAATATTCATACCTTGTATACCTTGACAGAACTTCCTCACAGTCTGCGACCTCAGCAATTTTGATGTCATCTGCAAACTTACGAACCAACCTGTCTACAATTAGACCTCCAGCCTGAATACTGACCTTCCACTACAACTTTCTGTTTTCTGTCAATCGCAAAGTGGGACAGGCCCTTAAGCCAGTTCTGAATCCATATGACCAAGTCATTGTTAATCTTGTACATCTTATTCTTCTGAATCAGCCTATCATGGGGGACCTTATTAAATACCTTACAAATATCCATGTAGCCAACATCATCTTCCCCACTCTCATCGATGACCATTGTCACGTCCTAAAAAAATGTGATCAAGTTAATAAGACATGACCTGCTCCAAATGGGAGTAAATCGTATCCCAAAGTATCCTCTCCAATAGCTTCCCTACCTCTGATATGAGGCTTGTGGGCCTATAATTCCTGGGATTATCTATACTTCTAGTCTTCAATAAAGGAACAGCATTAGTTACTCTCCAGTCCTCTGAGCCTCACCTGTGGCAAGTGAAGACGCAAAGATATTTGACAAGACTTCCACAATCTCCTCTCTTGCCTCGCTTAATAACCTTAGATAAATCTCATCTGGGCCTGAGGATTTATCTACCTTAATGCTATCCAAGTCCTAAAACTGCCTCTTACTTAATCACAAATGTTACACAAATGTTACACACATTCCTCCATGTGTGAAGTAATCGTTTAGTACCTCTCCTATATCCCCAGACTTCTTTCTTTATATTCCTAAAGGGCCTGTCCCACTTGGTGATTTTTTCGGCGACTGCCAGCATCATTGACTGAAGTATCAGTTCACTGAAAAAGTAGCGGCGTGATGCAGGGTGACAGGGCGTGACGACGTATTGACGCTCGGTGTTTCCTCAAGTGTCGCAACATTTTTTTTGTCGCCGCTGGATTTTGAAATGTTCAAAATCTTTCGCCGCCCCTGATACGTCAGTCAATGACGCCGGCAGTCACCGAAAAAATTGCCAAGTGGGACAGGCCCTTTAAAGGCCCTATCTGTTTCCTTTCTCTTAAATCTTATATGCACTCTCTTTCTCTTTTTGACCAAATTTAGATCATAAGATCATAAGTGATGGGAGTAGAATTAGGCAATTCGGCCCATCAAGTCTACTCCGCCATTCAATCATGGCTGATAGACAATAGACAATAGGTGCAAGAGTAGGCTATTCGGCTCTTCGAGCCAGCACTGCCATTCAATGTGATCATGGATGATCATCCCCAATCAGTACCCCGTTCCTGCCTTCTCCCCATATCTCCTGACTCTGCTATTTTTAAGAGCCCTATCTAGCTCCCTCTTGGAAGCATCCAGAGAACCTGCCTCCACCGCCCTCTGAAGTAGAGAATTCCACAGACTCACCTCTCTCTGTGAGAAAAAGTGTTTCCTCGTCTCTGTTCTAAATGGCTTACTCCTTATTCTTAAAATGTGGCCCCTGGTTCTGGACTCCCCCAACATCGGGAACATGTTTCCTGCCTCTAGCGTGTCCAAACCCTTAACAATCTTATATGTTTCAATGAGATCCCCTCTTATCCTTCTAAACTCCAGAGTGTACAAGCCCAGCTGCTCCATTCTCTCAGCATATGATAATCCCGCCATCCTGGGAATTAACCTTGTAAACCTGCACTGCACTCCCTCAATAACAATACTGTGTCCTTCCTCAAATTATCTATCTCTCCCTCCTAACCCCATTCTCCTGCCTTCTCCCCGGTCTTCAAAGACTCTTTTCCTGAGTCTGGCTTAGGCTCCACTGGCACAACTCAGGCGATGGTTGACCTCAGAGTCGATGTCAGCTTTTGAGGAAAGTATGCTGCCAAGGTTGGGGAAGTGGTCAACGTTTTCAAGAGTGGTGTCGTTCACTTTTATAGTGGGCTGGGTAGATGACTGGTTGGGTGGAGGTTGATGTAGAACCTGGGTCTTCTTGATATTTAAGGCTAGGCCCATGGCTCTGTATGCCTTGGCAAAGGCATTCAGGATGCCCTGGAGGTCTACTGCAGAGTGTGCTGCAATGGCGCGTATTGAAGCTCCATGATGGCGGTGTTACTGACTTTGCTCTTGGCCTTCAACCTATTAAGGTTGAACAGCCCACCGTCAGTTCTGTAGAGGATTGGGATCCCCTGTGGCAGCTCTTCACCAATGAGGTGAAGTATGGCAGCAATGAAGACGACAAACAGGGTGGTTGCGATGATGCATCCCTGTTTGACCCCCGTTTCCACAGTGAAGGCCTCAGACTCAGAGCCGCAGTTGCTGAGCACTGTGACCGACATGCCATCATATAGAAGCCTCAATATTCTGATGTACTTGTCGAGACAACCGTACCTTGATAGCATGCTCCAAAGAGCCTGGTGGTCTACCGAGTCAAAAGCCTTTGTCAGGTCTATGAAGGCCATGTACAAAGGCTGCCTTTGTTCACGGCATTTTTCCTGGAGTTGGCGTGCTGTGAATATCATGGCTGCTGTACGTCTGGATGGGCGGAATCCACACTGTGATTCTGGGAGAACCTCCGCAGACACTGGTAGAAGTCGGATTGCGAGGACACGAGCAAGGACTTTGCCTGTTGTTGACAGGAGCGAGATGCCCCTGTAGTTTCCACATTCAGCCTTGTCCCCCTTCTTGAAAATGGTCACTATTAGAGCATCCCTGAGTTCTGAGAGAAGTTCTTCTTTGTCCCAGACCTTGAGGAGTAGGGCGTGGATGTGGTACAGGAGCTCCGGTCCACCTTCCTTTAAGATCTCAGCTGGGATCCCATCAAGACCGGTGGCCTTGTTGTTCTTAACGGGCCTGTCCCACTGCGGGGACCTAATTTGCGAGTTTAGAAGAGTTTGCGCTCGGCGCAAACTCGCAGCATGGTTGACACGTGGTCCTAGGAGGTCACTGTAACTCTCCTTGATGCTCGAGGGAAGTTCCCGCATACTCGCGGCCTCATAGAAACATAGAAAATAGGTGCAGGAGGAGGCCATTCGGCCCTTCGAGCCAGCACCGCCATTCATTGTGATCATGGCTGATCGTCCCCTATCAATAACCCGTACCTGCCTTCTCCCCATATCCCTTGACTCAACGAGCCCCTAGAGCTCTATCTAACTCTCTCTTTAATCCATCCAGTGACGGCCTCCACTGCCCTCTGTGGCAGGGAATTCCATAAATTCACAACTCTCTGGGTGAAAACGTTTTTTCTCACCTCAGTCTTAAATGACCTCCCCTTTATTCTAAGACTGTGGCCCCTGGTTCTAGACTCACCCAACATTGGGAAAAAAATTCCTGCATCTAGCTTGTCCAGTCCTTTTATAATTTTATATGTTTCTATAAGATCCCCGCTCATCCTTCTAAACTCCAGTGAATACAAGCCTAGTCTTTTCAATCTTTCCTCATATGACAGTCCCGCCATCCCAGGGATGAATCTCGCCTCAGCTTGGTCGAGGAACATTTTCAGCATGCTGAAAAATTTTCTGCGAGTAGAAATTGGTCGGCATGGCTCTTTTGAACTCGTAGTGCAGTGGAATGGGGTCGCTATGTAGTTATAGGCAGTCGAGGTAGCGGTAGGCAATCTCCTTTGCTGACCGGGCATTTTAATTGGTTCATTGGAGTTCTCAGAACCAAGGAAAACCGACCGGTAATGTTAAATGCCCGCTAAACTTTATTAAAACGTGTCTGGTTTCTTAAAAGTGTCTCCACTCCTTCTCTCCCCCTTCTCCCCCCCTTCTCTCCCTTTCTCTCCCCTTCTCTCTCCTTCTCTTCCCTTCTCTCCCCCCCCCCTCCACGCTCTCTAAAGGACTTACCTTCGAGCCTGCACCGCCATTCAATATGATCATGGCTGATCATCCAACTCAGTATCCCGTACCTGCCTTCTCTCCATACCTCCTGATCCCTTTAGCCACAAGGGCCACATCTAACTCCCTCTTAAATATAGCCAATGAACTGGCCTCAACTACCTTCTGTGGCAGAGAATTCCACAGATTCACCACTCTCTGTGTGAAAAATGATTTTCTCATCTCGGTCCTAAAAGACTTCCCCCTTATCCTTAAACTGTGAACCCTTGTTCTGGACTTCCCCAACATCGGGAACAATCTTCCTGCATCTAGCCTGTCCAACCCCTTAAGAATCTTGTAAGTTTCTATAAGATCCGCCCTCAATCTTCTAAATTCTAGCGAGTACAAGCCGAGTCAATCCAGTCTTTCTTCATATGAAAGTCCTGCCATCCCAGGAATCAGTCTGGTGAACCTTCTCTGTGCTCCTTCTATGGCAAGAATGTCTTTCCTCAGATTTGGTGACCAAAACTGTACGCAATACTCAAGGTGTGGCTTCACCAAGACCCTGTACAACTGCAGTAGAACCTCCCTGCTCTTATACTCAAATCCTTTTGCTATGAATGCTAACATACCATTCGCTTTCTTCACTGCCTGCTGCACCTGCATGCCTACTTTCAATGACTGGTGTACCATGACACCCAGATCTCGTTGCATCTCCCCTTTTCCTAATCGGCCACCATTCAGATAATAGTCTACTTTCCTGTTTTTGCCACCAAAGTGGATAACCTCACATTTATCCACATTATACTGCATCTGCCATGCATTTGCCCACTCACCCAACCTATCCAAGTCACCTTGCTGCCTCCTAGCAACCTCCTCACAGCTAACACTGCCCCCCAGCTTTGTGTCATCCGCAAACTTGGAGATGTTGCATTCAATTCCCTCATCCAGATCATTAATGTTGTGCTGTCACGGTTGAGGAGTTCCTGGAAGTGCTCTTTCCATCGGGCGTTAATGGACTCATTGTCCTTCAGCAGTTCTTGTCCGTCTTTTGAGCGCAGGGGGGTTAAGCCACAGTAGCTTGGACCATAGACAGCCTTAGTAGCGCTGAAGAAGCCTCTGGTGTCACCCGAGTCTGCCAGTCTCTGGATTTCCAGAGCCTTATCCGTCCACCAAGAGTTCTTAAGCTCCCTCACCCGTCTGTGTACGTCCGCCTTGGCTCTGGAGTGAGCCGCTCTTTTAGCCTTGCAGGTTACATCATTTTGCCAGACACGAAAGGCTTTCCTTTTCTTGGAGATAAGCTGTTCTATCTCAGTGTCGTTCTCATCAAACCAGTCTTGGTATTTTCTGGACTTGCACCCAAGGATGTTTTTACAGGTATCAAGAATGGTGGATTTGAGCCGGCTCCAAGTGCCCTTCAATATCATCAGGATATTCCTGTTTAAGAAGGAACTGCAGATGCTGGAAAATCGAAGGTAGACAAAAATGCTGGAGAAACTCAGCGGGTGAGGCAGCATCTATGGAGCGAAGGAAGTAGGTGACGTTTTGGGTCGAGACCCTCCTTCAGACTGATGTGGGGGTGGGAGGGGGGGGGAAGAAGAAAGGTAGAGGTGGAGACAGTGGGCTGTGGGAGAGCTGGGAAGGGGAGGGGAAAGAAGGAGAAAGCAGGGACTACCTAAAATTGGAGAAGTCAATGTTCATACCGCTGGGGTGTAAACTACCCAAGCGAAATATGAGGTGCAGCTCCTCCAATTTACGGTGGGCCTCACTCTGGCCATGTTGGAGGCTTTCCCGAAGAGAAGCCTGAAATCGCTGCTGGGTGGCAGTTTCCTCCAGGCTTTCAAGGTTCAGCCTTGGCCGGATCTGCTTCGTTTAAATCCTCCTCTTCCTCTTGAGTTTGATGGACATCATGGAGCAGATGAGACTATGATCTGTCCAGCAGTCATCTGCATCAATCATGTCCCTTGTGATGTTCATATAAGGTACCAATGTGGCACCTTATAGAGTCCCTGGCTCGTACAATGACATAGTCAATGAGATGCCACTGCTTGGAGCGTGGGTATCTCCAAGATGCCTTTAGTTTGTTTTTCTGGCAAAAGAGGGTGTTAGTGATGATGTTTGATATCTTCTTCAGATATGGTGCCCAAAATTGCTCACAATTTTCCAAATGCAGCCTGACCAGCGCCTTATAGAGTCTCAGCATTATATCCCTGTTTTTGAGTACAAGGCCTCTCAAAATAAATGCTAGCATTGCATTTGCTTTCTTTACTACTGATTCGACTTGCAAATTAACTTTTTGGGAATCCTGCACCAGCACACCTAAGTCCCTTTGTACTTTCGATTTCTGGATTCTCTCCCCATTTAGAAAATAATCTACGCCTTTATTCCTACTACCAAAATTCATGACTCCACACTTTGCTACACTATATTCCATATACCACTTCTCTGTCCACTCTCCCAACCTATCCATGTCCTTCTGCAGAGTTCCTGCTTTCTCTAAACTACCTGCCCCTCCACCTATTTTTGTATCATCCGCAAACTTGGCCTCAAAGCCTTCAATCCCCTCATCCAAATCATTAATGTACAAGGTGAAGAGCAGCAGCCGCAGTACCGAGCCTTGCGGAACTCCACGTCACTGGCAGTCAACCAGAAAAAGGCCCATTTATTGCCACTCTTCGCCTTCTGTCATACAGCCAACCTGATATCCATGCTAGTATCTGCCCTGTGATACCATGGGCTTTCATCTTTCTTAGCAGCCACCAATGTGGCATCTTATCGAAGGCTTTCTGAAAATCTAGGTATACATTTACTGACTCTCCTTTGTCTGTCCTGCTATTTACTTCTTCAAAGAATTCCAGCAAATTTATCAGGCAAGACCTCCCCTTCACAAAGCCATGCTGACTTTGGCCTATTTTATTGTGAACTTCCAAGTACTCCGCAACCTCATCCTTTATAATGGTCTCTAAAATGTTACCAACGACCGAAGTCAGACTAACTGGCCTATAGTTTCCACTATTCTACTCCCTTGTTGTGCAGCGGGGTAATATTGGCAATTTCCCAATCATCTGGAACCACTCCTGACTCCTGACTAGTGATTCTTGAAATATCACTAACAATGCCGCCACAATCTCTAAAGCCACCTCTTTCAGAACCCTAGGGTGCAGTCCATCTGGTCCAGGTGACATCCACCTTCAGCCTTTTCAGCTTCTTAAGTAGCAATGTTACAAAATTTTGAGATTTTAAAAATCAAGTCTGCAATTTATCCCATCAGATAAAGCATAAAAATTCACTTTCATATCTTCAGTATTAAAAAAAGTTATGGCCATTTTCATACTCGGAAATTAGCATCTTGTTCCCTATTGCTTTTCCATTGACTTAACACAAAAGCTGTGATCGAGGACAGTCAAAAGCCCATAACTTTCTTAAAAATTAAGAGAACTGAAAGAAATTTTCAGTTATTATAGATTGAAGCATTCTGAAATAAATATGAAACAATCTTACTTGGATGACCTGAAATTAAAGCATATAATTAGTTAGTTACCCAATTATAGCTAATTACATAATTCACTTACTAGATCTAAACATCTATCCATTTATTAAGAAAAGATTAACATTTTGAAATAGCCTAAGTGTCGAAATAACATTCACACAAGAACGTTGCATTTGCGGTGAATTTAAACCCCATATCGGCAGGAAAAATACTGTCAGTTCGTATGGGGCCCAAGTCACCTTTTCGCAACGTAAAATGTGGATTAAGGTCATCCTAAGAAGCACGTTTATATGTAAAATAAACGGCTTTCTTTACCTGTCCCGTGCGTCAAATCCATCCCCGTTGTTGGCGTTCACGGCTTTAGAAGTGGCTTTTTAGTTTACTCCAGCGCTGAAATGGTCCAGCGATTAAAAAAAAAAAATTCACAGAAGGGCCATCGGAACAAATCTTCAGCATTTACTAGCTCCCCCGAGAAAATATATCGAGGACAGGTAGGAGAAAACCGCATTTTAACCCCGCCCCCCCACCCTCAAAGGCACCAAAGTTGCGCACACGGCCAGTGACAGAACTGCAGCGCCGCTGAAGGTAAGTTTTGTAACATACCTATCTTAAGCACCTTCTCCCTAGTAATAGCTACTCCACTAACTTCCACCCCCTAATTTACAACCTCTTTGGCCCTCCAAGGTTCCCTCACTTCACCATCCTTATCCCTCCTTCTTACTGGAACATGCCGGTTCTGAACTTCAATTAACTGGTCATTAAACGATTCCCACATGTCAGATGTACATGTCAGAAAAACACAGGCAATTGAAGCCAGATCATGACTGATCCACTTAATTTTTCGACACTATCCTCATCTCTCTTGATTCCTTTAATGTCTGCAGTCTATCAACATTCCAACAATCCACTGGCAGCTGAATGATGAGATTTATTTTCATATCAATCCTAAATATCCTGCTCCTTACTCTGTAACTCTGATCCCTGCTTCAAAATTTCTCAGCCAGGAAAACACATCCTCCCTGCTTCCAGCCTGTCGGGCCCTGTAAGTTATTGTACATTTCAATGAGATCTTCACACAATCCTCGAATGAATGAAGGTCTTGTCTACTGAGTCTCTCATCGCATAGCACACGTATTATGCCTGGAAACGCTCTAATGAATCTTCACGGCATTCCCCATAGGGTAAGTTCATCCTTTATTAGGCAGAGACCAACTTTGTACACAAGAAGTCCAGATGTAGTCTCACCAAGACCATATAAATTGCTATGAGACTTCCATTGTCAAATATTCTCATAATAAAGAGCAGCGTCTGAAATGTAAGTATTTTAAAGTTCACCTGCTTCTCTAATATTATTGACTAATACATCTTCAGTTCATTGTTCCCATTGGACACTTATTTTACTAATAATTCTAGCAGAGTGATTTTGTATCTACAAGGGGCCCATATAGTTGCCCTGGGCAGTCTTTTCTGATACCCATGGAAGCTTTTCCAGTCCAGTCCGTTCTCTTCCATTGCAGTGAACAACCCAGGACTGAGTTGTGAGAGTGATATCAGTTGAGCCATGCCTGACACCTGCTGTTTTAGTATAGCTCTTGGTTATATATCCGTCCTACCATGGATGTCAATGTACCTCAAAATGCAGAGGCACGAAGGGCTTTAACTCCCTCACTACAATAATGTAATGCATAGACAACAATTGGAGCTCCAATGATTGGTGATGAAAGCACATCTACTAAGAAAAGATGGGGAACTAATGAAATCATCAATGGAACTAGCCTCCTGTCAACATATAACCCCAGCGTAATCCAAGCCTCTGTCCAGATCATCTGCTGAATGGACTGTGGCATATATATACTGACTGGACAAGATCTCAGGGATACTCCAAAGACTGGAGTTGGGGTGAAACCCATTTATCATCTTGCTCACTCCCAAGCAGCCATTCATCAAAGTACATAGAATGTTGGACACAAGATAGGTTAAATTATATGGGTTTCCCAGTATCTTAGTGGTGTGATTCTCCTGTCCATTTTCAAATACTTTAATTAGATAAGAGTGTAAACATAAAACAGCTGCAGAACATAATTTGGCTGACCAAAATAACTGTAATTGTTTGCAAGCCATCTGTTTGGTAGACCTGTTACCTGCAGTGTAGCAGGGTGTCAATAAAACAACTGCCTCAAATGAAGATCTAGGCTCAAACTCTTACGATAAGTCTCCAATAAATCGGATAAATAACACCTCCCTCTTTTATCAGTTCCCAGTAGTTGCTGGCAAATGCAATTGAGAGCAGGCTGTAATATAAACGGCTGTACAAAATTGCAGCTAAGATGTTGTTACATTGACTTTCTCTGAAACTCAAACATAAGGAGATGTAAGGGAGAGATAACTATGACATCTGGGAGATATGCTGACCCAGAGAGTACCTGTTGTAATTAATCATCTTCTATAATTAACTAGGGATGTAATTAGATCTAATGATACTGAATACATGGTGCAACCATTTAAAAACACAAAACATCGGATGTCACCTGTTCTTAATGAAGGGATCAGTGACCTACTAAGATATCCTCGTGCACATCAGTTGGTACATCGGTACAGAAGATAGCCAATGTTTGAGGTGAGCGACTATGGGAACCTTTTATAACCAGTTGCAACCGTGGAAACACAGATGTAAAATTATCACTTCAATACTGTGAACAATTTCATTCAATATTTTTTCTTCCTAAGTTAAATGAAGTGCATAGCTGTTGGATTAGAGTCAAACACATTACTCATAATGAGAAAAGGTTAGCCATTAAATGGAACATGATAGTGATGCAGTGAACAGTCTTTGTTTTCTCTCACCACCTAATATCCGGCACCTCAAATATACTGGCACTGAGGCTTTGAAATTGTGTTCTGTGTGGTTAAACAGGTGAAATTCAATGCTTCAACATGAAATTACTCTCAAAATAAATCTCCTGTAAAGTAATTTTGCACGGATGAAAATAAGTTTCCTCGAAGTTACCTGAAATTCAGGTACCACCACAAAGATGTGAGCACAAACATTTAGGCTGATTTTCAGTCAAGGTACAGGGCGAATGCTGCATTGTTAAAGGTTCTCTCTTTTGGATTGGACATAAATGTATATAAAATATATCATGCACTATTTTGAATATGTGCATGAGCATTCACCTGGCATCTTGTCTAATATTTATTTCCTACCCAGTGCCACAAAGAATTATTTGCTCATCACAACTTTGCTGTTTATGGGAGCTTTCTGTGCTTAAATTAGTAACCCTGTTCCCACAATGGAAATCTAACGTACTTACAAAATACTGCCTAGTTAACACGCAACAAAAGCTCCAGAGGAAGGAATATAGGTAAAAGACGTAGGTAGAGAATGTAGGGGATGGGAGAAGGGGAAAGGGAGAAATGGGTGCGCATCCATGTGGGCCATAGGGAAGAGAGGGGGAACAAAGGGAGGGGTGCTTGTAGGTTAGTGACCTAAAAATGGAAAATTCTATGTTTATATTCTTTGTTGGAAGCTAAGCAAGCAGAATATGAGGAGCTGCTCCTCCAGTTTGCTTGTCCTCATTCTGGCAAAGGAGAAGGCCCAGGACAGAAAGGTCAAAATGGGAAGGGGAGTTAAAATGGTTCGCAACCAGGAGATCCAGTAGGCCTTGGTGGGCCACTCGCCTGCTCAATTAAATGCTCGGCCAGTCTATGCTTGGTCTCGCCAATGTAAAAAAGGCCAGGGGTACTGAATGCAGTATATTATGTTAGAGGAGGTGCACCTGAACCTCTGTCTCACCTGGAAGGACTGCCGATGTCTGTGGATGGATGAGAGTGAGCAGGATAGGGAACAATTGGTACACGTGACAATTAAGTAAAGTACCATTAAAGTGGATAAATCCCCAAGTGCCTGACCAAGTGTATCCTCGGACTTTGTGGGAAGTTAAGGAAGAAATTGCGGAGGCCCTTGCAGAGGTTTGCATTGTCTTTCAGCCATGGGCAGAATTCCGAAGGATAGAGGGTAGTTATTGTACTGTTATTTAAGAAGGATAGCAAGGACAAGCCAGGGAACTGTGGGCTGATGAGCCTGAAGTCAGTAGTGGGAAGGTTCTTGAAGGGGATTCTAAGGGACAGGATCTACCAGCATATGGAAAGGCATATGGATTAGTGATAATGAGATAGACACAAAAAGCTGGAGTAACTCAGCGAGACAGGCGCCATCTCTGGAGAGAAGGAATGGGTGACGTTTCAGGTCGAGATAATGAACATGACTTTGTTCCTGGGAAATAATGTCTCACAGATCTAAGTTTTTTGAAGAGGCCATTAAAAGGTTGGTGAGGGCAGGTCTATGGACGTCTCTATGGACTTTAGCAAGGTATTGACAAGTTCCTGGGGGTAAACTACTTTGGCAGGTTAGATCACATCAGATCCAAAGTGAGTATTCTAATTCGATTCAAAATTGGCTTGGAGGAAGGAGTCAAATACTACTTATAGAGGGTAGGAGATTGAAAGCTATCATCATAATAATCATAATCATAATCATACTTTATTAGCCAAGTATGTTTTGCAACATACGAGCTATGATGCAAAGGTCAGTGATAGGTCCACTACTGTTTGTCATCCAAATTGTTAATGGAGATAACTATGTAGATGACATTGTTAGTAAATTTGTAGATGACATAGTGGTATAGTGACAGTGGGGAAGTTTACAATAGGATCCAGATCAGTTGGAAAGTTGGACTAAGGAATGCCAAAAATAATTTCACTCTAACAAATGTGAGGTGTACTTTGGCATGTCAAACTAGGGCAGGGTTTTCACAGTAAATGGAGAAGGTTGTGGATTAAAATGATCTGGGAGTACAGGTGCACGGTTCCCTAAAAGTGGTGGTTCAGGTGGACAGGGTGGTGAAGAAGGCATTTGGCTGCTTGCCTTCAATGGGAAGGGTATCACTACAAAGGTTGGGGCTTCATGATACAGCTATACATGTCATTGGTGAGTCCACACTTGGAGCAGGACTGGTCATCCAGTTATAGGATGGATGCCACTAAGTTTGAATGGGTGCAGAAGAGATTGAGCAGGATGTAACCTAGAGTTGTGGGTTTGAGACACAGGGAGAGACAGGATAGGCTGAGACTTTTCTATCAGGAGCCTAGGAGGCTGAGGGGTGAAAGTGTATAAAATCATGAAGGACATGGGTAAAGTGAAGGCTCACTCTCTTTTTCCCCTGATTAGAAAGTAAGCATGCAGATACAGGAGGCAGTGAAGAAAGCTAATGGCATGTTGGCCTTCATTGCGAGAGGATTTGAGTTTAGGAGCAAGGAGGTCCTACTGCAGTTGTACAGGGCCCCGGTGAGACCACACGTGGAGTATTTTGTGCAATTTTGGTCTCCTAATTTGAGGAAGGGCATTATTGCTATTGAGGGAGTGCAGCGTAGGTTCACCAGGTTAATTCCCGGGGTGGCGGGACTGACATATGATGAAAGAATGGGTCAACTGGACTTGTATTCACTGGAATTTAGAAGGATGAGAGGGTTTCTTATAGAAACATATGAAATTCTTAAAGGATTGGACAGGCTAGATGCAGGAAAAATGTTCCCGATGTCGGGGGAGTCCAGAACAAGGTTTCACAGTTTAAGAATAAGGGGTAGGCCATTTAGGACTGCGATGTGGAACAACTTCTTCACCCAGAGAATTGTGAATCTATGAAATTCTCTGCCACAGAAGGCAGTGGAGGTTAATTCGCTGGATGTTTTCAAGAGAGAGGTAGATTTAGCTCTTAGGGCTCAAGGAAAAAGCAGGAATGGGGTACTGATTTTAGATGATCAGCCATGATCATATTGAATGGCGCTGCTGGCTCGAAGGGCTGAATGGCCTACTCCTGAACCTATTTTTCCATGTTTCTATGTTTCTAGAGAATGCCAAAACTAGAGGGCATTGGCTTAAGGTGAAAATGGAGAGACCTCAGGAGCAACTTTATCACTCAGATGGTATTCTATACCTAGAATGTGCAACTAGAGGAAGCTGTAGAAGCAGACACAATTATGACCTTCAAAACACATTTGGCGAGGACAGATATGTACTGTAGGTAAGAAGAGTTTAGAGGGATTGTTCCTCCCTATTTCTGTCAACTCCTACAACCCTCCAATTCCTTGCAACAACACAGCAGCCATTCCTTCAGCGGCCAGGGCCCTCAGCTTTGAGGAATGGAATGGGTCAACATTTGTTTTCATAACTCATGCTTCTTTCATGGAGTTCCTTGAAACCTAATTCTTTGAGCATGCTTTTGAATATCTGTGTTTTTATCCCTTTATGTGCCCCAGAGTTACATATTTTATTGAATATCACTGCAATGTTCTACTGCAAAAAGACACAGTTATAATTGTTTTTACTGGTTCTGCTTTTTCTCTTCTGGGGCATTACCAATCCAGAAAACCTCATGACCACCGGATACATGGGTGACCTAAATATGAGAAAGCTGCAAGACTTGATGAGAGTGAACATTAACAATGAAAAGGGTTTTATGTTGGCACAACAGCCATAAGCGGATAGCTTATAAATAGCAAATTAGCCACAGCCTTAAATAAAAATAAAAATAGCCTCTTTCTAAGCAGCATTGTACATCCATAAAAACAAAGTTTGCTTCCATCCCGATCCTTGCTGCACAACAGCACTCCCCAAACAAAAACAGTCCACTGCAAGATCTGGAATAAGTAGACCATTTTCCATCTAGTCATACAGTTATACAGCTCAGAAACAGAAACAGGCTCTTCTGCCCTACCTGTCCATGTTGACTAAGATCAAGTTTTTGTTAGATAGAGCTCTTAAAGATAGTGGAGTCAAGGGATATGGGGAGAAGGCAGGAATGGGGTACTGATTGTGAATGATCAGCCATGATCACATTGAATGGTGGTGCTGGCTCAAAGGGCCGAATGGCCTCCTCCTGCACCTATTGTCTATTGTCTATTGTCTATTGTTCAATATCTCAAATGAAGACAGAAGCTAGCGCTAATTTTCATTGAAACATTGAAAAATATCCTACATCCTCCTAGATGATTAACGATGATGTTTCGTGTGGTGCAGGTATGAGATTGTACCCACCCTTACAGGATGCACAGAGTCTCTTGCCCAGAGTAAGTGAATCGAGGACCATAGGACATAGGGTTAAGGTGAAGGGGAAAAGATTTAATAGGAATCTGAGGGGTAATTTTTTCACACAAAGGGCGGTGGATGTATGGAACATCCATGGAAGCTGCCAGAGAAAGTAATTGAGGCAGGGACTATCCCGACATTTAAGAAGCAGTTAGACATGGATAGGACAGGTTTGGAGGGATATGGACCAAACGTGGGCAGGTGGGACTAATGTATCTGGTACCTGTTGGCCGGTGTGGGCAAGGTGGGCCGAAGGGCCTGTTTCCACACTGTATCACTCTATGACTCTAGTATATACCTAAGATACATTATTAAGCTAGTGTGCGTTAACTGCTGAAACAACGAGTCGATTGAGAGAGTGCTAGCTGACCCTCCAGTGTGCCATGGATTGATGTATGTGGCTGGGACAGTCTCTTAGCTCAGGCTCAGCAGTCAGTGTTGCAGCCACATCTACACAACAGGAGGCTGGTGGGCACTGGATTGGACAATTCAGCTCTTTGTCCATCTTTATTACTTGATTTGTAAGGGTGTCAAAGGTTAAGAGGGAGAAGACAGGAGCATGGGGTTGAGAGAGAAAAATAGATCAGCTATGCATGATGGTGGAGCAGACTCAATGGGTCGAGTGGCCCAGTTCTGTTGAAGGTACACAATGACCTACTGCTCACCGTTGACTCCGGCAACTGTGCAATTCTGCTCCTTCTTGACCTCAGAGCAGCATTTGATACTGTCGACCACACCATCCTAATTGACCGTCTCCGGTATGGGGTTGGTATTGATGGCACTGCCCTGAGCTGGTTCATCTCCTCCCTGAAAGGTAGGAGTTTCTCGACTAACATAGGCAACTCTTTCTCCTCCCCAGCTAATCTCTGCTGTGGGGTTCCACAAGGTTCCATCCTTGGCCCCATTCTCTTCTCCCTGTATATGCTCCCCTTAGGCCACGTCATTGAAAGGCACGGCATTTCCTTCCATTGCTACGCAGACGATACACAACTCTATCTCCCCCTGAAGCCCAAAAACCAATCAAATCTGCTTAACCTTACCCGCTGCCTCGAGGATATAAAGTGTTGGATGGCCCAGAACTTCCTCCAACTAAACGAGAGTAAGTCTGAGGTCATCCTTCTCGGCCCCTCGGACTCAATCAAAATGATAGCAGGCAGCCTTGGAAGCCTTACCCCACTACTCAAACCTCACGTCAAAAACCTTGGCGTGATATTTGACTCAGCACTGAAATTTGACAAACAAGTCAATGCCGTGGTAAAAGCTAGCTTCTTTCAGCTTCGGACGATAGCTAAAATAAAACAATTCCTCCAGTTTGATGACCTCGAAAAGATCATCGACACATTCATCTCCTCCCGCCTAGATTACTGCAACTCCCTTTACACTGGCATCAGCCAATCTTCCCTGTCCCGCCTGCAACTGGTCCAAAACGCCGCAGCGAGACTCTTGACGGGCACCCAAAAAAGGGACCACATCTCCCCGATCCTGGCCTCTCTCCACTGGCTCCCTGTGCGGTTCCGTATAAACTTCAAGATCCTCCTCCATGTCTACAAAGCCCTCAATGGGCTTGCCCCCACCTACATAAAAAGTCTTCTCACCCGCCACTCCACCTCCAGGCCCCTCAGATCGGCCGACTTGGGGTTGCTGAATATCCCACGGTCTAGGCATAAGCTCAGGGGCGACCGCGCCTTTGCGGTTGCAGCCCGTAGACTGTGGAACAGCATCCCCTTTCACATTAGAACTGCCCTCTCCATCGACTCTTTTAAGTCAAGACTAAAAACTTATCTATACTCCCAAGCCTTTCCTGACATCCTCTGAGTGAGGGCTACATGTATATATGTATGTAGTTTGTTTGTTTATGCTATTCTTATAACAAATGTAAAGCACTTTGGCCAACGAGAGTTGTTTTTTAAATGTGTTATATAAATAAATGTGACTTGACTTGACTTGACCCTATGTCTTATGAACCTATGATAGTCAATTCCTACCTCTTTGTAACATATTGATGACCTATGTATCTTGATTTCTCAATTTGAATGTCCATTTTAACTGCTGCCATGGACCTTAGCCATAATTTCAATTCCCAATTTTCCTCTCCCTTTTCCCCTTTCTTCCCCTCCACCTTCTTCAACTTTTTTTTTCCTTCTGTGTAAGTCTTTCAGCCCACCCAAATCTACTGTTTAACCTCTAACCCCCCCACCCAACACTCCAATTTAGATTATTGTACATCCCCGTCTACAGAGGGATACAGCCCATTGAGTGCACACTGACCTTCATATTCCTTCTAATCCTAATGTCATCCAACATGAAACCATGCCCTCCAGCTCACTCATAAAGCACCTATTTACACAAATACCACACTGATACCATGTTTTCTTCTTGCCTCTCATCAACACCCCCCCCCCCCACACCCCAATTCTCCTGGCATACCCACACTAGAGACATTTTATAGTGGCTAATTAACCTCAGCCAGGAATTTGTGGATGAATCATAAGCAGTGACCATTCAACTCTTCACGTTGTTTCGCAGCTCTTTGGAAGAATCATCCATTTCATTTCAGTTCTATGCTCCATTCCACAGCAACCTGCCTAATGTTCTTATTTGCAATAATGTGCAAAGGTTTTTTGAAGGTTACACATTTCAGGCTCTAACAACTCGCTGTGCTCTATTAACTATCTTCAACACACAGGCAATTTGGAAACCAGGTAGAGATATCCCGTACAAGAGTCCAGTACGGGTGTCAGGCGTTATGGGGAGAAGGCAGGAGAATGGGGTTAGGAGGGAGAGATAAATCAGCCATGATTAAATGGTGGCATAGACTTGATCAGCCGAATGGCCTAATTATGCTCTTATCACTTATGACATTATGAAGGGGGACAAGTTGCATCTGAATTGGAGAGGGGCAATTACCTTGCGGGGAAGTCTGCTAATATTACTCAGGTGGGTTTAAACTGGTCTGGCAGGAGGTAGGACCTGGTGCAGTAATCTAACGTGTGCAAATATAGAGGTTAAAGAAAGCAAGTCCTTCCTATATACTTACCAAAGAAGTTTTTTTAAAAACTCGACTCAGATATCACTAATTTTATATGGGATTATAAATCACATAGAATACAAAAAACTCATCTGAATAAACCTAAAGTATTAGGGGGTTTAGCACTACCTAACTTTATGTATTATTATTGGTCAGTAAATATTAAAAATATGATTCAACTGATGGATAACTCCGCCCAGCAAGTGGACTGGATTGTAATGGAGAAAGAGGATTGCTCCTCTGGAAACATTGGAGCGATCCTCCTTTCTCCAATGAAATTTAAATAACATAAATTATAATAAGAACCCAATTATTCATAGTACAATCCGAATTTGGAAACAAATAAAACAAAATTTAAAATTAAGAAATTTATCACTTTTATTACCTATAGTTAATAACCCTTCGTTTAATCCCTCTATTATAGATAAAGCTTTTACACATTGGGATAGACTAGGAATTAAAACGCTTGGTGACTTGTATGAAACTGGAAAATTACTTTCATTTCAACAATTACAAATAAAATATAAACTCGGAAATAATCAATATTTTAAATATTTTTAAATATGTGACTATTTGAAAAAATATACAAAAGATCATTATAATAACCCAGTAGATGTATTGGATGAGGCAATGCAGATAAAAGCTGAATCAGCAAACTTAATATCATATTTGTATAATATTATCTTAAATGTACAAATACCATCTACGGAGGGTATCAGAAGAGACTGGGAACAAGAGTTAGCTATTAAAATTTCAAAGGAAAGTTGGAATGAACACTTATTAAACGTGCATAAATGTTCGATTCATGTAAGACACACTTTAATACAATTTAAAATTTTACATAGATTATATTATTCGAAAACTAAAATTCATAAAATTTTCCCAAATGTATCATCTATTTGTGATAAATGTCAATCCTAAGAAGCTACTATAACGCACTCATTCGTTTTCTGTACAAAAATTCAAAAATTTTGGAATGAAATTTTTGAAATCTTTACAAAGTTATTTAAAATAAGACTGATACCCAAAGCAGAATGGATTATCTTCGGAATAACGGAAGATGGCCCAGAACTAAATGTGTTTCAAAAGAAACTAATGGACTATGGGTTAATAACTGGAAAAAAGCTAATTCTAAAATTTTGGAAGGCTCCAATACCAACTATAAATATGTGGACTTCAAATATGTTCGAAACATTACACCTAGAAGAGATAAGACTCCTCCTAGCAGGTAAACCAGATCACTTCCACCTGACGTAGTCTGCATTTATAGAATTATTACAAATATAGGGTGCAAAAGTACTTAAAAAAAAATTGAGGTCAGGTAAGGGGGGATGCTAGTTGAAGAGTTGGTATGTCCCATTTACGTAATGCTCATAAAAGTATTTGTTTCTCTCTTTTTCCTCTTTCTCTTTCTCTTTCTTTTCTAGGGTCTATTTCTTAACTCTTTTTCTTTTGTTTTTAATTTTGCTCTTATAGGGTCTTCGTCCTTTTTTGTTGTCACATTTTCTACACTCACTTTTTCCTTCACTTTCTTCTTTCTTTCAATCTTTTATTTTTCTAGTGTAAAAAATAAATGGAGTACATTAATTGTAAGAAGACATAAGTGACGAGTATTAATGTATGTGGTTGTAATGTAATGTACTTCTAATAAATAAAAATTAAAAAAAATATTTTTGGGTTGGTCCATCGTTATTGTACCCCACTACTGCATGAGGGCTTTGCACCATCCGACCCGTGTTCTGAGACGATTGAGGCAGAGCCAGACTGGCCATGTCTTTCGCTCCCAATGGAAGGGACTCCTCAGGGTATAGTGTCAGTGTGTGGGGTTTTGATTGTAGGTGTGTCACCCAAGCATCTATCCTACAGGTGCGGGGGTTATCATTCAGGGGTTCAACTGTATGTAGGAAGCTATTTCTGGATTTTAACCTCTTTGGTGCCTGGACGTGTTGGAAGAGTGGGTGACGAGGGTCATCCTCCTGCTTGGTGCGTTCCACTTTTCAGGTTACTGCTCTTCTGATTGGAGGGGGTGCAATACCACATAGCAGGTACAGGTCGTCAACTCGTGTGGGTTTGAGGCAACCAGAGATGGTTCTGCATGCGTTTAGCACTCAATCCAACTTCTTGACGTGTGAGGAACGTCCCCAGACTGGGGACGTTCTGCACAGATGTTACTGTTCTTATGAAAATATGGTTGATGGATGGGCAGGACAGGCAACAATGTTCTGGGTTATCAATGCCTCTGGCATGACCGCAATGGAGATAAGAGAGGATGATCAGTGGCTCTACTGATCAAGGAACATAGAACAGCACAGCATAGAAACTGATCCTTTGGCCTGCAATGTCTCTGTTGACCATGATGCAAAATTAAACTAGTCCTTTCAGCCTGCATGTGATCCATACCAATATCCATCCTCACACTGCTACTCAAGAGGATTTATCTTCCCATCTGTCCCTTCAGTTTCTGACCTGCTGCAGAGATTCCCATGCCCTGCTACTCTACTTTAATTTGTCACGTGTACCATGATACAGTGAAACACTTTGTTTTGAGTGTTATACGGGCAAATCAAACCATACATGTTATTGATTCCCCTCCTGTTCATGTGCAACACTTCCCTCTGGTACAGGTCCTTATTGCCCTGGAAGAGAGCTCAATTATTCATTTTTCTGAAGCCCTCCCTCCTGCACCATCTCCTTGGCCACATTGAACTATACTACCTTTCTACTTATTGTGTCACTAATTATTGCTCCAATCATTATTGCAAAATATCTGGTTGTGTTTGTAAGATATTAGCTGGCACATTTCCTATGTTGCAGAATATATTAATTATAAACCTAACTGTTTAACACTTTGGGGGATATGACGTTTGGAGAGCACAAGGGATGAATATATTATTTTTTAATAAATAAATTACCTTCTCTGGTGAATTAATCAAGAACATGATTGTTGTACGTGTATCAAATTTTGGTTTGGTCACTTTTGGAGTATTGTGTGTAGTTGTAGTCACCACCTAATGAGAAGATTGCAGAGACTTTGAGAACATGCGGACAAGGTTTACCAGGATGATGCCAGTTTATTGGTTGGAAGAAAAGATTGGTTAAACAAGGATTGTTTTTTTTTTCTCTGAAGCATCAGAGGCTGAGGAGGCAAGCTTATAGAAGGATATAAAATGATGAGAGGCAGTTATAGGGTAGATAGTCAGAGCCTTTTTCCCAGGATGGAAATGTCAAATATTTGAAGGCATAGGTTTAAGGTGAGAATGGGAAAGTTTAAAGGAGACTTGAAGGGCAAGTGTTTTTTTGCAGGGAAAAATAGGTGCCTGGAACCAGGGAAGTTGAGGATCAATAGACAATAGGTGCAGGAGTAGGCCATTCGGCCCTTCGAGCCAGCACCGCCATTCACTGTGATCATGGCTGATCATCCACAATCAGTGCCCTGTTTCCTGCCTTCTCTCCTGTATCCTTTGATTCCGCTATCTTTAAGAGCTCTATCCAACTCTCTCTTGAAAGCATCCAGAGAATTGGCCTCCACTGCCTTCTGAGGCAGAGAAATCCACAGATTCACAACCCTCTGTGTGAAAAGGTTTTTCTTCATCTCAGTTCCAAATGCCTTACCCCTTATTTTAAACTATGCCCCCTGGTTCTGGACTCCCCCAATATCGGGAACATGTTTCCTGCCTCTAGCGTGTCCAAACCCTTAATAATCTTATATGTTTCAATAAGGTACCCTCTCATCCTTCTAAATTCCAGAGTATACAAGCCCAGCTGCTCCATTCTATCAACATATGACAGTCCTGCCATCCCGGGAATTAACCCTGTGAACCTACGCTGCACTCCCTCAAAAGCAAGAATGTCCTTCCTCAAATTTGGAGACCAAAACTGCACACAATACTCCAGGTATGTTCTCACTAGGGCCCTGTACAACTGCAGAAGGACCTCTTTGCTCCGATACTCAACTCCTCTTGTCATGAAGGCCAACATGCCATTCACTGTCAAAATGGCGGCGCCTCGCGGCAGCAGCCCCTGCAATCCGTCTGTCCTTTATTTTATTTTTGTCCCGTTCAATGTGTAGTTTCCTGTGGTTTATGTATTGTTTTTGGCTGGGGGGGGGGGGCGTTGGGGGCAGAGGAGGGGGGGAAACAATTGGATCTCTTCCCTGCACGGGAGACCCGACCTTTTCCCTGTCGGGTCTCCGTTGTCTCCGTTGTCGTTGGGGCCTGGCACCGTGGAGCGTCCTCCAGCTGGAGCGACCTGGGGGCTCCAGTCGCGGAGCCTGTGGGGCCTGCGGACTTACCATCGTGGGGCTGGCCGGCCTCGGAGCGTGGGGAGCTGTGGTGGCGCGCGGCTGCGACTGAACTTCGGGGCTTCGGAGGCTCCAGCTGCTGGCCTGTGGACGGTGACATCGGGAGCTCGTGGGTCCCTGGTGGGAGACCTCTTTTCGGAGCTCCCGCTGTGGCAGCTTCTCCCGCCCGAGTTGCGGGGCTGAAAACGACCCAGAGCGGGGCCTGACATCGCCCGGTGTGGCTTTAACTGCTGCGGGACTTGCCATTGCCTGCTGGGGGCTCCGACATTAAGACCCGGAGCAGGGCCTTACATCGCCGGCACGGCCTTAACGGCCGCGGGACTTACCATCGCCCGCCGGGGGCTTTAACATTGGGAGAGGATGGAGAGCAGGGGAGAGACAAGACTTTGCCTTCGATCACAGTGAGGAGGAGATTCACTGTGATGGATGTTTGTGTGAATTGAGTTGGTTGTGTGTCTTGTAAAATTGTTTATTTTTGTTGTATGGCTGCAGAAACCAAAGTTCCTAATGGAAAAATAATGTTCATTCAATTGAATTGAATTGAATTGAATTGAATTCACTTTTGTATAGATCATTTATTGCAAATCGCAAATTGTAGATCTTTCAGGGAACATCACCAAATGTAATGCTAATGAATGTATGTATAGCCGCTGAGAATGTCTAAAGAGTTTTGCATCATTCTTTTTATTTATTATGAATAAAGTTTAATTTGGGGATATAAAGAAACAGATGTCAGCACCATTTAAGAGGCATTTATACAGACACGTGAACAGGCAGGGATTAAAAAGATACAAACCAGACACAGACATGATGGGCAGAAGGGCCTGTTCCTATGCTCTGTTCTAAGAGGGTCAAATCAGGAGTAAATCCTGGAAGCACTAAAATCTCTCGCTTTTCCACGATCTCTTGTGCAAAGACAATTTTCAAGCATATTGGTAGATAACTGTTGTGCCAAAATATCAAGGAATTTGGACAAAATATAATTGAACGAGAACCTAAGATACAGATCATAACTGGGGGTGCTGCAGGATTGAGGAGTTAATAACCTATGAAAAGGTATTCCATTCTGTGCTGACAAAGCATAGAGAAAAGAACGCTTGTATCTGCCAAGCCTCAGCTTAAATTAGTCACTTCATAAAAGTGGGGCGAGGGAAGAAATTGTCATGTGTTAGGGTAAATTGACTTTTAAACACCATCCAAGGAAGAGAGATGTATTTTCACAGTGCCTCTCACAGCATCAAGATGTGCCAAATATTGCAACTAATTTGCATATAGCACAGTTCTATATAAAGCAACATTATAATTACTTATATTTTATTTTACACGTCGAGAATAGATACTGGTCAGGATGCCGCGGGGAACTTCCTGTTCTTCAAAGCTGCGCTGTGGGATCTCTTGTCAACCGAAGAACGTAGACAATGGCCTCTGTTTAGGATTCAAATTTGAAGGACAGCACCCTGACACTTCTGCACTCCTTCAGTAGTGCATTTGTATCGACCTGAATCTTTGTACTCAAGTGGGCCTGAACCCACGATCTTCTTATCTTATCACAGACGCTTGCTTGGCAAGAAGCATGTGACACTGTGCAGCACGTGCAGCACGTGGACAGAATGGTAATCCTCACATGGAACCACAAAGGTTTGGGCTTCAAACCAACAATATCCTTGACATCCGCTATCTCCCAGTCAGTTCATCACAGCATTGCTATACAATCTGATTGCACAAGCAATGACAGATGGCAACATTTGGTCACGGCTCAAAACAGATTAGCAAGAGGTTCTCTATGTTGGAGGGACCAATTACCACATAATACCCTTAGGGAACATCAGATGTTCACTGGTGCTAAATAATATTTGAATTGAAAAGGATCTTCCTCTGAACATTATATTCAGTGTTTAATGTCAGCAGGTTGTAATTAGCTAATTAAATGAGTAGGACTGACAGAATGTCCCTGTGGGGGATGATGTACCACAGACTGCACCTGAAATATGAGGTGGAAACATCTTAGAATATTAAGCACTGAGAACAGCTAACACCTTGCACTCTTATAAAGATCTTTTGTGTTAGATCAGAGGTTGAAACGGGTGTTCCAACAGACTCAATTCACAATGAAAAGATCCAGATGTACCAGAAATTAGTTAACAAAATATAATAAAAACATGATGAAGAATTTCACCCATACATTATTTCCTTGCTAACATCACCCAGCATGATCCCAACCAACACAGAAGCTATCACTTAGTATGATTCACCTCTGTCTCTATTCCTTCTGCAGAAGGTGCTAGCTCTTGTAGGGGTGCAGTTTTATCGCTCCTGTCTCTTCATCCTAGTTTGGGAGAGTCTGATATGTACATTGGATTGCTGTGCTTCTTACGAGATAACTCCAGTTCACTGGCTGTGAAGCAGCTGGAACAGTCGAAGGTTGAGACCGTTGCAGCGTAAATGTTAGATGTTCAAGCCTTTTATATAAAGTAAATGTGTAAAGCAAACATTTCACTCAAATATTTAAAAATCCATAACTGTGTCCAGTTCAATGTCAAATGGAAAATTGTATGAATATGATTTTCAGTTCTGGCCTTTAAAGCAATTGCAACATTATAAATTATCCTAAATCAGTTTTAAATGAGAAAGATAGTCAGGCTGCTGCTCTGTTTGTGAAAGTTCAATCATTTAATACAACTTTTTATATAAATACATGTTTATAAAAATTCCTCACCTGTAGGCATTATGAAGATATACTTTTATGGCATTTTATTTTCCATGACAACTTCCTCTCCTCGTTACATCTGAAGATGGAATCAAATTCCTTGTAGGTTGCCATATATACTTGGCTAATAAAGTATGATTATGATTATGATTATGAGATCTCAACCTATACAGTGTCATGCTCACCTATCAGTTCCCTCCACGGCCCCATCAGGCACATGGTCATGGAGGTTAAGTGAATAAAATGGGACTTCCTTCTTTCAAATCTATCTGATGTGTGGTTGTTACAAAAACCTGTCTGTGGGAGCCTTGTTGCTAATTGCTAGTGGTCCATAGAGTCAATGGTTTTGGGAGGGGGAGGGGAGCTGGTAATGGTAGGGTGGATATGTGAAGAGGAAAGATCTTTTGTGTTGGATCAGAGGTTGAAACGGGTGTTCCAACTGACCCAATTCACAATGAAAAGATCCAGATGTACCAGAAATTAGGCAGAAATTCACATTAGGCAGGAAATGGTGTTGAGTAGATTGATGGGACTGAAGGCTGATAAATGCCCAGGGCCTGATGGTCTGCATCCCTGGGTACTTAAGGAAGTGGCTCTAGAAATCGTGGAAGCATTGGTGATCATTTTCCAATGTCCTATAGATTCAGGATCAGTTCCTGTAGATTGGAGGGTGGCTAATGTTATTCCACTTTTTAAGAAAGGCAGGAGAGCTAAAACAGGTAATTATAGATCGGTTAGCCTGACATCGGTGGTGGGGAAGATGCTGGAGTCAATTATAAAAGATGAAATAGCGGCACATTTGGATAGCAACAGAATCGGTCCGAGTCAGCATGGACTTACGAAGGGGAAATCATGCTTAACTAATCCTCTGGAATTTTTTGAGGATGTAACTAGGAAAATGGACAAGGGAGAGCCAGTGGATGTAGTGTACCTGGACTTTCAGAAGACATTTGATAAAGTCCCACATAAGAGATTAGTGGGCAAAATTAGAGCACATGGTATTGGGGGTAGGGTACCGACATGGATAGAAAATTGGTTGGCTGACAGGAAACAAAGAGTAGGGATAAACGGGTCCTTTTCAGAATGACAGGCAGTGACTAGTGGGGTACGGCAAGGCTCGGTGCTGGGACTGCAGCTATTTACAATATACATTCATGATTTAGATGAAGGGATTAAAAGTAACATTAGCAAATTTGCAGATGACACAAAGCTGGGTGGCCAAGTGAACTTTGAGGAGGATGCCATGAGGATGCAGGGTCACTTGGACAGGTTGGGTGAGTGGGCAGATGCATGGCAGATGCAGTTTAATGTGGATAAATGTGGGGTTATCCACTTTGGTGGCAAAAACAGGAAGGCAGATTATCTGAATGGTGTCAAGTGGGAAAAGGGGAAGTACAACGAGATCTGGGGGTCCTTGTTCATCAGTCACTGAATGTAAGCATGCAGGTACAGCAGACAGTGAAGAAAGCAAATGGCATGTTGGCCTTCATAACAAGAGGAGTTGAGTATAGGAGCCAAGATGTCCTTCTGCAGTTGTACAGGGTCCTAGTGAGACGACACCTGGAGTATTGTGTGCAGTTTTGGTCTACAAATTTGAGGAAGGACATTCTTGCTATTGAGAGAGTGCAGCGTAGGTTCACAAGGTTAATTCCCGGGATGACGGGACTACCATATATTGATAGAATGGAGCGGCTGGGCTTGTATACTCTGGAATTTAGGATGAGAGGGACTCTTATTGAAACATATAAGATTATTAAGGGTTTGGACACACTAGAGGCAGGAAACATGTTCCTGATGTTGGGGGAGTCCAGAACCATGGGCCACAGTTTAAGAGTAAGGGGTAAGCCATTTAGAACAGAGATGAGGAAAAACATTTTCACACAGAGGGTTGTGAATCTGTGGAATTCTCTGTCTCAGAAGGCAGTGGAGGCCAATTCTCTGGATGCTTTCAAGAAAGAGTTAGATAGAGCTCATAAAGATATAGGAGTCAGGGGATATGGTGAGAAGGCAGGAACGGGGTACTGATTGTGGATGATCAGCCATGATCATATTGAATGGTGGTGCTGGCTCAAAGGGCCGAGTGGCCTACTGCACTTATTATCTATTGTCTATCTCCCTAATCCTCTCTGCCTCTCAACCTCTGCTTAATACTTAAACTTTGCTCCTTGACCAAACTTTAGCTCACCTGCCTAACATCTTGTTATAATGGGTGTCAAGTATTTGGTTGATAACGCAAATTGACTTGGAATTATTTATTACATTAAAGGCATGATATAAACACAAGTTGTTTCATTCAAGAGCTCATTATAAATTAGTTATTAAATTCAATTTTTAATTAGCTTCCTGCTGCATGTTCATATTAAATGTTTTTGAAAATATAATGGAGTTGTCCAAATTTGGGAATCTCACAGGAAGTTACAAACCTACTTAAAGTATATACCACTGCAGGATTATATTGACATTAGAGGCTCCTGGAAGTTTCCTCTGCAGAATTCTGTTTAATGATATCGTTTCAGAATAGGGAAATCTGACAGCATCAACTGGATTTGTCTGTTCATGTCAAATGGGAAGACCCCTGCATTATTTATAGACTTATAGATTATTCATGCTCATTACAAGCAGTTAATGAAATGGTTTTCGTTAATGGCCTTGTGTGGATAACCAGGGTGTAACGATCCACACCACCTGCCAAAGGTTTTATTTCCACGCATTCTCCCCACCCTAAGCAATCAAATGCCCATCAACTGTGGCATGTTACAATGCATGTTACAATGCATATTCATTGATATTTCACATTACATGTCCTAAGGGGCTGGCAGGCAGTGCTAAGCACATGACTCCTTTCGAATAATGCAAAGGGCCTCAGAGGCAGTGTGTTACTGGAGCCGGCTAGGTTGGTTGGGGATTCATAGATTATCACAGAGATCCTGAAATCTCTATACAAAAAATGGATGCAATGGAAAAGTTAATTGTCTACCGGCTTCATGGAAACTGTCAAATACTGTACATATATATACTAATCTGGTTTATCGGCACTTAGTCGTTAGTCTTGTATGCCCAGGCAATTTAAGTGCTAACTCTTTGTCCCACTCTGCCTCCAGAAGGACTCTATTTTATCCTCCCAGTCACTTCATCTCTGTCGGATCTACTCTGACGATGAGTATTTCTGTACAGGTGCCTCTATTCCCCTCTATCTTTCTAAACAAAGCCCTTGACTGCATTTCATCCATTCCGGAGTCTCTGTTCTCACCCCTGGTCCTCACCTTCCATCCCACCACCCTATGCATTCAACAGTTCATTCTCTGCAATTTCTGCCACTTTCTGAGAGATTCCCAACATCCTCCCTTCATATGTGTAGGAAGTAGCTATGGATGCTGGTTTCAACCGAAGATAGACACAAAAAGCTGGAGGAACTCAGCAGGACAGGCAGCATCTCTGGAGAGAAGGAATGGGTGACGTTTCAGGTTGAGACCCTTTTTCAGACTGGTTTGGGATAAGGGAAACGAGACAGAAAGATGATGATGTGGAGAGATAAAGAAAAATTAATAAAAGATATGCAAAAAAATAACAACGATAAAGAAAACAGGCCATTGTTAGCTGTTTGTAGGGTGAAAACAAGAAGCTAGTGTGACTTGGTGGGGGAGGGACAGAGAGAGAGGGAATGCCGGGGCTACCTGAAGTGAAAGAAATCAATACCACTGGGCTGTTTAGCTGCCTGAGCGAAATATGAGATGCTGTTCCTCCAATTTCCATTTAGCCTCAATCTGACAATGGAGGAGACCTGGGACAGAATGGTATGACTGGTATGGAATAGTTCCATACCAGGACATCCGAGATATCCTCATTTTTTAAGGAACGGGAGCTCCCCTCACCCATCATAGATTGTTTATCGGCATGCACATATATTTGGTGAAGGTTATAAATGGCATGAATTAATAAGGGTTAATCTACATAGATGAGGCCCTCACTCATGTCTCCTCGGTACCCTGCAGCTCCACCCTTGCTCCCCCTCCCGCTAGTCGCAACAGAGACAGATTCCCCTAGTCCTTACCTTCCACCCCATCAGCCGTCGCATACAACGCATAATCCTCCAAAATTTCCACCACCTCCAAAGGGATCCCACCTCTAGCCACATTTTCCCAACTCCACCCCTTTCCGCCTACCGCAGAGACCGTTCCCTCCGCAATCCCCTGGTTAACTCATCCCTTCCCACCTAAACCACCCCCTCCCCAGGTACATTCCCCTGCAACTGTAGAAGATTCAACACCTGTCCCTATACCTCCTTTGTCCAGGGACCCTGACAGTCCTTTCAGGTTAGGCAGAGGTTCACTTGCACCTCCTCCACCCTCATCTACTGTACCCGTTGCTCAAGATGTGGACTCTTATACATCGGCGAGACTAAACGTTCATTTCGCGGAACACCTTAGCTCAGCCCGCCTGAACCTATCCGATCTCCTGGTTGCTGGACACTTTAATTCTCCATCCCATTCCTACACAGACCGTTCTATCCTAGGTCTCCTCCATTTTCAGAGTGAGGCTAAATGCAAATTGAAGGAACAGCATCTCATATTTCCCTTGGGCAGCTTACAGCCCAGTGGTGTGAATATTGATTTATCTCACTTCAGGTAGCCCCAGCATTCCTTCTCTCTCTATCCCACCCCCACCCAAGTCGCACTAGCTTCTCATTTTCACCCTACAAACAGCTAACAATGGCCTGTTTCCTTTATCATTGTTATTTTTTTGCACATCTTTTATTCATTATTCTTTATCTCGCCACATCATCGTCTATATATCTTGTTTCCCTTATCCTTAACCAATCTGAAGAAGGGTCTCGACCCGAAACGTCACCCATTCCTTATCTCCAGTGATGCTGCCTGTCCCGCTGAGTTACTCCAGCTTTTTGTGTCTATCCTCCCTTACCATGCCCTTTCAGCATTTCACAGGGACTGTTCGGTTCATTGCTCCCTGGTCCACTCTCATTTCTCACCACCCACCCCTCTTCTTACAATACTTACTTTTGTAATGGCAGATGATACAACATTTGGCCTTTCACCTCTTCTCTTCCACCATTTATGGACCCAAACAGTCCTTCCAGGTGAAGCAGCAATTCACTTTCACTTTTTCCAATCTAGTGTATTGTATTCAGTGTCTGTCCATCATCTGTCTGCCTCACTTTTTCTCTCTCACTTTCTTCCCCCCCTCCATCCATTGATGAGCTGCCACTCCATTCAACAGGGAAGTCTTGCATATTGTCGGGGCAATGTAATCTGGTCGGAGGACTTGGAGAGAAGGCAGAAAATGATTGCGGCTAAACTACAAGATAGCCAACACTGATGGGGAAGGACTGGATACAGACACTGCATTTCGACTGGATACTGATAGTATCGGCAGAACAACTACGGATTTGTAGAACCAGCAGGTCAAGTCAAAACCCAATGTGGTGCCTTTCCGTCTCAGTAAATTGACAAGGGTTGACTCGACTCCAACCATGACTCGACTCCATCCAGGGACCCCAGCAGTGCTTCCAGGTGTGACAGAAATGTACATGCACCTCCTCTAACTTCATCTATTGCATCTGGTATTCCCAATGTGGGCTCCTGTACATTGACAAGACAAAGCGTAGACTCTACGACCGCTTTGCCGAACACTTGCACTCGGTCCGCCAAAGCCTACTGGATCTCCTTGTTGCTAACCATTTTAACTCCCCTTCCTATAACTATACAGACCATCTGTTCCAGTTCTCCATTGTCACAGTGAGACTGCACGCAAAGCGGAGGAACGGCACCTCATATTCCGTTTGGGTAGCTTATAACTTTCCAATTTTAGGTAACTTCTACAATTTGCAGTTGGCTTTTCTGAGAAGAGTAATTGAAAAGAGCGAGGACACACAGTTTGGTGTGACACTGACCTGTCTGTTCTCAGCCTTCTCCATAACAAAACAATAATAATCATCTTACATTTTTCTTGGAACAGATATTTGACCGAGAATGGAGAATTATTCAGTTAAATAACGATAATCCTTATTCTACTGTGATTGAGATTAAGATAAGACTTTATTAATCCCCTTATTCAGGGGAAATTCAGATGTCCTTGCAGCACACTAATAAAAATACAACATAGTGTTCAAAAAGAAGTTCAACACAAAAACATCCCCCCACAATGGTTCCCACTGTGGGGGAAGGCACAAAGTCCAGTCCCCATCCTCTTGTCCACCCAGAGTCGGGCCCACTGAGGCCTCCACAGTCCCGCCACGGCGCCCGATATTCTTGCCCAGGCTCCGGGATGTAACGTTCAGCGTCGCAGCTGGCCGCTCCACAGAACCGCGGCTCCACGATGTTCCCATCGGCGGTCCCAGCATACTGGAGTCCCAGCGCGGCGACCCAGGAAAGGCATCGCCCGCTCCACGACAGCGCTCCAGCCACGACACCGGCTTTGTTCTGCGCCGCCGCCAAAGCTGGTGTTCTGGCCAGGTCCCCTCAGGGAAACGTCTGCGCCGCCGCCAAAGCCGGTGTTCTGGCCAGGTCCCCTCAGGGAAACGTCTGCGCCGCCGCCAAAGCCAGTGTTCTGGCCAGGTCCCCCAGGGAAACGCCGCTCCAGGACCCGCTGGTAGGCCGCAAGGACAGGTCGAAGGCGCTGCTCGGAGGAAGGCAACCCCTCCGACCAGGTAGGGACTCGAAAAACAGTTTCCCCCTTCCCCCCCACCACCCCCCACACATAAAAAGATTAGGCCCCCTGACTACACACTAAACGTACTAAAAATAATAAAAAAGAAGGGAAAAAGACGGACAGCTGCAGGACAGGCAGCCGTTCAGGACAGCGTCTCCTCCTTTTTGGTTGGTCTGGGAAAACAAAATACTGTGTAGTTTGGAGGTTGGCTAGCCAATAGCATTATGGTGGACAGAAGGGAGAAGTTGGAGGCCACCAAAGGGGACCTCAATACTGCCAACACTGAGTCCTGCTACCCTTCCCCTAAGCTAACCAAGCTACTTCTCCTATCCCCTACACCAGTGGTCCTTAACATTTTTGGCCCCACGACCCCATCAGACATTCTTGGTCAGTACCGTGACCCCCGAAACAAAAATTGAGAAAAAAACAGCCCGATTTATTAAAACATGTCTGCCAATGCTCAGTCAATGGGATGGCTGAAATTGCTTCGCAGCCATCAGGCAATCAAAACGAGGATGAATGCTTGACAGGCAGCACCTCATGTCAGCGTTGATCACAAGCCTATTGTGTACCTTCGTTTTCAGAGTTACCATGGTTGAGAATCCAGTCTCACAGCAATAGGTTGAGAGGGACTGGACCAATAGGGTCAGGGCCCTCTTCGAAAGATTAGGACAGTCCTTCACTTTCAGCCAAAACCTGGCGAGCTCTTGTTCCTTGAAGTCACTCTTGAGCTGCACATCTTCACGAATTCGGTAAAATTCAACCTTCGCAGTCACGTCAGTATCGCTGATGGCACCGTCTTCAATGGAACAGGGTCAGAAGAGCCACTCGAGTGATCGTCCAATCCAGGGAAGTAACGTTCGATGGCTTCACTAATTGCCAGAAGGTGGGTTAAGATCTCCTCGTGGGAGTGACATAGAGCATCTGGCGTAGCATCCAGGAGAGTCGTCATCTCAGGGAAGATAGTCGTGTCATTGTCCTGGACTTCTCTGGTAAAGGTTCCTCCTGAATGCTGCCACTTTGTCACGAGCCGTGTGTAGCATTGGGAGGTTTCCTTGAAGTGACAGGTTCAAGGAATTCACCTCGGTGAAGAAGTCAGCCAAGTAAGCAACCTTCATCACGAACAGTTCATCCTGCATCTTTTCATGATGCTGATTCTCCTTCTCAGTACACCCTCTCTCCAAGAACAGTGCTATTGCCTCTCGTAGTTGAATCACACGATTGAGAACTTTACCACGCGAAAGCCAGCGCACCTCTGTGTGGAATAACAGAACAGTGAAATCGGCGCCCATTTCTTCACAAATCGCTTGGAAGATTCTTGAGTTTGTTGAGCTCCCTCGGATGTGGTTCACAATCTTCACCACATCTGAAAGCACTTCTCGAAGACCAGGAGGGAGAGTCTTCATCGCTAAAGCATGGCGACGTATCATGCAGTGGATGAAGGAGACATGGAGAGCGACATACTTCACGAAGGCTTGGAAGCCGGATCTGCATCCGACCATGGAAGGTGCCCCATCTGTACATACCCCGACAAGGCGTTCCCAGCCAAGCTCATGTTTGATGAGGAAGGCTTCCAGCATTCTGAACACATCTTCTCCCCAAGTGGTAGTAGCCAATGGCTCCGAGAACAGGTACTCCTCCTTCATGGCTTCTCCATCGAGGTAACGAATGTAGACTAGCAGTTGGGAACATCTGTTGACTCGTCCAGTTGCAGTGAATACACTGGACTGCTCTTCACAGCGCTCACTACTTGCAGCAAAATATCATTACTCATATCCGAGATTCATTCAAAAGGGAAATCTGCCTGAACTTGTTTGACTGCTGTTCCCCCAGCTCCAATGTCGCTAATTCGAGAAGGCATGGCTTGATAAGCTCTTCACCGATGCTGTGAGGTTTCTTAGTCTGTGCGATTCGATAAGCGATTCGTATGAGGCCTCCAACGCTGCTTCATTTTGATGAGCGCAGTGATCCGTCGATGTGAGAACCCTTGAGTGCGGCTTCTTTTCGTTTGAAATAGTCCACGTCCTTCCCCGCCAGGTTGCTGTGACAAGACTCCAAATGGATCTTCAGTTTGCTGGGCATCAAGCTCTCGTGGCTCAAAACCTTGGCACAGATAACACATTGCGGCTTGACCACGGATTTTTGAACAATGCTTGTGAAGCCAAACTTGAGAAATGCTTCACCATACGTGCGCGTCTTGGAAGACATGGTTCACAACACACACAGTTTGGGCCTCAGAAGAAATTTATCAGTGGGTACAAAGTTTCTTTCGGGCCCCCTTCCATTCTCCATTAGTCATCCTGTTTTTATCCACTACGCTATGGTGTTATGCCATGAGCTGCAAGGCAAAAAGGGATATGGAAGATCAGAGAGGGATGGAATGGAGTGCTCTGCTGATTTTCTGCATTTGAGGCTTTATGCCCCCCTACTACCTCCATGATAAATATAAATTAAATAAAAGGATCAGAAAGCACATTTGTTTTCCTTCGCCCCATAGATGCTGCCTCACCTGCTGAGTTTCTCCAGCATTTTTATCTACCTTTGTTTTGAACATCTTTGTTTATGCAACAATACAGATAAGGAGAAATAATTCACATTGAAACATCCTTTTATATTTCAATGCAGATCAGATCATCAGAAGACATAATTATTAATAAAAAGTAAAAGAAGGTATATAGTCTTGGTATTTTAAATAAAGAACTTTCCAGGCCTTTTTTTGTGAAAAATTTCAAATCACAGCATGAAAATTGATTGTTCTGGCAATGTTTGATTCAATACTATTGATTCAATACGTTGACATCGTGGGGCTGTGGTCTGCGGAGCTTCTAGCCGAGGGCGTGGACTTACCATCCGGAGCCTGGGATCCCTCGCCGATGATCGCCAGAGAAGAGCTCCGATCGCCGGCCTGCGGCCTATAACATCCTGAAGCCGCGGTCAGCGGAGCTTCTAGCCTCGGGCGTGGCGTGGACTTACCATCTGGAGCCTAGGTTCCCTCGCTGGGGATTGCCGGAGAAGACCTCCGACTGCCGGCCTGCGGCCTATAACATCCTGAAGCCGTGGTCTCCGGTAGGAAAGTGCCGAGTTGGGACCTCCCAAGCTGCAGAGTGTGTTTGTCCGTCCCGACGTCGGAGTTAAGATCATACCAACGAGAGGGCCTGTACATCGGGCCGTCCGTAGCGGCGACTATGGAGGGGTTATGGCCCCGACCACCGGTGAACAAAGGAGGAGGACTGGCTGAACCTTGTTGCCTTCCACCACAGTGAAGAATGTTGTGGTGGATGCTTGTGTTAAATGTTTTTGTGCATTGTGTGTTCTTTTTAAGTGTATCGCTGCTGGCAAATTCATTTCACTGCACCTTTGGGTGTATGTGACGAATAAAATTGACTTTGACTTTGACTTTGAATACTTAGCCTGGCCAAATCCACAAGACGTTCCTGAGACATTGTAGACCTTAAATAATTCTTAATCAGCTTGAGTTTGTTAATGACCTCTCTGCAGAAGCTACTGTTGCTGGAATTGTTAATAGTATTCTTAAGCTAACACAAACATTTGGAAACAGGTCACCAAGTCTATACTCTGTTAACAAGTTCAACAGATCTAATGGTTTTAACTGCATTTATAAAATTCACCCTCCCACTAACACACACACACTCAGACACACACTCACCCACTCACATACACCCACACACACACACACTCACTCAGACACACACACACTCACACCCACCCACCCACACCCACCCACCCACACACACCCACACACTCACACCCACCCACACCCACCCACACACACCCACCCTCACACACCCACTCACACACCCACTCACACACCCACTCACACACCCACTCACACACCCACTCACACACCCACTCACACACCCACTCACACACCCACTGACCCACACCTACCCATACACACTGACCCACACCCACTGACCCACACCCCCACACCCACCCACACCCAAAATCAGGCCCGGACCACTGAAACAGCCGCAGCTGCCGACTCTCACCACCTCCCCATGTGCGGGGCCACCGCAGCCACTGTCCCCGACCTTCATTGTCTTCAGAAATCCACCAATGCTGCTGCCCTTATCTCTACTCCTGCTCCCCAAGGGCCTCCACCAGCGGCTCCGCCGACCCTCGCCTCTCCACCGGCCACTAGCGGGCCAGAGCCATCACCTCACCAGAGTACCTTAGTTTTTTACCGGGAGCTTCTTCGGGAGGCCAGACTGCAAAGGGTCCGACTAGAGCGCAGTCTTCTCCCCTTCAGATCCCGGTCAACTGCAGCCTCTTACTCAGTCATCTGTTGCTGGTTCCAACTAGATCCCTGCCGACTACAGCCAAATGTGAAAGTTCGTTTCTTAAAAAGCAGATAGCAACAACGTTGAAGGTAGACCATGGAATCTTTAATTGATTCGTCAGACGGAAGTGGCGAGATTAAAATTAGCACAAACATTGCTCAGAACTTCCCGTGCTCCCACTCACAGAACAAAGGCGAGTTAGCACAATTATACATTTTTCTTATCAGTAAAACACTCCTACCAAGTCTGAATATTGTATGACTGAAAGATTCTGTAGCCTTTCACAATATAGGAAAGCTGGGTCCCAATCGAGCTCGTCAATGACAAGTTATTACTTATCTCTGGAGCATCAGCTATTTTTTTCAATCTTGGCTTCTTTATGTAGCAATGTTACAATATTTTGAGATTTAAAAAATCAAGTCTGCAATTTATCCCATCAGATAAAGCATAAAAAAAAGTTTAATTTGACACCTAATTCACTTTCATATCTTCAGTATTTAAAAAGTTATGGCCATTTTCATACTCGGAAATTAGCATCTTGTTCCCTGTTCCTTTTCCATTGACTTAACACAAAAGCTGTGATCGAGGACAGTCAAAAGCCCATAACTTCCTTAAAAATTAAGAGAACTGAATGAAATTTTCAGTTATTATAGATTGAAGCATTCTGAAACAAATATAAAACATCTTACTTGGATGACCTGAAATTAAAGCATATAATTAGTTAATTACCTAATTGTAGCTAATTACAAAATTGACCGTTGTGACGGAAATAGTAATAAACACCTAGACTGCCTTGAAAATTCAAAAATGTGATATTCTCAAGATCAGAACTTTAATATTATTGTATTATATGCTGTAAGTCCATAACAGATAGGTAAATACATTACAATTTCTAGCAATAGACCAAGTCTTTAATCAGTAGCATCATCATACTCCTCAGATTGTAACCAATAAGCAACTCTGTGCACCTTGTTTTTCCTCAACTTTTCAATTTTGGCATTGTAAACTACAAGTTTTTGGTCTTCAAACCACGCTTGACATGCCTTTCTGCCCACTACTTTCCCATTAAGAATGTCCTGTAGATTCCATTTCCTAAGAAAAGGATACTTTTTTTAAATAGCCTAAGTATCCAAATAACAAACTAATCCCATTCACACAATAATTCACAATATAACATGATTTTTAAATCTCACTGTCATGAATTTATGTGCCAGATGGAAGGAATTTCATGTTTAATTCCCATAAATTAATCCAGAAACATCCACTCAAAATATAATCAAAATTATTGTTTTTTGCACAATACCTGTGACTCAAACTGTTGTGAATATTTAGTTTAAAAATAATGATCATGGAGAGAGAATAACACAAAATATAGACAATTTAGATGGCTTATGACATGATTGTCCAAAAAAAGGTCATTTTAATCATCTTGCTTCTGGAGCGCGATCGATTGGAACGTTGCATTTGCTGTGAATTTGAAGCCCATATTGGCAGGAAAGACACTGCCGAATTGTATGGGGCCCAAATAACATTTTCGCAACGTAAAATTAGATTAAAGCCATCCCAAGAAGCAAGATTATAGGTAAAATAAACGACTTACCCTTTGTTTTGTCCCGTTCTTGCGATCCGTCACGTTGTAGGCGTTGAGGGCGTTAGAAGTCGCTTTTTTAAAAATCCAATAATTAAATTGTCTAGCGATTTAAAAAAAAAGGGAACGGAAGTCCGATTGATTTTTCTTCAGCAGCTAGCAGCCCGAGGAAATCCGCCTCCGACAGGCAGTACAAAACTGGATTTTAATCCTGCTCCCTCCCCCCCCCCCCCCCTCAAAGGCGTCAAAGTCGCACACACGGCCAGTGGCAGAACTGCAGCACCGCTGAAGGTAAGTTTTGTAACATCGCTTCTTTATGGCCTTGAAAAAGCACATGTTATTACTGCAGGCTGCCATCTTAATGTCTTTATTGAAAAGACAACCTGTCCTCCATATTGTTTCATATAATTTACAAAGTCATTCAGACTTGGCACCGAGCCATTCTTTTGTTTTACTAGTCCATGCTTTGATTGATTGATTGATTATTGATTGATTGATTGATTGATTGATTGATTGATTGATTATACCTTTAATAATCCTTTGCAGGAAATTACAATGCCACGACAGCTTCAAGACAGACATAACACCACAAATGGCTTCCATACTTAACAAGTTAAAATACAAGTTAAAATACAAGTTAAAATACAATTAATTAAAAAAAAGTGCAGTTATTTATGCGCATTATATAACCTTATCGCAGCTGGTAAACAGGACTTCCTATGTCTCTCCGTTTTGCAAATTGGAAGCTGCTGCTCTTGATCACCTTCAGGGCATGGAGTGGGTGAGTGGGGTTGGTCATTATAGAACCCAGTTTTTTCAGAGTTCTGGCCTCTGCCACCTGCTGGACCGTTCGTTGCTCAGCCCCGACCACTGAGCCGGCCTTCCTGATCAGTTTGTCCATGCTTTTGTAGCAGAACGACTCCATTTTAGATTTGACTATTAGATTTGACTATTAGCTCTTTCACCCTTCCCTCCAAGACCCCATCCTCCCTCCACAGTACTTCCCCTGAGCCAACTTCCTCCTCTGCCCTCCTCAGAATTTGTGTCTAAACCCAGCCCTAACCACGAACGCATTTTCGCCATCCCCCAACAACCTCCTCTCCAGTGTAAAACAGTCACTTCTCAGCAGAGGCCTCACTTTTGTACCTCTACGCCCATACCTAAAGTTCGGAGCCCATCATGATTTTGAGCTCTTCTGCTGCGTCTGCCTCTGGATCTTTCTCACTGACAAGGAGTCCTCGCCTTCCTTTCTCTCTTGTCCAATATGCCTTCTCATCATGGACTCCCCCTATAGGCCTTCTACCCTCTCTTGACCTTTTATCTCCAAGTGCTGGTTGACAGCAACCGTCTTGACTTCTCTACTCCCTTACCCACTCCATTATCACCCCTGAATACATCGCTCAGTAACAATATAAAAATATTGTTATCAAACCCGCTGACAAGGGAGCTGCCATTGGAGTCTTCAGGCTACCATGCTAAGGCCAGGCAATAGCGCTCGGGCACCTCCTCATACCCAACCCTTGATCAAGAGCCCATAGACGATCACCAGACCATCATCTCCCAGACTGTGACTGATCTCACCATGTCTGGTGAGTTCCCATTCACATGCTCCAACCTTATAGCACACACGCCCCATATTACTAATTTATATCTCCTTCCTAAAATCCACCAACAGGACTGCCCTAGTAGACAGATTGTTTCTGCCTGCTCCTGCCCCGCAGAATTAATCTTTAAATAACTTAATTTATCTGCCTTTAAATACCTTATTAATATCTTGCCCCTCTGTTCCTGTCTCTTCAGCTCTGTATCCCCACACGTTCGTCAACACTTCAGTAAATTTCAATTCCTAGGCCCCTGTTCACTCATCTTTACAACGAATGTCCAGTTTCTTTACCCCTCCATTCCCCACCAAGAAGGCCTCAGGGCCCTTCGAATCTTCCTTGACCAGAGACCCAATCTGTTCTTAGCTACCAACACTTTCCTCTGTCTGGTGGAACTTGCCGTCATCCTCAATAACTTCCCTTTTGACTCCTCTCACTTTCTTCAAGTTAAAGGTGAAGCCAAGGGCACACACATGGGCTCCAGCTATACCTGCCTTTTTGTTGGTTAGGTTGAACGGTCTTTGTTCCAAATTTGTACAGGCACTATCCTCCAATTCTTTTTCCGTTACATTGACAATTGCATTGGGACTGTCTTTAGAACTCATTGACATCATTAACATTACCACTAAATTGCACTCTGCAGACAAAATTCAGGAATCATTAACTTTACCCCTAAATTGCACTCTGCCCACTCTGCCATCGCCTTTCTTGATCTTTTTGTCTCCATCACAGGGAACAGACTATCGACTGATGTCCACGATACCATGGTTATCTGGATTGTATATTCCTCCTGCCCTGCTTCTTGCAAAGACGCCATTCCCTAATCTCAATTTCTTCGTCTCCTCTGCATCTGCTCCCAACTGGAGGCTTTCACTCTAGGACATCTGAGATCTAGTTTAGTTTAGAGATACAGCGCGGAAACAGGCCCTTCGGCCCACCGAGTCCGTGCTGACCAGCGATACCCACAGGTTAACACCATCCTACTTACACTTATACCTAGCCAATTAACCTACAAACCTGTACGTCTTTGGAGTGAGGGAGAAAACCAAATATCTTGGTGAAAACCCACGCGGTCATGGGGAGAACATACAAACTCCGTACAGACAACACCCATGGTCAGGAACAAACCCGGGTCTCCAGTGCTGCAAGCACTGTAAGGCAGTAACTCTACCTCTGCACTACCGTGCCACCCCTATGTAATTTGTCTTTAGTAAACGTGGCATCTCCCTGCTGTCTTAGATGGATCCCTCACCCACGTCTCACCCTGACGAGCACGTCATCCCAAAAAGATGCTGTGAGTGGCAAGTTGGTTAAGTAGATTGCCTACCTTGATGCTGGGTTACAGCTTAATAGTGCAAATAGTAAACAAAAACTTGTAAGGCATGACAATTAACTCTCCTAATTGACAAATAATTATCTCCAGCTGTAGTTCCATTTTTTTCTTTATAAATGAATGGATTTGTGTTGCATTCACAACAATTCACAATGTTTACAAATTTAAATCATTCCGTGATTCATGCATCATCAAACTTCCACAAAATGGAACCTTGTGCTTCCCATTTTCCCTTTTCAGTTCAGTAATGTCCAAACTGCATTGTCCCAGAAGATTGCCTAATATCGGTTATCGGTGGCAAATTTCACATACAACATTAGATGCAATTACACATATATTTCAGCTTAAAATCAGACAATTTGGCACAACTTTTCTGTGCTGGTGATTGTTTCCTTACAATCTACACCCACCTCACCACATCTCATGCAGTCAACATCTCTTCCAGTTCCTCATGCATTTACCTAGCTTCCCCTTAAGCGCTTCTCTGTGATTTTCCTACAACACTTCTTGTGGTATCAACATGGCAGCGATGGAAAGTGGAGGGGAAAGTCTGTGACTGTGAACAGGCTGAGAGCTCACCTCATGCTCCCTCAGAAAGCGCCTTGTAGTTTTATGGTCAGTTCGGGAAAACTGAACAGGCAACTTCAGGCAGGTGGCTGTGGGAGGCAATAGCCTGTGTGGTTAGAGTAGCCACAGTTTGTGATGTTGGATTGGGAAGATGAGGCAGTCGGAAGCTCTACAGCAACTGGGTGAGCGAGCAGATCTAGTGCAGCTTGCAGCAGCTGCATGGAGTGGCGGCAGCTGTGAAAGGAACTGACAGCATCACACTGGGGCAGGCCGACCCATACATCATTAATCCAGCGCCACCAGAACACTGGGTTTTAAAGTGGAAAAACAAGAAACTGACCTCTCTTTCGGCTAAAATTAGACTTGAAAGTTGCAAGATGGCACCGGAACATGGTAATTCTTGAGTGCTGTCCCAGAAGAGAATCTACTATTATCTATAACAATTGTTCCACTCTTTTACTTATGTATGAATATACTCATGATATGATTTGACTGTATAACATGCAGAACAATGCTTTTCATTCATGCGATAATAAACTAAAATATAACTCGTACTCTAGCTACAGAGACGTTCTTCCTTAACTCCCTATAAACTCTTTTATACCTACATCCATTAGTTTTGAGATCCCAGAATACAGATGCACCTTCATCATATTTATTCTATCAAATCCTTTCCTAACCTTAGAGACCTCTCATTTGATTTATCTGACAGTCAAAAGTTACCCGTAGGGATTGTCTTGCTGATGCATTCTTAATTTTCACATGACCATTCCCTCAATCCAACCAATATTCAATCACCATCACTGCTGTGTTCATCAATCTACATTAATTGCAGTTCTGACCACACAGCAGTTTTAAAAATCATATGTTAACCTTCCTCTCCCGGATCACCTCTCTCTATCGTGGTAATCAACTGCAGCCTCTGAGATATCTCATCAATTGCCCATTCAAGATTTCCATCACGCTTCCCTTTCAATTGTGCTTTCACCTGTCTGCATCCTAAAATCTGGTATTCACTCTCTAAACCTTTTTTTTTAATTTCTTTAAAAGTCTCCTTAAAACTTACTTATTTGTGCAAGCTTTCAATTATTAGTCCCTCTGTGGTATCTGGAATTCAGAGACATGTTTCCAGAGGATGGGGTAGCTTAGTTAAGACTGTGATGAAGAGAAATTTCTTCTTCCAGTTTAGTTTAGTTTAGTTTAGAGATACAGCACAGAAACAGGCCCATTGGCCCACCGAGTCCACGCTGACCAGCAATCTCCGTACACTAGCACAAGCCTACACACTAGGGACAATTTACAATCTTTACCAAAGCCAATTAACCTACAAACCTGTATGTCTTTGGAGTGTGCGAGGAAACCGGAGCACCCGGAGAAAACCCACGCAGGTCATGGGGAGAATGTACAAACTTCGTACAGACAGCACGGTAGTCAGGATTGAACCCAGGCCTCTGGCACTATAAGCCAGCAACTCTACCGCTGAGCTACTGTACCGCCAAGTTGATTGTGAATCTTGGAAATTCCTTAGCCAGAGTGTTTAAGAGATTGCATCATATACCCAAAGCTGAGGTACATTCTTGGACTCTTGGAAAATCAATCGTTGTGAGGAACAGGCAGGAAAGTGATCAGGATTAAATCATCCTTATTGAATGGTGGAGCAGGCTCAATAGCTGCATGACTAATTCCAGCAACTATTTCTTAAATTATTAATTTCCCTTTTTTCAGCCTGCATTTAAAATTTGTTTTGTAACTCTTCGGTGAAGTGTCTTTGGACATTTTTATTATGTATGGACACGCTACAAAGAAAATGTTTCTGGTTATAGAGCCATAGGAACTACAGTTCAGTCCATTCAGCCCATGCTGACTATTAAGTACCCATCTATGCTGATCCCATTTTCCAATACGTGGTCTGTGGCATTCTATGCCTTGACAATTCTGATCAGGTGCTTCTGAAATGTTGAGAGTACTTGCATCCATCAACTTCTCAGATGCATTCCAGATACCAGCCATCCTCTGGATGAAAAGAGTCTTCCTCAGATCATCACTAAACCTCTTAGACCTTACCCTAAGCAGATGCCCTTTGATTTTAAACACCTTTGCTATGAGAAAAAAGCATCTCACTATCTACCTTTCGATCCATTTCATAATTTTGTATACCTCTCTTAAATCTTCCATCTCTCACCCCCACCAAAATAAATACAGACCATACAGTCTCTCCACATAACTGAAATGTTCTATCCTGCACAATAGTCTGGTAAATCTCCTTTGTATGCTTGCAGCACTAATTGGCCAAATTCAGAGTAACCCACAAAAAGGCCCTGAAGTGTCTCCAAGTTTTTGCCTTTTGATTGTTTGTTTACAAATTAAACTCCAGGCCAAGAAAACTAGATTTTTAGTGGTCACGAAGGGCTGCTGATGGATGAAAAAAACTGCTCTGTGAGTATGAGAGAGAGAGAGAGCGAGAGAGAGAGCGAGAGAGAGTCCAGCAGCTGGTTTCAGAGCTCTGTCAGTGAATGAAGTGCACCTTTCTCACAAGGTCACTCACACACATGTACGCACACAGTGTTTGTCCAGAACCCCCCCCCCGTGAGCTTTTGACAGAACCTTTTTTTTGTGTTTCTCTTTTTAAATGAAAGCCACAGTCATGCTAGAGGGCAATGCAAGCCATAATACATTCTCCCGCACCTGCTGGCTGGAGGACACCTGCCAAAACTGTGGCTTAAAGGCTGGTTCCATCTATTGGAGAGTAAATCTCAGTCTCAGATCACCACCACAGCAATCTGTGGTCTCCCTCAATGTTTGTAATATTGTTTCTTGTTCTTGCCCTGAGATAATAAGATTGTTCAACGAAATATGATATTAAAATCCACAGGAATGCCAGTTATTCAAAGTTGGAAAGTGTACTTTATTTTTAATATTTAGATTTCCATGGTAACAGCAGTGAAATAGTGCTTGAATAAACAAACCACTTGTAGTATTTTAAATAAGGTACCACCTTTGAGTTTAGATTTTTTAAATGTAGATTTACCTACCACATCAGGTGCCTTTTCAACCACTTCATACAGAGAATTACATTTCTAGGGGAATGGCATTGTGCTGAAGGGAAGGCAGTAGCCAAGCAGCACGAATGATGGTAATAGCTACGTAAAGTTGTCTCTGGTATCTACCCTGTTTTCAGAAATATGTGAGACTGTACATGGAAAATGAGGACGTTGAACATCTTCCGATATCTGAACTCTCTAATTTTCTTGATCATTAAAGATTTAATCACTCCACTGCTGGTACCACATCATCAACTTCCCAGACCTAACCTCTCTAACTCCCTATTTAATATATTAAATATATTCACCCTCCTTTAAGTTCCTTAAAATCTACCTCTTTGAACAAAGTATGAACTGACTGGGCAAGGACAGCAGATTTCTTTCCTGGTGGGATGTTGGTCAACCAAATTGGTTTACGAATTAACCAGCAGTTCAGTGTTGACAATTACTGAGAGCAGATTAAAAAAAAAAATTGGATTTATTTAATTACCTAAATTTAAATGAATGTGGCTTAGTATCTATGCTGGTGCGTGCTCAACCAATCCAAAATAATTTCTGTCATTTAGTTCATGTAGACCTTAACCACTTGGAGTGGCTAGATGGGCTGAATGGTCTGTTTCTGTACTATATCTTGCAGCAACCAATATTCATCCACTTTTCTCCCAAAATGTACTTGGAACATAGAACTTAGAAAAGTACAGCACAGGAACAGGCCCTTCGGCCCACAATGCCCGTGACGAACATGCTGCTAAGATAAACTAATTCTATCTGCCTACACATGATCCTTATCCCTCCATTCCCTGCACAACCATATGCATAATCTATAAGCTTCTTAAACTCGTCTATTGTACCTTCCTTCACTACCACGCGGACAGCATGTTCTAGGCACCCACCACTCTCTGTGTCAAAAAACCCACCCCACATATCTCCTTTAGAACCAGAATGGCACACAGTACTATAAATACAACCTAACCAATGTCTTACAGAGCTGCATCCTAACTTCCTTATATTATGACTTCCTGATATCATGACTTTCAGCACCATGACGTTTTAACTATTCTCTCTGACTGAGCAAGTCCACCTACAACAACTCTTTAAATAACGAAAGTGCTCCTAATCACTATCCTCACTCTTGACCAATGGTTCCCAAGCCAAAATAAATAATCTTTCCTTACTCATCCTAACAGGAACATCTATGACTTTTACTAAACCATATTAAGTGTTTTGTTTTATGGTTTCTTCTGTAGCGGATATATCCTTTGTATCACAGATGTCTCCTCATAATAATTGATGTACAGTTGAATGGTATTTCAGGCTGATTCATACCAATTTGCTCACAAATTCGAAACCTACCTTGGCTGTTCGTCACTCTATCTGCCCTGCATGGTAGGACCGCTCCCATTTATCATTGGCTAGATGGTGCAGAGTTATCTAACTGCAGTTAATTCCAACATCTCACACAGGAGGAACCAAAGAAACCCATGTAAACAGAAACACAGCCAATTTGCATAAATATAACACCTTTCATGTAACCAGGCATCCCAAAGTGCTTCAAGGCATTTCTGAGTTTCTAAGGATATACTTGCACAAGTGATCAAATATTTGGTCAGAGAAATTGAGTTAAAGAATCATATAATAAGCAAGGTGGAATACACACCTCAATCAGCATCAATGATACCGAAGAAGAGATGGTCGAGAGCATCAAGTTCCTCTGAGTAAATATCAGCAACAATGTTTCCTGAACATTGAAGCTATGGCCAAGAGAGCACACCAGCGCCAATACTTACTCAGAAGACTAAGACAGTTTAGCATTTATCCAATAACTCTTATCAACTTTCTACAACAGAAAGCATCCTATCAGGATGCTTCACAGCTTGGTTTGGCAATAGCTCTGCCCAAGACTGCAAGAAATTGACGAGAGTTGTGGATGTAGCCCAGTCCATCTCACCGACTAGCCTCCCCACCATCGATTTATCTACCCTTCATACTGCCTTTGGAAAGCAATGTAATCCAGGACCTTTTCCACTCCAGCCGTTCCCTCCTCTTCCTCTCCCATCAGGCAGAGGATAAAAACATTTGAAAGCATGTACCATTAGATTCAGGAACAACTTTTTTCTTGTTCTTATCAGACTTCTTATTGGTCCCCCATAAGCTTAGGTGCAGTCCTAATCTTCCATTGCAGACCTTAGACTTTTTCTCATTACTATAACGCTATAACACTATATTCTGCACTCTGGTATTTTCCTCTTTGCACAACCTGTGGTTCTGTATGACTTGATTGTATAATATGATTTGACTGGATAGCATGCAAAGAAAGCATTACCCTGTATCTTGGTACATGTGACAATAATAAACCAATACCAATAGATGTTGTCCAACAACATGGAACAGGAACTATCTAAAACAATAGATGGTGGTACAGTGGCACAGCTGGTAGAGCCGCTGCTTCACAGCGCCAGTGACCTCGGTTCATTACTGATCTGCTGTATCTGTGGATTTTCTATGTTTTCCCTGTGACCTTATGGGTATCCTCCAGGTGCTCCAGTTTCCTCCCACATCCCAATGACGTGTTTGTAGATTAATTGGCATCTGTAAATTGCCACAAATATTTTGGAGTGAATGAGAATGTGGGTAACATAGAGAACTAGTATGAATGGGTGATCGATATTCATTGTGGACTCATGGGCTTTTTCCATGCTGTATTTCTAAACTAAACTAAAATAACTTGAGAGGACAGACAATAGGACACAATTAAAAAGATGCTAGATACTACATAACCTGTCTTTGCAGTTTTTCTAATTACCTCCAGTGGAGGACACTGGCAATGTAATACTGCCAGAGAGGGTGTCCTTTGGATGAGACATTAATCTGAGGCCCGGTCTGCCCGAATCTATAATGCAGATCTATAATGCATTACTCCTAAAAGCAGCATAATGGTTCATCGGGGTGTCTATTGTAGTATTTACCCTTCGATCAATATCACTTAATAGAAAGAGATAATCTGAACATTTGTAACATTTTAGCATCTTTGATCATGCTGTGCAAACTGCCAGCTAAGTTTGCCGTGTTACAAAAGTACTTCATGGGTTTCAAATGCCAGCAGTTACTCAGTTGGTTATGTTCTTACCTTTGAGTCAGAAAGTTGTGAGTTCACATTGAACTCATGAGGCCAGAGCAAAATATGCAGGCACCACCAGTTATGTTGTCTCTCAACCATGAAAACAACATATTTAGCTGTATTATTTTGCTGTATCAGGGGACTTTCTGTGTGTATATTGGTTGCTGGATTGCCTACATTCCGACAGTCGTTCCTGAAAGACACTATTCCATGAGGCATCGCAGCAAGAGATTACCAGATTGATAGAGGGATGGATCCTTGAAACACCCTCACCGACCTGTAGGAACCCGTGGCTCATCAGTACGCAAAGTGGAGAAGGAGCATGTGGGAAACAACTGAGAATCAGAAGTCCGTTTGTCAGGAGCACAAGAAAGCAGCAGATGGAGTGCACCGCTTCCCAAATTACCCACCCACTCCATCAGGCACCTCATGTTTCCCCTGTGGCAGGGTACAAATCCACAAAAAACAGAAATGCTGGAAATGCTCAGTGGTTCAGGCAGCAATGGTAAAAAGAGAAACAGAATTAACATTTCAGGTTGAAGTCCCCCCTCCGAGTGTTGATAACATTTCCGCTTTTTATTTCAGATTTCTATATTTCTACATTTGATTTTCATCTGTAGGTCCCATGAGCCAGAGAACTGGAGTCTGATTCCGAGAAACTGCTCATGAAGAAGACAACACCCTCTTCACCCACTTTCAAACCATGCAGCTAAAACCGAAAACCATTGTTAGCTCTCAAGGGTGTGCGGTGACAGAAAAATGCATTTTATAAAGTGCCATGGATGAGAAGGACTTTCACAATAGAAAATGTATTCTAAATTTGATTGTACCCAGAATTTACAACTCATTGCCATACCTGTTTCATAGCAGTTTAATAGAGCACAAACCTAATTTTTAATTTTGAGTTTATACGAGTTAACAATTGCATTAAAGTAAACCACAACTTTAAAGAAATAGAGTGAGTAGCGCACCACTTGAAGGGACATAGTAGCAATGTTACAAAATTTTGAGATTTTAAAAATAAAGTCTGCAATTTATCCCATCAGATAAAGCATAAAAAGAAGTTTAATTTGACACTTAATTCGCTTTCATATCTTCAGTATTAAAAAAGTTATGGCCATTATCATACTCAGAAATTAGCATCTAGTTCCCTATTGCTTTTCCATTGACTTAACACAAAAGCTGTGATCGAGGACAGTTAAAAGCCCATAACTTTCTTAAAAATTATGATAACTGAAAGAAATGTTCAGTTATTATAGATTGAAGCATTCTGAAACAAATATGAAACAATCTTACTTCGAAGACATGAAAGTAAAGCATATAATTAGTTAGTTACCTAATTGTAGCTAATTACAAAATTCAATTACTAGATCTAAACATCTATCAATTTCTTAAGAATAGATTAACATTTTTAAATAGCCTAAGTGTCCAAATAACATTCACACAATAATTCACAATATAACATAATTTTTAAATCTAATTTTCATGAATTTACAGGCCAAATGGAAGGAATTGAATGTTTAATACCTGTAAATTAATGGGCATTTAATTCATCTTGCGAGTGAGGTTTTCTGGAACGCGATCTTTTGGAACGTTGATTTGCGGTGAATTTAACCCCGTATTGGCATGAAAAATACTGCCGTTAATTCGGGGAATAAAATCACCGTGTCGCATGAAAAAATGTGAATTAAAGGCTTCTTAAGAAGCACTTTTATACATTTAAAAAAACCACTTTCGTTTACCTGTCCCGTGTGTGAAATCCGTCCCCGTTATCGGCGTTGACGCTTCAGGAGCTGCTTTTAAAATTACTCTAGCACTGACATTGACGATTTAATAAAAATAAAAAATTCACAAAACGCCGGTAGGAACGATTCATCAGCCAAGGCTTGTACTCCAACAAAATATCAACCAGGACAAGGGAGGAGAAACCCGCGTTTTAACCCCGCCCCCCCTTAAAGGCGCCAAAATCGCGCACACGGCCAGTGGCAGAATTACAGCGCGACTGAAGGTAAGTTTTGTAACATACCTAGACATAGCATTCCTTCACCCACTTGCAAATTACACTTCTAAAACTGAAGATCAACCTAATTGTTTATTTTCCTAATCCTTCCCCCTAATGGTCTGTGGCATCACAATGAGAGCTGAAACTCTTTTCAGATCAGCCAAACTCCTGGGCAGCTACTCCCTCGAGCTTTTTTAAAATGTGTGTCAGAGTTGTTGTGTCCATGTGGCTTTATTTGTTCAGTGTGTGCTACTACGACATGACAGGACCTTTCCCATGACCCGCTACTTCCTCATAGTAGTCACTTGCTGCTGCCAAGTGAACAGGCCTGAACTCCAGGCCACAAATTAGGAAGGAGCAGGATTCCCATTGCTGTGATTTATGAGGACCAGGGCCCAGTGAAATCTAAAGGGAATCCAGACTAGCTATTTTATTAACAATTGACATTATAATATGACTATGGATTGAACTTTTTGGAAATGAGCAGAGATTAAATCTTTTTATTCTCAGCTTTGTACCTAGAAGCACACTTCCCTTCACCAAACAATTTGTCAAAGACTTCTGAAATCTTTCTTATTGAGACTTCAGCCAATAACAAGGATCTGCAACCAATGAATTATCTTGTTGCACCTTCCAGTCTTCATCTACGAGGTTGTGACTATTTATCCAATCTGCGGGGGAGTCCTGAAATGCTGTTGCATGTGTACTGGACAGATTTGACCCCTGCAGCCACTTCAATGAGCTACTTCATCTCCCATATCAATCTTAGTTCTCAACTGCAGAGGGTTGTGAATGGATAGAAGTAATATTCAAGGCTGCCATGGATAGTATCTTGGACATGAAGGAATGAGGGTTAGGGCAGGTAAGTGGACACAATAGACAATAGACAATAGGTGCAGGAGTAAGCCATTCGGCCCTTTGAGCCAGCACCGCCATTCAATGTGATCATAGCTGATCATCCACAATCAGTACCCTGCTCTTGCCTTCCCATATCTCTTGACTCTGCTACCTTTAAGAGCTCTATCTAACTCTCTCTTGAAAGCATCCAGAGAATTGACCTCCAGTGCCTTCTGAGGCAGAGAATTCCATGGATTCACAACCCTCTGGGTGAAAACGTTTTTCATTATCTCCGTTCTAAATGGCTTACCTCTTATTCTTAAACTGTGGCCCCTGGTTCTGGACTCCCCCAACATGAGGAATTTTTTTCCTGCATCTAGCCTGTCCAATCCCTTAATAATCTTATGTTTCTATAAGATATCCTCTCATCCTTATAAATTCCAGTGTATACTGTACAAGCCCAGTCGCTCCATTCTTTCAACATATGACAGTCCCGCCATCCCGGGAATTAACCTCGTGAACCTACGCTGCACTCCCTCAATAGCAAGAATGTCCTTCCTCAAATTTGGAGACCAAAACTGCACACAATACACCAGGTGTGGTCTCACCAGGGCCCTGTACAACTGCAGAAGGACCTCATTGCTCCTATACTCTACTCATCTTGGTATAGACAATAGACAATAGGTGCAGGAGTTGGCCATTCGGCCCTTCGAGCCAGCACTGCCATTCAATGTGATCATGGCTAATCATCCACAATACGTATCCCGTTCCTGCCTTCTCCCCATATCCCTTCACTCCGCTATCTTTAAGTGCTCTATCTAACTCTCTCTTGAAAGCATCCAGAGAACCGGCCTCCACTGCCCTCTGAGGCAGAGAGTTCCATAGACTCACAACTCTCTGTGTGAAAAAGTTTTTCCTCATCTCCGTTCTAAATGGCTTACCCCTTATTCTTAAACTGTGGCCCTTGGTTCTGGACTCCCCCAACATCGGGAACATGTTTCCTGCCTCTAGCGTGAACAAACCCTTAATAATCTTATATGTTTCAATAAGATGCCCTCTCAACCTTCTAAATTCCAGAGTATACAAGCCCAGCCGCTCCATTCTATCAACATATGACAGTCCCGCCATCCTGGGAATTAACCTTGTGAACCTACGCTGCACTCCCTCAATAGCAAGAATGTCCTTCCACAAATTTGGAGAACAAAACTGCACACAATCTTTGCTCCTATACTCAACTCCTCTTGTTATGAAGCCCAACATGCCATTCACTTTCTACACTGGCTGCTGTACCTGCATGCTTACTTTCAGTGACTGATGAACATGGACCCCCAGATCCCGTTGTACTTCCCCTTTTCCCAACTTGACACCATTTAGATAATAATCTGCCTTTCTGTTTTTGCCACCAAAGTGGAGAACCTCACATTTATGCACATTAAACTGCATTTGCCATGCATCTGCCCACTCACCCAACCTGTCCAAGTCACCCTGCATCCTCATAGCATCCTTCTCACAGTTCACTCTGCCGCCCAGCTTTGTGTCATCTGCAAATTTGCTAATGGTACTTTTAATCCCTTCATCTAAATCATTAATGTATATTGTAAATAGCTGCAGTCCCAGCACAGAGCCTTGCGGTACCCTACTAGTCACTGCCTGCCAGTCTGAAAGGGACCCTACTCTTTGTTTCCTGTCTGCCAACCAATTTTCTATCCATGTCAGTACCCTACCCCCAATACCATGTGCTCTAATTTGGCCCACTAATCACCTGTGTGGGACCTTATCAAAGGCTTCTGAAAGTCCAGGTATAATACATCCACTGGCTCTCCCTTGCCAATTTTCCTAGTCACATCCTCAAAAAATTCCAGAAGATTAGTCAAGCATGATTTCCCCTTCGTAAATTCATGCTGACTCGGACCGATCCTGTTACTGCTATCCAAATGTGCCGCCATTTCATCTTTTATAATTGACTCCACCACCACCAATGTCAGGCTAACTGGTCTATAATAGTAAGATTAAACGAGAACTTACCAGTTTGAAGTTTGATCTGTATTTTATGAGGAGTTACGATGAGGGATTACGTGAAGAGCCCGTCCAGCACGCATGCGCGACATTCTTCAAAGCAGCGGTGTGGAATCACAGGAAACACAACAATTGAAATAAACATAGTAAAGAAAAGGAGAACTAAAATACCTGTTGATCTCTATATTTGAGGGTGGGAGCGGAGGGCACGTAATCCCTCATCGTAACTCCTCATAAAATACAGATCAAACTTCAAACTGGTAAGTTCTCGTTTAATCTTACTATTTTACTTCGGAGTCACGTGAGTGACTACGTGAAGACTTCAAAGCTCTGTGATTTCAAACCGTGTAACAGTTCATACTTCACTTGCTGCCGAAGTGTTTCAAGGGAGGAAGTATGTTATCGTAATCAACCATAAATCTGTTTGTAAACAATAATGGTATTTATTAAACAATAACTTAAATTATATATTTGCAGATTCTAAAATTCTGTCTGCAAATAATACAGGTTGTGCTAGCGGCTTATTGTAGAACGTTTGGAACGTTTTCTCCGTGGACCACCCCGCTGTATCCAGGATGTGGTTCAGTGGTACGTCCATCCTTTTAGCCGCCGATGTGGATGCTGCCCTAGTGGAGTGAGATGTATATACGTCAGTGTCCACTCCAGCAGCCCCCAGTACCTGCTTTAGCCACCTTGAGATGGTTTGGCTCGACACCCAACCATGTGGTTGTTTGTGGCTGACCCATAAGGCTTTTTCTCTCCCTCGGGAATCGCTTGTTGTGTCGATGTAAGTCATTAGGTGAGTCATGACACACAACCGCCGGTCAGGTGGGTATGCCCGGAAATCCATAACTAGGCCTGAAGTTCCTGGCCTGCTCTGCTTTACCAGCTCCTGAATTGTGAATGATACCCGGTCAGGTGTTATAACCATGTTGTCCAGTCGCAGTAAGTAGAGGGACTGGACTCTTTGTGCTGAGACTAATGCCATCAGCATGACCGTTTTCAGGGTTAGCTGTTCCAGAGTGAGGGACCTGGCTGGTGACCATCCCCTTAAGTATGTCAGGACCACACTGACATCCCAGATTCGGGTGTATCGAGGTCTAGGGGGGTTAGAGTTGAATATACCCCTCGTGAGTTTAATCACCAGCGGGTGAGACCCTATAGCGTGTTGTCCTGGTATTGGTTTTAAATAGGCTGACAGAGCACTTCTGGCAGTATTGATGGCGCTGTAGCTCAATCCTTCATTATGGTGAAGGGCAGCCAGGAACTCCAGTACATTGGTTATGGTTGCAGATGAGTACGTTGTCCCAGTAGTCGAGCCGTATGTTTCCCACTTCCTGATGCTCGATAGGTATTGTTTCCTGGTGGACATACGGTGGGACGCTGTCATCGTGTTGATGGTCCTGTCAGACAACCCCAGGCCCAGCAGTGGTCTTTTCATAACCTGCAACCCAATAGGGTAATTTTGTCATGGCATGGATGACTTATGCCTGATACAGGGTGAGTCAATAGGTCTGGGCTACTGGGGAAGGTCATAGGAGGTTCAATGACCATGTCGAGGACCACTGGGAACCATGGCTGTGTAGGCCAGTCGGGTACTATCAAAATACCTGACGCAGAGTCCAGCTGTATTTTGCGTAGTACCCTACTGATGAGGCAGAAGGGGGGAAAAGCATAAAATATATAGTTTCCCCAGTTCAGCGCGAATGCATCTATCGCTGCTGCCTCAGGGTCTGGTTCCCAAGCGACATACATTGGTACCTGGTGATTTAGCCGGGAGGCAAAGAGATCGATATCTGGTGTGCCATATTGCTTTATAATTTTTGCAAAAGCGCTAGGATGTAACATCCATTCGATGTTATCATTGAATTTGCGTGACCGGGTGTCTGCCACTGTATTTAGGTTACCTGGTAGGTAAGTTGCTGATAGCCAAATATGTCTATCGACACACCATTGCCAGATTTGGTTGACCAAATTGTCACATGATATCGATTTTATTCCGCCCATATGGTTAATATAGGCCACCACCGTGGTATTATCAATTTGTAAACGAACATGCAAATGGTGCATATCGATAGAATACGCTTTTAAACCATAAAACGCACCCAACATTTCCAAGTAATTTATGCCCAGTGTTTGTAGTAAAGATGATTCTAGGTTAGTCCATCTACCACCTGTGCTAGATATGGTATTAGTCGCTCCCCAGCCTTGAGCACTGGCATCTGTTTGTATAATTAACGTTGGGTTATTGATGATGATAGGGCTGGAACTATGCCAAATGTGTTCTATCCACCACTGTAACTCTGATATTGCTTCAATGGGTAATTTCATGGTTCGGTCAAAGTGACCTGCATGTTGTTTCAATGCCTGTACTTTTGCCCTTTGTAGGTTTTGATAGTGCAGGGGTCCAAATTGTGTAGCTGGAAATGCTGCTACCATTTTGCCAATTACTCTTGCCACTTGTCGGATGGTTGGTCGATTGCTAACCATTAAATTGTTGCACATCTGTGCCAATTCTGCTGCTTTACCTTTTAGCAACGTTACAGACATGTGGACTGAGTTAATTGTGAATCCCAGATAGTCCATAGTTGTGGAGGGCTTCAACTTAGATTTATCTGGATGTATGACAAACCCCAGGGTTTCAAACAATTGTTTGGTAGCTAATACAGCTGATTTAGCCAACTCCATGGTTTTGCCTACTATTAGTATATCATCAAGTTATGCCATAACAATATGTCTTTGTTTTCTTAATGTTGCCAAGGCTGGTTTTAATATCTTGGTAAATAGTCTTGGGGCTGATGTTAACCCATTAGGCAACGCTTTATACTGCCATAGTTGCCCCATCCAGGTAAATTTTAGGTATCTGCGATGACCCTTATGAATGGGTACTGAATAGTAGGCATCTTTTAAAATCAATGCTTGCCATAAAGTATCCTTTTGAAATCAGTTGTTTGGCAGTTACAAATGTTTCCATTTTGAAATGTACATACTTAACAAAGGTATTTAGGGAGGTTAAGTCAATGATGATGCGACATCCACCATCTTTTTTGCTTTTGGTAAATATATTTGAGACAAATTCCAAAGGTTCATGTTTGGATTTCTCAATGACACCCTTTGTAAGTAACCTCACCAGTTCTGCTTGAGCCTCTAGTTTCTCTTTGACTGAGAGGGTAAAGACCCTTTGGGGTACATGCTGAACTGGTGGCATGTTTTCTTGAATGAACTCTATTTTGTATCCCCGAATACTGTTAAGTATATAACTATCATTCGTGAGACACCTCCATGCGTCAATGAACAGGTGTAATCTCCCCCCTGTTAGTACAGTCCCCCCACTTTTTATATGCTGGTAGGAACCAGACCCACCTACCTCCATAGTTATGGGAGTGTTCATTGCTTCTGTTTCTTCATCCGCCGTTGTACTACTGGATGTCCAGTTGGTTGGGGGTGGCGCATTTTCCATGGGGTCCGCTCTGGGCCCTGGCCTAAAAAAGACTTTCGGGGATAGAATGCGGACCCCGAGCTTTCACCAGTCCGGAATGTTTGTCTTCGGCTGGTGGACGCGGTGGGGTACTGCCGTCTGGGTGGTGTGGGCCTGCTCGTTCCGGGGCCTGCCCTCATGAGGCCAAATGCTTCGGTCTCTTCCTCCAGGTCTTTTACCTGTTTTGTTAAGTCCTTCCCGAATAACAGGATCTGTGGCTCTGAGGCCGGTGTTTTGCACAGTCCTGCATACCTGGGATTGAGGGCAGGTCTTATTATCTCCTTGCGGAGGTTGTTGATCTCGTATTGGGTGTTGCACAGCAGAGCCAGAGTGTCTTGCTGGTTTGTGGTCATATCCACCCCATCCACGGAACGAGCATAGGATGTTATCCCTGTTATCAGGAGCTTGAGGATGCGTTGTAATTTTATCTCCTGGCTCCGAATACTCTGTCCAACATACCCCCAGATTTGGCTGTTAACAGCTGGTACATTAAGCGAACTGCAGTTCTCCGGAGGCGAGTAGATTTCTAGTGCCTCATTAAGTACCTGATCTTGTAGGGGTTTGAGGGACAGGTGGTTGATGCTGGCCGCCAGTTTTGGCTCCAATGGCCTCCCTGCTCGTGGTGTAGCCACGTAGCGATTCACCACACCCAGCAGCTCTTC